>CM074727.1:78968057-79568057 GCA_037306005.1 Rhinophrynus dorsalis
TAACGGAGCTCCCTATGACCAACCATAATTAGAGACAGCCCAAATCTAAATGTCAGACAAGGAAAAATAAGCATGGCACAAAACAAGAGCCAACCGGCCTCAAACAGTTGAACAACAGTAAGGCACAGGAAAAAAGTAGGCCCTTAGACAGGCAGAACAGCCTGAAGAACCTTCCTGCCAAAGCTTTGCAAAGGTGTGCACAGAGGACCAAGTTGCAGCCTTGCAGAACTGTTCAGCCGAGGCCTGATCCTTGTAGGCCCAAGAAACCCCAAAAGACCTGGTGGAATGTGCTGTAACAATAGAAGGGAGCAGGTTTCTTCCTTATAAATGGTAGACTTGAACCAACAGGCAATGGTGATCTAGCAAGTAGCATGACCTGCACTAGGACCCTCAGGAATGACAAACAAGGCATCAGTCTTTTGAAGAGACTCTGTACGGAGCACATAGAACAGCACACCACAACTGACAAGTGTAGATTCCTCTCCTTGTCAGACTTTGGGTCAGGACAAAGGCACAATAATCTCATTAACTCAGAAACCAGCTTAGGAAGGTATTCCTGGGGGATTAGAAGAACAGTCTTGTCCTTGCAACCCTGCTGACAGAGACCACAGACAGAAGTAAATACATCTTCCATGTCAAGAGACGCAAAGGAATGGTAGCAAGGGACTCAAAGGGAGGCCTCTGCAAAACACCCCAAACCAAACTGAAGTCCCACAGGAGGTGTGGGAGCCTTATAGGCAGGGAAATTGAAAGAACACCTTGACATCTGGCAAAATAGCAATACTCCTCTGCAAAGAAGTCTGAACCTTCAAGGAACTCCAACTGAGTGCTTTGTTCACACCATCCTGAAGAAAGGACAGAACCACAGGGAGGTCAGACTCTTGGGAAGACAGATCCCTGTTCACACACCAAGATTGAAAAATGGACCAAACCCTGTGGTAAGTTTTAGAAGAGACAGGTTTCCTAGCCTGGATCATAGTGGAGATGACTTCAGGAGAGAAACCCTTCCTCCTACGGATGGTGGCCTCAACAGCCATGACGTAAAAACCAGCTTTCGTGGCATTGTCAGATTGGACTCTTACTAGATGGTGCTTCAGCTGAGGGGTCCAGTACACCAGAGTCAGATTGCATTGAGTTCCAGAAAATTTATGGACTGAATAGACTCCTCCACAGTCCATCTGCCCTGGATTCCCAGAACCGCACCCCAGCCGCTCAGGGTGGCATCCATCGTGACCATGGAGTCACCAACAGCTTCCCCTGGTCCAGGTTGTGCCTCTACCAGAGAAGATCCCATCTGGCTTCCGAAGAGAGAGAGATATGTTTATCCAGAAAATCTGTAATCCCACACCACGTCTGGATACCTAGTTTCTGGAGTTCCCTAGCATGTGCCCGAGAGTAGAGAACTGCTTCTAGGGTAGATATGAGGCAGCCCAGAACCCTAATGTACTCCCAGACCAGATCTGAGGGCCACTCTAGAGCTTGGGACACATCCTGCAGGATCTTGTCCTCTAGCAAGAAAGCATTCCCCAGTTGAGTCTTGAACCGTATCCCAGGAATAACAGCTCCTGGGAAGGGACTGGGGAGGACTTCGACATTCATGATCCACCATTGGTCCTGCGGGTAAGGAGTCATCTGAATACCATGGGTGAATGAAGGTCGCCAAGGTACACAGAACTCCGGTAAAAACATTCAAGGAGCAGAGGCCAACCCAAAGGGCAGAGCAGTGAACTAGTATTGCTCCAAGTCAAAGGAAGGCGGCAGATAGTGTTGACTGCCCAGATGAACTGGGATGCGTAAGTACACGTTCTGAAGATTCAGAGACGCAGGGTACTACCCTGGGCTCATAGCTGCGATGATAAAGCAAAAAGACTCCATCTTGAAGCAAGCAGTCTTTACATACAAACTGCGTTGCTTGGGGTCCAGAATGGGATAGCAGCCGCCATCCTTTCAAACCACAGATTTGAACAGAAACCTGAACCTCTCTCTGGAGTAGGCACAAGAACTAGAACTCTTGTCCAGGAATGACCATTTCCCTAAACACCCACCGCTTTTCCTGGCCCGTGGGGACCCTGGAGAGGAAAAATCTGAAAGGAGGAAGGGATTTGAAACCCTATTATGTACCCTTCCAAAATTACCCGCAAAAACCCACTGTTCCGCAATAGTGTCAGCCGATGTGCTTTGGACTTGGCAAAGACTTCCGCCAACAGGTGCCAGAGGACCAGGATTCCGTGAGTCATGTGGAAGCGAACTTACCAGACTTAGGTCTTGCAGCAGCTTGCTTGGACTGCCACTGCTGTTTGGGCTTGGCGAGAGGGTGCTGGGTGAAGGCCGGCAAGGCTTGCAGCTTTTGCACCTCTGTTTGGCAGGGACAAACAAGGAGCAGTTTGTTTGCCATAGTAGGGATTTTTTTTTTTTTTTTTTTTTTTTTTTTTTTTTTTTTTTAAAAAAGGTCAAGGAAACCAGCAATGATTTGGAAGACTGGCAGCAGACCAAACCCACAATGGACATCACACAGTAACAGAGAAGGCTGAGGCCTTGGATGACAATCTGACCACCTCAAACAGGGCATCAGAAACATACATATTAGCCTCGTACATGTTTTCTAGGATAGTCATAAGATCCTCCTTGGGGGCACCTGCACAGACAGCAACAGCTCTGTTGATCCAGACAGAGGCAAATAAAGGCCTCAACGCAGCTCCAATGGCTGCAAAACTTAACCTGAAGATAGAGTCAAGCTTCTTATCTGCCACATCCTTAACCATTTGAGTGCCAGAGAGGTATCTAGTGAATTGCAATGCATTGGACACCTTTCCGTCCCTCAAAGGGTTAAGACTTACTGCGTCTACCAACAGCGGAGAAGTGGACTTTGTTAGCCTTGGAATAGGGGGATCCACAGGAGTAGAAGCCCTCTGTGCCAAAGCTGCCTTTGAAAAGGCGTACAGCTTACAGTATCTAAGAGATAGTCAGCCTCCTATCAGGTGTTTTCCACTAATCCAGAAGAATCTGATCACGAGCGGCATTAGGGGGAAAGACAGTAGAGGAATTCCCACGCCACTGAAAGAAGTCTGTAGACGAATGATCCTCATCAGAGGTGTCAGAAACCTGAAGGGTCCGTAAAACAGCCCTGATGAACCCCTCACCAGAGGGAAGAGGGTCAGCCTCAGAGTCCCCATAAGAGCAGGAAGAATCCATATCTTCATATTCTCCTTCCTCTTGTCATCTTCAGAAGAATCTTCCTCAGGGGAGCCTATGAGTGTAGACAAACTTGGGGTCATAGGGGTCACAAACCTGAAGGTGGTAGGGGGCTTCAAAGACTAAAGAACCCCTTGAAAGGAAAGAGGAAATTGTTCCATAGTGGACAACTCTTTACCCAAACTGCCTCTTGTTCTAAGCTGGAGGGCTGCAGTGGGGTAGTAGGGGCCACAGCACATGAGGGACAGAGATCCAGAATACTCTCTAGGGAGCCCCGCTTGACATGTGGAACAGTAAAGAAGGGGGGGGGGGGTCAGAGCTGCCCCTGAGTTCTTAGCCTTGGTTCTAGCACCACGTCCCTTTGGATCTGACATCCTGACAGGAGTATTTTCTAACTAGAATATAATACCAGTAACAAATCCCCAGAGTAATAATTCACCCTAAAAAAGCCCAGAAAACGACTTTTCTGGCAGGCCAAGGGTTCATCTGGAGAAGGAGTGTAAAGAGAGGCAGCTTCCGCATAGGATAAGCGAGAGAAGTAAAATGACAGCAGCAAACCAGGCAGCCAATTGTGAAACGGGCATTCTGTGTACTGTAGTCTTCTTGGTTGCCTTGCAATGCCCACATCTCCAAACATTGGCCCCCCAAGATAGTCAGAACATGAGGAGACAAGAAGAATGAGCCCATTTTGAACACTGTATAACAAACGGTTGCAGAGATATGTCCCAGAGAAGTTATCCCATAGAAGTCAATGGAGCACAGATGGCTGCGCGTCTTAAAGGCTCCCTGCACCAGAAAAAAAAAAAATACATTTTGAGTAGCGACCCAAAACACCCAAAGACCACATGGAACATGGGGGTAAGAGAGACACAATCCTAATAGGAAAAGCCCCAAACCCAGATACACTAGCAGAGAAGGGGTTAATAAGCACTAAGCAGCCATCCATACTCCACATCCTAAATAGAAAACCCAACATGAGTGCAAGAGCCCATAGGCTCAGAGTCTACCCCTGTATAGAGGGGCACAAGTGGGGACAAAGTGGACCAAGGCACTCAAAAGGTTACTCAATCTTCACATCTTCTGTCTTCAGTCAGCTAAATTATTTAATTGCCCATGGTAGAGAGTGATACTTAATACCCGATCTAGACTCAGCAATTGACTATTTTCTAACAGGTCTGTCATTCCCATGCCCCTCTAAGGAAGATCAGGGTCTGGGTCTCAGCTGACCTACTTGAGTTACGCAGTTTCAGAGATGCCTTATGGACAAAATTTAAACAAACTGGCTCTGCTTATGATCACTGCCTAAAGGCATTTGTGGAATAACTGCACAAAGAAAATAAATACTAGCAAAAGAGCAATACTTTACTGACAACTTAAACAGAAAAATTCAGTGCCCTGACTGGAGGAAAAAGCAGTTGTAGTTACACTGTTCAAAAAAGGGTACAAGATCCAAACCAGGAAATTATAGACCTGTGAGCTTTACTTCCATATAGGGCAATATATAAAAAGGCTTAGTAACTCACAGTGTTCAGGACTATGTGAAGACCAACATTATTAGGAGGAGTCAGCATGGTTGTATAAAGAATAGACCACGTCAGACTAATTTATTTGCATTGCATGAAAGGGTAAGTAGTTATTTGGAATGGCTATTGATGTAGTTTACTTGGATTTTGCAAAAGCCTTTGATATAGTGCCTCAACAGGTTACTGCATAAATTAGAAGGCTCCAGTTTGGGGGTGATATCTGTACGTGGATTGAGAACTGGTTGAATGATAGATGGCAGAGAGTTGTTGTAAATGGAACCTTTTCAAATTGGTCTAAAGTTATAATTGGGGTGCCACAGGGTTCAGTCCTGGGCCCAATGCATTTTTAATTTGGTTATTAATGATCTAGTAGTGGAAATTGAAATATTTGCTAACACTAACCTATGTAAGGAAATACATGCTGGGCTGTATGTTTCTCTGCAGAAGGATTTAGATAAACTGAATGAATGGGCGCAAAAGTGGCAGATGACATTTAATATAGATAAACGTAAGGTTATGCATTTGGGCTATAGGAAACAAACATGCTACATAGGCTCCAAATGGGAAACAATTAGGGGAATTCTCGTTAGAGAATTATTTAGGACTACTGATACACAATAGATTTCACAGCAGTATGCAGACACTCAGCTGCTGCAAGAACAAATAGGGTACTAGCCTGCACAAAGCAAGGCACAGATGTATGGGATGCTAATATTTTTCTCTAGGCCTCACCTAGAATATGGAGTACAATTTTAGGCACCAGTTCTTAAATACATAACTGAACTTACAAAAGTGCAGTGACATGCAAGAAAACTAATAAAGGAACTGGGGGATCTGCGTTATAAAGAGACTAGCCAAACTGGGTTTGTTTACATTAGAGAAGATAAGTCTAAGGGGTGATATGATTACTATTTACAAATATATTCAAGATCAATGCAAATAACTAGCCAATTATTTATAAAAAGAGCTGAGCTAAGAATGAGAGGTCATCCATCAAGACTAGAGGAAAGGCACTTTCGACAAACAAATGCATGGATATGTTTACAGTAAGGGTGGTAAAGCTATGGAATTCTTTGCCTCAGGATGTTGTTCTTGCAGATACTAAACATTTTTTTTAAGCAAACACAATGGATACCCATCTAGCACAGAACAATTAGAGAATTGTGACCAATGGCTTCAATGCAGATAGGTTGTTAATACAGGGAACTTACTGCCATTTGGAGCCAGGAAGGATTTTTTTTACCCACTTGGGGCTTAATTGGAAATGGCTTGAGTGTGCTTTTTTTTTTTTTTGCCTTCCTCTGGATCAACAGGGGTGATCTGGCATGGGCTGGACTTGATGGATGCACATCTTTTAAGCCTCATCAACTATGTTACTAACATATGTGGACATGAGTGACTTTATGACTAGGTAATAATGTGATATATATATATACAGTATATATCCTAATTCGGACAAGATAGCAAAACCGGACAACTTTTGGAAGGTTATTATTAAAAATCTACCACCTCCCTAACCACTCACTCAAAGTATAAAAACATGCAAACAATGCCCCATAGCAATAGCGAATGCATTCAACAGCTACTTTGCTGGATGTGCCAACTCCTCGATTACACAGAAAAGGCAGTTCTGAAGTAGAAATGTGCATGGAACAATCTGTCACCCACGACCTGGTCCAATGACACTAGTGGATGCAACCCTTACCAACTACCAGCAATGTTATTAAAGTTCAATGCTTGGTCACGGTCCATGCTATTGAATCCCTAATTAATGCCTCCCTGTCATCCAGGTACATGCCCAAAACCTGGAAAGTTGCTAGAGTTGTATATACAAGAGTGGGGTTTCAATTGTTTCAAATTACAGACCAATATCAATACTCCTCACATTAGCTAAAATTCAGAGAGAAATGTGTCCACCTGCAACTATAAAAAGTATTACCAGACTGACCAATTTTATCATTCCGCTTCAATCAGGCTCTCCCCCAAATCGCTCAACAGTAACTGCCCTCCTAAAAGTAATCAAAGGATAGTCAGACTGGTATGGAAAAAAGTGAACTCACAAGTTATTTTCCTTTAATACAGTAGAACATAATACACTACCCATCACTGTGATATGTTTAAATAACTAACATTTTGCTAACACACGAATCTAGACATAACCTTCACATTTCTTGCTTTGTGTACAACCACTTCTCTGGAAAGCTACCAGACTACTTGAGCAGTAGGCTCACTCCAGCTCTATACCAAATATAACCTCCGCTTCACTGCTAACTCACAGAGTACAAAGTACAAGAAATAAGATGGTCAATCTCTCTGATCCTTCAGAGCTCTGAAAGTCTGAAATAACCTGCCAGAAAATAAAAAAAATTCTACCAGTCTAGAATCCTTAAAAATAACTGCTTCTTGTATCTAAAAATCAATATGAACCATTAGGTCAAAAAAGACAAGTCCATCAAGTTTAATCTTTGTCTCATAACCCAGAAACATGAAACATTATATAACTTTCCTGCTGCCAAATAAGTTAGTCTTTATCAGACCATCATGTTTTGCTTACTAATACACAGTAGAACCCTGCACATTCCCTTTTTAAACAAAACTTATCTGACCTCTTAAATGTATCCATTTTATCTGCCATAACCACATCATTTGGTAAGGAATTCCATAATTTAATAGACCGTACAAAAAAAAAAAAACCCTTCCTCTGCTGAAGACAAATCCTCCTTTCCTCTAATCTCAAGGTGTGTCTCCTGGTTATTTGATCAGGCTTTGGAATGAACAGCTCACCACAGAGATCCTTGTTTCGACGTCTCATACACTTGCACCCTGTGACAAGATCTCCTCTTAGTTGTCTTTTCTCTAGACTAAATAAACCAAGTTTGTCTAGCCTTTCCTCATAAATCCACCAATCCCTTAATTTTGTTGCGCTTCTCTGTACCCTCTCCAGTTCTAGAATATCCTTTTTCAGAACCAGTGCCTAAAACTGCACTGCATATTCGTGGTGAGGTCTTACCAATGATTTGTACAATGGCAAAATGTTGTTGCCCAATCCCAATCTGTCATTTTATGCAAATGCCTCAGAGAACAATTATCCTGTTCTGAACTTATTACCCTGTGTGAGTGTTATCTGCAAATATTGATATTTTGCTTTCTAGATCTGTTTCCGGGTCAGTTATAAACATGTTAAAAAGCAGTGGACCAAGTACTGAACCCCGAGGTACTCCACTCAACTTTAACTGTATAGGAGAAGGTAACTTTATAAATTGTTCATATATATATATATATATATATATATATATATATATATATATATATATATATATATATATATATATATATATATTTGTGTAAATATGCAACTTTACTGTAAACTCTCCAGTATATGCTTGAAAACGAGAGAAATCGCAATGTATTCTTCCTGGTACAATTTTTGAGAAAAAAAGCACACCAGCCATTGCGGGTGCATTAGGTGAGACTTGTGGATTCTAGAAGAGGACAGGTAGATCACCAATGTACAAATGGTTCTCCTGTAGCAGTTGCAGAAAATGAGCCATAAGTAACAAGGTGAAAATTCACTCCCATATACTTTGAATAGTCCACAAGAGGCTCCACAGCTTTCATGAAGACACACTGTTATCAGACAGATGGGTTGAGCCATACAGAGATTACCTTAAGAAGTGGACAGGAGCAACTGGCAATGCTTTGCATAGATGGGAACGTGTAAATAAGCTTTTTTTATGTTGAGTGTAGCCTTGGACTCTGACTCCATATTGAACTTTGACACATGAAAATACTTGTTCAGTACCTTTAAATCTCTGACAAGAACTTTTTTAGGGACAGCAAGAATAAAGACTGGGAGTAGAAGCCTATGAATCTCTGCTTCATGGGTGCCAGGTCTATCACTCCTGCAGCCAGCAGTAACTGCACTGCATGAAGAAAGGAATCCGCTAACAATTTGCTGGACCTCTGGCTAATGTAACAAAGGCCATCCTGTACCCTGGATACCACCTTGAAGCAGTCATCTGAATTGGAGCTCCTCCTCAAAGAAAAGCTAAGTATTGCACTCTTCGTCCCAGTGAAGAACTGTATGGGATTCAGGACCCACCTCTTGGGCAAAGGAAAACTTGGGGGTAAGTGGTATGGGGCAGACTTTTGCTGCCAGCTGGGCATAAATCTACCAATGTATCAAAAGGAAGTGGCAGAGGAAGCATCTGGCTGTCCAGGGTCACCTGCAAAATCTGATAAATGGAAGACATCAGCTTTCCTTCTAAAGTCTTTTTTTTTTTTTCTTTTTTTTAATTAATATATTTTTGGGGAGAGTACGCCTGCCACCGATAGCTTATTCAGCTCAAGCGAAAAAATAAATTTGCCATAAGAGCTAGAGCGAGCAAAGACTTCGACACCTTAGAATTCAATATCTTCAGCCATGTGGTACGAGCGGCTACTAAGGCTACAGAGCATTTAAAGGCCACCCTCACAATTTTGAAAGCAGATTCAATATCAGACCATAGCACCTAGTAAACATTGCAATAAGGCAAAATTATCCTCTTGAACAGCCTTCCGTAACTGATCTTCCCAGGCATCCATGGCTCTTCATGCCTTGGCAGGGCAAAAGCTGGTCAAAGGTAAGCTCCAGCACCAGAGAATAAGAGCTTCAGGAAGGAATCACATTTCTTATCTGTCAGATACTTAAGGACTGCATCATTCTACACAGGGATAGGGGTAGTTTGGATAGACAAGAGACTGTTGGATTCAGAGTTGGAAGCACAGATCACAGTTCCACCCCATCTTTAGGGAAAGGGTACAGATTGTTCATCTTTAGGGAAAGGGTACAATTGTTCATAAGATTGAAAACACAGAAGTATTTCAGCATTTAAAGAATTTTGAGGGGGCATCCTCTGAAATGTTTAAAGCACCCAACATAGCAATAATTAAAAGGTTTCACTGTCACAATCCTTAATTTCTAACAGATATGATAGACATGGAGAAGGAGGATCACTGTCCTCACTGTGAACATGGCCCTCATCAGATGACCCCTCATCTAACAATGGAGTTTTCCTGACGGTTCAAAAGATGCTTCCTGAGGGCATCAGATAGCTATTTGCTCAGTTTTTCCAAAGTATTAGCAGTGAAGCCAAGAAGGGCTTTAACCCATTCAGGTTCCAACACTGGAGGTGCATCATGGATAACTGAAGCAGAGGGTTGCATGATCTAATCAGATACACATAAAGGACAAGGCAAAGACTTGACCACCAGACAGTTTTACCATATTTAGTACAAGCAGAGGAACCAGCGCTGGTTGTGCTGCCTCTAGTTCTAAGCCCCCTGGGTTCTGACATGGTTTCTGTACCTTTAAAAAAAAATAAATTGCTTATACTGACTGTTTAGTTGTCACGCTTTTGGATCTCTCCTCCTGCCATCATCCCTATTGGCTGCTGCAGGCTTTATCTACCTGGGTCAACCTCCTAGTCTTGCTTGATTTTAGAGCTAAAATCCTGAGAGTGTTTGTCGCTCAGTTCTTGAATCAGTGTACCAAACCATTACCTTGATTCTCGACCTTCTCTCCTGCCTTCTGTCTCGAATCTCGACCAGACGTCCTACCTGACTACATCACTGTCCAATCCCCTGGCTTCTTATCTCCATTTTGGCTTGACCTCTGCTATTTTCGACCACTCTTTTTCCTCACGACTCCTTCTTGCTGTGCAACAGGAGTCCCTTCAGCTGTTCCCAAGTTCCAACTCAGACTGATCTAATCGTCCGGATCAGACTCTCACGCTTCTCAGTTTATTGTCCGACTCCAGTCTGCTCGACCGTATACCTCAAGCTCTCCGACTGAGTAGGGTTGCCATGGCCGGTTGCTCCGGTGACTGCCCCAGCCAGTCAAGGATGTAGGTACTCGACATCTCCGTGCCTTCCGCCTGTCCAACTAGTCGACGAGGTAGTACCCAACATCTGGTTGACTCCTCCTAAAACCTCAGACTAGTTGAGGGCAGTGGTAGTTGTAGTCTGTAGACCTTCCCACCAAGTCAACTACCCTATCCAGTGAAGGCCTGTCTCTCCGCCTCTTGACACGCAGTCAACGACTCCTACTCTCGACTCAAAGTCGAGACATCTTCATCCCACTAGAACTTCTAAGTCTTCAAACCTCCCTGTTTTGACCCGCTATTTCTTTTTTTACATTGATCTGCCTCGAAAGCTTTCGACTAGGCTATTCTGTCCTGTCTCGAACTAATTCTGTGTTTGTCCATCTCAGAGACCGATATTAGTCCAGGGAGATAGTTCTCTGCCTTTTAGCCAGGAGGGATGTGGGTCTTCCTCTGCAACAATATACACAAGGGTGATATGGAAAGTGTTAAACTTGATGGATGAAGGTCTTCTAAAACTCAAACTTCATTACTATTAAAAAGGCAAGTCCAAAGTGTATTAGCTAAAAAAAGGTGCATATTCCATTGGGTATCCTACTGTAATGTCACACTCTAGCTGGTTTTCACAGTACTTTGTTTTACAGCGCCGCCGCTTCAGCGATGCTCGGCATCTTTCCATGCATCATCTGCGGGCAAGAGGCTTCAAGCATGATGCAGGCCTCTGTTTTATGCGTGTTTGTTTCCTGTAGTCTCCTCCTACCTACTTCCTGTGAAGGAGTTTAAAGGGAAGACTGAGTCCTGACTCAGTCACCCTTACATTGTTGTTCTGTGCAGTTCATTTTCTAGTATTCCTGTGTATGATCTGGCTTGTCTGTCCATCCATTCTGGTGTTGACCTGTGGCTCTGTCTGACTACCCGCTCCGTGTACGACCTAAGCTTGTCTGACTACCCACGCTGGTGTTGACCTGGAGCTCCATCCACTGCACATCCAGCACACGTACGCTCCAGTGGGTATCCTATCTGGTGCAAACCTGTGGCTATGGCTGACTACCCACTCCGTGTATGACTTTGGCTTGTCTGACTATCCTATCTGGTGCTTTCTAGAAGGCTTTGTCTGTTTGCTCAGTTTGTTGCTTCCGTTATTTAGACATCCTTCCTAGTACTGACCTGAGGCTCTATCAGACTCCTAGCTACTGACTACAGGCTGAGTCAGTATCTCTTGGGTGTTACCTTACCACGAGACTCCAGTGGGCTGAGGCCTAGTCTCGGACAGTGTGGTGCAGAGTTTGGGAGACTGCTATTCCTGACACAGTGCTCGCCGTTTCACCCACTGTGTGTATATTTCTATATTGCATTACGGTCACTCGCATAATAAAGGTTCTATTAACTATACTGTCTGACTCCTGGTTTTGCTTGCCAACCTTAACACTGGTGACCATCAAAAAGATGCAATAATAATGTTGCCCAGGGTGACATCAGAATGTCACCAGCATCAACAGGGTGACATTCTGATATTGCACACTTAAGTTTGACCACTAGAGGGCGACATTTTAGTAGTAAACCATCACAGCATACTTCAGAGAGCCCTCTTTCCCTCCAGCACAGCTCACTCACTCTCCTCTACTTTCCCTCCTAGTCAGGCCATCTATTTTATACTGCACTCCTTTTTTTATTTCATATGGATGTTTTTCTTTATGTTCTATACCTATTATGAGCACTCTCCCATTGTGTGTTCTGGATTTCCTACTCAAACCGGTGTTGCAGAGGCATGGCGTCAGGGGATCAAGTTGCTATGATAAGTGAATGCAGCTGATGGCCAAAATTTTAATGTGAGAAGATAGTGGAAACACAAAGAAAGTGAGACTTTTATAGATACTGTATATTACACTATGAGACACTCCCCCTTCCCTGTTTTCTTTATTTAAATTACAATGCAGTGAGGCACCATTTCAAGTGTAGCTCAAAGCGTAGGTTGTTTCTCCTAGACTGATCCTCCATATCAGCCAACAGACTCCAAGAGGACCACTTCAGCTTCCAGTTGAAGGTTTTGGGAATGAAGATCTTTAGTATATGCTGAAATGTCAACTTGGACTTGCAGGACACCTGCCCTCTGTTAAATAGCTCCCACATCTTTCATCAAATCAGTAACAGCTGCCCGGAATGCTCCTGTAGACTGGTTCAGATCTGCCAGGAAGGCATTCATAGTAAAAACTGTAATAAGGTTATCAGGAGGAGAGTGGTTATGTCAGAGGGAATGAGTACTCTCTGAAGTGTGACGTGATTGTTTATTATTGAAATGTCACCCTCTAGTTGGTGACCCTTAAGCATGCAACATCAGGATGTTGCCCTTGTGTTTCGGGTGACATTTCAATAGTAAACTTACATTGGTTACAGGGGTGATGTGTTACTATGTTAACGTTAAAGCCATCATAAAACATTTCTCAAACCATAATTTACAGCACATCATCTCAAACAAGCTTAGGAAATAAGGTCAACATCAATGTCACATCTCTCCCGAGTACAAGGGTACACAGTTCCCGCAGCTTAGTCACTCGCTTCCTCTGTTGCAGCTGCAAATCATTGGTTTGCAGGGCTGGGTGACATCAGAACCTGACTGCGCTTGTGGGAGGGGAAGCAACATTACTGTCCTCTTCAAAGAAGCCTCATGTCAGGAAAGCAGTCAAACATCTATTAAGATAAAAATATCCCACAAACAACAAGAGACATACTGACACCCAGCCCTGCAGATCTCAGTGATCTGCAGGTGTGAAGGGGAGGCAACAGGTCAGTTTTAAATTATGGGATCTCTCTTCCAATAGCCAGCAGTACTGCCTAATGTTTAAAAAGTCTTATTACCATTTCCTGTCCCTTTAACCAAAATACAATAAACAGTTCAAAAAGGTCCATCTACCAGTGCACTGTAGGAAGAAAGTTGAAAGTTGAAAGGGGACGTTATATTAGCATCCTGTGCATCTATGCCTCTTTTTATGCAGGATGGTACCCTATTTGCTCTTGCAACAGCTGAGTAACTGTACACTGCTGTGAAGTCTATCATCTATTAGTACTCCTAAATATTTCTCTAATGAGGATTCCCCAAGCAGCTTCCCAATTAGTGTATATACAGCATGTTTGGGCTGTAGAAACAAATGCATAATCTTACATTTATATACATTAAATGTCATCTGCTGCTTTTCTACCCACTCTCTCTCTCTCTCCAGAAGGATATGGCTAAACCTCCAGCTACGTATGTATGCATTTCCTTATACAGCTTAGGGTCATCACCAAAGATTGAGATACTACATTCAATTGCTACATCTAGACCATTAATAAATTAAAGAGCATCGGGAACAGGACTGAACCCTGTGGCAACCCACTTACAACAACTCTCTGACATCTATAAATTTAACCATTTTCTCTGTGTACAGATATCACCTCACAAACCAAAGGCTTTTAATTTATGCAGGCTGAGGCATTGTATCAAAGGCTTTTGCAAAATCCAAATATACTACATCAATGGAAAATTCCTACTTATCCTTTCATAAAATGCAAGTAAAATTAGTCTGACATGATCTATTCGTCATAACACCATGCTGATTCTTACTAATATTGTTTGTCTTCACATAGTTCTGAATACTGTCAGTTATAAACTCTTCACCCACTATGGAAGTCAAGCTCACAGATCTATAATTTCTCAGTTTGGTTCTTGCCTCCTTTTTTGAGAAATGTAACTACACCAGCTTTCATCCAATCACAGGAAACTACGCCTGATGAAAGTGAATCAAATATTAAAGTATAACAGTCTTGCTATTGCTGAACCAAGTTCCTTAATTACCCTTGGGTGTATACCGTCAGGTCCAGGTGCTTTATTCACCATAACCTTTTCCAGTCTCTTTTGGACCTTGTCCTCAGTAAGCCATGTACATGATGGAGGAAATTCTTTCATTTTATCTATTTGCCCATACCCTGTCATTGTTGCTTCCTTTGTATATACTGAAGCAAAGAATGTATTTGGGGTGTCAGCCATAGCCTTATCCTCACTAATCAATTCACCTGTCTCAGCCTTAAGATGAGATTAAAAAAAAAAAAAAAAAAAAAAAAACACCACGCAACAAACAAAAAAACCTGTAAGTGCAGTATTCTTGATACACGTGTTGGATTGTCCCCTGTGCCCTAATATTAGTCTACTCACGTGATGGAGCGGCTTTCCCTGCCTCTCAGTTGGTAAGCCTGCACTGGATAGGTAGGGGTCACTCCAGGCAAGTGACGTTCCTCTAGTAGCCCCTTACACTGGATATAATAAAGATGTAGTTCTTATACATTAGCCCATATGTATAGAGTTGGCATTAGGGCATAGAATTCCCCACCAGGGAATTCTATGCAATATTAAGACCGTTGATATATAAAAATTCAATGAGCTAAGGTGAGTGAGCCCCTGTGGAGGCACTAGGCAAAAAAGGGGCCAGGGGGAAAAAAATTAAAAACACTGATGTATTAATAGTATGCATAAGGTAAAAACAAAAAAAATGGAAACTTTTTTTTAGGTAGCAATGGTAAAGTACCAAAGGCTTTTTAGCCTAATTTCTTCAAATTGTAAAAACAGGCTCACAGTATATATTTAGAAATGAAAATTGTATAAAAGTACTGCAGTAAGTAAAAACAATCAAAAGTCAAATTTAGCTGCACTGGTGAAAGCTTGATGCTTTTCGTGATAAACGTTCACTTCATCAGGAGAAAATGCTCCGAGTGCCGAGTGCATTTGTCCTTTGCCCCCAACACTAACTTCCTGCTTAAATGACACTGGAACATTCATGATTTCAAGGGATTAAAAAAACAAAAACACAACGACAAGCTATAATGTGACAGATGTGTATAGTAGTGGTGGTGGTAGAGACCTTGGCAGACTGCATCCACCCCAAGAGAAGAGTGATCATCACCACTTATTGCAAACGCTGCAGCAACTATTGCTGCAGTTTTTGAACTACCACGTCCCTGCACCTTTCCACCTCGTCCTTGTGCATTTGCTGAGCATTACTCATCTACTGTGTGTGTTTTACTCTCTACAGTACACAACTGATGAAGTGTGAGGTCTTGCCTTAGCCCTCAACAAAATGTTCAATGTCGTCTGCCTCAGTCACAGAGCTCACATCAGGCTCCCAGGCAGCTGTCTGTTACCTAAATATATCTATTTATATAATAATTTTTAAAAACTATATTTTCCATGTCAGTACAAAGCACACACACCTTCTTTCCCCAGCCCAAAGACCATAAAAGCAAAATAAGCAGGCAAATTGGACCCCAGCTGCCTGTGCCTTGCCAGTCAATTATGCGGAATTTTGGGGTCAACCTCAGTTCTCCCCCAGTCTCCCCTAATACAGAAAATATTCTACCTAAAAGAAGCTTCAATTCCCCTTTGCCTATCTCCTGTAGCCCAAACACATGCTTTCTCCTCTCACAAGAATAGAATGGCATGCTGTGAGAGCCTGACACCCTTTTATATGGCATTTTTATATTTGAATATTACATCCCACTGAATATCCTTTAAAACTGCTTTTAGATTTGTAAAATTGGCATTTAAAAATGTAATGTTCTGGTTAAACCATTTATATTCGGTCTCTCATAATGAATTTCAAAGGATACCGTATTGTGATCACTACTTCCAAAAAGTTCCTTTACCTCTCTGTTTATCATGTCAGAATTGTTTGAAAGCACTAGGTAAAGCAAGGCCTCTTTTCTAGTTGGCTCCTCAACTAATTAGGACTTAAAGTGGTCTTCATTATGCAAAAATTAAAATTTCCTTTGTTGTGTTGGAAGTCATATTGAGCTAGTCAATTTCAGGATAGTTGAAATCTCCCATTATAACTACACATTCTCACCTAGAAGCCTTTTCCATTCGCAGTAAATTTTGTGCTTCCTCAAACTCCCCAGTACTGGGGGCGGGGGCTTGTAGCAAATTCCCATTAATATCTTATGTGCGCCCCCGTGTGTATTTCAAACCATAGGGCCTCTACATTTTAACTGGACCATTTATATCTTCCCTTATACTAGGTTTTACAGGCATGATTTACATATAGGCATAACCCCTCCTTTTTATTAACCCTATCCCTCCTAAGAAGTCAATAGCCCTCTAGACTGACTGCCAAGTCATGTGTCATGTAACCAAGTTTCAGACACACCAATTACATCATACATTGCAATCATTGCTAGTTCCCCCATCTTGCCAACTAGACTACTAGCATTTACATGCATACATTTGAGCTTTTTGTCATTATCAGAAGTTACACTTTGTAAAATGAATATGCCTTTTATCAAGCACCTCCCTATTAGATGAACTAGCCCATTCCCCTTCTCAAACAGCAAACCAAAAAGTAAAAAAGCACTTGTATCAGGCTGACATCAAAGCATGAGTAATATACCCACATACATATATATATTAAATATAGAGTACAGAGAGTTCCAAAGAAATTTCTGGGAGTAATAAAGGTATTTTCTTCGCAAAAGATGTTCTTTAAACTTTGCCAGTAGGTGTATTCAATCCTTTGCTACAATGTATCACTCTTGCTTGTCTGGACGCAGCCCCCTCTTTTTGCACTTGTGGTTGTGCTTGATGCCACGGATCCCCGAAGCAACTACAATGAGGAGAAAAATACAAGAGCAGGGCGCGACTCCATCTAAGAGTGGATCTGTATATCTTTTAATCAAACCCCCGCTTTGTATAGACTCACCAGAACTTTGTTTTTAAATTGCCTGTAGAAACTCTCTCCTCAATATTTTTCAGGAAGAGACTCCAATCGATACTCTCCAAATAGTGAGCTTAAAGCAGAACTAACACCCCTACAAGATGTAGCCTCAATTAGAGTGCTATAATACATTATAATGCACTGTGTATTTATTTTGGTTTTTAAACGTTTCCCCCCAGAAAAGCGCATTGCGCATGTCAGCAGAGCCGAAGGGCTCTCTTGTAACTCCCCCCGGCTACACAAAAACACCTACGTCATCAGCTTTAGATTCTCCTGTGTGTTATAACATATTATAGCACTCTAATTGAGGCTACATCTTGTAGGGGTGTTAGTTCAGCTTTAATTATATTTATAGATTACCAAAAACTCAAAATGTTAAGAGATATATTAATATGCTTGGCGATGTTATCTATTAGATATAGTATCATTAAAAGATTCGTCCAACGAGTTTCGTATACACTTTCTCAAGGACTATAGAAGAAAAAAAAAAAAAAAAAAAGTATGCTATAAGCTGTTATTGTTTAAAAAAAAAAATACATGAAACAAATCATTAATTTATTGATTTATATAGTGTACCTCGTAACTCCTCTCTGCCTCCTCCGTCCGGCTTAACCATAGAGTCTCGGCTGAGTTTGCACATGCGCAATAGGAGAGGGAGATACAAAGCCGAACGGAGGAGGCAGAGAGAAGTTACAAGGTACACTATATAAATCAATAAATTAATGATTTGGTTTCATATTTTTTTTAACCCCTTAGAGACTGGAGGTCCTTGGATGTTTCCGTCCCATAAGGACCGCATTGAACCATGTGGATGCGCCGGTACACGTGACCTGTTGCGTGTATCTGTGCGTCACTATGAGGCCTGATAGCAATCGCTCCGATCTTGGAGCGGTCAATTTCAGGCCCTATTTTTACTTACAGCTCTCCTGGTAGATCGCTGTAAGTAAAAAGTACGTGACGTACTATGACCGTCATCGGTCCTTGAGTATTTCAAGGACCGTGACAGTCATAGTACGGCACATGTCGTTAAGGGGTTAAACAATAACAGCTTATACCATACTTCATATATAGTCCTTGAGAAAGTGTATACAAAAAGCATTGGACGAACCTTAATGATACTATATCTAATATTTTAATATGCTTGGCGATGTTATCTATCTTTTAACATTGAGATTTTGGTAATCAATAAAGTTGGAAATTTACTTACCGATATTTCGTTTTCTTCTGTGTCCTTCCACGGCTAAGAATGGGCTTTGTCTCCACCCTCCGGCCGGGGTAGGACCAATCAATTTCAAAGATAGAATTTTAAAATCACGGCGCTGTCTGTGCTCACCAGTTCTGCATTTGACGAAGCTAAAAAACATAAGAAGAAAGGTTAAGTGTAGGGGAGCCGTGGAAGGACACAGAAGAAAACGAAATATCGGTAAGTAAATTTCCAACTTTCTTCTGTGTCCTATCCCCGGCTAAGAATGGGATATACCCAAGCAAACAATCACAATAGGGTGGGATTCCCCAACTTCTTACCACTTATTCCGGAATAACAGCTTGAAGTACTTGTCTTCCGAATTTTGCATCTGCTGATGCTTGGACATCAATTTTGTAACGTCTAATAAACGTGCTCAAGGAGGCCCAAGTCGCAGCTTTGCAAATCTCCTCTGGAGAAGCTAAAGCCTTACAGGCCCAGGAAGTGGCTAAAGCCCTGGTAGAATGAGCCTTAATGGAAATAGGAGGAGATAGCTTGGCCTCTAAATATGCTAGTCTGATACACTGGGTTATCCACCTAGCTATGGAAGGCTTAGAAGCTGAACTGCCTTTGAATTTACCAAAAAAGTGCACGAATAAGGAGTCAGATTTCCTGAAATCCTTAGTTCTATCAATATAATAAGACAGACATCTAACCAGGTCTAAATTATGGAATTTCCTCTCTCTCTCACTCTGGGGGTTATGGCAGAAAGAGGGAAGAATTATTTCCTGATTTAGGTGGAAGTCAGACTACTTTAGATCTAAAAGTAGGCTTAAATCTGAGGACCACCTTATCTTGATGGAATACAAAATATGGAGAGGCACAAGATAAGGCTTGGATTTCAGATACCCTCCTGGCTGAGGTTATGGCAGTGAGGAAGGCAGTTTTGTATGTTAAGGCATTAATAGATGAAGAACCCAGAGGTTCAAAAAGAGGGGAACTAGTCAGTTGCTCCAGAACTACATTAAGATCCCATGGAGGAACAATAGTTCGAATGTGAGGTCTGGCCTTCTCAATTGCTCTAATGAATTTTCTTACTAGAAGATTGTCTGCAAAAGGCCTGCACAGTAGTGCAGACAGAGCAGATAACTGAACATTGATGGAGGATGGTTTTAGTCCTTTATCAAACCCCTCTTGAAGGAAGTCCAGAATTCTGGCTACATTGACATCCGAAAGGTAGATATTTTTCTTCTTACACCAGATTCTGAAAATGCGCCATACTCTGCAATATATTTTTGAGGTAGAGGCTTTTCTGCCTGCCGCAATGGGTTTTGCTACTGCTTCAGATATACCTTGTTGTAAAAGTATTTCCCGCTCAATCTCCAAGCCCTCAGTTTGAAAAAAACTTGGATTGGGATGTATGAGAGGTCCCTGGGATAACAAGTCCTCCTTGCGAGGTAGAGCTATGGGTTTTTCTACTGAGAGATTGATCAGGGATGCAAACCAAGTCCTCCTTGGCCAAAATGGAGCAATCATGATTACTTCCGCCTTGTGCAGAATAATCTTCCTTATAACCTGATGGATAAGCGGAAGAGGAGGAAAGACATAGGCTAGGCTGAAATCCCAGTTACATGTGAGGGCGTCCTGCCCCAAGGCTCTGGGCTCGAACCACCTGGAGAGGAATTTTTTGCATTTCCTGTTTCAAATCGTTGCCATCAAATCTATTTCTGGAATGCCCCATTTTAATGTGACAACCTTTAATACTTCTTGATCCAGGGACCATTCTCCCTGGTCCAACCGATTCCTGCTCAGGAAATCTGCTTCTAGATTTTGTATCCCCGAGATGTGCTGTGCTGTGATGGACACCAGATTGATTTCTGCCCAGTGTAACAGTTTTTCTGTCTTCATCAGTGCTCTGCTCCTGGTTCCCCCTTGATTTTTTATGTAGAGAACCGTAGCAGAGTTGTCCGATCTGATCAATACATCCTTGTTTCTTATCAGTATCTTGAAATTTTTGAGGCAGTTTAACACTGCTCTCATTTCCAGCTTGTTTATGTGTTTTCTTGCTTCTTCCCTCAACCATCTCCCTTGAGTTGTTTGAGTTCTGCAAGTGCCTCCCCAGCCTGATAGACTGGCGTCTGTTGTGACAATTTCTTTTTGGGGTTCTTGTAGAGGAAGGCCTTTCCTCAGATTGCGTATATCCATCCACCAGAGTAGGCTCCTTCTGGCTAGCTCTGACAGCGGAATTAATTGTGACTTGCTCTGCTGCTGCTTGTTCCATCTTGTTAGAAAAAATTGCTGAAGAATCCTCAGGTGAAACCTCGCCCAAGGGATGATGTGGATAGTAGAACTTAATATTCCTAGCAATTTCATGTAATCCTGAGCAGTCAGAAATCTTTCCTTTCTGAACTTCTTTACTGCTGATAATAGCCTGGCAATTCTCTCCTGGGTGAGGACACCTTCTGTTCCACAGTGTTTATCCTCATTCCTAAAAATATAATTTCTTGCGTTGGATCTAGTTGACTCTTTTGGAGGTTGATCATCCAACCTTGGTTCTGCAAGAAGGAGATAGTCTGGTTCGTGTAGATTAGAGATTGTTGCCTTGATTGTGCCACAATCAAGAGATCGTCTAAATAGGGAATTATTACTATCCCCCTCCAATCTCAGGGCTTGCAGGGATACTGCTAATTCCTTGGTGAACACCCTCGGGGCTGATGCCAGCCCGAAGGGTAACACCTTGAACTGGTAATGCTGGTTCAACAGTTTGAATCTCAAGAATTTTCTGTGAGACAGAGCTACCGGAATGTGGTGATAAGCATCCCTGAGATCCACAGTTGTCATAAAGGCTTTTTCTTGAATTGCTCTCAATACTGAAGCTACTGACTCCATCCTGAAATGGCGGAACTTTATAAAAGAATTCAGGTACTTTAGGTCCAGAATAGCCCTGTACCCCCCAGAATTCTTTGGGGTTAAAAATAGATTTGAATAAATACCTGAATTCCTCTGGAATAGAGGAACAGGTTCTATAACTTCCTTCTGCAACATTTCTGAAACCATGCTCTTGAGTTCCAAACTCTTCTTTGGGTTTCGTGGAATGCTTGAATTTATTAACCGATTCATGGGAGGTATCTGTATAAACTCCAGCGGATACCCTGCCTCTAAAATGTTGTAGGCCCAACAATCTGCAATTGGATTTGAATCCCAAGCTTGAAGAAAGTGAACTAATCTTCCTCCCACTGGTATTAGAGACAGGGCCCGCTGCTCTTCATTGTGGATCTTTCTTACTGGTATACCTTTGGGAATGGTCCTTCCTGAACCCTCACCTGAATGCCTGCGAAGATTGTCTTTTCTGATCATATCTCCCATACTGAAATCTTCTGGAGTCATGAAATTACGCTGTTTACTCCTAAAACCTATAGGGCTTGATGGAGGAGATCTTGTTCTTCTTTCTTGTGGAAGAAAAGAGCTCTTTCCCACAGTAATTTTCTTAATTAACTCTTCCAGATGTTGTCCAAATAACATATCCCCTGAAAAGGGAAGAGCCACTAATTTGTTTTTGGAAGCTGTGTCGGCCCCCCAAGAGCGCAACCACAGTGCACGTCTTGCGGTCACCGACAAGGCTGATGCCCTGGCTGAAAGTCTAATGATATCCATGGAGGCATCACAAGAAAAATTGACGGCTTCTTTAATGGAGGCTACCTCCTTAATAAGTTTGGTACGAGAAACATTTGAATCAATTTTCTCTTCAAGTTCATTCAGCCAGATCCTTATAGTGCGAGTTACACATGCCAGGGCTGTAGAGGCTCTTAAATCTTGCCCAATAATAGAAAACTGCTTTTTGAGTGCAGATTCCACCTTCCTATCCATTGCGTCTTTCAAGGTAGATCCATCCTCCAAAGGAATAATAGTCTTCCTTGCAATGTGAGATACTGCTGGATCAACTTTGGGAGCTGAGTGCCACTTACTGATGTCTTCTTCCTTAAAGGGGTACATCCTATTAAAACGCTTAGTGAGACCAATCCTTCTGTCCCCTTTCTCCCATTCTGAAATAATTAAACCTGACACCGTGTGATGCACAGGAAAGACCGGAGGGGACTTGCGACTTCCCATAAATGAAGCATCTAAAATGCCCAATTCCTGCTGTGATTCAGTAATACCTAAAGTTTTATGCATGGCCTTTAAGAAATTATCCATATGGTCTAGATTAAAAACACCTGATTCCTCAGTGATTTCTCCTCCCTCAAAAGATGAATACTCTGATACTAACTCATGGCCACTATCTAAATCTTCAAAACCTTCTTTCCTGCAGGATGTACCTTCTTCAGGGTCTTCTGTGCAAGGGCGTTTCTTGGGTACTGCTGCTTCCTGCATAGCTGTAAATGTGTCTTGCATGGAGTTTTGCATCCAAAGAAGGAAGTCTTTAAATTGCATGGGCATATCTTGCTCTGCAGATTTCCTAATGCATTCTTGACAGAATTTGGAAATTTCAGCAGGGGAAAGCTTCTTGCCACAGGCTAGGCAAGCTTTTGGTTTCTCTGCAGCCTTATCCTCTTTGCCAGAACCCTCAGCAGGAGACTTATCTTTATTAGGGGCTAATTTTGGAGGGCCAGACATGATACAAGATTAAAAATATACTTTATTAACTTACTGCTAAAACTAAGATCTACCTAAAAGGTCTACCCCTGACTGAAGAACACAATCTGCCTAGTCAGCTGTCTTATATAGGAATAGTCCCTAATATCAAGAAACAAAAAAAAAAAAAAAAAAAAAGGCATAAATATAACAGGTTACTTACCTGTTGTCCACCTGGTTACTTCCCCCAAACATCCTGCTTCCTGTCTGAAGCACCGCATCCGTTTCTGCAGTGGCTTCCAATTCTGGCTCCACACCAACTCTCTCTGCACGCTGCTATCCCGGCTCAATGGAGGCGGCCGTTCGTGCAGAAGCGATTCTCCTCACTTATGTGGACAGCATGAATGCGGCCCGCTCCAGGTATGCCTTCTGTTTTCAAGAAAGCTTACATGCGCCGCACTAGCTGCTTACTGGCGTGTAGGGCGGCGATCCTACACCCGGCGCGCAGGACAAAAAAAGACTGGTGAGCACAGACAGCGCAGCGATTTTAAAATTCTCTTTGAAATTGATTGGTCCTACCCCGGCTGGAGGGCGGAGACAAAGCCCATTCTTAGCCAGGGATAGGACACAGAAGAAATATAATTATTCACTATTTGGAGAATATCGATTGGACTTTTTTCCTAAAAAATATTGAGGAGAGTTTCTACAGGCAATTTAAAAACCAAGTTCTGGTGGCTCTATACAAAGCGGGGGTTTGTTGATTTAAAGCTATACAGATCCACTCTTAGATGGCGTCACGCCCTGCTCTTGTCTTTTTGTCCCCTTCTCAAAGAGCCTCCATCTGCCCAAGCTGCTCATAGCCCACATCTCACAGCCTCTCAATCTAATCGCGTGACCAAGTACAGTAAACTACTCTTAATTTGCAATCTTCTGTTACCATTGTCTCACACAGTAGAGTAGATCCACCTTACCAGGAAGTACTGCACAAAGAACACACTTCTTTACCTAAAGTTTGATGGTCCATTACATATGGGGGAATTGCTGTATTAGTGAAGTTCCATTAAAAAAAAAAAAAAAAAAAAAAAAAAAAATTCACCTCTTTGAAGCTCACTAAGTTTTTGCGTGGCCTGCCACGAGGCCTCTTGCCTCGCTTTCTGTTCCGAAGCTCCTTTTCTTGTTCCCTGCCAACAGATTTTAGAAGTCAAATATACAACTCACTCATTCCAAAGCAACAAGAGTTTTCCAGCTAGTCACAGTAGGTTAACCAGACCTCACCTTTAACCAGGGACACATAGGAAATATGCATATTTCAGGACTGCACTGAAATCAAGCAGCCCTGCAGTATGCATTTTTCATGTGTGTCCCCGGTTTAAGGTGAGGTCTGGTCACCCTAAGTCACAGACCAAGCTGTTTATGTAACTGCACAGTGAACAGTTGTAATTCTTACCTCTTCTGGAATGCCAAGAGAAGACGTGGGTCCAGAATATTCTCCTCTGGTTCCCAGCTGTTATGTCTAGAAGACAGAGAACCCAGAATGTCTGTGCACTGTTCACATGCTCTCCATTACAAGAACAGACCCATACAAAAACTACCAAATACAGTGACATTAAATGAGAAAAAACAAGTAACAAACTGGTTGTAAAATGCTGCATACATGTTGCTGTTGTTTATGAATTAAACTGCATATACTTTATTTTCCTGACACCGCTAGCTGATTTTTTTCAGAAAGCACTGTGTGGGGCTGTGAAAGCAGACTGATTGCAACAACATATAAAACTGAAAATGTTGAACTGCCTCTATAGTACACAGATAATCTGTAGTGCAGGGGGACTGGCATCACTGCTTCCTCAGACAAAAAAACTCTGGCTTCACAGCTTCTGGGACATCACTTTCAGGAACATCATGTCTGTGTGAAAAATGCTTCAAAATACAGGTATGTAAAAAGAAAATACAGATTACTTTAATTGTAGGTCCTTGTAAAATCACAATAATTAGCAGGTGGTGGTACACTGCTGAAAGCACTACATGAAGATGAAAAAAGGGGGGGGGTATGGATCAGCTGGTATTTTCTGAAATTTTGCAAATTTAGAGAGAGATCTCATTAACGTCTAGTTAGAGAGGGATACCTGCAGTTCAGATAAATTGTATTTACTGCCTGAGAATCCTAGAGGGCAAAGTGTTTGAACTACAGGTATTTTCTCCATAAGGATCCCAGAGAGTAGTGTCTGAGAAAAAGCACAAGTGTGTAAACTAAACAACAAAGATAGCATATTTCTCTCCAAACGCAGATGGAGTTAAGACAAATGTGAAAATCCTGTCAGGATACCAGCCAGCCACGATTTGGGCTTTTAGGTAGATGGTGACACATTGGTGAAGGAATGGGTTTACAATAAAGATACAAAAAGAGACGCAGGCCTAAGGAACTAAATTAGGTGGCAGACAAACTGGGTATATGTGACAAGATCATGTTGATACTTTTTATAGGAAGAATGATCTAGAGCAAGCAATTGTGACGGTACCCACAGGAAAAGGGGAGTGGTGACACAGAAAGTAATACACAAGTTTAATGACAACTGCACAAGTCTATAGCATGACGTACGTGGTAAACAATGCATATACAACCAGAACCACGCAGACACTCACTTTGAGGACCAGCCTCTCCACTTCACCAGGTACTCAGCGATGCCCTGCGGGTGAGATAATACGTTATAAGGAGGGTGTATTCAGGAGGAGGAGTCTGTATACATTGATAATATCGTTGTAATACAGCTCAGTCACCTTTCTTAATCTTTTGCTTAGGATACATTCCGCAGCGAATACCTGTTCCCCGACCGCGCTAAGCTCCTCCATAGCTCCCGCGGACGGGTGTCTGATTATTTTCCCGATCGCCGCCAAAACACGCGTCTCTACACAAAGCCAACACGGGAGCGAGCAAGACGCGCGTCTCTACGAAGTAGGCGTTACTTTCGATATAGCCAATGAGGCAATCTGTATGGACTTTTTCGAGAGGAGGGGAATGCCGAAACAAAATATAACCCTTCAATGACCGGAGGAACTTGTAGTGTATTACTTTACAATATGTTGCACAAACCTGGTTCTTAAATTGTTAAAATA
Source organism: Rhinophrynus dorsalis (assembly GCA_037306005.1). Classification (NCBI taxonomy): domain Eukaryota; kingdom Metazoa; phylum Chordata; class Amphibia; order Anura; family Rhinophrynidae; genus Rhinophrynus; species Rhinophrynus dorsalis. The sequence continues at coordinate 78,994,240 of CM074727.1, forward strand.
CTTTATATAGTCGTCTGGCGTAATTTCATGGGTTATAATTTGAGTATAAATTATTAATCTAGCATTTTTTTTTGCGTAGGAGGGTGTATGATCAACAACTATGAACGTTTAAAAGAAGTCCTAGGTTGTATAGGTTTGACATTTTCATAATTTTTGCTATGCATCCGTTTGGGTATGATTTCTGTTGTAACGTTCTAGTTACATATGGAAAACGTTTTCTTTCTATATATATTTTTTTCCCAAAAAATGAATTGAGCATTTGCATGTTGTTTCACATGAAGTAAATTTTGCAGTGTATGAAAAGCTGTGGTGTCTTAATTACAAAAAAGGTAAAATCTAGTTAGTTTGCTAAACTAGCATACTATATATCAAAAACACATATCTTTATTGTGAAAGTTTCAATAAGAAAAAGCCCTGAGTCCCAATATAAAAATTCTAAATATATATAATTTTACTAATGTTCATGGCATGTGCAGAGCCCTAATTGCCAGGAGCGCAAAATGGTATTATCAAATTTATTAACTAATATGTAGAACCATAAGAACACCTCCTTCTGGTGTGCTCTACCAGGATATAATCTGGTCAATACAATCCTCTCACCTCAGTAAGAAATTTACTGACACTGCTTCTTCTACCATTGTGGGGATAGTGCCCCTCACACATACGATTCTCTAAGAAAAATAGCAGGATTTCTCTGTCGTCCAATACAGGTTACTGGTAACTGGGATGTCCAACCATTGAGTTTCCCAGAGACAGAAAGTAAGGCAAGGTCCAGACGCAAGGCCGCTAAAGTCACCAGAGCAGATATGAACCATCAGATCAGAGATAGCCTAACAACAAAGGAGTGTCAACGGACACTGAACAGGGGTACAACACCCCAAACTGTTACACAGCACACTGAACCAGAGCCAACAGGGCTCAAAAGTGAAGGAACCACCAAGAACCGAAGAAGATCCTAGACAGGCAAGACTGCCTCCAGGATTTTCCTCCCAAAGCTGGCATCAGCCGATGCCAGCACATCAACACGGTAATGCTTCAAAAGGGTGTGTGCAGACGACCAAGTGGCAGCCTTGCACAACTGATCAGCGGAGGCCTTATTTGTGTAAGCTCAAGAAGGCCCATTAGATCTAGTAGAATAAGCCATGACCCGAAAGGGAACAGGCTTCTTCCTCAGATTGTAAGCCTTTCAAATAGTGGGCTTGATCCAGGATGCAATAGTAATCTTGGATGCAGGTCTTCCTGCCCTGGGACCCTAAGGAATGACAACCATTGCGTCAGATTGCCTGATAGACTCAGTGCGATGTACATAAGACTTGAGACAACGCATTACATCTAACAAGTGGTGATCCCTCTCCTTATCAGAGGAGGGGTTAGGACAGAAAGAAGGCACCACAATCTCCTGATTGATGTGGAACTCCAAAACCACCTTTGGGAGAAACTCCTGAGAAGTGTGAAGCACCGCCCTTTTTCTTGTGAGACACCAAAAGGGGTGGTTTACAGGACAGAGCATATAACTCCGCAACACGGCGAACGGACATGATCGCCAAGAGAAAGGCCATTTTCCACATATACATGCGTAGAGGAATGGTAGCCAAGGACTCAAAGGGAGGGCTCTGAAGAACGGCCAAATCCAGGTTAAGATCCCACGGAGGAGCGGGATTCTTAAAGACAAGACGAGTATGAGCAATGCCCTGAAAGAAAACCTTGACATCAGGAAGAATGGCAATGCACCTCTGAAAGAAAACAGAAAGAGCAGAAGTCTGAACCTTAAGGGAATTCAAACTGAGGCCGTTGTCCACACCGTCCTGCAAGAAGGCCAGGACCGTAGGCATATCAAATTCCTGAGATAGGTCCCTATCAGCGCACCAAGATAGAAAGGTCACCCAGACACGATGGTAGGCCTCAGAAGAAACAGGTTTGTGGGCACTAAGGATAGTAGCCACCTGTCATGGACTCAAGAACGAGAACTGGACCAGTACTGTAGGTAACACAATCTTTATTAAGATACACTACATACAGAACAAACGGTAACAGCAAGAACACAATACAATAAGATGACGTCAGGAAGGATAGTGCTGCTGTAGTGGTACCGAACTGAGCCCCAGAAGGCAAGTGGAGAGAAACCACCTCAGGTCCGCACCTGAGGATCTACTACAGGTCCGCACCTGTACAGACAAAGTTCCTGAGTAAGGTATTGCGCTACAGGTCCGCACCTGTATAGACAATGTTCCCAAGTAGGCTACCTGCGCTACAGGTCCGCACCTGAATACCGCAGTGTAAGAACAGAAACAAGAGGAAATCTGCCAGAGCCACCAAGGGCACCCAACAAGTTATCCACTGGATTGTTGGTATGCTTTGTGCACAGCGGACAACCCCAGGTATCACCAAAGTGGGTAGTCAGGCAAGCCGTAATGTAGACAGAGCAAACGTAAACCAGAGCTGCAGGCCTGCACCAGATTGGTTATCGGACTAGCCAGGGTCATACACAGCGCGGGTAGTCGGACAGAGCCACAGGTCAGCACCAGGAAGGATAGTCAGCCAGGCCAAGGGTCATGCACGTAGGAGTTAGTCTACCAGAGCCGCAGGTCCACGCCAGAAGTAATGTCAGCCAAGCCGGGGTCATACACAGAGCAGGTAGTCAGACAAACCAAAGGTTGGCACCAGAACGGGTAGTGAGACAAACCAGGCCAAGCACAAAAACACAAGCCAACTGCAATGGACACCACGAAAGGGCGACTGAGCATAATGTCCAGGCAGTATTTAAGGTTAGGGGCCAGGAAGAGGAGGAGTCACAAAATGTGCGCTGTACCTTTAAATGGAGCACACATCCATGCCTTTGGACGTGCGCCCATAATTTGTACAGACCCGTGCCGGAAGCCAGAGCGAGCCATCAGTTACATGCTGTTCAGCCTCCAAAAGCAGTGCGGCTGAAGTCACCGGGTCAGACTGTGGCTGGAGCCACTGGATAAAACTGCGGCTGGAGCCACCGTATTAAACTGTGGTTGGAGCCGCTGGAGGAAGCCGCGGTCAGCTCAAGCAGCCGTCGCAAGGTACTCTGACAGTACCCACCCCGCGGTTCAGGGCATGGGCAGTCGGGGAAGCGTGAATGAAATCTACGAATCAGGGTGGGAGCATGCACATCTTCCGAGGAGACCCAAGAGCATTCCTCTGGGCCATAACCTCTCCAGTGCACAAAGTACTGTAATCTCCCTCTAAACCTCTGGGAATCCAGGATGCTTTGTAATTCATATTACTCATGGTCTCCCACCCTAATGGAGGCTGGGGGAGCAGTAGCGGAGGTATAGCGGTTACAGGTTAGTGGTTTGAGCAATGACACATGGAAAACGTTATGAATGTGCATAGCAGCCGGGAGTTCTAGAGAGTATGCCACATGATTAATTTTCTGAATGACCCGGAAAGGACCAACAAAGCGAGGGATCAGTTTCCTACATGGCACCTCGAGATTGAGATTCCAGGATGACAGCCATACCCTGTCTCCAACTTGAAAGGTAGGTGCAGGTAGTCGCCTACAGTCAGCCTGCCACTTGTGCCTTAGCATAGAACCACGTAGGGTATTCTGTGCCTGCACCCATGAGGAATGGAGAGCCGTAAATGCTCCTCCACAGCCAGAATCGCTTGTGCCGCAAAAGTCTCAGGGAGAGCAGAGGGCTGGAACCCCCGGGTAACAAGGCAGCCCAGTTGTCGTGGTTATTTATGTATCACCAGAGAAATTGCTCAAGGGCTTGGTTTGACCTTTCGGCTGCACCATTGGATTGCGGGTGGTACGCTGAAGAAAAGACCAGCTGGATCCCCAATTTTGCACAGAAACATCTCCAGAATCTAGACACAAACTGACTCCCTCTATCAGAGACAATCACCTTCGGTAAGCCATGTAGGCGGAATACTTCCCTGGCAAATATCTCGGCCAACTCTTTAGCAGAGGTATGAGGTGTGACATTTTGGAAAATCTGTCCACTACCATCAGGATAACCATATAACCCGAGGATGCCGGAAGTTCCACCATAAAGTCTATAGACAGATGGGACCACGGACGCTCCCCATTAGGAATGGGTTGGAGGAGACCCACAGGCAAGCTATGTGAAGATTTATTTTGAGCACAGATCTGGCAAGCTGCTACGAAAGCCACATAATCCTTTCTCAGACTCAGCCACCAGAATAAATGAGAGATAGACCATATCAACTGATCTTGCCCATTATGTCCAGCAGCTCTGGAGGTATGATATGTCTCCAGGAGTCTGGTACAGAGCTGAACTGGCACGAAAAACCTCCCTCTAGGTTTCTCCGCAGGTGTGGATGCCTGAGCCGATACAATCTCTTCTCCCAATGGGGAAGTAACACTAGTACAGATATGTGCAAGTATACGATCAGCTGGAATGATATGGGTGGGAGGAGATTCTTCCCTAGAGTCACGACAATGTTGGCGAGATAGAGCATCCAACCTGATGTTTGTGGAACCAGGGAGGTATGACATGACAAAGTTGAATCTGGACAGTAATAGTGCCTTCTGGCTTGGCGAGCAGACAATCTTTTGGCCTCAGATAAGTAAGTCAAGTTTTTGTGGTCAGTGAGGATCGGGGCACTAGTTTCTTCAAGTTGTTAATGCCACTCCTTTAATGCCAAGATGATAGCAAGTAATTCTCTGTTACCAATATCATACAACCTTTCCGCCTTGCATAGCTTTTTGGAGAAATAGCCACATGGAAGCAGCACCTCTCCAGGAGCCGAGCGCTGAGACAGGAGGGCGCCTACTCCTGTCTCAGACGCGTCAAGCTCCAACGTGAAGGGCAGGGCAGGGTTGGGATGTACTAGTATCAGAGCCTTGATAAATGCTGCCTTATGGTTTTCGAATGCCTCAATAGCACTGGAAGACCACTTTGAGGCATCAGCCCCTTTGCAAGTCAGATCAGTAAGTGGCTTAACTACCGAAGAGAAGATTTTAATGAACTTCCGGTAGTAGTTTGCAAAGCCTAAGAAACATTGGAGAGGCTTCAGACCTACCGTGCGAAGCCATTGTACAATGGAGGAAAGTTTTTGAGGGTCCATTGCGAACCCAGAGGCAGAAATCCCATTACCCAGGAAGGTAACCTGCGATTTATGAAACTCATACTTCTCGAGTTTGCAGTAAAGACCATTTTCTCTCAGTAGTTGTAAGATATTAGACACATCGGCAATGTGAATCTCCATAGAGGGAGAATGGACTGGTATGTTGTCCAGATATATGACCACGGATCTTTGTAGCAGGTCCCTTAAGACATCATTAATAAATTCCTGGAAGACAGCAGGTGCATTGCACAACCCGAAGGGCATCACTAAATATTCATAGTGGCCGCTCCAGGTATTAAAGGCTGTCTTCCATTCAGCTCCCTCCTTGATACGGACAAGGTTATATGCTGCCCTCAAGTCGAGTTTGGTAAATATCTTGGAACCTTTTAGTCTGTCAAAAAGTTCGGTGATCAACGGCATCGGGTAGGCGTTCTTAGATGCCAACTTATTCAGACCATGATAGTCAATACAGGAGTGTAGTGTAACGGTTTTATAAGACACTCAGACCAGCAGGTTAGAATAAAACACAGTTTTATTAAAACAAAACAAGAACGATCGCCCTCTATAGGCAATACAGAATAATAGAGAGATAGTGGCTTACAGATGCCTTCTCAGGCCCAGTATACAGATGCAATGAATATACATATACTGTCACAGGACAGGCATAGAAACATAAGGGTACTCAATGGTTAAAGTACATGTAAATCAATCAGTCTCTGTTGTGGTGTTTGACACGTCCAAGGTGGTAATGGAGCAGTAAGTGGTGCTAGATGAAACAACACCGTCAGTCTATAGAACAGAGATTGCTGCTTAGGCTGAGCAGGAACTGAGGCCAGAACACTGCAGAGTTGAGCTAGGGCCAATAACCCCCACAGGCGCAGCAACGGAGATAACCTCACTGCTAGAGCTTGAGCCAATAGCCCCCACGGGCGTAGTAACAGAGACAAACTGTACTGCAAGAGCTTGAGCCAATAGCCCCACCGGGCGTAGTAACGGAGACAAACTGCACTGCAAGAGCTTGAGCCAATAGCCCCCACGGGAGTAGTAATGGAGACAAACTACCCTGCAAGAGCTTGAGCCAATAGCCCCACCGGGTGTGTAACGGAGAGCAAACACTGTACGAGCTAGAGCCAATAGCGCCTCCCGTGGGCACGGTAATGGAGACCGACTACACTGCAAGATAGACAGGATGAGCCACCGCCTATACAAGGCTCTGAAACGTAACCGGCTCAGCAAGTGTAGCGGAAGATCTGGGCAACGGCTCTGCAAGTGTTAATGGAGGCTCAGTGACTGGAGACAGCAGCTCTGCAAGTGTACTGGAGGCTCGGTAAACAGAGACAACGGCTCTGCAAGTGTTAACGGAGGTTCAGAGAACGGACACACAGCTCTGTAAGTGTAAACGGAGGCTCAGGGAATGGCGATAACAGCTCTGCAAGTACAAACGGAGGCTCAGCGAACAGAGGCACGGCTCTGCAAGTGTTAATGGAGGCTATGGCATGATCAGCCCTGCCACAAGCACAGCGGAAATCAGAATGTCGCCTCGGCGACACCAACAGCAGGCAGCAGGAACGGAGGCAGAGTCAGCAGCAAGCCGGTTCAGGTCACGGAGCAGGAAGTCAGCCAGGCCAGGTCAGATCACGGAGCAGGGTTCTCAGACCAGCCAGATCAGGTCACAAGCAGGAACGTCAGCCAGGCCGGGTCAGATCACGGAGCAGGAAACCAGGAGCGTCGTCAAAACAAGCCAAATCGGTACACAGGAAGCAGGAATACTGGGACATAGCAACAGCAACACTGGCTCAGGAACACCACGAAAGGGCACCTGACAGGTGCCAAAGGCCAGGTATAAAAAGGCCACAATGGGAGGGCCAAACAGGCTTAGCCAGTGGGAGCGCCCACAACCGAGAGTGACAGTTAAGGATCACGGGCACCGTGATATGTATTTCCCCATCCTCCTTTTTATCAAAAAAGAAGCCTGCACCAGCCGGGGAGATAGACTTGCGGATTATTCCTCTGGAAAGAGCATCGGCCACATACTCCTCCATAACCTTTGTCTCCAGCATAGATAGTGGATAAACCCAACCCCTAGGAGGAGTAGTACCGGGGATCAAGTTAATTGCACAGTCGTAGGACCTGTGGGGAGGCAACGCACCAGCTTGGACCTTGTCAAATACATCACGGAAGGCCCTGTACTCGTCAGGCAAAATAGGGGACGAAGTACACATCAGTCTCATAGGACGTGCGAAACAGGAATCAGCGCAACTCGGGGCCCATGAAACTATGTCACAACAGTGCCAATCAATCCTGGGGTTGTGCATCTAAAGCCATGGAAACCCCAGGACAATAGCATAGTGAGGCGAGTGAATTATTTGAAATTGTAGGGTTTCCGTGTGTAAGGCTCCAACTTGCAGGGTTAAAGGAAGCGTCTCCTGAGTGATATGAGAGGGTTGTAAGGGCCTCCCATCAATGGCCTCAATAGCCAAGGGTGAAGAGCGAGACTTCAAAGGAATAGCTTGACTCTCTGCGAAGTCTGCATCCATAAAATATCCTGCCGCCCCTGAATAGAGTAATGTAGTGGCAACTGTCAAGGAGTTGCTCCATGACAGGATAACCTTGAGGATGGGTTTACCCTTGACCACACCCGGCGAGTGGGAAATGCCACCCAAGATCTGTCCCCGACAGGATCTTAGGTGCGGGCGTTTCCCGGACGTACAGGACAAGACTTCAACAAATGACCAGATCTTCCACAGTACAAACAGAGACCTTCCCTCTGTCGGAAGGCTCTCTCCTCCCCTGAAAGGCGAGGTTCCCCCAACTGCATGGGTTCACTCCCGTCAGCAACAGTTCCAGGAGGCGAGGGAGAAATGGATGGGTTTGTAAAGCTTGGAGCCAAATGAGATGGAGGCCTACGCAGGTGCTTCCTAAAAGATGGTCTCTCCCTGATCCTAGAATCGAACAGTATCGTAAAGGAGATTAACTCATCCAAGTCTTTAGGTAAGTCACGAGCAGCAATCTCATCCTTGACCACATCGCAAAGCCCTTGGGAGAATGCTGCTACTAGAGCCTCATTGTTCCACCAAACTTCCGCCGACAGAGTACGGAATTCAATCACGTACTCTGCTACAGTTCGGGACCCTTGGCGTATTGTCATGAGGTGTTTGGAGGCAGAGACCTTAAAGCTCTAATTAATCATCATAGTATTTGGACTTTGGAGAATGTTATTTCAATTCTGTCAGAGTTGTAGTTCAAGAGTAAATCAATGACAACGTGTCCCCCTCCCGCCCCTTTTTCTGATGTAACACTTTTCATCCAGAGCAGAAGGGAGGTGCCCAGGTAGACTGCAGAGAGGGACAATCTTCAATTAAGATAAGGGAAAAAGCTGAAAAGCTTGTCAAGGGGGGCAGGGCTTTCATTGTTTTCATTGTAAGAAGATTGTCCCCTGCTGTTATCTGTCTGGTCTTATAACCAGATTCCCCATCTGAGAAGAGATGGCTTACACTAGGTAAAAGGGGCGGGAGGGGAAACTTTGCTTGTGAATATCTCTTAAACCATAAAGGTTTGAGAGATAAGACTTATATCATTCTTCATGTTTTTTTAATGCCTACAAAATAAAATAAAGTTAAAACGAAGTATTACTATCCCTTTAAGACTGGGCATGTCAAAGACTTTACAGAAAGAGTCCACAAATGCCAGAAAGTTGTAAATAATGAGTTTGTCTGTTTCCCACAGTAGGCTGGTCCACGCCAAAGCCTTGCCAGAAAGTAGTGAAATCAAAAAAAGGACTCTACTGCAATCATTGGGAAACGCCTGAGGTACCATTTCCATATATATGCCCAATTGATTTATGAACCCACGGCACAATGCTGGGTCCCCGTCATAACACTGAGGCAAAGGAGCATGCCCAGAAAAACTCCTGATCATGCCTGCATCAGGGTTAGCTGGAGCTACCGGTGCTGGGTTCGCAGCGGGAGAGGCCACCAGTTGTCCGACAGGGTGGTCAAGGTGAGCGGTATGGTTTAACAAGGTTTGCAAGCCCATCATAATTTGATCAATGCATTGCTCTTGTATCTCCATCCTGGCTAGGAGGTCTTGGGTAGAAGGGTTACTAGTACTAGTACTAATACATCATCACAATTACCTGATCATAAGAACAGAAACAAGACAAAACGATAACTCGGAACCAAACATTTGGAGAGCGATTGGAACCAACCGCATCGAAAGGAGGTACCCCCCAATACCTAAACCTAGGAAACTGATGGGAATAAAACCATCAGGTATTACTACTAATAAACTTATGACAAGAGATGAAGAGAAGTCTGGGATAAAAGAAAACAGAAAGAAACATATGGAAACAGTATACAACAGACAAGGCGCAAAACCAAAAATTAATCAGAATAAGAATCAGTCGTATTTTTTATCCCAGGGCCAGAAAACTCCAGTACAAGCTTGGTTACGGAGAGAGTGGAACAAAGAAAGAGGCCAATCACAAAGGAACTCACAGAGGCAAAAAAGATCCGACGTGGCAGAAGGGGAGGAAATAGAAATAAGAGAAAAGAAAAGGAGGAATCAGAGCCAGACAGAGACAGATTAGTGGTGATCTTTAATCTGACCTCACATATACTGTCTCAAAATGAAATTTCCGTCCTTAAAAAAGGACTCAAATTTGCACCTAGTTCTATACCCAATGAATTTGAACTCCTTGTGGATACTCAGAAGTTTGTAAGAAAGCTAACTTTGAAAAAATACTATGAGAAAGAAAGAGAAAAAGAAAATTTGAGAATGAAGACCAATACAGATGAAGAACTATTAGAAATATTAATAGAATTAGGTGAAGGAAGTTCTTGGTCTACTGAACTTGATGAGACAACCATACCACCACCTACAATCAGACACACAGATCTGAAACCACCATCAAAATTTAACCCGACACATATAAGAGGTCCCCATATAGAGGCCTTTTCAGATACAGTAACCAGAGACTTTCTCAAGTTATTTGAAAAACCAATTAGTATTAAACAAAATCTAACACTACAAGGAAAAAACAGTCTTAAATCTCTTATGACCAACAACTTCCTTATATTTAGGGAGGCGGAAAAAGGAGGAGGTCTCGTTATTCAGAACAAGGAAGATTACATCAGAGAGGCTAACAGAATTTTGGGAGACCGTACATTCTATAAAGTTTTATCTTCTAAATCTATTCACAAATTTCACGAGGAATATAATGAACTTATCCTGACAGCTCATCAAAATAGGATCCTAAACAAAAAAGAGTTCCAATTTATAACCATCCAACATCCGGTTTTACCTATTTTTTACCATCTACCAAAAATCCACAAGAATTTAGACAATCCACCAAGACGTCCTATCATCTCCGGAATTAATTCTTTAACCAGTAACCTTTCACGGTACATTGATCATCTATTACAACCTTATGTACAACAACTTCCCTCCTACACCAAAGACTCCACAGACGTTCTCAGAAAATTGGAAAATCTAAAATGGGAATCCCACTATATATATGGGTCAGCTGTGGTGTGACATCACTATACACAATTTGTGAACATCAAACAGGAATACAAGCTATTGAGACGATATTGAAAAGAGACAAGGAAATGAGAGAGAGGAACAGGTTCTATTCATCCTTAATAGTATAAGTTTTATACTACAACATAACCACTTCATCTTCAAGAACACCCATTATTTCCAGACGAGAGGAACAAAAATGGGATCTCTATTTGCCCCATCATATGCCAACATCTTTATGGGGATGTTGGAGGAAACACATATTTGGAATAACCATCACAAGGATATAATATTTTACACCCGCTACATAGATGATCTACTACTGATTTGGAAGAGAGGACCATCGAAACTAGAAGAATTTCTTACCAATCAATAAAAACAACCTAGGATTGACCTTTACATATACTGTGAGTACATCATCTGTCAATTTTCTTGACCTAGAGATCTCTAGTGGATCAGATGGAAAGATATATACTAGGACACATCAGAAATCAGTAGACGTGAATGGTTATATCGATGCCACCAGCGGACACCATCTCAAATGGCTATCAAACATTCCGTATGGTCAGTTCTTACGGCTCAAAAAGAACTGTACAGAAGAAAATTATTTCCTCATACAGGCGTCCCATTTGGAAGAACGTTTTCGAGCGAAAGGATATAATGAGAGAAATACCCATCAGGCCTTAAAACGAGCCAGCCAAGTACCAAGAACTAGCTTATTACACAAACAAGAGAAACATACAGTTTCCACCAAGGGCAATACGTACACAGATGTCCATCAAGTAAATATACCATTCATTACCAGATATTCAACAATCTCCAACAAAATAAAACAAATAATAAAACAAAACTGGAAAATACTTGAAGGAGACAAAATCTTGAGAAAAATTATCCCCACGCAACCTAAATTTATTTATAGAAAAGCACCAGATCTTAAGAAGAAACTAGCACCATCAGCAATCAAAAATGGAAATAACGAAAGGGATAATATTGTTAATCCTATCAATAGACAACAAATTAAAGGAAACTTCAAATGTGGCCATTCACAATGTACCACTTGTGGCTTCACAAAGCACAGGACACAAACCTTTCAGTCCAACACTACTGGGGAATTTTTTTTCTGTGAAACAACTCATTAACTGTACTAGTAGTTATGTGATCTATCTCCTGGAATGCATTTGTGGTACACAATATATAGGAAGAACTATAAGACCCATGAAGAAGAGATTTCTGGAGCACAGAAATAATATTATGAAGAACAACCGACAACATTCATTATCCAGACATTGCAATGATTGTCCTCTCTTCAAAAAATATGAGGACATCAGTATCATGGGCATATAAATGATTAAGCCTACAAATAGAGGAGGGGATAGGTTCAAGCATTTGGCTAAACAGGAGAGCTAGTGGATTTTTAAGTTACGCACACTAAAACCTGAAGGACTTAATGAGGAATTGGACTTGTGGTGCCTATAAGAAGTATTTAAGATCCAGAACTAAATACCAACTATACACACAAAAAATCTGAGCTACTAGACTCTATTGCATCCCTTTCTACTTAAGATTAACTGCCCTCTTGGTAAATGAGCAGGTATACATATATGGGTGTGTATATATTCAGCTTCTCCGAAGCTGCTCTTTGCGGAAGTTATGTAATCCACAACAATATTTACTATAGACTCTCTCTCCCACATTTGTCCTTAAATTAGGAGGACTTTTTTTGTCCCTACCTATCCAGTATCATTATGCATAAGCATGGTACCTTAGGTCTCCTACACATTTTTAAACAGTCCCACTCAATTACTCTATAATTAATCCTTTATAGTAGGATAATTAAAAACTCTGCCTCTCTGTTACATTCACTATACATGCTTTATTACTCATAATCTACGTTTGCTTTCCAATTTACATGACCTTTCAAATAACCTTTTGACCTTTTTTGGACGCTGTAGAGAATTTTTATTTGAATCATTCCTCTATCCATTTATATATATATATATATATATATATATATATTACTCACATCCAGTGCTCTATTTTTCTTTCTGGATATATTATGGATCTAGGAATTTTATGTGTTTACTAAACTATTTAATTACGCATTATTGCCTTCCATATTCTGGACACCTGTTTACTTAAGTACTAATATCTAGTTTTACTTTCCTTGATTTACAATGTGAGATGCAAACAGTTGTTATTTTAATGAATTACTGACACACTGTATACACAGTTTATTGTAATAAGCCCATTTATATGTTTTTATATAGGTGAAATTCATTATGGATATTAGAGGTCAGTAACCCTCTTAATTCACTCTCATTGGTCAATATCAATTTAAATAATGGACTCGCCAATCTGGCTCTCCTTTCACTGCATTCCCCAAAAAATATTTTTTCCTGACGAAGGAGCGGTTTGCTCTGAAACACGTTGAAAGAAAATATTGACCCAAAGAGGACGGGCAGTAAGCCATCTATCTGAAAACTGATTCCCCAACATACATCTACTATACGGGGACACTGCCAGTGCACCGATCGGGTGATGGAGGAACAACTTAATCTGAAATGGACCTATGGACTCACCATACGTTGTCTGACATGCATAACTAAAAGAAGGAATCTGGTGAGCGGACAACTGTAACATTTGTTATATGCACCATTATTGGTATACTTTTGGTGAGCATCCTGTTGTGGGGGGGATCCATATACCCCCTCTACTAGTCCGTTCCTGTTAGATTATTATTGTACTATATTCCCTCACCCGTACTACACGCTACTTAGTGTTGCTGTTTAGTAGCCAGTCTATTTCTCAGAGACTTCATCCACTTTAGCACTTTTGCTTTTAACTTCATTTTAACACTCAGTGCTTGCTTTTAGATATTACTTTGTCATCATTGTCATATTATATGGTTTATACTTTTAGTCTGTCCCATTTTATATATATTCTAGTTTTTGTTTTAATAAAGTTTCTGCTTATTATTCTGTACCCCGTTGACTTTATCATCACTTCACTTAGATCCTTCTTGCTCTGTCTTTTTTTTTCTTTAGGCGGAGAGAAACCGCCTCAGGTCTGCACCTGAGGATCTACTACAGGTCCGTACCTGTACAAAGTTCCTGAGTAAGGCATTGCGCTACAGGTCCGCACCTGTATAGACAACGTTCCCAAGTAGGCTAACTGCACTACAGGTCCGCACCTGAATACCTCAGTATAAGAACAGAAACAAGGGGATGACTGCCAGAGCCACCAAGGGCACCCAACAAGTTATCCACTGGAGCGTTGGTATGCTGGGTGCGCAGTGGACAACCCCAGATAACACCAAAGTGGGTAGTCAGACAAGCCGGAATGTGAATAGAACAAAAGTAAACCAGAACTGCAGGCCTGCACCAGATTAGTTATCGGACTAGGCAGGGTCATACACACCGCGTGTAGTCGGACAGAACCACAGGTCAGCAGCAGGATGGATAGTCAGCCAGGCCAAGGGTCATGCACGGAGGAGTTAGTCTACCAGAGCCGCAGGTCAACACCAGAAGGAATGTCAGCCAAGCTGGGGTCATACACAGAGCGAGTAGTCAGACAAACCAAAGGTTGTCACCAGAACGAGTAGTCAGACAAACCAGGTCAAGCACAAAAGCACAAGCCAACTGCACTGGACACCATGAAAGGGCGACTGAGCATAGTGTCCAGGCAGTATTTAAGGTTAGGGGCCAGGAAGAGGAGGAGTCACAAAATGTGCGCTGTACCTTTAAATGAAGCACATGTCCATGCCTTTGGATGTGCGCCCATAATCTGTACAGACCTGGGCCGGAAGCCAGCCCCAGAGCGAGCCGCCAGTTACATGCGGTTCAGCCGCCAACAACAGTGCGGCTGGAGCCGCCAGATCAAACTGTGGCTGGAGCCGCTGGAGGAAGCCGCGGTCACCTCGAGCAGCCGCCGTAAGGTACTCTGACACCACCACACCAGAAGAAAAACCCTTCGTCCTCAATATTGAGGATTCAATTTCCAAGCCGTCAAAGCTAGACAATGAACATCCTCCTTCCACAGGTAACCCTGTAGAAGAAGATCCGGACAGCAAGGGTGCTGGAATGGCTCTGCCACTGACAGATGCAGAGGCTCCGGAAACTAAGCCTGTCGAGGCCAGTACGGAGCAATCAGAATGACTGGACAGCGTTCCAGTCTCAATTTCTGCAACACACTGTGCATCATGGGGAGGGGAGGAAAGATGTAAGCCAGAGGAAATAACCAAGGAATGGACATGGCATCCACTGCTATAGCTAGAGGACCCCTCCAGGTTGAGCAGAATCTCGGAACCTTCCAGTTGTGTCTTGTAGCCATCAGGTCGATACAAGGAAGACCCCACTTCTGAACGATGAGGTTGAACACCTCTGGGTGAAGCTCCCACTTGCTGCTGTCCACTGTGTTCCGACTGAGGAAGTCCGCCATGATGTTGTCTACACCAGGAATGTGCACTGCGGATATGGCAGAAATGTGTTCTTCTGCCCAGGACAAAATAGCCTTGACCTCTAACCAAGCAGTGAGATTTCTTGTTCCTCCCTGCTTGGTGATATAAGCCACGGCCATGCGTTGTTGGACTGTACCCGGACTGGGCAGTCTTCCAGCTGGGGTGTCCAATGACGAAGGGCATGAAATATCGCCCGAAGCTCCAACACGTTGATGGGAAGGAGAGATTCCTCCAGAGACCACCGACCCTAAGCACTCAGGCGACCCAGGACCGCTCCCCAGCTGGAGAGGCTGGCATCCGTCGTACCATGGTCCAGAAGGATACCAGGAAGGACATGCCCTTCAGCAGACAGGAGAGGTCGAGCCACCACGACAAGCTCAGTTCCACATGAAGAGAAAAGGATACTGATGTCTTCAGAAGGTCTGGCTGACCCCCACTAGAGAGGACAGCTTCTTGCCTGGAACTGGATTTTGAGCCAGAGCAGCAGAAACTCTGTGGGCGATCCGGTGAGCTACCTCGTCCGTGAGAAACACCATGCTCTGCTGAGTGTCGAAGAGAAGGCCCAGGAAGACCAGATGCTAGGATGGGACAAAATCCGACTTGTCCATGTTCATGATCCACCCGTGATGGGTGAGAGCATGAATGCAGTCCTGAACCTGCTGATGAAGAAGTTCCGCAGAGGGGGCCTTCAGAATCAGGTCATCCATGTATGGAGTAACTCTGATGCCGTCCCAATGGAGGACGGATAGTAAAGCTCCCAGGACACGGTTGAAGACTTGAGGAGCTGTAGTCAGACCAAAGGGAAGAGCTGAAAACTGAAAGTGCCCTTGGTCGCAGGCAAATCTGAGATACTGCCAACTTTCTGGATGAATGGTGATGTGTAGATAAGCATCCTGAAGATCCAGAGAGGCAAGGAATTCCCCGGGGACATAGCAGCAATCACTGTCCTTAGGGACTCCTGGTGATAATGAGTACTGATCACAAAGGAATTGAGATCCTTCAAATTCAGAATGGGACAACAACCGCCGTCCTTCTTGGAGACCACAAAGAGGTTTGAGTAAAAAACCATACCTCTGTCCTGAACTGGAACTGGCTCTAGAACATCCTTGTCCAGAATTGCCTGGATTGTGCTATTGAACAGACAGGGTTTCTCTGTGCCCTGGGGCGTATGAGAAGGAAAAAAGCAAAAAGGAGGAAGAGAGACGAAAGGGATCCTGTATCCTTCCGCTACCACCTGTAAAACCCATGGGTCCGCCACTCAATCCTCCCAGACGCTGTGGTAGTGACGCAGATGGTTACCCACAGCAGAGTGGGGACCTGGGCTTGGTGAGTCATGCCGAAGAAAGCTTGGAAGCCTTAGGCTTGGAGGAGACCTTGGGCTTCCATTGCTGTTTGGGCTTGGAGGAGGCACGCGGAGCTGAGGGAACCGCCTGGTTTGCCGGACGTGTCTCAGTCTGAAAGGAACGAAAAAAAACAATTTCGCTTGAGAGGTGTTTTCTTCCTGGGGACCAAAGGCAGAAGTGTACTTTTACCCCTTGTGGCCTCACTAATCAGATCCTTAAGATATGGCCCAAACAATGATGTGCCTTGAAGAGGCAAAGAGAGCAAGGCTTTCTTGGAAACAGTGTCAGCAGGCCAGATCTTGAGCCAAAGAGCTCGCCTGGCAACCACAGACATGGTGGAAACCCTAGCCACCAAATGGATGGCATCAATTAAGGCAGCAGAAACATAGTGCTGGGCCTCATAAATGTTGGCAAGAAGGCGCAACATATCCGAAGTAGAAGCACCCTGACGGACATCCAGGGTGAGTTGTTCAGTCCAGACCGCAATGGCCCAGTTAACCCATGCCGCAGCGAACGCTGGATGCATGGAAGTAGCAGCAGTGGCAAAAATGGACTTGAGGGAAATCTCAAGTTTCTTGTCAGTCCAGTTACCAGTAACCTGTATTGGATGACAGAGAAATGTGCATTCTAGTGGTTACACGGTAAAACTACTCCAAAACAGCAGAGTAACTATATAAAACTTTCAAAATAATTGTTTGTCCTCTTGTTTTTAATTGCATACACTGTGCCATACAAGTTTTTAACAATCAGGTAAGTGTTTCCTTATAACATCTTAAAATGCTTTATCAACCTTATGATTTTAATTTTTATTTTAATTCAGATAGGGATTTATGGGAGTATTAGAGTAGGTACTTGCTAAATTTGAGGTACCTTGACGAGGTGGCAAGCTTAACATTTTTTGGCCAAATCATGGACTAAAGACTCATATTTATCAACAGAGTTATTATATATGCCCAAGGCAGGGCACAGATTCACATTATGGTATGGAGAAGTGCAGGCTTGTTTTTGTTTCATATAAAACTATATATTTCTGGAAAGTAGGTATCCTACTGCCTGAAATGAGGAGGTCATCTACCCCTAGCCTGGTGAGCACAAATGTTTCCAGAACATGGAGCTAAAGGAAAAAAGTGGCATTTTTTTATATTTGCACATTTCTGCTCTTAGCAGATAAATGACAACCCACTGGTATGAAATGCCATACTGTGGAAGGGACTACAAAACTATACCAACTACAACCTCTAATTGCTCTTACGTTTTCTCAAACTTGACTTACCTGTGCTAAAATGGTTATAACAAGTACATATATGAGCAAAGGTAGCCAAAGCATACCATTTTGGAAAGAAGATAACGTACAACAGCAAATGAGGAGTCAATTGCCTTCCTACCGTTAGCCTGGTGGGCACAAAGACACATAACTTTTTTTTTTTTACATTGCTACCCCCTCAAATGTACTGAAATCTATTTAAACTATAGGATTGTATTAATTAGCTACTACTAAAAAAAAGGGAGAAAAATGGCACCCCGTTGGTAAGAGTTCACATACTGTGGGAGGTGTAAAAAGCTTGAAACTAACTATACCTTCCTGATTTCTATTTTGAATATGGCTGCTTGTGGTAAAATGTACATAACTATTAGAGATATGAAGCAAAGGTATACAAGGTATACCATTTTAGAACATAGATATTCACCCATATCAAATGAGGAAGTCACTTGCCTTTCTAGCCCTAGGCTGATGTGCACAAATACTTCAAAAGGTGGCTTTATGAGAACAAATACATGTGTTGTTTTTTTTTATTTTTGTTTTTACATTTCTACCATTTCAGAGATACTAAAATCTGAAAAACGTAGAAGTCAGTACCCTCTCCCAACCTGAGAAAAATGGTAGCCCATTTGTATGGGTTTACTTATAATATAGGGGTGCCAGGAATACTAACTTACACCTGCCACTTTTTTTTAATTACCTGCCTGCACAAAAATGGTCATAGCCATTACAGAAATGCAGGAAATGTAAGCGAGGTATACCATTCTGCAAAGTAGACATTCACCTGCATCAAATGAGGGGTCTCTTTGATAGACTCAATCAATGTGTGTATGTGTGTGTGTGTGTGTGTGTGTGTGTGTGTGTGTGTGTGTGAAATGGTTAACCCTTTGAGTGCCAGAGGGGTACGGAATGCATTGCTTTGCAATGCTTTCTGTACACCTCTGGCACGCAAAGAGTTAATCGTGTCCTGGATGAGTTACTATTTGAACGGTAGAATGGTTGTTAAATAGATTTTCAGGTTTAGCTAGTGGATGTCTCCAAATGAATATCAACGAGGGATAGCATTAGTGAACAACCAATCTGACTGTCTCAAACTAAAGTGACTGAGGGCTCGATTTAAAGCCAACCGTTAAACCAGCCGCTAAGTGAAAAAGGCACATCGCTCGCAAATAATACAGGAGTTACGGCAGATTCAATAGCTACTCTACAAGAATAGCTATCGAGCGTAGGCACACAAAAAACACGTAACACAAAACCCGTTGTCGCTCATGTTAATGCACAACGGGCGGCCAAATCACACGATAACTGAGCTCCAAACAACATGTAATATAACGGCTGCCGTTGTCAAGCAACCATGATTGATGCCAAAACAAATTCAAACACACAGCCAATCCCAAAGCCCCAATGTATCAAATAACTTCAAATACACCTATATATACCCAAAAATAACCGCCACACACTGTCTGTTATCGAGTTCTTCAGAGCCAGATATCAGGACCCAGGAGCGGAGGATAGTGATTAGAGAGAGGGAGACAGGAGCGTTCATTGGAGGTAGAGGAGGTTTGGAGTTTGGAGAGAGGAGAGCATTGCACAGAATACGACACATAGCACACCTTTGCACATATTACATACACACATACAAACACAAACACATACACATACATACACATAGTCCTTTTATTTTATAACACCTTACACATTTTACTTTTTATTTTGACAGTGTGAATCTGGGAGTGAAAGTGTGTGACAGAGAGTGACTGGATCGAGTGTGTCTGTGAGGGCCTGTGGGAGTGCCTGGGTGTGACTGGGTGAGTGATGGCAAGGAGAGGAGGACAGGAGAGAGGGATGGGGAGAGTAGTGGAGGAGGAAGAAGCTCAGGAGGGGATCCCTCAGCAGAGCAGGGGTGGGAGAGGGAGATCCGCAGGACGGAGGGGGACCAGGCCCACAAGAGCAGGAACACGCAGGACAGGGACAGAACCTGCAGTGGGACGAGGGGTAGTTCCTGGGGAGCACCCCACACAGGCAGGGTCAGACCAGGCAGGGCACTCCGGCTCTGAATCCTCCCATGCCGGAGCTGATGAGGGCAGGATCAGGGATCCCAGATATAGTGAGGAAGAGAACACGGCTCTTGTGGAAGCTGTCCTGGAGAGGCAGAGTGTTCTCCACCCGACGGCAAAGGTCCCTGGCCTGGCAGCGCGGAGGAAGGCAGCCTGGAATCAGATCTGCAGCCGGGTGAACGCGGTGGCAACATGCAGGCGGGACGTGGAGTCTGTGAAGAAGAGATGGGGCGACTGCCGGAGGGTGGTCAAGAACAAGATGTCTGACATGGCCAAGCAAGCCCGAGGCACCGGAGGTGGCCCATCTGTGCCCATCACATTCTGCGGCTGGGAGGAGATGGTGCGGCAGAACATGTCCCCGACCATGATCGAGGGGGTCGTGGGAGGAACTGACACTGGGGATGAGAGGAGCCTCCACACTACCGGTAAGTGCAACACTACAGAACAACACACTACAGCAACCAACACCAGCTGCACACACACTCACACCTCAACACATGGCCATCACTCAGCCATACAACTGCACCAACCCAGCACCATGAGGGTTAAAAAAAGGACACAACACCTGGACAAATGGCAACGTCCAACTTGGGACAAACTTGTCAAAGTCCTACTTCAACCCTCCTGTCGCTGTGCTCATTACACACAATACACAAACCTTCATTTTCAAATTGTCGACTGTCATAGATCATCACTGTTCACACACAGTCACCCATGTCCCCACCCCCACCCTAACCCCTTGAGTGCTAGAGGGATCATCAATGCATCGATCAACAATGCATTGGCAACCCCTCTGGGACTCAAGGGGTTAACCTGACAACAAACAAGTCAATAGGACAACGATCACATGCCACACAGGGGACATTCACTAAGCGGTGACAAACAGATGGTGGACACAAAGTAACCCTCACACACCCTCACTTCACCAGTACCAGTGTTAGTCCATGGAGAATATGTCAAAACAAGAATCAAGTTCATAGGGTCCCATTGTACAGACTCCATGGAAAACACTGGAAATGGGGAAAGGAGATCACTGGAGAAGTCACCATCATGTTCATTTCATCAGTTCAACATCACCGCTTACTGAATCACAAAAGGGGGCATCAGATCACACATCACAGTGTCACACAGAATAAATGCTCGTAGGTTCAACACACAGGCCGAAAACTATTTTACAGAATTCAAGCTGGAAAAAGTAGGCATTGGTGTTGTGGCTGCAATCATTTACTCTGACTTGAAATGACATATCCCATATCTGATTCCCACATGGATCCACAGGGGTGCTGATGCCATGGATCGATGGTACACCAGCATCGCTATGCAGGATACATATGGGAAACAAATAGCAAAAATTGTACCTTGGTCACCAACAGGCCATGACTGATGGATATCTAGGACTGAGTACGGTTGCCTCACACAGAAGGATGGATGGGCTCATACACAGACAAAAAAACAGGCCTCAATCAAAGATATCCCTCACTACTGGCTGGATTGTTACCCTTAGGATTCAAATGTTACTAAATATGTTCCAACATGATGTGAACACAGAGATCACTTCACTGAATGTGATTGCCTTACTGGCCAGATATGTGCACCCATCACATATCAACCTACATTGCTACCATACAAATACACATACATAGTATATCACACCCTACGTAGATGGGATATACGAGGTATGTTCATATCCATCATATCAATACAATGTCTTGTTGGATGGGTGCACATATATAGCCAGTAAGGCAATCACACCTAATGAAATGCTCTCTGGCATCACATCTTGGAAGGATATTACTCCATCCATATGAAGGGTACATATCCACATACATATATCACCATTTCTACTTGTGTGTCACTGTAATGGGATAGCAATGGGTAATGTCATCATGATGTCATATCATTGCCATCGTTAACAGATGTGTCTTGATCTAAGTCCCATCCCTCCAACACTCATGGTTATACAGATATTGCTCCATGTGACAGGTGAAGATATCCATCATTTGACCACACGGAGGCTCTTCAGCAGAGCCAAAGTCACAACATATCGAGAGAAATACCTCTTTGGAATGGTCCACAGAGTGTGCTTGTAAATCATGCACACCCTGTACACCATTCCAATTAAGTATTGTTCTCTAAATGGGTTGATTTTGTCTCTGCTGAAAATCCCTCGTGTAGACAAATGACTGAAATCTACATCCGTCACATAGAGCATTATCTGAACAACCATGAGGGTAGGAGGGATAGGACTAACAGAGAACAACATCTGTTCCCACAATGTCTACAATCTGACATCAAGGTGGACTTAACTTTTGCCACCCCCCTGGAGGGATAGCCATCCCTACAAGTTGTGAAGACAAATATATGTTGTTGGATCCCCCCCCCCGAGTTAAACAATGGTATTCGTACTGCTGAAAGGTGTGTTGATGCAAAAGGTATCACAGCTCAGACATGGATATGTCAGGGGCAATATCCCAGTGGCCTGATATTGTACAGTGGTGCTGTTACTACACAATCATATGGACAGCTCTGGTACAGGGACCAGATATCTACATGGGAGGGTGTAGCAACAGCCCCACTGTACTATTTCTGGACACTGTGATATTGCACCTCAAAATGAAACCTTCACCCGTAATAACTCAAACAACACCTTTCAGCAGTGGGAGTACCCTTGTTTACCCAGGGGGATTAACACAAACACATATATTTTTCTTCCCCACATATCAAAGTAGAATTGTCTCCACAAACATATGGCTAAGGTCACTAATCACAACATCTTCTTCCTCCACACAGCTTACGGCCGTCAGGCCCAGCGGGAGACAGTGGAGGAGGCTATGTCACCCCCCAGTGAGGAGGACACAGAGGAGGGGACCAGCCGGTGGTCACCTTACCCACCATCACCATCCCCTCCAACACAGGCTGCATCACCACCTACTGCACCACCCCAGGCTGCACCACCCCTTCCAGCTGCACCACCACAGGCTGCACCACCCTTTCCAGCTGCACCACCACAGGCTGCACCACCCCTTCCAGCTGCACCACCACAGGCTGCACCACCCTTTCCAGCTGCACCTCCCCAGTACAGTGGCTGGATGCCACAGGAGGAGAGGTGGACACATCCATCCACCTCCACCAGCTACTACCCTCCATCAGCAGCACCACCACCGCCAGGGAGGCAATGGCTGCCAGGGACAGTGGCCAACACCCAATATGGGCCAAATGCCTCCCAGATCAACCCACCCTCCTGGATGGCTCCACAGCATGCCCCAAGGTATGATCCGAGGTGGGGTCCCACCACCTATCAGTGGCCACCATATGACCCTTGGCCACTGGACTACACACACCTGGGACTGATTGGTGAGCCCCAGCGCCCCCTACCCAGGGACATATTCACACCTCCACCAGCACACACATCTCTGGGCAGCTCTGCATCACTTGATGTGGTGGGCATATGCCCATCATCTGCACCAGCCACTCCAACAGCAGCCACAGCACCCTCAGCAGCAGCAGAGGATACAGCACCTCCAGCAGCAGAGGAAACAGCACCTCCAGCAGCAGAGGAAACAGCACCTCCAGCAGAGGAGGAAACAGCACCTCCAGCAGAGGAGGAAACAGCACCCTCAGCAGCAGAGGAGGAAACAGCACCCTCAGCAGCAGAGGAAGAAACAGCACCCTCAGCAGCAGAGGAAGAAACAGCAGCACCAGGGACACCGGGCACATCCACCTCCAGCACCGCATGCCTCACAGGGATGGAGGCGGAGTGTATGGCCCTTCAGAGGAGACTACTCCGGTCGAGCAGGAGTACTGACAGCAATATCACCAGGAGCAGGAGGCAATCCAGGAGGAACATTGTCCAATTGGAGAGCAGGATCCAAGGTTTGGAGTCGGAGGTGTCCAGGGGGAATACACTACTCCAGCAGCTCAGGACTGGTGTGATGGACATGTTAACACAGGTCCTTGTGGAGCTGAGGGAGATAAACCGCAGGGAGAACCTGAGGATGGAGAGGGAGAACTTGCGTTCCACTGAGGGGTCTACTGCAACCACCACCCCCTCTAGTGTTACCCCTGAAGCAACACCTAGGGGGCAGAGGGTTACCAGGAGATCCACAAGGGCATCCACCTCTGGCACCCAGGCTAAGGCCCCCCACCCAAAGAAGAAAAAATGAAAGGCCCAACCTGTTAAGTTTCCCCTCAATAAAGAAAACATTTTTTTTTTAATTCCAGTCTGATCTGTTGTGTCTTCAGTTATGGATTGGGTGGCAGGGTTGTCTCCAATGCATTGCCATACAATGCAGTGAACACAACCTCTGCCTATGTGAAATGTTAGTGGGATGCTACAACATGGGTTCACACACACACCGTTGTACAAATTCAACTTGTAATACATCCCTGGAGCCATATTACACCACTGTGTTATATGGCGGTGTTGTGTGTTGAATTTGAACAACAAAACATACCCCTTAGCACAACAAATTGTACAACACTGAACATTTGTCTACATCATATGTTGTGTTTAACCCTTTGAGTGCCAGAGTGGTAGACAACGCATTGTCAAGAAATGCGTTGGGGACCACTCTTGCACTCAGTGGGTTAATGGGATAACCAGACAAACAGCTCTGTGATTTAGCAGGGACATTATAAGCAGGATAGATAAATGGGACATGTATCCATGTTGTCTTGGATTCACACACTCATTGTGCAACTGACTTACTGGAGAAGCCAATGTTTTTAACCTAGGATTTCAACGTGTAGCACACACATTGATATCCTGGGCTGAGCATTGGGGTCTCCTGTAAGTTGAGTTGCTGTTTCCCTAAGGGTGTAACAGACTTCACCAGTGATAACACATGTCCACTTAGTCTGGTTGTTCGTTAGCCCATGTACTGAGATATGTCAAAGTGGAGCAAAATCTCCGAACATGGATTATACTGAGCAATACAGATACTGTGGACAGGTATTCACTGTGGAAGTATGTCCCCTGTATCACCTCTTCATCACTCCCACAACACATTGGTGCATCACTGCCACCATCATCTGTTTGCATGGATACATCACAGAGTCCAGTCACTGGCAAACAAGTGGTGGACTCCTGTGATGTGGGTGTTGCCTTTCCATGTATGGGGCATACTCTACCCTGGGTGTGGTAACACATTGACATATGTGTTCTCAAATATATCCTCCTACAGACACAGAAAGAATGGTGATGGTTCATCTTTATTGTGTCTCAAAGTACATTAGAATGTACATGTGTTTTCTGTGTGTATTGCCTATATGCATTGAACACCTGTATGAGAACACTAAATGTACTTTGAAACTAAATTGTAATACTTCAGTAACACTGCTGCCCTGCTCATGTGTTGTCCATGAGGTTTGACAACTCTGTAGCTGAGCATCCTGACTGTACAGGTTAAAACACTCAAGAATTAGTGTTTTCTGTGTCTCTATGAGAATGTTCCAGTAGAGGTTTGTGTGAACCTCAGGTCAAACTTTGCATCACCAACAACATCACCATAAACAGCAAGGGGTGATCTTCATGAAGGTGTTGTCAAGACATCAATCCAGTCACATGGAAGATCTTCAGTTCAAGGATGGATCATGTTACGGATGCCTGCGGGACAAGAGGACAGGATTTGGAGCAGTAGACCTGAACTGATCATCAAGCAACAACAATTTAGTCTTTTTCATCCCCTCAGTTTTCACAGTTACAGGTGAGTGCACAAACCATTGCTTGACAATGTGTTGTGTACTCATCTGTAACCAATTCTGTGGGGAACTAAGGACATGTGCATCAGTCCTAGGGATATGTGCCCCTGACATGTATACACACATTAACAAGTGTTCTGAGAGCTCCATGGAAGTAATGACATTGTGCTGCCACTGTGAAAGTGACAGTGGCAGCCCAATGTCATTTGTTCCATGGAACTGTTAGGACACATTTGTTGATGTGTGTATTCATGTCAGGGGCACATACGTCTGCACACTCACAGGTCTGCATGGAGTCCGTGGTAATCTGATCTACGTCTCATGACCTCTACATTGTGTGCCCATACCACTGTACATCCACCCCTGTGCTGCTCTTCTCAGCTGTAGCACAGTACAGGTCCCATATTGAGTCTGATGTCCCTTCTCATGCAAATCATTAGATAATACTCTTTCACTACTGGGCTAGCATGGTTGTTCAGGCTCTAATCATGGCATATCCAGTTAGTTGCTGTCAATCAAGCCGTGTAAGGTGATGAACATGGGTAATATGTTGTACCTTGTTTCTCCTGGGGGTGTGCGTGATATCCTTGGGGTCTGTATGTCAACGTGGAGAGTGGAATGGAGGATGGTTGTTGAGTCCACACACACAATTTTCCACGTCCACTGCCAGTGCAGTGCTGTGTCACTGTTCCTGTGGGGTGAGACAGAACAAAATGTGCAGTGTGGTTAGTGTCACAGGACTGCTGGGGGACTTGCATGGATTGTTTGCATGCATGTGTTATACTCACAGGTGAAGTATTCCGTGATGAGCCTGTCTCTGATCTGTGCCCCTCTCATGGTCTCCTCCACATGCCCGATGTCCATGGCCACTTCCTGTATGGGGGGGTCCGGGATGTGCTCCAGCAGCCTGGTGTCCACTGCGATATTGTGCAGTATTGCGCACGCCACAATGATGTCACACACCTTAGCCGGTGCATACTGCAGTGCTCCCCCAGAGTGGTCCAGACATCGGAATCTTGACTTGAGGAGCCCAAATGTCCGCTCAATAGCATTCCTGGTTCTGGCATGAGCCTGGTTGTAGCTTTCCTGGGCATGTGTTTGGGGATTGGCCAGAGGGGTCAGTAGCCAGGACTTGCATCCATAGCCAGCATCACCTGTGTAATGTGAGTGACATGGTGAAACAGGGAGCACATGCTGTGTGAATGATGTTTTGTGTGGTGGACGTAGTAGGTGTGGGTCAGGTGCATGCTGAGCTGAGTGGTGTGTACGCCTGTGTATGTGGTGTGATTTTGTTTTGTGAACTCACCCAGTAGCCATCCCCCTGTAAAGGTTCCATTCTCAAAATCTCTGTGGACTGAGGAGTTTTGTAGAATGTATGCATCATGTGTGCTGCCAGGATATTTTGCACAGACATTCATGATCCTCATGTTGCTGTCACACACCATCTGCACGTTGATGGAGTGGAAGTTCTTCCTGTTGATGAATATCTGTGCGTCACGTGCTGGGGCCTTAATCCGGACATGGGTGCAATCTATAGCACCCATGACCCTGGGCATGCCTCCCTTTGCGTAAAAGGCCTGCTTGACGTGTATCCAGTCCATGTCGGTGGTGGGAAAATGTATATGGGTACTGGCCTTGCTTTTGAGGGCTGGCAGGACCTGGGCCAGCACTCTGGAGAATGTGGCCTGTGACATGCCAGATGCGTAACCCTCAGTGGACTGGAAGGCCCCGCTTGCCATGAAGTGTATGGCACAGAGTAGTTTCTGCAGGCCAGTTAGGGCATGGTTGTGGATGTAGATGGGATCCACCTGCTCCTTGATGACCTCATACAAGGCAATGATGCTGTCAGGCCTCAACCTGTAGCGATCAATGACCTCGTCATCAGCCATTCCAAAGAGTGTGACCCTTGGGCGGTATACCCTGGGCCTTGGTGGTCGTCTATACATCCTGTGCCCTCCAGGTGGGGATGGACTCCTGTGTGGCTGGTGAGCCAGAGCCTCCTCACTTGCAACAGGTGAAGGCTGTTGATGAGGCGTGGTTGGGGTTTGCTGATGTTCCCTAGCTCTCTCCCTTGCACGCCTTCTACGCAGTCTTCGCAACAATATGTAACCCAACATACTGTTTGCTCTCTCTATCTGTCTCTATCTATCTGTATCTATCTGTCTCTCTGTCTCTGTCACTCTCTATCTATCTATCTATCTATCTATCTATCTATCTCTCTCTCTCTCTCTCTCTCTCTCTCTCTCTCTCTCCCTCCCTGAGTGGAAAACAAGCCACAAGTGAGTGTGTTGAGTTGTCCCTTTAAGTACTTGCTAGGGCGTTGTGTAGGTGTGGTGATGAGGTGAGTGCTGACCAATGGTGAGTTGTTTGTGTCCAGGTAAGTGTTTGCAGGTGTGTGTGTGTTATAAGATGTGGTGTGTTGTGCTTGTTCTGTGTGTGCCATTTGCGGGCGTGCAGTTGTGGGGTGCAGGTCGCGTGTTGATGTTTCCCAGGTGAGCTTGTATTTGCAGGGTCCGCTTTGTGTGATGACCCCCATTGTTCCGTGCCATGTTGTGTTGTTGTTTTTTTGTGTGTCATTGTTCCTGTGGTGTTGGTTGTTGTTTTGTGTGTAGTGATTTGTGTTGTGTGTGCATGTTTTTGTGTTGTTTTGGCATTGCACGGGTTAATTTTCCCATTTACATGGTTGTGCGGTAAGCCTTTTGTGTGTTTTCCTCTGTAACGGGTGTTTAGTTTTGGCCGTTAAGTGTCTAACGTGTGTGAGAAGTGGGTCTTAACTTTTAGCCGTTAGGTGTGTCTTTTTTTCAGCCGTTATCAGTACCGCAAGCCTTTGAATAGCTCTGGGGTATGTTGTTCCATGCGTCTGAATGCACGTAAGTGTATCGGCCGTAGGAATTGTGCAACTGCCGTTAGCTGTTGTTTAGACGGATCTTTGAATTGCAACATGACACTTAACGCACCCGTTAGTGATTTTTTTGGTTAACGGCTGCCTTTAAATCGAGCCCTGAGTCTATTAAAGTGCTGTTTGTCTCCTATTAGAACCTATTCATACGAGAACAAAGGAAGCGACCGTTACTGCAGCTTCTCATTGTTACTGGAAGTGGTGCACTATCCCGGTCTGTTCTAATGCTCATCTCTATAATAGCAGGGAGACAAATATTGACTAAGCAAGATCGAAATATACAGGACAACACTATCTAATTTTAAGAATTAATCTAAAAAGTATAAATCACGCTCTTAACTTGTTGCCTCCTCACTTATACTTTCCAAGCAACTGTTATATGCAGAACAATGGCCGCTTTGAACACTAGCATGGTGTTACAGTTTACAGTTTACCTTGTTTGTGCATCAGCTACAGGCGTGAGGCTTCTAGCATGCAGCAGGCCTCTGTTTTATCTGTTTGTTTCCTGTAGTCTCCTCCTGTCTACTTCCCACTTCCTTCCTCTGAGCTGCTCCACCTACTTACTGTGGAGGATTTTAAAAGGCAGACTGAGTCCTGACTCAGTCGCCCTTGCATTGTTGTTATTAGGTGAAGTACTTGGGCTCTGTGTGTGACCTGGCTATCTACGAAAACCCACTCTGTGTATGACCTGGCTATTTATGAGAACCCGCACTGTGTATGACCCAGCTAAGTAAGAGAACCCTTTCTGTGTATGACCCAGTGATCACGAGTATCCCTTACCGTGATCAATTTGTGCTATTGGCTTAAGACAGACCACTGTTGTGGACAGAGGGTCTCGATATAGTGACTGTAGGCAGAGTCGCAGGGTCTGGTGTAGTGACTGCAGGCGTGAGTCACAGGGTCTCGTGTGGTGGCTGCAGGCGTGAGCCACAAAGTCTTAATATGTGACTGCAGGAATGAGTCACAGGGGTCCGATATAGTGACTGCAGGCAGAGTCACAGGGTCTCTTAGCGGTGACTGCAGGTGTGGGTCACCGGGTTGCTGCAAAGGTGTGGTGTTGCTGGTTTGACTGATTGCAGGCGTGGGTCAGTTCTCCGGTCCAGCAGTCCTTGTGTTCCTGTTTATCGGATCAAGATTGCTGAGCCAGTGTTCACAGTGGTTGCCTGTTCCAGTGTTCCAGTCGACAGATCAAGAGTTGGCGTTCCTGTATCCTGCTGAGACTAACAGGGGCTTCGGTCCAGTCTCTCGCATTGTGGTCTAGCGAGAGTCCTACTATTTCTGGTAGTAGTGTCGCCATCTAGTAACCCTTTGCTTGTTTACCACTTATTTATTGCTGTGATTTAGTCTAATAAATAATTTGCATTATATTACTGTACTGAGTTCTGAGCATTCCTGGGTGCCCGTGACACATGGGGTGGTTTACAAAAGAGCAAGGAGCAAACGCCATCGTGCCCACTTACTAGATGAACACCGCCACACTGACAGTATAAAAATCTATGTCAATCCATATTGACTGAGCTGCTCAGACACACAGTTAGTGATAATACTAGACAGAGGTGTATAGGACTGGGTAAAAATAAATAATTCTCGGAACACACTCTATACATATTTCTGCTGTTTAATTTACCCATTTAATAATAGGGTTCTTATAAGGATGCTTGGAATTTACTCTGTGTTTTGAAGCTAGAGTGTCATTATTCAAGCTGTACATTTAACGGGTTGCAGGTGATAAGAAATAAACCTTTCTGCCAGTATACAGTAGTTGTGACAACCATATAAATTTCAACCACATTGTTGGTTTTAATTGTATGGCAGTCAGACACATGAAGGTTTGACTCTCCAACTTAAACTTTGCTGCTGATTTTATTGCTATCCTTACTATCAAGGGATATAAATGACATATTTAGTCTTTTTAATAATAAGAACAATAAAAGCTGAGTATTAAAGATCTTTATTAAAGGCTTTATTCATCCTTAATACCTTGAACGGGTCTCCTTTGATGAGAGATAGATGCTTACCCCTATTGGGTAGCTTTTGTCTATCACCATTTCTTGTTTCTTTATTTATAGTATTTGAGAGGTTCCTTACTACTCTTTTTTTATACACATAAGTCCCCTAAAATATTTTGGTGTATTTTCTTTCTGTAGGGGGTGCCAGAAGCACAAAGTTACTCAAACAACAATCCATTATCGTTTACACATTTTTCAGCTATGACTTGCCTGTAATAAAATGGTTATAACATTGAGAGCAATGACAAAAAGGTAGGTAGAGAATACAGTTTTGAAAAGTAGACAATTAGCCACATTACATAAGGAGTCACTTGTCTTTCCACTCCTAAGTTAGTGTACAGCTATTTCCAGAATGTGGCGCTATAGGTATAAAACATGCTTTCTTACACATCAGCCACTTCAAAGATACTAAAATGGGTCAAGACATGGGATTTCCTAGTGTATTCAGGACCCCCTACCAGGCTAAGAAAAAATGGTACCCCACTAGTATGGGTTGATATACCATATTGGGTGCTAGAGTGTGGATACCAGTGGAACAAGGATGGGGAAGCAAACAGTGTATGTGTAATTCTATGGCTGCCAGGCTAGGGTGTCAGCCAATGTATGTGCGGACCTGTGACTAACAGTGAAACCAAGGGAGGAGGGGAGTCAGACTATGTATGTGGGTATATCTAACAGTGGGCAGTGGAGTGGGGTGGGGGTTAGATAGTGCATATGCGGGTTCTAGGACTACCAGTGTTTACTGTATGTCCCCCACATATACTGTTTGATTCCCAGCCTGATTCCAGTGCACACTGGTAGTCTGTGTCTACCACAACGGAGTGGAGTCAGGCTGGGGGAATGGGACTGCCAGTGGGTTGTGGAACCATGCTGGGGGACTAGGGAAAGTGGGGAGGGGGATCGGAGGCAGTTTGTGTCCATGTCATTGGGTTGTCCAACACATTGCTTTGCAATACAAAGGGCTTTTTTAACAATTTTTTTATTAAGACCTTGTTGGGGGGGCGTCAGGACCCCTTCTGATAGCCCCCTAGTGAGATATGAATAAAAAAAATGGTGGGGGTCTGAAATGAACCCCCCGGGGCACACACAGGGTTTTATTATTATTTTATTATTATTATTTTCTTAAGACCTAGTTAAGGGGGCATCAGGTCTGAATAAAAAAAAAAAAAAAAGCTTCCGCAGGTGTGTCAAGCACATTGCAAAGTAATGCGCTGGACCTCCCTGTTGCACAAACAGAGTTTATTTATATATATATATATATATATATATATATATATATATATATATATATATATACACAGTAATGTGCAAAAGTGTTAGGGCATGTTAATAGATTATTTTATCAATTAAAATGCATAGCATCAATTCTTCTAGGTACACCTGCACACAGTTTGTAAAGGAACACTGCAGGTAGGTTGTTCCAAACATCTTGGATAACTAACCACAGTTCTTCTGGGATTTAGGCAGCCTCAATTGCTTCTCTCTCTCTTAATGTAATCCCAGACAGACCTGATGATGGTTAGATCAGGGCTCTGTGGGGGCCACACCATCACTTCCAGGACTCCTTGTTCTTCTTTACTCTGAAGATAGTTCTTAATGGCTTTGGCTGTATGTTTGAGGTTGTTGTCATACTGCAGAACAAATTAGGGGCCAATCAAATGCGTCCCTGATGGTATTGCATGATGGATAAGTATCTTATCCATCATGGCAAATATAGTAAAGGAGAAAAAAACAAGCATTTAAGAAATATAAGCAGACGCAGAAGGAAGAAGATAGGTATTGGTACAAGACTAGGCTAAAGGAGGCCAAATGTACCTCCAAATGTACATATGTCAGTATGTATACTTAATATGATAATAATAATATGAAACCTGTCATTAGAATGCATGTTAACATGTGGATATATATGAAGAGTAAGATAATGATACAGGGTTCATGTGAAACTTTGATAGTCGGATAGGAAACCCAAATCAACATTTAGTCCTCTATTCTTGCTGTTAAAAAAATATAATCATTCTGGCTTCAAAAGTTTTTCTTTCTTGGGTATTTCTAAAGTTCCCTTTGAGCTCTTTGATTTTTAGGTCCCTAATTGAGTGTTCAGGCTGGGTAAAATGGTGTCCTACAGGGGTGCAGTAAGATCCTTCTTTGTGATGTTTGATAGAGTGTCTGTGCATGTTCATTCTGACATTTAATTGCTGTGTGGCTTCCCCAATGTAGCACCCTAGGTGGCATTTGGTGCAGTGTATCATATATACCACATTGCTAGACATACTTTTATGCATGCACGCATATATATATGTAGGTGGACTGTTCTATATGTATATATGGGTTTATGTGCATGTATATACGTGTGGATATGTATGCATGTGTTTATGTATATATGCGTATGTGTATGTGTACTGGTACATATATGTGGATACTTATTTATAGATATATGTTTTAGTATGCATTCCGACATATTGTATGTACATATTTAGGTATATGCATTTATGTATATGTATGTATCCACGTGTATGTGTTTATGTGTATATGCTATATACATGTATATTTGTGTGTGTGTATATGTGTGTATATAGATATATTATATGGTTATATGTATATGCCTATATGTGTTTGTGTGTATATGTGTATGCATGTATACACATGCATACACATATATACACATATATGTGTGTATGCATGTGTATATAAGTATATGTGTGTGGATGTGTATATGTATATATATATATATATATATATATATATATATATATATATATATATATACACTAGCAATGTGGGACGGCGTCGCCGTCAGGTTATATAGGGAATTAATGCGCACACACACGGATGCAAGACAAACACACACAGAGACATGCACGCAAATGCACACGCATTCACTGAGATGCATAAAGATCTACACAGTCATACATACATACATACATACATGCAATGTACAACATGCAGACACATAGAGTGTGATACAGACATGCAACACACACAGTGAGGAACACACAGGCACACACAGAGACACACATGCACACACAGAAGTGAGTCATAAGGCGGTGACTTATGTGTCATTGTAATGAGTTTGTGTTTGTACTTATGCCTCCACTGTGGCATTCATTCATATAGTTGAAATGCATGTGGTAATTGCACATACTATGGTGGAAGGTGGATCATGCTGGCTCCCGTAGTGTGAGTGAGTGGCATTCATTCATGTAGTTGAAATGCATGTGAGAATTGCAAATACTATGGTAGAAGGTGGATCGTGCTGGCTCCCGGGGTGTTAGTGAGACTATGGTGGAAGGTGGATCATGCTGGCCCCCGCGGTGTGAGTACGAGAGTGAGTGACTGCGTGAGTGTGTGTGATTGAGTGAGAGTGTGTGAGTGTGAGGGTGTATGAGTGTGAGTGAGTATGAGTGAGAGTGTGTAAGTGAGTGTGATTGAGTGAGAGTGTGTGTGATTGAGTGCGGGTGAGAGAGTGTGAGTGTGTGAGAGAGTGTGAGTGTGTGGGATTGAGTGTGTGATTGAGTGTGAGTGAGAGAATGCTTTGCAATGCGTTGTGTACCCCAGGGGCGTCGCTAGGGGTGGGCTAAGGAGGCTGAAGCCCCGAATGTGTCAGTGGGCAGCCCCGAATGTCAGACAATCAGCAGACTCACTCGTCCTGCTGTTTATCCTGAGGCTGGCTGGCTGCTACCCAGCAACTTGTGGGCATATATAGCTTGGAACAGCAGGCTGCTGCCTTACTCTGCTTCAGCCCACAGCCATCCGCTCCACACTGGCTCTTCTAGCACTTCCTGGTGCTTTGCGATGAGATCATCAACATCCACCTGAAGTACCAGAGGAGGCAGTGTGGAGCCCATGGCTCTACACTGAAACAGAAAGCAGAATGGGGCAGAGCAGAAGAGAAGGTATGAGGGACAGTATAGATGGGGGAAATATATGGCTACCAGTGGCAGGTAAACAAGGCTGGTGGGTGTCACATTGTATATGTGGAGAATTTGTGGGCTGGCTACCAGAGGGAAGGGGAACAAGGCTGGTGGGGTCACACAGTTTATGTAGGGAATCAGTGGCTACCAGTGGGTATTGGAATAAGGATGGTGTTGGTCATATAGTGTATGTGTAGAATCTGTGGCTTTCAGTGGGCAGGATAATAAGGCTGGTGAGGTCCACAGTGTATGTGGAGAATCAGTGGCTACCAGTGGACAGGGTAATAAGGCTGGGGGAGGTCACGTAGTGTATCTAAGGAATCTGTGGCTACCAGTGGGCAGGGGAGCAAGGCTAGGGGGGTTATATAGTGTATGTACAGAATCTGTGGATACCAGTGGTTAGGGGGATAAGGTTGTTTGGGGGGGGGGGGTCACATAATGTATGTATGGAATCTGTGGCTATCAGTGGGCAGGGGTAAAATGCAGATGGGGATCACATAGTGTATGTGAGGAATCTGTGGATACCAGTGAGGGGGGGGGGGCACATGCAGTGTATGTGGGGAATCTGTGGCTTCCAGCGGGCAGGAGAACAAGGCTGGTGGGGATGCACAATGTATGAGGGGAATCTGTGGCGACCAGTAGGCAGTTGTAGAAGGCTGGTGGGGTAACACAGTGTATTTGGGGAATCTGGGCAGAGAAACATGGCTGTTGCTACCAGTGGCAAGTGGAACAAGGCTGTAGTATCATAAAGTGTATGTGCGTTGTTCTGTGGCTACCAGTGGCCAATGGATAAATGCTGGCAATCAGACAGTGTATGATTGGCTACAGGTAACCAGTGGAACAGTGATGGGGTATCACACAGTGTATGTATGGTTCTATGGATACCAGTTGCCAGTAGAAGAAGACTGAGATATCAGTTCATGTGTGGGCCTGCTGGTGGCAAACCACTGGAGTATCAGACAGTGGATGTGTGGCTAATAGGGGCTAGAAGCGCAAGGTTATCAGGCAGTGTATGAGGGGTTCTATGACTACCAGTGGGCAATGGAACAATGCTGGGTATAAGCATACCTCCCAAGTGTCCCTCTTTAAGCCCCAAATGCCTCTGTCCCTCTTTCACACCCTTGTGTCCCTCTTTTAGGACATCAGACTGTTTGGTGGGTATATAAGTGTATCACCCTGGTGTCCCTGTGTTTAGGAGATAAGACTGTGTGTTGTGTATATAAGTGTATCACCCTGGTGTCCCTGTGTTTAGGAGATAAGACTGTAGTGTATCACCCTGATGTCCCTGTGTTTAGGAGATCAGACTTTGTGGTGTGTATATAAGTGTATCACCCTGGTGTCCCTGTGTTTAGGAGATCAGACTGTGTGGTGTGTATATAAGTGTATCACCCTGGTGTCCCTGTGTTTAGGAGATCAGACTGTGTGGTGTGTGTATAGAAGTGTATCACCCTGGTGTCCCTATGTTTAGGAGATCAGACTGCGTGGGGTGTATATAAATGTATCACCCTGGTGTCCCTGTGTTTAGGAGATCAGACTGTGTGTTGTGTATATAAGTGTATCACCCTGGTGTCCCTGTGTTTAGGAGATAAGACTGTGTGGTGTATATATAAGTGTATCACCCTGGTGTCCCTGTGTTTAGGAGATCAGACTGTGTGGTGTGTATATAAGTGTATCACCCTGATGTCCCTGTGTTTAGGAGATCAGACTGTGTGGTGTGTATATAAGTGTATCACCCTGGTGTCCCTGTGTTTAGGAGATCAGACTGTGTGGTGTGTATAGTAACATAGTAGTAGTAGTAGTAGTAGTAGTAGTAGTAGTAGTAAATTAGGTTGAAAAAAGACACAAGTCCATCAAGTTCAACCATCGCCTCATACCTCAGTAACTGAGAATTTTATAGCTTTCCTGCTACCAATTAAATTAGTCTTTATCAGACCTTCCTGATCAGCCTACTGATAAACTGTATAACTCTGTATGTTCCCTTTTGAAAGAAATGTATCTAATCTTCTCTTAAATTTATCCATTGTATCTGCCATAACTACCTCCCTGGGCAATGAATTCCACAATTTGACAGACCTTACCGTAAAAAAAGCCTTCCTCTGCTGAAGTTTAAACCTCCTTTCCTCTAATCTCAAGGGGTGTCCCCTGGTCACCTGATCAGGCCTTGGAATAAATAGCTCACCGCAGAGATCCTAGTATTGACCTCTCATATACTTGTACAATGTGATAAGGTCTCCTCTTAGTCGTCTTTTCTCTAGAGTAAATAAACCAAGTTTGTTTAGTCGTTCCTCATATGTGAAGTCCTCCAATCCCTTAATTAATTTTGTTGCTCTCTGCTGTACCCTCTCTAGTTCTAGTATATCCTTTTTCAGAACTGGTGCCCAAAATTGCACTGCATACTCAAGGTGAGGTCTTACCAATGATTTGTATATTGGCAAAATAATGTTATCCACTCTTGCTTCGATACCTCTTTTTATGCAAGACAGGACTTTGTTTGCCTTTGCTACTGCTGTTTGACACTGGTCACTGTTTCCAAGTTTGTAGTTGACAAGGATACCCAGGTCTTTTTCTAGCAATGGGTCACCTAAAATTATTCCACTAAGTTTATAAGTAGCCTTGGGATTGTTTCCTCCCAAATGCATAACTTTACGCTTCCCCACATTAAACTTCATATTCCACATGTTTTCCGAATCTGACATTGTATGTAAGTCCCTCTGTAGAGAGAAAATATCCTGTTCTGAATTAATGACTTTGCATAATTTAGTATCATCTGCAAATATTGATATTTTGCTTTCTATATCTATTTCCAGGTCATTTATAAACATGTTAAAAAGCAGCGGACCCAATACTGAACCCTGAGGTACACCACACTCCACTATAACTGTACTGGAGAATTTTCCATTTACAACCCCACACTGTTCCCTATCCTTCAGCCAGTTTTGTATCCAATTGCAAAGGTTATCTCCTAGCCCCAATTTCCTTATCTTATACATCAGCCTTCTGTGTGGCACTGTATCAAATGCCTTTGCAAAGTCTAGATATACTACATCTACTGCCTTGCCATTGTCAAGGTTGCTGCTTACCTCCTCATAGAAGCTGAAATGATTAGTTTGGCATGATCTATTCTTCATAAAACCATGTTGATTCGTGCTAATGATTCTATTTTTTGTGTTGTAATCCTGAATATAGTCCCTTATTATTCCTTCTAACTGTTTTCCCACTACAGAGGTCAAACTCACTGGTCTATAATTCCCAGGTTCTGTTTTAGTTCCCTTTTTAAATAGAGGCACTATGTTAGCTCTTCGCCAATCCTGTGGCACTGAGCCTGTGGTAATAGAATCTTTAAAGAGTAAATATAGGGGTTTTGCTAACACTGCACTAAGTTCCTGAAGAACCCTTGGATGTGTACCATCAGGACCCGGTGCTTTGTCGGTCTTAATTTTGTTAAGTCTTCCCATGACATCTCCTTGAGTTAACCCAATATCTATTAATTGTATTGTTTTATTTGTTACTTGCAGAAGCTCTTCTACTATTCCTTGCTCCCTTGTATATACTGATGCAAAGAAAGTGTTTAAAACATCGGCCTTTTCCTTATCCTCACTAACCAACTCACCCATCTCATTTTTGAATGGTCCAATGCACTCCCTCTTAAGTTTTTTGCTATTTATATATTTGAAAAACTTTTTTGGATTAGTCTTGCTTTCCCTTGCAATTTGAGTTTCATTATCTATTTTTGCTACCCTAATTGCCTTTTTGCAATCTTTTTGCACTCCCTGTATTTTAAGAAAGATTGTTCAGTTCCTTCAGATTTAAATAATTTGAATGCGTTTTTTTTCCTTGCCATTTCCTTCTTTACATGTGCAGTTAACCACATTGGCTGTGACTTACTTCTTTTGCATTTGTTCCCCATTGGTATATACTGTTGGGTACATTTCTGCAACCTAAATTTGAATTCTGACCATTTTTCCTCAGTATTTTTGCCTTTAAATAAAATATCCCAGTCTATGTTTTGCATTGAAGCCCTTAACAATTTGAAGTTAGCTTTTTTAAAATTAAGAGTTTTGGTTGAACCTATACATTTTTGCTTTGCCAGACTGATCTCAAACGTAACCATGTTGTGATCACTGTTTCCCAAATGTTCTCTTACCTTAATATTGGATACCATTTCTGTGTTATTAGTGATCACTAGGTCCAATATATTGTTATTTCTTGTCGGCGCTTCCACCATTTGTGACATGTAGCTTTCACGAAGTGTGTTAAAAAACCTGCTACCCTTAGCACTCTGACAGGTCTCATTTTTCCAGTTGAAATCTGGATAATTAAAATCTCCCATAATTATAGTATGCCCAAACTGGGCAGCTTTCCTCACTTGCAATAGTAGTTGGGCCTCATCATTGTCATCGATATTTGGTGGTTTGTAGCATATGCCCACTAACAACTTTTTTTTACCTTTCACACCACATTTAGTCTCGATTTCTACCCACATACACTCCACAATTTGGCCAGTTACTTCACTAATATCACCTCGCAAAACTGGATTTAGCTCTGTTTTCACATATAAGCACACACCTCCCCCTTTTCTATTAATTCTGTCTCTTCTAAACAGGGAATAGCCCTCTATATTTACAGTCCAGTCATGTGCATGTTACACCATGTTTCTGTTATTCCAATTATGTCCAATTGATCATTAACCGCCAGCAATTCTAGTTCTCCTATTTTATCTACCATACTTTTTGCATTTGCTAGCATACAATTAATTTTGAAGTCTTTACATATATTAATACCTACATGCCTTTTTTCTACACCTTCATTTACTAGGAGTTCCTCCCTACTGACTAAATTTTCCCCACCCTTTCTCCACCCCCCTGGTCATTTACTTGGACCCAGTTCCTATCTGCTCTATCTACCCCATTTTTTCTATCTATACCCACCCCCCTTTACTAGATTAAAAGCTCCTCCAAACTTCCTAGCATTCTCTCCCCTAACACAGAGGCTCCTCTACCATTTAGGTGCAATCCATCTCTTCCATATAGATTGTACCCAAGAGCAAAGTCTGCCCAGTGTTCTAAAAACCCAAAACCCTCCTACACCATTGCTTGAGCCATGCATTAAGCTCCCTCTGCCTACCTGCACTGGCGCATGGCACAGGTAGTATTTCAGAAAATACTACCTTAGAGGTCCTTGCCTTGAGCTTGCACCCTAAATTCCTGAAATCATTCTTTAGGGACCTCCATCTTCCTCTTTTGTCATTGGTTCCAATATGTACCAAGACAAGTATAGAAGTGTATCACCCTGGTGTCCCTGTGTGTAGGAGATCAGACTGTGTGGTGTGTATATAAGTGTATCACATTGCTCCACAGCAATAAAACTCACATTAATGTTTGTTTAACCCCTTAAGGACCAGCGGTCCCGGGGCGTACCGTCCCCTAAGGACCACATAGGATACTTTGACAAGCCGATAATACATATTATCTATGTATGTATTTGTGTGTATATATGTGTATGTATTTGTGTGTGTATATATGTGTATGTGTGTGTGTTTGTGTGTGTGTATATATGTATATATATATATATATACATATGTGTGTATGTGTGTGTGTGTATTTGTATGTGTGTTTATATACGTGTGTGTGTGTATTTGTATATGTGTATGTATGTATGTATGTGTGTGTTTGTGTGTGCGTGTATTTGTATGTGTGTATGTATATGTGTGTGTGTGTGTGTGTGTATTTGTATGTGTGTATATATATATATATATGTGTGGGTGTATGTATGTGTGTGTATATGTGTAAATATGTATATGTATGTGTGTATGTATGTGTGTGTATATATATGTGTATATGTATATATCTATATGGGCACAAGTTGTATGTTGAATTGTTGGCATTGTAGCATTCTTAATATATGCAGTCCTGCTGTGTTCACCCTTTGGGTGCCGGAGGGGTACGCGGCTCATTGCAAAGAGATGCGTTGCGTGCCCCTCTAGCACTCAGGGGGTTAACCCCAGCAAACAACACAGCTTTGAATTCAATGTATTAACTGTTTTAACTGTTATAACTTTTAACTGTGAATTCTGTGTCCTTGTGCTCACAAATGCTTCAGAATTGAGAAAGGGAGTTTATCCCGAAAGCTTGTCAATCCAAAATTCTGTTAGTCCAATAAAAAAGGTATTACAAGATATTAATTTTGTTTGTTATTTTACATCTACATCACTGGACTAATACGGCTACAACCTTAACTCTCTCTCTTTATATATATATATATATATATATATATATATATATATATATATATATATATAAAATATATTGGTTACCCCTTTAATTTTGTGTGTACTAGTTTTCTTGCTTTCTGGGTTCCACTCTATTTATGTTGTTTACTATGGTCTGCACCTCTTCCTGACCAGCCCCCCATGACAGACAATCTCACACAGTGCACACCTTGTCACATATTTGAACAGTTGGAGCAGTTGTTCCAGGGGTAATACCGCTGTGCCAAGTGTGAGCATATTTTCTTTTTAGAGTCTATAATATTGTATTTAGAAAGAAATATTGCAACATTACGCAACTCTGAAAACCTGGAAAGGAGTTTAGAACTCACAGAGCAGGTAGTATGTGGGGTTAGTGGTGAAGAGGGTGGAGTTGTAGATGAGGAGTGACAGGTAGGCAGCTGTGAAAAAGTAAGGAGGGGAGGTAGTGGGCAGCAGAAGAGGAAGGCCAATTCTGAGTTGAAGGTGTTGGTGAGGATAGCTCAGAATTGGCAATACTGGAGAGAGCTGATTCCTCTAGCTGCCAGGGGAACAGTCTTCCTTTCAGGTTAGATGGGATGCAGAGTAGGCAGAAACCAAGGCAGGTGGTAGTAATAGGGGACTCTATTATTAGGAGTGTAGCTAGGGTAATCTGCCACCAGGAACTTGAATGCCGAACAGTATGTTGTCTCCCAGGTGCTCGGGTTCGGCATATATTGTAGACAGGGCTGATAGATTATTGGGAGGGGCTGGAAGCAATCCAGCTGTTTTGGTACATATTGGTACCAATGAGAATGTAGGAGGCAGATGGAGGTCCCTAAAGAATGATTTCAGGGATTTAGGTTGCAAGCTCAAGCAAAGAAAGGTAGTGTTTTCTGAAATACTACCTGTGCCATGCGCCAGTGCAGGTAGGTAGAGGGAGCTCAGGGAGCTTAATGCATGGCTCAAGCATTGGTGCAGGAAGGAGGGTTTTGTGTTTTTAGAGCACTGGGCTGACTTTGCCCTTGGTTACAGTCTATATGGAAGTGATGGATTGAACCTAAATGGTAGAGGAGCCTCTGTGATAGGGGAGAGAGTGCTAAGAAGCTTGGAGGATCTTTTAAACTAGGAAAAGGGTGGGAGGAAGGTATAGATAGCAAAAATTGGGTATATAGAGTAGATAGGAACTGGGTCCAAGTAAATGATCATGGGGGTGGAGAAAGGGTGGGGATAAATGTAGTCAATAGGGAGGAACTCCTAGTAAATGACAATGTAGAAAAAGGCATGTGGGGGTAATATATGTAAAGACTCAAAATTAATTGTATGCTAGCAAATGCAAGAAGTATGGTAGGTAAAATAGGAGAACTAGAATTTCTGGCGGTTAATGAGCAATTAGACATAATTGGTATAACAGAAATATAGTGGAATGATGCACATGATTGGACTGTAAATATAGAGGGCTATTCCCTGTTTAGGAGAGACAGGATTAATAGAAAAGGGGGAGGTGTGTGCTTATATTTAAAACCTGCGCTAAATCCAATTTTGAGGGGTGATATTAGTGAGGAAACTGGCCAAAATGTAGAGTACTTGTGGGTAGAAACCGAGACTAAATGTGGTGTAAACGGTGGTGTAAACGGTAAAAAAAAAAAAAAAAAAGGTGTTGTGGATATATGCTACAAACTGCCCAACTGCTATTGCAAATGAGGTAAGTTGCCCAGCTTGGGGACACTATAATTATGGGATATTTTAACTATTCCGATATTAACTGGAAAAATTAGACCTGTCAGAGTGCTAAGGGGAGCAGGGTTGTGAGCATGCTTCGGAAAAGCTACATGTCACAAATGGTGGACGTGCCGATAAGAAATAACAATGTATTGGACCTAGTGATAACGAATAACACACAAATGGTATCCAATATTAAGGTAAGTGAACATTTGGGAAACAGTGATCACAACATGGTTACATTTGAGATCATTCTAGCAAAGCAAAACTATATAGGTTCGACCAAAACTCTTAATTTTAAAAGCTAACTTCAGATTGTTAGGAGCCTCAATGCAACACATAGACTGGGATACATTATTTAAAGGTAAAAATACTGGGGTAAAATGGTCAGAATTAAAATTCAAATTGCAGAAATGTACCCAGCAGTATATACCAATGGGGAACAAATGCAAAAGAACTAAATCACAGCCAATGTGGTTAACTGCACATATAAAAAAGGAAATGGGAAGGAAAGAAAAAGCATTCAAACTATTGAAGTCTGAACGAATTGAACATTCTTTCTTAAAATATAGTGCAACAAAGATTGCAAAAAGGCAATTAGGGTAGCAAAAATAGATAATGAAACTCGAATTGCAAGGGAAAGCAAGACTAATCCAAAAAAGTTTTTCAAAAATATAAATAGCAAAAAACCTAAGAAGGAATATATTGGATCTTTCAAAAAAGAGATGGGTGAGTTGATTAGTGAGGATAAGGAAAAGGCCGATGTTTTAAACACTTTCTTTGCATCAGTATATACAAGGGAACAGGGAATGGTAGAAGAGCCTCAACAAGTAACAAATAAAACAATACAGTTATCAGATATTGGGTTAACGCAAGAAGATGTCATGGGACAAAATTAAGACTGACAAAGAACCGGGTCCTGATGGTATACATTGAAGGTTTCTTTAGGAACTCAGTGCAGTGTTAGCAAGACCCCTATATTTACTCTTTAAAGATTCTCTCACCACAGACTCAGTGCCACAAGATTGGCAAAGAGCCAATATAATGCCTCTATTTAAGAAGGGAACTAAAACAGAACCTGGGAATTATAGACCTGTGAGTTTGACCTCTGTAGTGGGAAAACTGCTAGAAGGGATAATAAGGGACTATATTCAGGATTACAACACAAAAAATAAGATCAATAGCAGGAATCAACATGGTTTTATGA
Organism: Rhinophrynus dorsalis; assembly: GCA_037306005.1. Lineage (NCBI taxonomy): Eukaryota > Metazoa > Chordata > Amphibia > Anura > Rhinophrynidae > Rhinophrynus > Rhinophrynus dorsalis. The sequence continues at coordinate 79,037,612 of CM074727.1, forward strand.
AGAATAAATCATGCCAAACTAATCTTTTCAGCTTCTATGAGGAAGTAAGCAGCAACCTAGACAATGGTAAGGCAGCTGATGCAGTATATCTAGATTTTGCAAAGGCATTTGATACAGTGCCACACAGAAGGCTGGGGTATAAAATAAGGAAATTGGGGCTAGGAGATAACCTTTGCAATTGGATACAAAACAGGTTGAAGGATAGGGAACATTGTGTTGTTGTAAATGGACAATTCTCCAATACAGTTAAAGCGGAACTACCAGCTCTAAACAACTTGAGCTTAAATAATTCCCCATCTGGCTACTAGCTGCTTTGTAGCGTTAGTCACCAGAATTATTACCTTGTTAACACCTTACGGACCGATCACGGTCCTGTTCCGTCATGGGTTGTTATACTCTTAGCGACCCATGACGGAACTGGACCGTCATGGAATTCCGGGCTCCCCTCGTGGCTGCACGCTGTTCGGGGAGTCCGGAACACAGCCGCAAGAAAAAAAAAAGCTCCGTGGTCCTTAACGGACCGCAAGGTGCTGTCGCAGCCCGTCGTTAAAGGGGTTAAAGAGTATTATCAATTCTTGTTGGGCTGACAGGCAGGACGGATCGCAGACATCTTCCCATAGTGATGTCTGCACCCCTGCGCTGTCAGTCCCAACCGACTCTAGGAGGCGTTGCTAGTAGCCTTTCGGGTTGGGAAGAGACTGACAGCACAGGCGTGCAGACGTCACTATGAAGATGTCTGCACTCCGTCATGCCTGTCAGCCCAACAAGAATTGATAATCCTCTTTAACAAGGTAATAATTCTGGCGACTAGTGCTATTAAGCAGCTAGTTGGCAGATGGGGAATTATTTAAGCTCAGTTTAACGGAAGCAAAGAAGGGACCGCGTCGCCTTCCGCCGTCGTTCCTGCATCTCTCCTTCTCAATGCCGGATTGGCACCGTTGAATGCTCTGGTCGAGCAAATGAACGGTCCGGTTGTCGACTCGAAGAGGCATCGAACCCCGGTATAGTCGACCCTTTGTCGAAGGGTGCGTGTCAAGGAGGGTCGACAGGGCTCCGGAGCAGTCGAGTGTCGCAGGCTGGAACCCCGGGCAGTCAAGAGTGAGGCCTCGACTTCCGGTTGAATGGTGAACAGGGTGTCACGCACACGGAGGGTAGGAAACCGTGTGGTGCTGGCTCTGGTCAGGTGCTAGCGTGCGAGGCTGGAGTGCGGAGCTCGTGAGTGGTGACGGTGTGCCAGGCACTCCCATGCTGCTGCCGAAGCTGGTTAAAGGTGCTGGTTGTGAAACCAGATTGTTCCACCCCGGTTGAGCCGGGGTGCAACCAGGATAGGAGTACCTAGGAACCGTTGGAAAACCAAGCCAGCTGGACAGGGGGGAGACCAGGCAGAGATAGAGAGAATGGTCACAGGAAAGGTCAAGAGAACCAAGGTTCAAACCAGAAGCAGAGATCAGGCTTGGTCAGGAGTGGAGCCAAAGATCAAACCAGGAGTGGAGATCAAGCGTGGTCAGGAGCGGAGCCAAAGGTCAAGCCGGGAGTGGAGATTTGAGCGTGGTCAGGTACGGAGCCAAAGGTTAAGCCGGGAGTGTAGATTTGAATGTGGTCAGGTACGGAGCCAAAGGTCAAGCCGGGAATGGAGATTTGAGCGTGGTCAGGTACGGAGCCAAAGGTCAAGCCGGGAGCGGAGATTTGAGCGTGGTCAGGTACGGAGCCAAAGGTCAATCCAGGAATACACCACAAAGAGACCAGACAAGAAGGTTCAGAGCCAGGAACCAAACCAGGAACTAGCTTGTGGAACAGGTACCCTAAGCCTGGGGCAGCCTGGTCAAATACCAGGACCACCCAATGAGAGAGCTGAGAAAGAAGGGCTCGACTGGGAGCTAATCATGAGAGGAGGAGGACTAATGATCCGAGTGCTGGCTGGGCTCATGCGCAGCTGCCAAGCTGAAGGCAGCCGAAGACTGAGCATGCGCGAACCGGTTGCACCGAGACCCGGAAGAAGGAACCGCTGCAAGGAAAGAGACGCGGCCGGGGGGAACAACCGGAGTGGTGACACCCCCCTCAACGGGAGGCTCAGGGACGATCCGGCTTAGACAGAAAGGCACGATGAAAGGCCCGCCGAAGGGCCGGGGCATGCAGGTCATGAGCGGGAACCCAGGAGCGCTACTCTGGGCCGTAGCCCTTCCAATCCACCAGGTACTGGAGAGAACCTCGAAAGAAGCAGGAGTCCAGGAGCCTACGGACTGCGTATTCCTCCTGGCTGTCGACCCGAACAGGGGGCACAGCCACCGATCGAGGGGAAAATCTGGTGCGAAGAAGAGGCTTAAGCAGAGACACGTGAAAGGAGTCAGGAATCCGCATGGACAGTGGCAGGTCTAGGGTGAAGGTCACTGGAGAGAGTTGGGAGCGGATCCGAAAGGGCCCAACATAGAGGGGGCTGAACTTGGCGGAGGGTTGACGGAGATTTAGGTTCTTGGTGGAAAGCCAAACTTCATCCCCAGCTACGGGATGGGGTCCGGCTTGTCGACGTTTATCAGCCGCCCTTTTGTATGGTGCTGCGGCCGCCACCAACTTGGAGCGGTTCCGTTACCAGTGGGCCTCTAAGTCGTCCAGATGGGAGTCCACAGCAGGAACTCCAGAGGAGGATGAAAGCGGTAGGGATGTTGGATTGAATCCGTTTGCAGCGAAGAAGGGAGAGCACTGGAGTGACTCATGGCGGCAGCTGTTAAAGGCGAATTCCACTAGTGGAAGGAGATCCGTCCAGTTGTCTTGAAGTGGCTCCACGAACAGCCGTAGATACTGCTTGAGAGCTTGGTTCGTCCTCTCAGGCTGCCCGTTGGACTGAGGGTGGTAGGCGGAAGACAGGTGCACAGCGATGCCCAAGCGCGCACAGAAGGCTCTCCAAAACCGGGAGGTGAACAGACTACCTCTATCGGACAGATCTGGAGAGGTAGGCCGTGCAAACGGAACACCTCCCGAAGGAAGATCTCAGCCAATTGCTGAGAGGTGGGCAACTTGGGGAGAGGAATGAAGTGCGCCTGGCGGGAGAATTGGTCCACCACGACTAACATCACTGTGTTTTTCTTGGATGGGGCAGATCCACCACAAAGTCCATAGCAATATGTGACCAAGGAGAGGATGGCACAGGAAGGGGCTGAAGAAGACCAGCTGTCTGAGAGCAAGGCCGTTTGTGCCTGGCACAATGATGACAGCCTTGGACGAAGTCCTTAACATCAAGTGGCATGGAGGGTCACCAAAATTGGCGCTGTACCAAATCTAAGGTGCGGTCAATTCCTGGATGACCGGAGGTAGGTGACTGATGTGCCCAAAGTAGGATCTCTGGACGGAACTGAGCAGGAACAAAGAGTCGCCCCGTGGGGCAGGACGGGTCCAGGTCTTTTTGGGCGTGTTGGATTTTAGACAGAGTCTTAGTGGATAGTGCTGAGAGAATCTTGTGGGATGGAAGGATGGGTTCCGGAGGTGTACCGGAGGCAGGGGCTGTGAATAGCTGGGACAAGGCATCAGCCTTCATGTTCTTAGTGCCTGGGATGTAGGTGACGGTAAATTGGAAGCGAGAAAAGAAAAGGGCCCACCAGGCTTGGTGAGACGAGAGACGCTTAGCTGTCTCCAGGTACTGCAGGTTCTTGTGGTCAGTGAGGAGATGTCGCCATTCCTCGAGGGCAATCTTCATGGCTAAAAGTTCTCGGTTGCCAACATCATAATTCCTTTCGGCTGGGGTTAGTTGGCGGGATAGGAAGGAACATGGGTGGAGGCAATTAGTCTTCGGGTCTCTTTGTGACAGAACCGCCCCGATTCCTAGTTCGGATGCGTCCACTTCCAATACGAAACGCCGGGTGATGTCTGGATATTGGAGAACTGTGGCTGTAGTAAAGGCAGTCTTCAGGGTGGAGAACGCGGACACGGCTTCCTTGGGCCAGAGCCGTGGGTTCGCACCTTTCTTGGTCAGGGCGGTAATAGGTGCCACTAGGGAGGAGTAACCCCGGATGAATCTCCTGTAGTAATTGGCAAAGCCTAGGAAGCGCTGTACCGCCTTAAGATCTGTGGGTTGTGGCCAGTCAAGGATGGCTGTGAGTTTCTTGGAGTCCATCTCAAGACCGGAGCTGGAGACAATGTACCCGAGAAAGGGGAGTCTGTTCTTCTCAAATTCACACTTCTCCAGTTTGGTGTAAAGTCCGTTCTCACGCAACCGTTGAAGGACAGCTTTAACATTCAGACGGTGTTGCTGGAGAGTGGGAGAAAAGTTGAGGATGTCGTCCAAGTACACAACGACATGAGAAGTTAGCATATCCCGGAACACATCGTTTACGAAGGCCTGGAAGACGGCGGGGGCATTGCAAAGCATGAAGGGCATCACCAGGTATTCATAGTGTCCATATCTGGTGTTAAAGGCTGTCTTCCATGTGTCCCCGGACCTAATGCGAACCAGATTGTAGGCCCCCCGAAGGTCCAACTTAGTGAACCAGGTGGAGCCTCGGAGAAGGTCGAACAGTTCAGGTATTAATGGAAGAGGGTACTTATTCTTGATAGTAACGCGATTCAGCCCACAGTAATCAATGCACGGACAAAGGGAGCTGTCCTTCTTGCTAACGAAGAAGAAACCCGCCCCGGCGGGTGAGGTGGAGGGTCGGATGAAGCCCCTGGCCAGGTTTTCCTGGATGTATGCGGCAAGGCTTCCATTTCAGGAGGGGAAAGCAGGAATGTCCTTCCTCTGGGTGGTTGAGTTCTGGACTGAAGATCGATCGGGCAGTCGTAAGGCCTGTGCGGAGGAAGGCGTTGTCACGGTTTATTATGACTCTCAGACACAAGTTTTAGGTAAAAAAATAAATTTTATTGAAATAATAAATGATAACTTAGGATGGCAATAACATACATATATATATATATACAGAATATAGCACAGACAGAAGGCAGACTCTACCGGTCCTGTCAATATACCGGACAGGACAGTCTTTAGGCTCTACCGGCCTTGCCAATACCGGGTAAGGCAACCTGCAGATGGAATAGCATAACGGTTTTACCGGCCTTACCAAATTACCGGGCAAGGCAGCCTCAATAGATACACAATGTAGGCTCTACCGGCCCTGCCAATACCGGGTAAGGCAACCTCAGATGGAATGTGGCAAAAGGTTCTACCGGCCTTACCAATACCGGGCAGGGCAGCCCAGAGATAATAGCAGCAGTCAGATGAAACTGGCAAATTAGCAGAATCGTTAAGCAGCAAGGCTTTGGAGCAAACCAGCGTCCGCACCCTGGAAACAACACTGAATAGTATAGCCGTTAGGCTTAGCGAGCAAACCAGTGACCGCACACTGGAGTAACAAGCGAGTAGTATAGCCGCAAGGCTTAGGAGCAAACCAGCGTCCGCACGCTGGGACCAACACAGAATTGTATAGCCGATAGGCTTTGGAGCAAACCAGTGACCGCACACTGGTGTAACAAGTGAGTTTGTATAGCTGCAAGGCTTAGGAGCAAACCAGCGTCTGCACGCTGGGGCCAACACAGATTTGTAGAGCTGATAGGCTTTGGAGCAAACCAGTGACCGCACACTGGTGTAACAAGTGAGTTTGTATAGCCGCAAGGCTTAGGAGCAAACCAGCGTCCGCACGCTGGGACCAACACAGATTTGTATAGCTGATAGGCTTTGGAGCAAACCAGTGACCGCACACTGGTGTAACAAGCGAGTTTGTATAGCCGCAAGGCTTAGGAGCAAACCAGCGTCCGCACGCTGGGACCAACACAGATTTGTATAGCTGAAAGGCTTTGGAGCAAACCAGTGACCGCACACTGGTGTAACAAGTGAGTTTGTATAGCCGCAAGGCTTAGGAGCAAACCAGCGTCCACACGCTGGGACCAACACAGAATTGTATAGCTGATAGGCTTTGGAGCAAACCAGTGACCGCACACTGGTGTAACAAGTGAGTTAGTATAGCCGCAAGACTTAGGAGCAAACCAGCGTCCGCACGCTGGGACCAACACAGATTTGTATAGCTGATAGGCTTTGGAGCAAACCAGTGACCGCACACTGGTGTAACAAGCGAGTTTGTTTAGCCGCAAGGCTTAGGAGCAAACCAGCGTCCGCACGCTGGGACCAACACAGATTTGTATAGCTGATAGGCTTTGGAGCAAACCAGTGACCGCACACTGGTGTAACAAGCGAGTTTGTATAGCCGCAAGGCTTAGGAGCAAACCGGCGTCCGCACGCTGGGACCAACATGGAATTGTAGCAATGTCACCAACGCGACCAGGCAGAAGGTCGCCAGGATACTGAAGACAGGTGATGAGATGACAGGAACCAGCAACGATCAGTCAGGTCAGAAAACAGCAGAGAAGTTCAGCAGGAACTGCAACACCAGAGACTAGGCCGGAACCAGGACTGGAAGTACTTCAGCATGCAGGAAACACTGGAACAGTAGAGATCAGGAACTCAGGAACACATGAGATCAGGAACTCAGGAACACTGGAACAGAGGCCCAGCTATCACTAGCATAGTGATAGCAAGAAGGTCAGAAACAACACGAAAGGGCACTCAAAGGGTGCCCAATCCAGGTTTAAATAGGCATTAAGAGGCGGGCTATCTGCAGACAGCCAATAGCAGCCCCCTAGTGGTGACAGACAAGGAACTGCAGCAAATCACGGGCACCGTGATAGTACCCCCCTTTCAAAGACCCCCTCTCCTAGAATAGGGTTTAGGTTTCTGTGGGTAATTGGCATGAAAGACCCTAGTTAGCCTAGGTGCATGAAGGTCCATACTATCCACCCATGATCGATCCTCAGGACCGTACCCTTTCCAATGTACCAGGTACTGTACCTTTCCTCTAAGCCTACGGGAATCAATAATGCTCTGAACCTCGTACTCCTCCTGGCCCTCGACCTCAACAGGTCCTGGCACCACAGGTGTGGTAGTATAGCGATTGCAAACCAGAGGCTTAAGAAGGGACACATGGAACACATTATGGATACGCATGGATGCAGGTAGGTCTAGTGCATAGGAGACAGGGTTAATTTTACGAATAACTCTGTACGGACCAATAAACCGGGGAGCCAACTTATTAGACGGAACCTGCAGCTTGAGATTTCTGGAGGAAAGCCATACTCTATCCCCAACCTGAAAGGAAACCGCTGGAAGCCTTCTGCGATTAGCATGGCGCTGATGACGCTGAAATGACTGACCAAGTGCCCTCTGAACTTGTGCCCATGTGGAACGGAGTTGCTCGATATGCTCATCCAGAGCTGGAATCTGTTGCGTCTGAAATGAATCTGGAAGCAAACAGGGCTGAAACCCAAAATTAATCAGAAACGGAGAGCTCCCAGATGAAGAATTGACCGCACAGTTCCTGGCGAACTCTGCCCAAGGCAACAAGTCGGACCAATTATCATGATGGTCAGTAACGAAACAACGGAGAAATTGTTCCAAGCCCTGATTAGCTCGTTCAGCGGCTCCATTGGTCTGGGGATGGTAGGCAGAGGAGAAGGACAGCTGTATGCCCATCTGTTGGCAAAATGCCCTCCAAAATCTCGACACAAACTGGCTCCCCCTGTCAGACACCAGTACCCTAGGCACTCCATGCAACCGGAATACTTCTCTGGCGAACACCATTGCCAATTCCTTAGCCGAAGGAAGGCCACGAAGGGGCACGAAATGAGCCATTTTAGAAAACCTGTCCACCACCATGAATATAAAGGAATACCCCTTAGACATAGGCAATTCTCCCATAAAATCAATGGAAACATGAGACCAGGGGCGTTCGCCATTAGGCACCGGCTGAAGCAAGCCCACAGGGAGATGTCTCGGGGTCTTAGCGCGGGCGCAGGTGGCACAGGCATTCGTAAATTCGGCACAATCGTTTCTCATGGAAGGCCACCAAAATAACTGAGAAAGGGACCATAACAATTGGTCTCTACCAATATGTCCCGCAGCTTTAGAGGAATGGTAGGTTTCGAGCAGCCTAGTACGAAATGATTCAGCGACAAAACATTTGCCCACTGGGGTTTCATGGGGAGCGGACCCCTGAGAGGCCAGGATCTCCTCCCCTAGAGGAGAAGTGATACTCGTGCGTATAGTAGCCAGTATTCTATCAGGTTGGATGATAGGTGCTGGTGCTTCCACTCTGTCACTGTCGGCCTCAAATTGTCTTGACAGTGCATCAGCCCTGATATTTTTTGACCCTGGTAAATATGATACAATGAAATTAAATCGAGACAGGAACAGTGCCCACCTGGCCTGACGAGAGGACAATCTCTTGGCCTCCGAGAGATAGGTCAGATTTTTATGATCTGTTAGGATTAAGACAGGATTCTTAGTACCTTCAAGCAAATGACGCCATTCCTTAAGAGCGAGGATAATGGCCAATAATTCTCTGTCACCTATCTCATAGTGGCTTTGAGTGACAGTCAACTTTTTAGAGAAAAACCCACAAGGTCTGAGAGTTCCACCTTTCTCGTGTCGCTGCGAAAGTACTGCCCCGACCCCAATATCTGAGGCATCAACCTCTAACGTAAATGGAAGTAGAGGATTGGGGTGGGATAACACAGGAGCCGCAGCAAATGCCAGCTTCAAATTCTCAAAGGCTTTCTCAGCAGATACCGGCCAACAAGAAGGATTAGCACCCTTGTGCGTAAGATCGGACAGAGGTTTGACAATGGAAGAAAAGTTCTTAATAAACCTCCTATAATAATTAGCGAAACCCAGGAAACGCTGTATGGCTTTAAGACCCTTGGGTTTTGGCCATTGTAGGACAGCTGACAACTTTTCTTTGTCCATGGCAATGCCATCATTGCCAATTATGAACCCCAAGAATGGCACACTGGTTCTATGAAACTCACATTTTTCCATTTTACAAAATAATTTGTTCTCACGGAGTCGTAGCAATACTGCGGATACATCTTTGATGTGCTGTGCCATGTTTTGGGAGTAAATCAGTATATCGTCGAGGTACACCACAACACATGTCTGTAACATATCTCTCAGAACATCGTTTATCAGTTCCTGGAAAACTGCGGGTGCATTACACAGCCCAAAAGGCATTACTAGATACTCGTAGTGCCCAGCTCGAGTATTAAAGGCAGTTTTCCACTCATCACCTGCTCGAATGCGAACCAGATTGTAAGCGGCCCGTAGGTCCAATTTGGTAAATATCGAAGCGCCCTTAAGCCTGTCAAAAAGCTCGGTGATGAGTGGTATTGGGTATGCGTTTTTTGCCATTAGTTTATTCAAGCCCCGGTAGTCAATGCATGGTCTTAATTCGCCATTTTTCTTTTTTACGAAAAAGAACCCAGCCCCAGCTGGAGAGGTAGATTTTCGTATGATCCCTCTAGCAAGGGCATCAGAAATGTAATCCTCCATAGCCTTATTCTCATCACAAGATAATGGATAAGTGCGTCCTTTTGGAGGTACTGCACCAGGCTGCAATTCAATGCAACAATCATAAGGTCTATGCTGGGGTAGCATACTAGCCTCTCATTTGCTAAAAACATCGCCAAACTGTTGGTACACATGCGGTATAGCAGAGGAGGTGCACATGACCTTAATAGGCTGGATGACGCACTTGTCCATACAAAACTGGGACCAAGCAGCAATTTCACACTTTTTCCAATCAAATTGTGGGTTATGTAACTGTAACCACGGAAATCCCAATATTACCGCATGGTGCGGAGAATTAATCAGTTGAAACTGCTGCTCTTCTCTGTGAAGTGCCCCAATAGTCATAGACAATGGCATAGTTTCAAATATAACCTGAGGCGGTTCTAAGGGTCTACCATCAATCGCTTCAATAGTCAAGGGGTTTTCTCTTTCAATGCGTGGAACTCCGTGCAATTCAGCAAAGGTATTATCCATAAAATACCCTGCTGCACCAGAGTCAACCAAGGCCAAAACCTCCACAGAGCGTTGTGCCCAAGACAATACCACCTGTATGGTGGGTTTCATTATGCCCGACACTGGGGACGATTGTACACCACCTAGGGCCTGTCCCCCAAGGTACCCTAGGTGTGTGTGTTTCCCGGACGTAACGGACAGGAATTTAGCAAGTGCCCTTTTGTACCGCAGTATAAACATAACCCTTGTTTTTTGCGATATAGTCTCTCTGCCTTGGTTAGTCTAGTGAAGCCTATTTGCATAGGTTCACTTGTCTCCCGTACTGGTTCACTAGACTTCAATGCCAAGGGAGGGATGGGTGGGCAAAACATGCTACTAGGCTCATTATTTTTTGACCGTAACTTACGATCTCTGGCAATTGATCTCTCACGTATTCTGGAGTCAATTATCATAACATACTCAATGTAATCATCTAGATCAATAGGTAGATCTTTAGCAGCGATTTCGTCTTTAATGTGGTCATTCAGGCCTTGAGAAAAGGCTGCCAATAATGCCTCATTATTCCAACCTACCTCTGCTGCCAATGTGCGGAATTCGATGGCATAGTCGCCCACTGTACGCCTGCCCTGTTGTATCTCCATAAGACGTTTGGCAGCAGAGGTGGTTCTACCAGGAGGCTCAAACACTCTTCGAAAGGAACGCACAAATTCACTAAAGTTCTTAGTACAAGGTTTAGCATTCTCCCACAAGGGGTTAGCCCAAGCCAATGCTCTGCCAGTGAGCAGTGATATCGTGAACCCCACTTTACTACGATCATTGGGAAATGCGTGTGCCGTCAATTCCATAAAGATTTCGAGTTGGTTGATGAACCCTCTGCAGAGACTAGGGTCACCATCATATCTTAGCGGCAAGGGTGCAGAAGCCGTTAACCCTTTAACAGTACCCCCTAGGGGTCTGGTATCACTTTCCGGTGTCTGACTTGGCGAGACCACCGGGCTAGAGCTAGATTGGTCAGCAGGTACCGTGCGTTCAAGGATCGTTTGAATTGCAACTGCCAACTGATCCAAACGTTGCTCGAGCACATCCATCCTCCAATGAATATTCTGTGCGTTACCTTCACCCTTGCTGTCTGAGGTCATGGCCCTTTCGTACTGTCACGGTTTATTATGACTCTCAGACACAAGTTTTAGGTAAAAAAATCAATTTTATTGAAATAATAAATGATAACTTAGGATGGCAATAACATACATATATATATATACAGAATATAGCACAGACAGAAGGCAGACTCTACCGGTCCTGTCAATATACCGGACAGGACAGTCTTTAGGCTCTACCGGCCTTGCCAATACCGGGTAAGGCAACCTGCAGATGGAATAGCATAACGGTTTTACCGGCCTTACCAAATTACCGGGCAAGGCAGCCTCAATAGATACACAATGTAGGCTCTACCGGCCCTGCCAATACCGGGTAAGGCAACCTCAGATGGAATGTGGCAAAAGGTTCTACCGGCCTTACCAATACCGGGCAGGGCAGCCCAGAGATAATAGCAGCAGTCAGATGAAACTGGCAAATTAGCAGAATCGTTAAGCAGCAAGGCTTTGGAGCAAACCAGCGTCCGCACGCTGGAAACAACACTGAATAGTATAGCCGTTAGGCTTAGCGAGCAAACCAGTGACCGCACACTGGAGTAACAAGCGAGTAGTATAGCCGCAAGGCTTAGGAGCAAACCAGCGTCCGCACGCTGGGACCAACACAGATTTGTATAGCTGATAGGCTTTGGAGCAAACCAGTGACCGCACACTGGTGTAACAAGCGAGTTTGTATAGCCGCAAGGCTTAGGAGCAAACCAGCGTCCGCACGCTGGGACCAACACAGATTTGTATAGCTGATAGGCTTTGGAGCAAACCAGTGACCGCACACTGGTGTAACAAGCGAGTTTGTATAGCCGCAAGGCTTAGGAGCAAACCGGCGTCCGCACGCTGGGACCAACACGGAATTGTAGCAATGTCACCAACGCGACCAGGCAGAAGGTCGCCAGGATACTGAAGACAGGTGATGAGATGACAGGAACCAGCAACGATCAGTCAGGTCAGAAAACAGCAGAGAAGTTCAGCAGGAACTGCAACACCAGAGACTAGGCCGGAACCAGGACTGGAAGTACTTCAGCATGCAGGAAACACTGGAACAGTAGAGATCAGGAACTCAGGAACACATGAGATCAGGAACTCAGGAACACTGGAACAGAGGCCCAGCTATCACTAGCATAGTGATAGCAAGAAGGTCAGAAACAACACAAAAGGGCACTCAAAGGGTGCCCAATCCAGGTTTAAATAGGCAATAAGAGGCGGGCTATCTGCAGACAGCCAATAGCAGCCCCCTAGTGGTGACAGACAAGGAACTGCAGCAAATCACGGGCACCGTGATAGGCGTTCAGCTTGGACTTTAGAGAAAATATCCCGGAAGTCGTGGTAGGTGGCCGGCAAGGCTTCTAGTGAGCACAAGGCGGCAGAGACAGAAGGGTGTAAGGAGATCGGGTTTGCAGGGAGGCAGAACGTGAAACAGGCCTTGCTCTATTGCGACAGATCGCCAGACTGCCAATCAAAAATGGGGTTATGGCTCCAAATCCAAGGGAGCCCCAAGACGATCGGGGCGAAAGGGGAGGAAACCAGGTCGAAAACCACTTGTTCTGAGTGCAGTATCCCGGTAGTAAGGACCAGGCACTCAGTCTCCTGAGTGATTTTCCCTGTGCCCAAGGGTCCGCTGTCCAACGTGGAAACAAGCAAAGGGGTCTTCTTGGAACGACAGGGCACGTCATGGGCCTGGGCCCAGACGACATCAATGAAGAGCCCGGCGGCTCCGGAGTCGACAAAAGTGGCAGCTGTGACAGTATGTGCCGCCCGTTGAATAGACACAGGGACGAAGACCCTGGATCGGCCTTGGGGAGGCTGTTGGAATCGGCTTAGGCGACCGCCTCGGACATCGGCTAAGCGGTGTCTTTTCCCTGGCGAATGGGACACTGCCGCAACATGTGACCCGCTTACCCACAGTATAGGCAGAGGCCTAGGGTTCGCCATCGCTGTCTTTCTTCATCGGATAACCTGGTGACACCCCCGATTTCCATGGGGGTCTCGGCCACAGGACGGGCCTCTAGCGGAGGAACAACAGTAGGTACCCATCTCCTGCTGCGGTCGCGTTCCTGCTGCCTTTCTTGCAGGTGCCTGTCCAGATCCAGACACAGGGAGATGAGGTCCTTCAACCCGTCAGGGATATCTCGATAGGTCAAGGCATCTTTGAAGTGTTCACTGAGCCCACACCGAAAAGCCGCCTTAAGAGCTCCCTGGTTCCAATCAGTCTCATTGGAGAGTGTGCGGAATTCCACCGCGTACTGGCTTACAGTCCTGGATCCTTGGCGCAGAACCAAAAGGGCTGATTCGGCTGAGGCACTTCTGTCAGGGGCATCGAAAATGGCCTTGAAGGCTGTGATAAAGGAGTTGGAATCTTCGAGCAGTGGTGAGCGTTGTTCCACGAGAGGTGATGCCGAAGCTAACGCTTCTCCTTTAAGGAGTGAGATGATAAAGGAGACCGGGGCGGCATGAGTACAGAAAGTCTGCGGCAAGGTTCGGAAGTGCAACTGACACTGGTTTAGGAAACCACGGAAGTCACCTGACCGGCCTGTGAATTTATCAGGAAGCGGAATGCAGGGGGGAACGTACCCCGGAGGAGGAGTTGCCGTTATACCGGAGGCAGCGGAGGTAGCGGGATCAAAAGCTGCCTAAGTCAATGCAGTGGTGGAACGAAGTAAGTCCAGCACGGTGTCTAGTTTGGATTCCAGGCGTTGCAGGTGCGCAGCATGAGAAGCCAGTACTTGTTCCTGTTCGTCAAGCTGTGCAGACAGATGGGATGCTTCGGCTGGGTCTATACCGGTGCTAAGCTGCCAAATCTGGCCTGTTCCAACTGTCACGCACGCGGCGGGTAGGAAACCATGTGGTACTGGCTCTGGTCAGGTGCTAGCGTGCGAGGCTGGAGTGCGGAGCTCGTGAGCGGTGACGGTGTGCCAGGTACTCCCTTGCTGCAGCCGAAGCTGGTTAAAGGTGCTGGTCGCGAAACCAGATTGTTCCACCCCGGTTGAGCCGGGGTGCAACCAGTAGGAGTACCTAGGAAAACCAAGCCAGCTGGACAGGGGGGAGACCAGGCAGAGATTGAGAAAATGGTCACAGGAAAGGTCAAGAGAACCAAAGTTCAAACCAGAAGTGGAGATCAGGCTTCGTCAGGAGCAGAGCCAAAGGTCAAACCAGGAGTGGAGATCAAGCGTGGTCAAGAGCGGAGCCAAAGGTCAAGCTGGGAGCGGAGATTTGAGCGTGGTCATGTACGGAGCCAAAGTTCAAGCCGGGAGTGGAGATTTGAACGTGGTCAGGTACGGAGCCAAAGGTCAAGCCAGGAATACACCACAAAGAGACCAGACAAGAAGGTTCAGAGCCCAGAACCAAACTAGGAACTAGCTTGTGGAACGGGCACCCTAAGCCTGGGGCAGCCCGTTTAAATACCAGGACCACCCAATGAGAGAGCTGAGAAAGAGGGGCTCGACTGGGAGCCGATCATGAGAGGAGGAGGACTAATGACCCGAGCGCTGGCCGGGCTCATGTGCAGCTGCCAAGCTGAAGGCAGCCGAAGACTACGCATGTGCGAACCGGTCGCGCCGAGACCCGGAAGAAGGAGCCGCTGCAAGGAAAGAGACACGCGGCCGGGAGGAACAACCGGAGTGGCGACACAGGGAAAATGTCGAAGGAACTAGGTAGCTGTAGTCATGCAAATTCGAGCAAGCTGCAAGCTCGAATCGGATGATCTCCGGAACTCAGGAAGAAGGGGAAAACGTAGTCCACATCACCTCCTGACCGTATATGAAGTCCGGTCGCAGGAAGCTGGCAGCAGACGGTCGACGATACAGGATACTCAGTTCAGATGGGCGTCAGAGTGGCCGCTTTAACCATAAGAACATAAGACACCAGAACTGCGTTGTTCACTCAGAAGACTGACACACACATATTTATACATGAATCTTACATTGAGATACATGGACCAAGCAGATACAATAGAACATAATTCAATCACAATAAAGGAGACAAAAGGCCAACGGCAGATGGCCTAACAAATACAATGACTCAAAAATGATTACATTTCAGATGCAAAAGGTTTTCATTAATTCCAGACAAAAGATACAAAGACTTGAGGGGCGGGAATACACATTCAAGGGACAATGGCCAGGGGTTGAAGCACGTACGCAACTGGTTTGAATATTCGGCTTCAACCCTGGCCGATCACGGCGTACAGTGAGTCTGCTGGTCGTCCAATCCCCAAGCCGCCTACTTTTCCCCTTGTTAAGTCTATGGGAGACCTTTAAACCTCCTGCTCAGGGATTTGACCAACCCGGCTTCGACTCTCCGCCCTCTACTCCCCATGCTCGACTCGGTGTCGACCCCCAAACCGAAAACCTCCGACCCGTAGTCGGTGAATGTGTAAATACACCATGTACATTAATCTAGACCATTCGACATTACATTAACCATAGTCTATGAACACAGGTCCTTAACCAGTCTCTTAGGCAAACATTCAACTCTACTGCCTGTTTGCATAAAGTAGAGTGGAAGTCTTTTATTTAGTTTACCGGGCCCCATAAAGGATAAATGTCCATAGCCTTAGGTGTTTAGGGCTAAACAGTCTTATGGCCAGACAAGGGCTCCAGTAACGGACTAGCTCTGTTACATTTCTCCCCCTTTTTGGTACCAAGCCAGTGGTTGCTGAAGTAATTGCTGGCTTGGGACTATGGGCGAGCCATGCTGCGTTGAGCCCCTTGTCTGGAGCTGAGAGTCCATTTGAGTTCCTTGTCCTGGGTCAGAAAAAAACATCAGCCCCTTGTCCGGGCCAGGAAAAGAGTTGGGCCCCTTGTCCGGGCCAGGAGAAAACATCAGCCCCTTGTCCGGGCCAGGAAACAGCAAGTGCACCCCTTGTCCTGGGGCCCTTGGTCCTGGGCCATGGAAACTGGTGCCTCTTGGTCCTGACCAGCACCAAGTTGGGAGGCCTTTCCTGGGCTAAGCTCCAGGCAGTGCTGGGGACAGACCATCCTGGGTCTGGGGCCAGTGGCTCAGGGTCCATAGCCAGTCCATAAGATGGATCTACTTGGGGCAACAGTGGCCTAGGGGTCAACTTGGGGAATGCTGGGGACATCTCTCCCTTTTGGTGGGGCAGGTACCCCCCAGGGACAGGAGAGGATGCTGCTCCCACTCTCCTGGGCTGAGGCAACATCCAAAGAACCGCTGGCAACGCTGGGGACTTGTTTGCCTAGGGTAGGGGCATCAAGAGGACCAGTGAGGAGTGTACTCCCACTCATCAATCCAGGGCAAACGGATTCACTGGGGCCATTGACTATTAGGAGAACAGATAGGGTAATCTGTGGCTCTGATCGCAGCAACCGAATGGTTTGCTGTCTCCCGAATGCCCGGGTTCGGCATGTTGCAGACAGGGTAGACAGATTATTGGGAGGAGCTTGAGAGGATCAAGGTGTATAGTGAGTCTGCTGGTCGACCAATCCCCAAGCCGCCTACTTTTCCCCATGTTAGGTCTATGGGAGACCTTTAAACCTCCGGCTCAGGGATTCGACCAATCCGGCGTTGACTCTCTGCCCTCAACTCCTCGTGCTTGACTCAGTGTCGACCCTCGAACCAGAAACCTCCGACCCATAGTTGGTGAATGTGTAAACCCTCGAATACACCACGTACATTAATCTAGACCGTTCGACATTATATTAACCATAGTCTATGAACATAGGTCCTTAACCAGTCTCTTAGGCAAACATTCGACTCTACTGCCTATTCCCATAAAGTAGAATGGAAGTCTTTTATTTCGTTTACCGGGCCCCATAAAGGATAAATGTCCATAGTCTTAGGTGTTTTAGGCCTAACATTCTTATGGCCAGACAAGGGCTCCAGTAACGGACTAAGCTCTGTTACACTCAGGTTGTTTAGTGGTACAGTGGAGAGTGGAGTACCTCAGGGTTCAGTATTAGGTCAGCTGCTTTTTAACATGTTTATAAATGACCGTGAAATAGATATGGAAAGCAAAATATCAGTATTTGCAGATGACACTAAATTATGCAGCATAATTAATTCAGTACTGGATATTTGCTCTCTACAGAGGTGTAATGGATCCTACCTGTTACTTGAACCCTTGTCTGGCCCTAGAACTATTTATCCAAAAACTGTGGACATTTTTCCCT
Organism: Rhinophrynus dorsalis; assembly: GCA_037306005.1. Taxonomy (NCBI): domain Eukaryota; kingdom Metazoa; phylum Chordata; class Amphibia; order Anura; family Rhinophrynidae; genus Rhinophrynus; species Rhinophrynus dorsalis. Next base: position 79,054,717 of record CM074727.1, read on the forward strand.
GGTTATGCGCTAAAAATACTTTGTACGCTGTATGTGAATGAGGACATGGACATTATTATGGCTTGCTTCCAAGGGAATAGGCAGTGAGGGGTTAATTATTTCAATATGTATTTCAGACTCCCAATCCTTTTGCTTAATTATTCAACTCCTGGCCATTGTTAAGGGAATGCATATTCTAGCCACTCAAGTCCTTGGAGTGAGAACTGTCCTGAGACCCCCTGCTGTGTGTGTTAATCCATTCACACTCCTCAGTCTGTGAGTCACCTATTGTATAACCTGAAACTATGTTGCGAGCCCTTTGTATTATATGTTGTGAGTTGATTACCTCTGTGAATGCTCCCATTGTGTCAGCCCTTACCATCTGCTGCTGGCCTTTTGTCTGATGTGTTATGATTTAATCATGTTCCCTATTGTATGAAGTTTCCCCATGTGATCCAATGTACTGTACTGTATATAAATATCTGTGGTTTGTGACAATAAAGCGAGTTATGTTTTGTTGTGAACAAGGAGTCCTGGAGTCTTGTATTGCTTATGGTCTAAAGTGTCCACTCTGATACCCATCTGCGCCAAGTATCCTGAATCGTCGACCTCCTGCTGCCAGCTTCCTGAGCCCCAACTTCATATGCTGTCAGGCGGCGATGTGGACTCTTCCCTGCTTCCAGCGATCCTGCGGCTGTTTACAGTGACTGTCCATACTTCAACTGGTGCATCCGACAGCGCTTATCTGGCGTCGAGAAGGAGAGACCCGTTACATAGGTATTTACAGAAATTGGCAGATTCAGCAAACAAATAGAATATGAAGTTTAATGTGTGGAAGTGTAAAGTCATGTATTTGGGAGGAAATAATCCCAAGGCTACTTATGAACTTAATGGAATCATTTTAGGTGACACGTTGCCAGAGAAAGACCTGGGTTTTCTTGGAAACAGTGACCAGTGTCAAACAGCAGTAACAAAAGCAAACAAAATCCTGTCTTGCATAAAAAGAGGTATTGAAGCAACAGTGAATAACATTATTTTGCCATTGTACAAATCATTGGCAAGACCTCACCTTGAGTATGCAGTGCAATTTTGGGCACCATTTCTGAAAAAGGATATACTAGAACTAGAGCGGGTACAGAGAAGAGCAACAAAATTAATTAAGGTAATGGAGGACTTGACGTATGAGGAACGACTAGACAAACTTGGTTTATATACTATAGAGAAAAGACCAATAAGAGGAGACCTTTTCACATTGTACAAGTATATAAGAGGTCAATACAAGGATCTCTGTGGAGAGCTATTCATTCCAAGGCCTGATCAGGTGATCAGGAGACACCCCTTGAGATTAGAGGAAAGGAGGTTGAGACTTCAGCAGAGGAATGGTTTTTTACAGTAAGGTCTGTTAAATTGTGGAATTCCTTGCACAAGTAGGTGGTTATGGCAGATACAATGGATACATTTAAGAGAAGATTAGATACATTACTTTCAAAGAGAACATACAGGGTTATACTGTATATTAGTAGGTAAATCAGGAAGGTCTGATAAAGACTAACTTATCTGGTAGATAGAAAGCCATATAATTCTCAGTCACTGGGGTATGAGGCAAAGGTTGACCTTGATGGACTTGTGTCTTTATTCAACTTAATTTACTATGTTACTATGATTTTGAAGGGGAATAAACATGATGGCCTAGATTCACTAAAGGTCAACCCTGTGTTGATATGATCTTGTTGACATGTTTAAAACACTTCAACATTTCGATCTACACACATCGACATATTCACTAAAATGGTGGATGCAAGGGGAGGGGTAGAGAAGATCCCTGTTAGCATACAGGATTGTCGAAGTGCTGTCGATGTGGAAGGGATGTCCTCTCTTCACACATCTCCAACAATACGACAATTCTGAAATTGAACATCATTCTCTCTCTGCTTCCCTATTTGGTCAGTGGGGGAATAAAGAGAGGCTTTCAGCATTGCTCACCCCTGTGGCACTCAAAGGTTTAAAATAAACAAAAATAGTACACCAAGAACTACACAATTAACCCCTAATCTATGTATCATATATTATACATGTTATAAACTCACAGGAGAACAAGACTGGGGGGTCACTCAGCATCTATGGGGATTTGTGACTACCACTTGCCCCTCCCCAGCCTTGTTCCCTTGCCTTGTGGTGGCCATAGAACCCCATATACACTTGTTCCTTTGACCACTAGTAACCACAGATCCCCATGTGCACTACCTGACCCTCTCCAGCCTTTTCCCCTTGACCACGGCTAGCCAAAAATCCCCACTGCCTTGGCAAGGGGAAAAGACTCGGGGTGTCAGGCAATGTATACAGGGCTAACACACAAAGGTGTTGTTCCTCACATTACAGAAATCCAACACAGAGTGCCCCCCCTTCTACATATTAACCCCCCCCCCTTAGTAATTCAACAGATATTGCTCCCATTCAACATACTAACTTTATTTGAAAGAAACTGCCCTTTATTCAACAGAAACTGTCATTTTTTTTAAATACACTTCCCTTTATCCAACACTTACCCTTTGCGTACCAGAGAGGTAGCAATACAAGGAGTACTCAAAGAGTTAATAGGCAAGCTATGCCTGCCTGTATGTGTATATGTTGTTATGTGAAAATTTATTAAAACAAATGTAGTTCAGACCTCAAGGGGGAATCGGGACCCCTCCTGACACCCCCTTAGCATGGATCACCTATCCAGTAGGATAGGTGATCCATGGGGTGACAAGGAAGGCATTTGCTGCCTTCCTTTCTTACCACTGGAGCCATTGTATAAGCCGGCTCCAATAGAACTGCTTGTAGTGAGCCCTGTCACCAGGTTCGTTCATGAGAAGGTTAAATGAATGAATCACCTGAGCTCCAGTTAGGTAAAGATGGAGCCCTTCCTGGTAATTCATACTGGTTCAACTCCCAGCTGTGCTGTACCGACTAGATCACTCCCTGGCCGTATGACATATGAACAACTGGGAAGATAGCTGAGTTTTAGTCATCTAAACATCGACACATAGTATTCAAGATTGACTCCGTGCAGACTAATCATGTGAGTTGATTGCCAGCACATTGCAACTCATAGTATGAGGTAGCACATAGAATAGTCCAGTCGTATACATAGCTATACTGGGTGAATGAAGTTGTATATACAGCAACACATTGTGTGCGTTCAACCCTATGCCAACTGACCACCAAAGTCGATGGCAGCCAGCACATTGCGATGCATCACATGAGGTGTTGCACATTTTGTATCCAGTTCCAATAGACCAATCGTATACATATATATATACCGGGTTGAGTTTAGAATGATAGTTATCCACTTTAATCAGAGTCCACAAAGTAATAAGCCATTCTTCTTAGTATATGAAGTCTGTAAAAAGACATCAGCAAATGGTAACCTTCTTTGGCTCCAAAAGGAAAATGTGAGATGATCTAGATTGTCAGAGACTGTGTCCTGGGGGAGCATAGAGGGTTAACTCTAATAGTAGAGATTAACTGAAAATTCTGTTTAAAATGTGTTCAGATTCTCTCATCTTTAAGACAAAGGAATAATAATTGGGGGAGAAATAACTAACTGACAGTAATAGTGATAAATAGATTATGCTAGACAGCCATGGTGCCTAGCCAGTAATTTTATCTTATGAGAAAGATACTCCCTACTAAACATCTGAAAAACATTGGCAGATTTATATGACGTTTAATGCCCTCTTACATACATCATTGATGATATAAAAATTGATTATATGTAAAATGTTAAGTAGAGTAAGAGTGCCCTCTAGAGTCTTGAGAGCGTCATGACTGGGGTATCCACATTTCGTAAATAATTAGGGATATATTAATATCCAATCAGGGCATACTGGTGATGTCACGGTATAATGAGATGGCTCTTGGTCCAATCATTAGAAAAAGGTGGGGATTACTGATAAGGCAAAAATTGCCTATATAATGCCAAAATGCTCTTAGTTCAGGGCCCTTCACTTCCTGAAAAAGAAAACTCCTGGGGGCTTCTTGACTCCTGAGGAAAACTCATAACAGCTTTTAGATTCCTGACAAAAGAAGGTTTGCTGATTAAATTCCTGGCCACACCTGATAACTTCAAGAATCCACACTGATTGACCTGGTAATTATATTTTATTTATTCTAATTCTGCCTAATTTCAAAATAAATATATTTCCTCGATATTTGAGGAAAATTTTATATATATATATATATATATATATATATATATATATATATATATATATATTTTTTTTTTTTTTTTTTTTTTTTCTTGCCCATAGAAGCCTGGCCAGTTTTATGGAAAATATTATGATCAGCTATATTTAGCATAGTCATTAAGAAATTACGCAGAATTAATTAGTTAATTTATTGTTATAAATTACCAGAGCGATTATAAAATAGAGATAGCAGTGAGATATAGTTATCCTTGTGTATATTGGTTAATATAATTTTGGTATGTCTAGAATATTGTGTTTCTGGTAAAATTATAATAGCTGATATTTAATCAAGGGAATTCTTGGAATTCATTTATTAACTCTCTAACTGCTGTTTGTCTATTTATTTGTGATGTGCAGTCTAAAGTTCTTTGTGAGGGTACTAGGCTTATATTTTGTAAATTGGAGGTTTTCACTTTTAATAGACATCTATTTTAAATGAGTGGATTAACCCTTGGAGTGCCTATAAGTTTTATATATGTTGCTGTAGTCAAAATTATGATAAATGTTACATGAAGTAATTTTAGGTAGATTATTTGTGTGATCTTTGATTGACTATATTAATTGCAATTTATATATTTTATTTAGAGGTATTCAATATTGAATTCAGTAGATAATTAAATTATAGTGATTTAATCAGGATTCTATTCCAGTTATTCCCTAAATTTGATTATTATTGAGATATGATACAAGGAATTGTTAGAGGAATTATTTAATTCATATCACAATACCCTTTACATCATAATTAGCATAGTCTATACAGTTTCTTGGGCAGAGGTATTAAGAGACACTGCGGCCAACTGTATTATAATTAATTGTAGGAATCAATTAACCTTTTCTATGCTACTGAATGCAAGTATTGGTTAACCCTTGCACCTCTGGTAATCCTCATGGTAATAAGTGTGGTTTGGTTTTCTATGTACCTATTATATTTGCTAATCACTTATATATTTCATTGTTACTGATACTTGTTATATATATAGTATATTGTATTTTAATAAAATATATATTTTTACAAAATATGATTGATTCTTGTGATCAATTCGTTACTGTGAAGTAGCATGTCAATACATATTAAGATAAAGTTCTCAATTTATTATATTGTCATTTGCCTATTTAAGTGAAGAAATCCAACCTGAGTGGTTCTCTGTTTTAACCCTTTGGATACCTTCATATAAATAGTCTGACAAGATAACAAAAGCTGTATGACTGACGGCAGTCACATGTAATTCCAATGCATTCATATGGTCCATTTTAACAATTAAATGGATAGTAATGTTTCACAATAAAAGCAGCTCCAATTAGTCTTCATAGTATTTGGGCCATGGAAAGTGTTATTTCAGTACTGTCAGAGTTGTAGTTCAAGAGTAACTGAATGATAAAGTACCCCCTCCCGCCACTTTTACTGATGTAACACTGCTTAGCTCAGAGCAGCACAGTGGTGTGCAAGTGGATTGCAGACAGGGACAATCTTCAATTAACTTAAGGGAAAAACCTGTCAATGGGGTAGGGTTTTCATTATATCATAGTGTGTGCTGTCTGGTCTGTGGACCAGATTCCACATCTGAGGGGAGGTGGCTTACACTAGGTAAAAGGGGTTGGAGGGGGAAACTTTACCATTCAATTACTCTTGAACTACAACTCTGACAGTATTGAAATAACACTCTCCATGGACATACAAAAGGAAGAATGGCACTTCCGAAATTAATTAAAATCAATTGTAGCTTTATTTGACTCTTTAAAATTCAATGGCAAATTAAGCAGGACAGAGGTGAGACAAAAAAGGATCCCGTATGAAACAGGACTAGCGGTCACAGTCTAATGCGTTTCGCGCTTACATCAGCGCTTAATCATAGACACAAACAATCCTAATCGCCATTGCTACTTTTAAAAGTTTAAAATCAAAATAATCAAAAAAACCTTCTTCAGAAAACAGCTTGAATAGCCGCTGCCAATAAGACCGGACAGAGGCAACGTTCACCTTATTAACCCTTTTGACTACTCCTCGGCACACCCCGTTCAGACAATACCACCTTTAAATAGGAACCAGAATCCCATTACTAACCATAATGGATTACCTCAAGAACCTCTGTTTTAAGTAAAACCCATTCACATAAATTTATAAATTATATAATTATAAAACTGTGGTCCTATAGATTATAAATGGGACCCGGCTTCTGAACAAAGTCAAAAATAAAAATGAAATCCGACAGGGTTAACACCACCAAATCAACAGACCATTCACACAGAACTATATTATATGGCTGATATCCCATTCAAGATTTAATCCTAAGGGCATTCTGGTTTTCAATTGAAAGATCCAAAATGCTTCTCTCTCATTTAGAAGCCGCAACATATCTCCCCCATGAAATGGTAAAGTGACTCTTTCTATGCCCTGGAAGCTACAGACTTTTATCTTTCCTCCATGTTCCTGGCATATATGCCTGGCTATAGCCGAGTCACTCTTGCACTTCTGAATCTGATAAAGGTGCTCTCTCACTCGCATCTTGAGGGGGTGAGTCGTACGGCCCACATATTGCACAGAGCTAGCAAGGCATGTAAAAAGATACACTACATTATGTGTATTACAATTCACATAACTTCTAATCTTATATTCTACTCCGTCAACATTACACTTAAATGATTTGGAGACATTGACTACCTGACAGGTTTTACAAATGTTCGCACCACATGTATAAAAACCTAGAGATGCCAACCACGTGGGCTTTACTGTCTTTGATAAGAATAGACTTGGTGATATCATGTTACCTACTGTAAGACCCCTCTTGGCCACAAAATCACAGCCTTTTTCTAATACCTGAGCAAAAATCGGATCGGAAGTCCGCAACCATGACTTCACCAAAGAACAAATTTTATGATATTGTGAAATATATGTTGTAATAAATCTAGTCTTGCCAAACATTTCACCCAAAATTAAATGTTCTCCTTTAAGAGAGTGTGTCTCGATAACTGTCCTGCTGTATAATATGCTTCTTTTACCAAATCCTTCTTATAGCCCCGGTTTAAAAATCATTGCTGTAAATCCTCCAACGCTATATCAAAATCCTCATTCCGGGACCAGTTCCTGTGTAACCGCAGGAACTGCCCCTTTGGGATATTACTGATCTGATGTTGAGGGTGACACGAACGTGCATGTAATAAAGTATTCCCTGATGTTGGCTTTCTATATATATTGCTCACAACTTCTCCAGTAGTAATATCACCTTTTAAAGTAACATCCAAAAAAGGAATACTTACAGAGTTGAAACTAGAAGTAAATCTCAGATTCAAATAATTCACAATCAAAAATGTAATAAAGTTTTTAGCTTCTTCCTCAGTCCCTAACCATGCCAGCAGCAGGTCATCAATATATCTCCCATACCACAAGATCAAATCACAAAAGGGGTTCATACCCCCAAAGACGTGGGTGGCCTCCCACCAACCCATAAAAACATTAGCCAGGGAGGGGGCAAAACTTGCCCCCATCACCACACCACGCCTCTGGAGGTAAAAAACCCCATCAAAAGAAAATAAATTGTGGCATAGGAGATAGTCGACGACCTGCAGCAAAAAGTCTATAAGTATCTGTGAATAGTTAGAACATTTTTCAAATTGAAACCTCAAAGCCTCCAAGGCTAAAGGATGAGGAACTGAGGAATAAAGCGCAACTACATCCGCTGTCACCCACGACATACCAGTTCTCCACTCTAACTCCGACAGTTGTCGCAACACTTGTTTAGTATCTCTCAAGAAACCAGGATGTTTAGTCACCAAAGGCTTCAAGTACTGGTCCACCCACACGGATAATGGCTCATTAAGTGACCCTATACCCTACACAATAGGTCTACCCGGTGGGTGGTCCAAACACTTGTGAACCTTCGGTAGGTAATGGAACACAGGAATAATAGGGTGTTCAGGTAACAAAAAAGTAGCCTCATCTGAATTAACAATTCCCAAACTGACACCCTTATGGACCAACCTCAAAAGCTTAGATCTATAGAAAGGAGTAGGATTACATCGTAATATTTCATAAGTAGACTCCTCTGATAACTGCCTAAGAGCTTCATTATGGTAGTCAACCAAATTCAGGACTACCACTGCACCCCCTTTATCCGAAATTTTTATAACCAAATTGTTATTTGATTTCAATTGACTTAATGCCTCCTTTTCCCCCGAGCTCCACTGCCCAAATACTATGGAGATTAATTGGATCTGCTGTTTTTGTTAAACATTACTATCCCTTTTAAGTCGGTTTAAACTGAGTCGCAAAAAAAAACACACAATAGTAAGAAACAAACTGTTGATCTTGAAGTCTCTCAGGTGGGCTTAAAAGTTGAAGTCCTTTGCTACTAGCCAGATTTGAAAAGTTACTCGCCACTGCAAGCCATAACATAACAACCAGGACTGAATTTCTACTTGCCAGGGCTAAATTTTCACTCGCCATTGGCTAGTGGCGAGTGAAAATTTTGAGCCCTGACATATACTGTATATTATGTATATTCTTAACTAGTTCATAAGGTTCAGATGTGTCATGATGCCATGGGGTATACAGAGGTGTCCAAAGACATATAAGAACATGATTTGCAAAGGCAAAGCCTTCAATTTATGATCCCTTCAGGGTCAATTGATCTTCACAATTAATATATACAATCATAAATGAATCACCTGTAATGTGAGAATAGGAATGACATCTAACCTCTCAGCAGGCCAAAATGCTCAAACAGATCACGCGGTGAGATAGCCCCTTATGGTGCAGACTGCCTTATAGTAGACAACCAAATCCAAGTAACTGCTCCACCACCACCATCAGAGAAACAATGGGAATAAGAACAGGAATGGGGATACTGAAGCTAAGGGCTCCAATAGAGTGTGGGCAGAGGTGTAGAAAATTCACTGGCTATATGCCTATAATGTGCGTGACTCATCAGTACAAGTCACCTGTCAACTCTAATGTAGATGGAAGTGATAACAGTCTAACTGGTTAGTAAAGCAACCAAAATTAATTTGTTCATTCTAGTCCAATGGGGTTAATGTTTTCAGCCTGTATATCCACCAAGCCTCTTTGCATAGGAGATTTGTACTTCTGTTCCCCCCTTGTGGCAATGGGGTAGAGCATGATTCATTTCAAGGAAATGGGGTGCAACAGATTTGCCCGAATGCCCATTTTATAGAGCAGATCTAGTGCTGGATTGGTGGTTGGCCATGCGTTCCCTAAAAGAGGTTGGGGTCTTGCCAATATAGTACAGACAGCATGGTCAGATGAGCATATAAACCATGTGATCAGAAGTGCAAGTCAACCTGCGTCTGATGCTGATGAGCTTGTTAGTATGCCGGTGTTTAATATGGGTACCAGTCAGAAGGCTTTTGCATGTGGTGCAGTTGGTGCACTTATAGCAGCCCAATTTCTGCTATTGACGTTGTTGGTGCATCAACACATGTATCCTTTCGGAACCTCCTTTTTCAGGGGTCTGTCTGATTTCATCAAGATGTCGCGTAAAGTTTTGCCTCTTCTGTATGCCATCATAGGTGGTGGCATCTTATAAAATGGTAGCACTCGGTCAGACATTAAAAAGGACCAATTATTTCTGATTATATTAGACATTTATTGGCTATTTGGGACATAGTCACAAATGTCATTCTTAGTGCTTCTGTGTCCTTAAGATGTCGCGTAAAGTTTTGCCTCTTCTGTATGCCATCATAGGTGGTGGCATCTTATAAAATGGTAGCACTCGGTCAGACATTAAAAAGGAACAATTATTTCTGATTATATTAGACATTTATTGGCTATTTGGGACATAGTCACAAATGTCATTCTTAGTGCTTTTGTGTCCTTAATGTTGTCCTGAAATAGCTCTGTTGTGTTGCCACATTGCAATGGGACAGTTGGAGATCAAGTTATTTTTGGTTATATCCCCTTTGTAGGAATCTATGCTTCAAGGGATAGTAATGTTTCATAAAATCAGCAGCTCCAATTAATCGTCATAGTATTTGGGCCATGGAGAGTGTTATTTCAATACTGTCAGAGTTGTAGTTCAAGAATAATTGAATGATAAAGTATCCCCCTCCTGCCCTTTTTACCTAGTGTAAGCGGCCTCCTGTCAGATAAGGAATCCGGTCACTTGCAGCAAGGAATAATCTTCTTACTGTGAGCATAAGGAATCCCTGCCCCCCATCACATCAGGGGAGGGCTGGCAACATACGGCCCAGGGGGCAAATACAATTAAGTGGTCCATATCTACTATCGTCCAAGCCCATTGTCCCAGCCCACCCCTGTTTCCTTAATTTTAAAATTGTCCTTAATGCTGTGAATTAAAGCATGGGGCTACATTAGTGATACTACAGTGCTTACAATCTAACCCTGTGAGTGCCAGAGGGTACACAACACAATGCTTTTTCAATGCGTTGTGTACCCCTCTGGCACTCAAAGGGTTAATTAAAGATAGAATAATGATGCTATAGAGCTTGCAAGGGAAATGGATTATGCTACTAGTGCAGCTATGTTTGGATTGTATCTCTGCGGTATCACTTGCATATAGATTCATTTCATACGTTTTGTGGTATCACTAGTGTAGCTCCATTTACAGCAGCAAGTGGGAGACTGAGTGAGGCACTGGCCTACCAGCCCAGACACATGGCCAGCCCAGGGGGCAATTGCCCCCTTGCCCCCCAGGCCAGCCCTCCCCTGCATTACATGTTTTTCAGATTTTTCCTTATGCTCATTGAAGATTGTCCCTCTCTGAGATCCATACAGACAGTCTTGCTGCTCTGAGGTGAGTAGTGTTATATCAGTAAAAGGGGCGGGAGGGGAATACTTTATTATTGAATTACTCTTGAACTACAACTCTGACAGTATTGAAATAACACAACACTCTCCATGGCTCAAATACTATGAAGATTAATTGGTGCTGCTTTTATTATGAAACATTACTATCACTTTCATTTCTTTGAATTGAAGCTATTTATTTCTAGCATCACTGTTGTTTCTGATTACTTGCAAGAATTGAGCGTATGGAACACCCCGTTTGCGTGCTGCCAGATGGCAGATTTTGGCATATAAAATGGAGTTGGGATTGATGGGTTTGCTACATAAGGTGGTGGTAAGTTTAGGACACATTTGTGAAATCCTGAGATCTAGGAAATCAGCACTATAATTGATTTTGAGACAAACTGGTGAAGGTAAGGAATTGAACTCACTGGTCCAATCAATGAGTGTCTGTATGTTCCAGTGCCATATGAGACATTGATCATATTGCATTTGTAGAACAAGATATGCTCATTTTGTAAATGGGTATGTTCATATTTAAATATATAAAGGTTTGCATATGCGGGGGCCATTTTGGACCCATTGATGTATCAGTGAGCTGGAGATAAAAAAATATCCTCAAAGCGGAAAAGATTTTTGTTAAGGGTTAACTTGAGCAGCTCACACAGAAATTCAGTGGGAATGTCAGATTTGATGTCAGAATTGATTATTGCCTGGCAGACCGCCTCCACACCTCCATCATGAGGGATGACTGTGTAGAGGATTTCCACGTCCGTGGTCACCAATAGGTTAGCATCAGTAAGGTAGTCAATAGACAACAAGAAAGGTGGCAATAGTCTGAAGTAGTGATCCACGTGCCCCATAGAGTTCACAAGTGTCGTGTGAATTTTGGGGAGGACATTAATATTTGGGCAGACTGGATAGGAAGCAGTCAAATGTTATGCCAGAGTGTTATCAATTAATTTTTGGCAAAGAGCAAACTATATATATAGTGCCATCAATCAATTTTTTATACGGAAAAGTTGGATCAAATGGTAATTTTGTATATGTCCGTGTATCTCCTAGTTGTCGAAAGAGCTCTTTGCGGTAGTCGATATAATTTAAAACCACTATAGCATCACCCTTGTCAGCAGGTGCAATAGCTATATTATCATCACTAGAAAATGCTTTCAAAGCCATTCTTTCAGAGTGGGACAAGTTAGAATGAGTTTTCTGTATTTGTAATTGGTTATGGGACTCATAAAATATGCATCTGGTAAACAATTTCGTAGTAAGATTTATATTGGGAAGATCAAAGCAGCTTTTAGGTTTAAGCAGGGAAATCAATGCATGGCTTGTCCTTATAAAAATCCCTCGCATTAAGGAGTCTCTGAAATCTGTGACATTCAACTTCCAGTTGAACAAAGGATACACCTTTTAACTAGCAATATAATTATGGCTGTGCTTAAGGTTCTGCTGCTGACATTGTAGATCATATGTTGGGTATTTTCAGTGGTCTACCTGCTTTTCTGGTGTTTACCCCGGTGTCTTGGGTGGGGCCTCCTTCATTGTTGGCTTTGGTTTGTACCCCTAAAAAAGTACTGTAGGTAGAGTGGTAGTTTGGACATGAGTGGCTTGTGATGATTTGGGTGGGAATTCAGAGTCATATGGCGAAGATCTGCCACTACTATCATCCAGAATCAAAATTGAGGTAGGTCGTGTGAGCTTTTTGGTGGTTCTTCTGAATTTGGTACTAATCTGACTGTCTGATAAACCATAGTAACATAGTAGATAAGGCTGAAAAAAGACATGCATCCATCAAGTCCAGCCCATGCCAAAAACACCCCTGTTGATCCAGAGGAAGGCAAAAAAAAGCCACCTGGAATCATTTCCAATCTAGTCCCAAGTGTGAGGAGTGGGAATTATTATGACTCCAATTGGTAGTCAAATAGTTCCCCGGATCAATACCCTATCTGCTTTGAAGCCATTTGTCATAATTGTCAATATTGTTCTGTGCTAGATAGGCATCCATTGCTTTTTTGAATGCAGTTGTATTATCTGCAAGCACAACATCCCGAGGCAAAGGATTCCATAGCCTTACCGCCCTTACTGTAAAGAATGCCTACCTTTGTTTTAGTCGAAAGCGCCTTTCCTCTAGTCGTAATGGATGACCTCCTGTTCTTAGCTCAGCTCTTTTCATAAATAATTAATTGGATAGTTCTTTGTATTGACCTTGAATATATTTGTAAATGGTAATCATATCACCCCTTAGACGTCTCTTCTCTAATGTAAACAAACCCAGTTTGGCTAGTCTCTCTTCATAAGTCCAATCCCTTTATCAGTTTTGTTGCACATCTCTGCACCTTTTCCAGTTCAGTAATGTCTTTTTTTAGAATAGGTGCCCAAAATTTTACTCCATATTCTAGATGAGACCTAACCAAGACTTTATACAGAGGTAGGATAATATTAGCATCTCTTGCTTCTATACCACTTTTTATGCAGTCTAGTACTCTATTTGCTCTTGCAGCAGCTGAGTGACTCTGCACACTGCTGTGAAGTCTATAGTCTATCAGTACTCCTAAATCTTTCTCTAATGAGGATTTCTCAAGTTGTTTCCCATTTAGAGTATATGTAGCAAGTTTGTTTCTACAGCCCAAATGCTTAACCTTACATTTATCTACCTAAAATGACATCTGTCACTTTTCTGCCCATTTACTTAGTCTATCTAACTCCTTCTGTAGGGAAAAAACATCCAGCTCTGTATGTATTTCCTTACATAGCTTAATGTCATCAGCAAAGATCGAGATGCTACTTTCAATTCCCACTTCTAGATCATTAATAAACAAATTAAAAAGCATTAAGACCGACAAAGCACCGGGTCCTGATGGTATACATCCAAGGGTTCTTCAGGAACTCAGTGCAGTGTTAGCAAAACCCCTATATTTACTCTTTAAAGATTCTATTACCACAGGCTCAGTGCCACAGGATTGGCGAAGAGCTAACATAGTGCCTCTATTTAAGAAGGGAACTAAAACAGAACCTGGGAATTATAGACCAGTGAGTTTGACCTCTGTAGTGGGAAAACTATTAGAAGGCATAATAAGGGACTATATTCAGGATTACAACAGAAAAAATAAGATCATTAGCACGAATCAACATGGTTTTATGAAGAATAGGTCATGCCAAACTAATCTTTTCAGCTTCTATGAGGAGGTAAGCAGCAACCTTGACAATGGCAAGGCAGTAGATGTAGTATATCTAGACTTTGCAAAGGCATTTGATACAGTACCACACAGAAGGCTGGTGTATAAAATAAGGAAATTGGGGCTAGGAGATAACCTTTGCAATTGGATACAAAACTGGTTGAAGGATAGGGAACAGTGTGTGGTTGTAAATGGAAAATTCTCCAGTATAGTTAAAGTGGAGAGTGGAGTACCTCAGGGTTCAGTATTGGGTCCGCTGCTTTTTAACATGTTTATAAATGACCTGGAAATAGATATAGAAAGCAAAATATCAATATTTGCAGATGACACTAAATTATGCAAAGTCATTAATTCAGAACAGGATATTTTCTCTCTACAGAGGGACTTACATACAATGTCAGATTGGGCAAACATGTGGAATATGAAGTTTAATGTGGGGAAGTGTAAAGTCATGCATTTGGGAGGAAACAATCCCAAGGCTACTTATAAACTTAATGGAATAATTTTAGGTGACTCGTTGCTAGAAAAAGACCTGGGTATCCTTGTCAACTACAAACTTGGAAACAGTGACCAGTGTCAAACAGCAGTAGCAAAGGCAAACAAAGTCCTGTCTTGCATAAAAAGAGGTATTGAAGCAAGAGTGGATAACATTATTTTGCCATTATACAAATCATTGGTAAGACCTCACCTTGAGTATGCAGTGCAATTTTGGGCACCGGTTCTGAAAAAGGATATACTAGAACTAGAGAGGGTACAGCGGAGAGCAACAAAATTAATTAAGGGAATGGAGGACTTGACATATGAGGAACGACTAAACAAACTTGGTTTATTTACTCTAGAGAAAAGACGACTAAGAGGAGACCTTATCACATTGTAAAAGTATATGAGAGGTCAATACAAGGATCTCTGCGGTGAGCTATTTATTCCAAGGCCTGCTCAGGTGACCAGGGGACACCTCTTGAGATTAGAGGAAAGGAGGTTTAAACTTCAGCAGAGGAAGGGTTTTTTTACGGTAAGGTCTGTCAAATTGTGGAATTCATTGCCCAGGGAGGTAGTTATGGCAGATACAATGGACACATTTAAGAGAAGATTAGATACATTTCTTTCAAAAGGGAACATACAGAGTTATACTGTTTATCAGTAGGCAGATCAGGAAGGTCTGATAAAGACTAATTTAATTGGTAGCAGGAAAGCTATAAAATTCTTAGTTACTGAGGTATGAAGCGAAGGTTGAACTTGATGGACTTGTGTCTTTTTTCAACCTAATTTACTATGTTACTATGTTACTATGTTACTATTGGTCCCAGGACTGAACCCTGCGGCACCCCACTTATAACCTTAGAACAATTTGAAAAAGTTCCATTTACAACAACTCTCTGCCATCTATCATTTAACCAGTTCTCAATCCATGTACAGATAACACCGCCCAAACCGAAGCCTTTTAATTTACGCAGTAACCTGTTGTGAGGCACTGTATCAAAGGCTTTTGCAAAATCCAAGTATACTACATCAACAGCAATTCCCATGTCCAAATTACTACTCACTCTTTCATAAAATGCAAGTAAATTAGACTGACATGATCTGTTCTTCATGAAACCATGCTGATTCCTACTAATAATATTGTTTGTCTTCACATAGTTCTGAATACTGTCAGTTAATAACCCTTCTAGTATCTTACCCACTATGGAAGTCAAGCTCACAGGTCTATAATTTCCTGGTTTGGATCTTGCTTCCTTTTTAAACAATGGGACTACATCAGTTTTCCTCCAATCACAGGGCACTATGCCTGATGAAAGTGAATCAATAAATATTAAGTATAATGGTTTTGCTATAACTGAACTAAGTTCCTTAAGTACCCTTGGGTGTATACCGTCCGGTCCAGGAGCTTTATTCACTATAACCCTTTCCAGTCTCTTTTGGACCTTGTCCTAAGTAAGCCATGTAGATGTTGGAGGAAATTCCGTGGTTTTGTCTGTTTGCCCATAGCTTGTCATTGCTGATTCCTTTGTATGTACTGAAGCAAAGAACATATTTAGGGTGTCAGCCATTGCTTTCTCCTCACTAATCAATCCCCCTTTCTCAGTCCTAAGAGGACCAATATCAACCTTAACTTTTTAGTTATTAATATACTTGTAGAATTATTTTGGGTTTTTCTTGCTCTCATTTGCAATGTTTCTCTCATTTTCTATTTTAGCTAGCTTAATTGCTTGTTTGCAGATTTTATTACATTCTTTATATTTTTTAAATGATGCATCTGACCCATTTGAATTAAACACTTTAAAAGCCTGCTTTTTATTTCTCATTCCCCTGCAAACCACATTATTAAGCCACATTGGTTTCGTTTGACTTCTCTTGTACTTATTCCGCAATGGTATATATTGACGTGTATATTTGCCCAAGAGCATTTTAAATACATTCCATGATTCTTGTGCATTTTTATCTTTGAAAATTACATCCCACTGGATATCCTTTAACGCTTCTTTTAACTTTGTAAAATTAGCCTTTCTGAAATTTAATGTTTTGGTTAAACCCTTGCTATTGGGTTTCTCATAATAAACTTCAAAGGATACAATATTGTGGTCACTGCTGCCCAGATGTTCCCTTACTTGCACATTGTTTATCATGTCAGAATCGTTTGAGAGCAGAAGGTCAAGCAAGGCCTCTTTTCTAGTTTGCTTCTCTACTAGTTGGGACATAAAATTATAATTTATCGTACTTAGAAAAATATTTCTCTTTGTTGTGCCGGAAGTCATATTGCTCCAGTCAATGGGTCAGGAACGCTATAATCGCGCGCCGCACAGAAGCAGCGCGCGGCTATAATGGGCCCAAACCCGGAAGTGCGGGTGACGGATGACGTCATCACGCTAGCGTGGTGATGCGCAGACCGAAACCCGGAAGAGAGAGAGAGAGAGAGAGCAGAACCCGTTGAGGGAATGACGGGAAAGGTAGGCATGGCAGTCTCTAGTGTGCATGATCTTACTTCGTGCCACAGCCCCATCATCTCCACTTTTGTTGTTTCCTTTCCCTTGTATATTCCCTTCCTTCCCACTGCATTGGGAGGTACCCGTGGGACTCTCTGACACCTCATGCCTTGCTGTGGTGTTTTAGTATTATCTCATTGGCCTCCGATGGTACTGTGGACCTCCTGAATTTGCCTGCTGAAGGTCAGGCCCACTGCACCTAGAGAGGGTGCTATATTGTACCGCTCCACCCTTGCTACTCTACATGTTACCCTGGCGGGAAATCTGCCCTATATCTTGACTTGCAACCACAGTAGAATTCCAACTGTCCAGCTTCTGCGGGCTCCGGAGCTCTGATCTCTTTTTTCTCTACTGCAGTTTAGCTCCCCTCTCTCACCCATCCAGGGTTGATTGTCACAGTTCTGCTGTGAATAGGGGTTATCACCCTCCCCCCTGAACTCAGTGGAATTTAGTATAGGATCACGCTGCCCTTTGGTCCTGCAGACCAGTTGAGCTCTCTGGGATTAAGCCTCTACTGACATCTGCTATATACCATTCTTCCGACTTACTGTTGCTGTTTCTGCTTTTGGAAGCACCCCGTTCTATTATGCTCCCAGACGTCCCCCCTTCCTGAAGGTCATAATCTTAATACACTGCATATGGCTGGGACTATGCTGTTCCTTTGGGATGTCGTCCCTTAATATACCCTAAGCACAACTATCATGACCGGCAGGTCCCGCAGAAAACAAGATAAGTACTTATCTACAACGACGGTAGACCGAGTTGCTAGATTGCACCTATCACCTTTACCTACACCTTCTGGAGCCCCTGCTCAAATGAGCTCACTGATGATGAGCTCTCCTTGTACTAAACAGGACTTCCTGGAGCTGAAACAGTGTCTCCTAACTCTCAAACAAGATCTTCAGGTGGACTTCAAGGCTTCTATAGCAGACCTCTCATCTGACCTCAGCGATATCTTGACACATTTAGATCAAATTGAACAATCTCACATGCAAACATCCACTCACTTGACAGCCTTGGACTCTGAGGTTGATTCACTCTGCACGCAACTGGATTCACTGGGGGATGCACAGGAGGATTTAGACAACAGATCCTGTTGGAACAACTTGAGGATCCGGGGTGTCCCTGAAGATATGGTTATTGAGGACTTTCTTGGCAAATTCTTTGCGGCTCTGCTCCTGGACAGGGACCCAGCAGAATTTATCTTTGATAGAGCACATAGAGCTTTGAGACCTACAGTGGCAACCGGAGAGTCTCCATGTGATTTTATTATTAGGATGCATTACTAATCTGTCAAAGAAGTCCTGCTGCGAGCGCCAGAGACCATTCCCGGGAAATAGATGGTTGTACTCCCCATATCTTTGCAGATATTAATCCTAGAACATCCCTAGATCCCGTAAACCAATTAATGACGTTTTATGCGAATGTCACATACACTATCGCTGGGGCTTCCCCTTCAAGCTCTTGGTGTCTTACTCCAGGACTAACTATGTGGCAAGAACAGTTGACCAAGGCTGGGACATTCTCAACCAGCAAGCTAATTGCTGCAGAGGATCCGGCTACTTCCTCCACTCCGAGGGTTGAACCTCTAGCTGTACTCCCTGGACTTCTGGATCATTGGGTCCTCCTACCGCTATACCTTCCCCCCATCCCCCTAGGCCTCCTGCGGTGAAGCGAAGTCACGTGGACACCTGAATGAGCCCCTTACTGTTCAGATGAGTGCTGAACACTTAATTTATCATTACGCTCTTCACTACTGCTCAATGTGATTTCGCCTTTGTGACCTTCCCTTTTCTCTCTCCCCTTCCCTCCCTTGTTACCTTTCATCCTTTCCCTTTTTTCCCTGATCCCCTGAACCCATACAGTTTGTCTTAACTCTAAGGGTTACCTCCCTTGTTATAACAATTTTTCAGTGAGCTGCACTACTGTTTGTTAACTCTACTTACAGTTCTATATGAGTTGTATTCACCATAAGTGCATCCCTTCATTATCTGTGGCAGTTGTCTACATTCTGTTCTTTGTAGTACACTGCATGCTTTTGATACATGTTTCTTAGTTGTGGGGGAACCTCCCC
Source organism: Rhinophrynus dorsalis (assembly GCA_037306005.1). NCBI lineage: Eukaryota > Metazoa > Chordata > Amphibia > Anura > Rhinophrynidae > Rhinophrynus > Rhinophrynus dorsalis. The sequence goes on from CM074727.1 coordinate 79,073,925, forward strand.
ACTGACCTCTCTGGCAATGTGGCCATCACTGACTGCTCAGTTTGATCTACTCCGGGGGGGGGGGGCAGCACTGCCAGACTGGTCACTCTCCAGGTGCTATTAATTGCGTAACACTTGGACTTTGTACATGTGGAGAGCTACAATTTATGTTGATTTGTTACATAGTCCATTTCGCCTCACCTCAACTTAGCTCCTCTTCCCAATGGGTATGTCTTTGATTGCAACTTGTTGCTGGTGTCTTATCCCTACTTCTCCACATGTTACAACAACCAGGGATCCCTTCCTTTTCCCCTGCCCCTATCCTCTTCCTTCCACCTGAACCTCTGGGACATAGTCCCTGGTTACTCTATTGTACTCCTTACATTGTTTTTCGGTCACTTTTGGCCGACCCTGTATTTATTTGTTTTAAGCATGTTATCTGTTTACCTGTTGTAGTCAGAGATTATTCTGGACCATCTAGGTCTTGTGGCCCCCTCCTGAGTAGGACTCTTAGCCTGGCTTGGGATGGGGTTACTTTGCTGGGATTTCCCTCTGTCAGGCAATTGGTTCCTGACTGCTTACTTGGGCTTGGACACACCCAGGGATCATCTTGTTTTGTATTCCCGCGTGGCTCTATCACCCAATTCCACTTTTGATTGGCTGTTTTGACCCCTTTGATTGTGGTATGCTACCCGGTCTCTCTGGCAATTTGGCCTGGGGGAAGGGATTGATCCACTGGGATCACCACCACCTTACCCCTTTAGTGCTTGCTACTGTATATGTTCTGATTGACTGGCAAATTTAATTTCTCAACTTGTTTTTTTAGAAAACTTGCATCATTCCCTCCACACCAGGTTATTATGTGGGGTGACTTTAATGCGGTTATTGATCCAGCCCTAGACAAATCTAACGAACCCTCCACATCCGTGACCACACATTGCACTCTCAGGATGCCCAGTTCCATGCCCTGATTTCCCAAGTGGCTCTGAAGGATGTCTGGAGACTGAACAACCCAACATCCCGGGACTATACATATTTCTTTCCCCTACCCTAGTAAATGCGTTCCTAGATGTCCACATCTTATCCATTGCATGGTCAGACCATGCTCCACTATTGTTTGTGGTGGACTTGGATAGACTGCGGGTCGGCGGCGCACCCTGGTGCTTTGACACTAGACTCCTTCATGACCCACTGTTCCAATTAGCCCTCTATTTTGAGACCAATATAGATTCCATGTCTGATCCAAGCTGTGGTTTGGGAGGCCTGCAAGACTTACACTCGAAAGGTCATTATCGCTTTTGCTGCTAAAAAGAGAAAGTCCCAAATGGCCAAGCTGAGATAGCTAAGTGGGATAGCATACATAAACAACATACTTCATTGAGTAATTACTGCCATTCAGGTGAGGGAGGCTCTTAACAACCATATAGCCAACCAGGTTGCATCACAGCTAGCCTGGATGAAACAGTTGTTTTAAGCTAATAAACCCCACAGGATTCTAGCTACTATGCTGCGTAGGGACGGACAGCAATCTCAAATACAGACCCTTAATGGCAAAGAGGGCCGTTAACTGCATATACCCCAAGACATATATGACAAGTTCCTCTTATATTTCTCCAACCTGGATAATCGGTCAGAACAACCTACAGAGTCTCCCCCCACCACACTACCTACTATCCAACAATTCCTTCACACTTCTTCCCTGCCTGTAGTCTCTGAGCAGACAGCTGCCACTTTAGATGCCCCTATATCTTTGGATGAACTGCATTGTGCTACCAAACAAATAAAGCCTGACAAATCTCCAGGCCCTGATGGTTTTTCTAATACTTTCTATAAACATTTCTGTGACTCTATTTCAACTTAGCTCCTTCGTGCTTTTAACTCCTTTGTGTCCTAAAGGCAAACCTCCATGGATATGGCCAGAGCTCAAATGTCTTTGATCCCCAAACTGGGTAAGGACCCCTTGGATTGTGCCAGCTACAGGTCATTCTCCCTCCTTAATTTGGATCTAAAACTCTACAGTAAGATTTTGGCCATGTAACTTGCACCTCTTTGCCTCAGCTTATTCTAATCAAGTGGGTTTTATACCAGGTCGCCAGGCTAGCAACAATACCAGCAAAATTATTAACGTTATCCACTCTGTACGCTTGCAGAACATACCATTGATTCTTCTCAGCTTAGACGCTGAGAAGGAATTTGATGGACTTGTTTGAAGTCCTTTGTGGCTTTGAGATGCCGAGTGCCTTTCTTCGAGCGATCCATTCACTATACTCTTGCCTTACCACAACTCTACAATTGCCAGCGGAATCCAGACACTCTTTCCTGATCCATAATGGCACCAGACAGGGCTGTCCATTGTCGCCCTTGCTCTTTGCCCTGGCAGTGGAACTGCTTGCCCAAGCAGTATGTTTATCTCCAGACATAATGGGTGTCAAACTTCCCAGTGGAAACTCTAGGATTTCCATTTACGCCGATTATGTCATTTTGACACTCTCTAATCCCCAAATTTCTCTCCCTGACCTATTCTCTTTGCTCCAATTGTTTCAACAGCTTTCTGGTTACAAGATAAACACTAGTAAATCTGAAGCCTTATCTCTCTCTGACTGTCTGAGCAGGATGTAGCAAGCATGCAGGTTCACTTCACATTCATCTGGCAGTTCTCCTCCTTACGCTATCTGGGTATAAACTTGACTGATAATTATGCTTCTCTATTCTCTGCAAACTATCTGGCTTTATTCAGTCAGCTGTGTGGAGACCTGGCCAGTTGGCAAGAGTTCAACATTCCCTGGGTAGATTGTATCCACTCAGTGAATATGAATATGCTGCCTAGATTACTATATTACTTCCAAACCATACCGGTGTGGATCCCACTTGCGGCATTACAATCCTTTCAATCTGCTATCTTCAACTTCATTTGGTGATGTTAAAAAACATTGGATTCCTCGCTCTGTACTAATGAGACCTCTACTAGCGGGTGGGTTGGCGGTCCCAGATCTCTACTGATATTATGTTGCCACTCATCTTAAGCAGATAATATTTTGGTTTTAGGACAAGGACGTCCCTCAGTGGACTACCACTGAGCGAGATTTTGTTGCTCCACTGATGCTTTCTGGACTGCTTTGGAGATCTAAGGGACTCCCAGCCCTGCATTCTCACTTACCTCTAGTGGTTTCTTTCCAGTTAGGGTTTCTGAGAGCCGCGAAGGCGTTCGTTCCCTCTCTTGTTGCTACTCCGTTAAGGCTCACACCACTCCTTGGAAATCTAGCTTCCACCCAGGGTATGTCACACAGGTCATTTACTGACTGGAAGACTGCGCCCATTCATTTACTTCATGATATATGGGAGGGTACGCATATGAGCTCCTTCACTCATCTTCGTGAATTGCACTCAATTCTGCAATCGTCCTTTTACCAGCATTTACAATTAAGATATTTTTGACCACTTTATCACCGACTCTAGCTTTCTATCACAGTACCTTGTTTCCAGCGCCACCGCTTCAGCGATGCTCGGCATCTTCCCATGTGCCATCTACAGGCAAGAGGCTTCAAGCATGCTGCAGGCTTCTGTTTTATGTGTGTTTGTTTCCTGTAGTCTCCTCCTACCTACTTCCTCCCTCTAGCTGCTCCTCCTACCTACTTCCTGTGGAGGGGTTTAAAGGGCAGACTGAGTCCAGACTCACTCACCCTTACGTTGTTGTTCTGAGCAATTCATTTTTCGGTATTCCTGTGTATGATCCGGCTTGTCTGTCCATCCATTCTGGTGTTGACCTGTGGCTCTGTCTGACTATTTTCCTTGGCGTTCCGATTTGGCTCAGATATCCTTTCTGGTGCAAACCTTTGGCTCTGGCTGACTACCCACTCCGTGTATGACTTTGGCTCATCTGACTATCCTATCTGGTGCTTACTAGAAGACTCTGTCTATTCGCTCAGTTTGTTGGTTCTGTTATTCAGACATCCTTCCTAGTACTGACCTGGGGCTCTAGCAGATTCCAAGCTACTGACTGCAGGCTGAGTCAGTATCTCTTGGGGCGTTACCTTACCACGAGATTCCAGTGGGCTGAGGCCTAGTCTTGGACAGTGTGGTGCAGAGATTGGAGACTGCTATTCCTGATACAGTGGTCGCCGTTTCAATCACCCACTGTGTGTTTATTTATATATTGCATTACTGTCATTATTCTCAAAATAAAGGTTCTTTTAACTATACCGTCTGACTCCTTGTTTTGCTTGCCTACTGTAACACTTTTAACCCCCTTTAAGAGGTGTTGTACTGGCCAGTCTAGCATTCGGACAAACATTTCAACACTATATAAACTGCTAGACTCCCCTTCGTTGTCCTTCAAACATAAATATGTGTTGGATTGGCAACGAGATCTGGGCCTGGTGATTTCTGAGGCCACCTTGTCTCAAATTTGGCATGATGCCTCCAAATCCTCTTTCTGTACTATAACCAAAGAAAATGCTTACAAAATCTTGCTCTGCTGGTACTACACTCCTGCTCAACTACACTCTATTACCCCTACCTGTTCCGACCTTTGTTGGAGAGGCTGTGGTAATAGGAGGGATATTCTCCACATTTGGTGGTCCTGCCCATTCATTCAGACCTTCTAGAACAAAATAGTACAGCTTATCCACCAGTTGCAATACCCCTAGACCCTCTTATCTTGATACTGGGGGCATCTCCCTGGGATTTGTCTTGACTTACATCAGTTCTGGTCTCCCACGTCCTCACTGCTACCATATGTTTGATCACTTATGCCAGGAAATCTGGCGATCTGGGGCACTTGGGAACTGGCACTGAAATCATCAATTCTCTCTGAATTTTGATCATCTGCACACCTGCTTGATATGAACGTAGCTCTCTGACAACCTCCTCACTTCCCTTTTTAATTCACTGCTCTTCCCGGTGACATCGGCACCCTCTTTTGGCATACTTTGCAATTTGTAAGCACAACATTTTTGTATATTGTTTTCTATACTGTTTTGTATAAGCTTTTCTATAAACCTTGTAAAATCCAATAAAAGTTATTGAAAAAAAAAAAAAGAAAATACATAGTATAATTATAACCTGAGAGACTTCTTCAAGATCAACAATTTGTTTCTTACTTTTTTATCACAAATCTAAGCGCTTATGTGAATCCAGTTAATCATAAAAAAACAATATGACATAAATTAAAAAGGAATGTTTATTAAAAACAAAAAGGAGCAATTTATACTAGAAATACATAGTTAATATCTAAGTGATCTCCAAGATGTATAAATGTGGCGATTCACAGATATAAAGATGTATGGACTATATATGTATATATATATATATATATATATATATATATATATATATATATATATATATATATATATTCAGCGTACTAATTACAAATTATCCAAACCCTAAAGAAAATATATCATTATACACTGACAATCACAAAACACCACACAGCTATAAGTGAATAAAACGGTCAAGGGTACCAAGGATACCGAACAAACCCAACCAGTGATATCCAAATGAATACTGTAAAATAAAACAGAAAGACTACCAACAACCCAGCCGTAAATGTGATCACCAGCTGTCACAGTCTGTGCCTTGTTTCTGACTGCGGCATCGGAAGGGCCGGCTGCTTCCGCTTTCCTAGATCAGGTGTTCTCTCCTCCTGGTTCTCGCAAGAGCAGCTGGTGGGTACTCCAGTGATGTTGCGCTCTCCTTTAACAACGCTCTATGGGGCTCATTAATTGCTCTGCCCATCCTTAGGGTTTACCTGCTGCTCGGACACCTTGCACAGTCGCCCTTACCTGGTATTCCAGTGCAGTATGCCCCTGTTGCCCTGTGTATGACCCTTAGCTTGGCTAGAGTTTCTCCTGTGGTCATTTACTTTGGCATTGGTTGACTACCCTCTCTGTTACTGATCCTAGGCATTGTCTGACTAACTGCTCTTTTACTATCCTAGGCTTTTTCTGACTACCCACTCTAGTACTGTCTTATGCATTGGCTGACTACCCACTCTGGTACTGATCCAAGCATTGTCTGACTATCCGCTCTGGTACTGATCCAAGCATTGTCTGACTATCCGCTCTGGTACTGATCCTAGGCTTTGTCTGACTACCTGCTCTGTTACTGACCTTGGGCATTGTATAACTATCTGCTCTGGTACTATCCTAAGCTTTGTCTGACTACCCTCTCTGGTTCTGTCCTAGGCATTGGCTGACTACCCGCTCTGGTACCGATCCTAGGCTTTGTGTGACTACCTGCTCTGGTACTCATCCTAGTCATCATCTGACTACCCGCTCTGTTACGGACTTTGGGCATTGGCTTACTCTGTTTGTGTGGGTACGACCCTGCTCCTGTCCAGTCTCCTATCCCAGGTTCAGTTAGTTGCTGTGTTTGTTTTGCATATCCTTACTCTACCTATTGTACATTATTTAATAAAGGTGGTGTTCATTTTACTGTACCTGTCTCTCTGTTGTCATTTTTGATACCTTAACACCAATATATAAAAATATAAAAATAAAAAGGATCCTGGTATGGAAAACCTTTAACCTGTTACACAGATCCAGGTACTGACAACACAAAATATTAATATAGTTACCAATGTGATAAATCAGGATAACTAAACGTTTATATAGGGGTACAATGGATCCAGATACCGACAACCTTTACAGTGCCATCCCAAAATACATAAAGAAAGACACAATCTATCTGAAAATGCACAATTCAACCGTAGAAGTAGTGAATAAATTCACAAAATAATGACACCATGAAAAAGAAGTATGGTAGAATATGTCTCTGTGCACCCACCCAGTGGTTAGACAGACCTGTCAATAGATGAATATCATCATTTATTGTCTCTTGTCCACCAAATGGAAGTTGATATTGGTCCTTTTAGGACTGTGACAGGTGAATTGATTAATGAGGATAAGGCTAATGCTGACACCCTAAATACATTCTTTGCTTCAGGATATACAAATGAAGCAGCAATAGGCAAACAGACAAAACCATGGAATTTCCTACATCATGTACATGGCTTACTGAGGACAAGGCCCAAAAGAAAACTGAAAAGGGTTATGTTGACGGTATACACCCAAGGGTACTTAAGGAACCTAGTTCAGTAATAGCAAGACCATTATACTTGTTGATTCACTTTCATCGGGCATAGTGCCCTGTGATTGGAGGAAAGCTGATGTAGTTCCATTGTTTAAAAAGGGAGCAAGATCCAAACCAGGAAATTATAGACCTGTGAATTTGACTTCCATAGTGGGTAAGAAGGGTTACTAACTGACACTATTCAGTATTCAGAACAAACATTTTTATTAGTAGGAACCAGCATGGTTTCATGAAGAATAGATCATGTCAGATTAATTTACTTGCATTTTATGAAAGGGTTACAAAGCTTTACAACAGGTTACTGCATAAATAAAAAGGCGTTGGTTTGGGCAGTGTTATCTGTACATGGATTGAGAACTGGTTAAATGATAGATAGCAGAGAGTTGTTGTAAGTGGTCTAAAGTTATAAGTGGGGTTCCGCAGAGTTCAATCCTGGGCCCAATGCTTTTTAATTTGTTTATTAATGATCTAGAAGTGGAAATTGAAAGTAACATCTCAATATTTGCTGATGACACTAAGCTATGTAAGGAAATACATACAGAGCTGGATGTTTTTTCTCTGCAGAAGGATTTAGATAAACTGAGTGAATGTGCAGAAAAGTGGCAGATGATATTTAATGTATATAAATGTAAGGTTATACATTTGGGCTGTAGAATCAAACTTGCTACATATACTCTAAATGGCAAACAACTTGGGGAATCCTCATTAGAGAAAGATTTAGGAGTATTGATAGATGATAGATTTCACAGCAGTGTCACTCAGCTGCTGCAAGAGCAACAGGGTACTAGTCTGCATAAAAAGAAAAAAAGATTGACAATACCGGTTGGGTCCGTACACCGGTATTGTCGATATTGTGAGTACTATTGCTCTCTTTTTATAAATCTGTGTATTTAAGCACTTATTTGGCAGTATAGCTATTGGCACTCTTTTTCTCTTGTATTTTTTTGGTTCATCACTGCACCTGTGGAGGGGAACGTTGTGGACTACAAAAGGAGCAGCTAAGTACATTGAAGGAAAGAGCCCAAGTGGAAGTGGTTGATAGAATTTCTTCCACTAGCCAAAAGTGTCTGTGGTGCACATAAGTGCTCTGTGGACCATTTGTAAATATGAGTACCCTGTTATAAGGGTTTAATTTGAGAGTTCTCTTTTATGCTGGTGTCCGGAATATATTACCTTATGAGGTGCACCCACTATTGTCTGTCTGTCTAACTGTAGGCTCTCCATTGGATACATTGTTTCTTCTTGGATGTGAAGTGGCACCAATGGTCACAAGAAGGGTTGCGACTTGCAGGACACACCATTGATTTATTCATTGGGAACTGGAACTATCAGGATACCTTTAAGTGTACAAACTCATATATAAAAAATGTTATCTACAGCTGATCATATGAAGGACCGTGAGTCTGTTAAAGCAAGATTATTATGTGGTAATATGCAGAATGTTAAAACCAATGAGAGTGGATTGAATCAGAATGTTGATTTATCAAAATGTTTTTCACATTGGAAAATGTATTATGCCTTGAAGCTAAACATTGGTGGGATGCTGAAATGTTAAGATACTATAAAGAGAAAAGTATTATCCCAAGAGGATTAAGGGTTAATTTACAACCCACTTTAATGATGCTTTTAAAAATGAATGGAATGGGATAATTGATGCATGTTCTTTGAACTTGATGTCAATGTTAATTAAGTATAGAGAAGGAAAATTGAAAGTATTGAAAGAACAAATTAATGAGGTTAAGGTTAAAATCGATTCAGTAAATGATGGCTCTAATTTAATAATATTAGATGAGAGAACTTTATATAATGTGAAGAAATTTGAAGATGCTATTTTATTCGGAAAGCCAAGAAAATAGCTAGGGATGAAAAAAAGATGATGTTAGAAAATGGAAAAGGGATAATAGAATTTTACAGGCGGGTATATATTCTCCGACCCATGTTGCAGAGGAGGAACGAGTCCGGTCTGGAGGATGTAGGATTGGATGTGGAAGATGAGGGTAATGTAGGCAATATCATAATCAGAGAAGAGGAACATAGTGCCCCTAGAGGTGGCATCAATTTCAGAAGCATCATGCATACCAATGATTGCACATATAGAGGTTCTCATTATAATAATAGAAGGGGGAGAGGTGCCAGAGGTTGTTTTAGGGGTAGAGGTAGGGGTGGAGGAGATATGATGGCTTTTATTATCTAAATAGGGAATCAGTTCCAACGCAACATTTTCAGGAGCAAGATAGTAGAACACCTTACAATTCACATTTTTTGTCCATGACACCAAGTGTACGGAAAGGAGGGGTGAATACACACTTGGAAATTCAGACACAGAACCGATTTTCCACGCTACAATATTTAGGGAACAGGGAGTGGGATTCGCAATGGGGAGGGGGTTTGAAGAGGATTTGGGATGCAGAAGAAAAAGAAGAAGAAAAAGAGGCTGTGGGGGGGGTCGAAAATTGCATGAAAAAAGCAAAACAGTGAAAAGCACGGAATTATAAAAATGTTCAATTTATCTACATATAGATTGACACATTATGAATCAGCAGTGCTTGAAAAAGGTCTCGCCTTCTGTCCCTCAGCTTACCCTAACCTTTATGATTTGTATGTAGACACTGACAGATTTATAAGGAAGATTTCACTTCATTGACATTTTAATAAAATTGAGGGTAAAATATCACAAAATATACAGTTAGATAAGGCAGAAGAGGTTTTATAAATGGACCATGAATCCCTAATATAGAAGCAGATGTGGATAGAATAATCGCAATTTTACCATACAAATAGTAAAGGATCATTTATAGAATCCTTTCATGCCATGATCCTGGCGAACTTCAGAACACTAATAGAGGATTCCAAAAAGAAAGGCAATATTCCACATAATTTGAATATGGAAGAGTTTAAGGCAATTAAAAATCTACAAGAAAATTCAATTATAGTTATTAAGAGTGCTGATAAAGGAGGGGGTGTAGTTGTCATGGATAGGGAGGCGTACATTGAAAAAGCCCTAAGATTGTTGGGAGATGGAAACCAATATTAGATATCGGGAGGTGATCCTGGTGTCCCTTATTTGAAGGAGTGCTGCAAGCTGATTGAGGAGGCCTACCTGGAGGGTATTTTGATGAAATCTGAGAGGAATTTTATATATGTGGGGAATCCTAAATGTCCTATATACTATCATCAAACTAACTTGATCGCATTTTATGAAAAAGTGAGTAATAAGATAGATGCGGGAGCGGCGGTTGATGTGATCTATTTAGACTTTGCCAAGGCATTTGATACGGTTCCACACAAGAGGTTACTGTACAAACTGAATGTAATAGGCCTAGGGGAAAATGTTTGTGTGTGGATTAGAAATTGGCTGAAAGATAGAATGCAAAGAGTGGTAGTAAATGGCAAGTTCTCCAGTTGGATAAACGTGATAAGTGGAGTACCTCAGGGATCTGTCCTGGGTCCTTTTCTTTTTAATTTGTTTATTAATGACCTCCCAGAGGGCATAGGGAGCCATATATCAATGTTTGCCAATGACACAAAATTAAGTAAGGTAATAAAGTCTGAACTGGATGTGTCTTCATTACAAGAGGATTTAGACAAATTGAGTAACTGGGCAGGCAAATGGCAAATGAGATTCAATATAGACAAGTGTAAAGTTATGCATTTTGGGTATAATAATAAAAATGCAACATATAGTTTAAATGGTGTTTCTCTGGGGAAATCTACAAATGAAAAGGATTTGGGAGTAATGGTAGACAATAGACTTAGCAGTAGCACGCAGTGCCAGCTGGCAGCTGCAAAGGCCAATAAGATATTGGCATGTATTAAAAGGGGTATTGACTCAAGGGAGGAAGATATTATTATGCCTCTTTACAGGTCCATGGTAAGACCCCACCTAGAATATGCTGTTCAATTCTGGGCGCCCTTTCTGAAAAAGGACATTATGGAACTAGAGAAAGTGCAGAGGAGGGCTACAAAACTAGTAAGGGGAATGGAAAGTTTTAGTTATGAGGAAAGGCTAGAAAAGTTAAACTTGTATACACCAGAGAAACGGCGTCTTAGAGGGGATATGATAACACTATATAAATATGTTCAGGGCCCATACAAAGGGCTCTCTAAAGACCTGTTCATTAACAGAACAGTACATAGGACAAGGGGCCACCCACTTAGATTTGAGGAAAGGAGATTTAATCTACAACAGCGGAAGGGTTTCTTTACTGTAAGGACAATAAAGGTATGGAATTCACTGCCTGAGGAGGTGGTGCTATCGAATACATTAGACGCCTTTAAAAAGGGCCTGGATACTTATTTAAAAGAGCATAACATAGAGGGCTATGTACGTTAGTATTAGGATTAATATTTTACTTAGGGCTTGTTGATCCAGGGAGAAATCTGATTGCCATTTGGAATCAGGAGGGAATCCCCCCCCCCATTCGGGGCAGAATTTGAAATTGCTGTATTGTTGTGGGGTTTTTTTTGCCTTCTTTTGGATCCACGATGGTAAACAGGAATAGGTAAAGGGTTGAATTAGATGGACGCAAGTCTTTTTTCAACCTAAATTACTATGTTACTATGTATGTTACTATCTACCAAAGATTCATAAATCTCTTGTCAACCCTCCAGGTAGGCCTATTATATCAGGTGTGGATGGACTTACATTTAATCTATCCCAATATGTGGATACTGATTGCAAATGTTTGTAAATAGTCTAGACTCATATTTAAGGGACAATGGCCATCTACTCAATATATTAGAGGGCTTCCAGTGGAAGGATGAGTATAGTTGGGCTACCCTAGATGTGACAGCACTATACTCTAACATCCCACATGAAATAGGAGTAGAAGCTGTTAAATACTTCCTAAATATGAATATCCTTATGCCCCAGAAACAAAACGATTTTATAATAGAATCAATTGTGTTCATTCTGGAGCACAATTATTTTGTGTTCCAGGACAAATATTACAGGCAGGTCAAAGGAGGGGTGATGGGAACGAGATTTGCATCTAGTTATGCTAATTTATTTATGTGTTTTTTTTAAGTTTCTTTTTGGGCTCTTTGTGCCCTGTTTTTGCGAATCACGTTCTCTATCACCACTTTATAGATGACCTGCTTGTAATCTGAAAGGGTAATAGGGAAGATTTTGATTTATTTGTAGACAATCTCAATGCCAATCCCTGGAACATTCAATTTACCTCTACTTTTAATCAGAGCCAGACTGTGTTTTTGGATTTGGATTTAAAAGTGGAAGATGAGAAGATTGAAAGTAGTACACATTTCAAGTCCGTTGATATTAATAGTTATTTTGATTACAGCAGTTCACATCATAAGAGATGGTTAAATAATGTCCCTTACAGCCAATTCTTGAGACTGAGGAGAAATTGTAGTAGTATTAAAGACTATGAAATTCAGAGTAACATCATGAAAAAGAGGTTTTGTGAAAAAGGGTATCCAAAAAACATAATAGAGAATTCCTACAATAAAACAAAATTAAGATCTAGAGGGGCAATGCTAGCAGAACAAGCAATAAACAAACTGTGTAGTAAAAATAAAAATAGAGATAATAAGAATAACACTAGTGATAAAGGGGATAGAGATAATAATAAAAATAAAAAGAATATGGAGAATAATAATCATCTAAGCTTTATAATACAATTTAATGTTGAACATAAAGATATAAAGCAAATTCTGGAAAAAAAATTGGCCACGCTCCCTAAAAAGACTAGAGTTATTTATAGGAGGGTGAGAACCCTTAAAAACAGTAGCGCCAAGTAAGTTAAAGAAAATTAAAAACAGGAATAATGAGACAGGATTATCCCTGGTGAAAGGCTCATATAGATGTGGACACGAGAGGTGCCTAACTTGTAAAAGTATCTCACATAAGAGAAAGGATTTTAAATCCCAGGTGACTGGAGAGACAATTGATATTAAACAATACATAGAAACATGGAATTTGACGGCAGATAAGAACCATTCGGCCCATCTAGTCTGCCCATTTTCCTACTTTAAAAACCTCAAATCTTTTTTGGCCCTTGGTCAATCATACATGTCGTGTGATAGTGCGTCCATCATATTTTTGATTGAGTGTACCTGTGGGGCACAGTATATAGGCAGGGCCATACAGAAGCTGAGAACTAGATTTGGACAGCACCGCAGAAATGTGGAGAAAGGGTACCAATTGCACAGTGTGTCAAAGCACTGTGCAGTTGAACATAATAAAGACCCAGGGGTGCTAAAAGTTATGCCAATAGAGTTTATAAGACCCTCTGTACACTATAATCAGATACAGAGGTTGATAAATAGTCATATTCGATTTTCAGAATGGAAACTCTGGTCCCTTTGGGATTGAATGAGTCTCTAGAGAGTACCAGGTGAACGGAATGGATGGATGAAATATTATTCCCATGCTTATCATATATAATAATTCACTAGGATTTTTGTCACAATGTAGTCATGCGCAGTAGAGATGATTACATCACGTGAGTGAGGCGACACAAGACTGCATTGCGTAGAGCACTGAGGTAGGGGCCTCTTAACATTAACTGGACCTTGGTCCATGCACACAGGCTTTAGTAATATATAATTTTGTACCGTATTGGAGAACTTTTGTCCAACATGTGGCAGTGTGAGTTTTATTTTGTTCTTCTTATCCTTCTCATGTGATTCCAGTATTTATCCATAGTTTAATGGAGTAAAATCCATTTTGGGTAGGTACATATTATGGTTAAGAGGAGTGTAAAATTAGGCATCACAAGATATGTGTTCACTTGATTATTGCTATATATCCCTTGGGTATGACACTACTACAAGTATCAACCCTCGAATAATCCAGGAAGCGCCACAAACAATAGTTATAGGATACAATGTTTACAATTTTCAATTTTATATATTCTCACAAATAGTCCTTCTATAATGTATCGGAGGGATTCCAAAACGTCCTCTGAGGTCCTATGCAGCTATTTGATGGGCAAGGGTTCCCAACAATATAACTAAAAGAAGAAAGACAAAAAAACAGCGCAAAAGGTCCCCTCTAAGTGTAGTATATTCAAATTCTTGATCCTCCACCTTCACCACATGCTCTAAAATCAGTACTCACTTGTTCAAGAGGTTGTAACTGCCTCTCAGTAGTATCAACACGCCTGGTTTAAACCCCAGGTGGATTTACACCCCACAGCTTTTCAGGGCTCCTCCAAGGGTGTCCCCTTCTCTAATCGGTATCTTTATGGTGGGGTCGTCTCCTCCTTCTCTGGGGTATGATTTCCTCCCCTGGATATCGCTAGGTTTATGGGTGTACTTAATGTCTATTGACTTAATTAGTCAGTAGTACTAAGGCACGGTTTGGGTAATAGCATACATATTTAATATAAACAAATAAAATAATTCAATAAAATAGCAATGCTAACATTGCTTAACCCCTTCGCGTCCGATGACGTACCCGTACTGTCACGCTGGTGCGGCACTTAAGGACCAGTGACGGTCCTGGTACGTCACGTACTTTTACTCACTGTGCACCTGGAGGAGCACGGTAATACTGGGGACTGAAGTTGATCTCTCCAAGACCGGAGCAATCTCTTTCAGTCCCTCCTTCGACGTGCCGGCACACATGATCAGTCATGTGGGGCGGCACGTCGAAATTCCCTATCTGGTCCTTAAAGGACCACACACCCCGGGACCGCTGGTCCTTAAGGGGTTAGAACAAACAGATAATACCGCTCTAACAGAGGTACTGCTCTACGCGTTTCGTAAGACCAGCTTACTTTCTTAAGAGCCTCTGATATGATATGATATCAGAGGCTCTTGAGAAAGTAAGCTGGTCTTACGAAACGTTTAGAGCGGTAAGTCTGTTACAGCGATATTATCTGTTTGTTTTAAGCAATATTGGCATTGTTATTTTATTGAATTATGTTATTTGTTTATAATAAATTTGTATGCTGAGACCCAACCCGTGCCTTAGTATTACTGACTAATTAAGTCAATAGACATTAAGTACACCCACAAACCTAGCGATATCCAGGGGAGGATGTTGTACCCCAGAGGAGGAGATGACCCAACCATAAAGATACCGATTAGAGAAGGGGAAACCCGTGGAGGAGCCCTGAGAAGCTGTGAGATGTAAACCCACCTGGGGTTTAAACCAGGCGTGTTGATACTACTGAGAGGCAGTTACAACCTCTTGAACAAGTGAGTACTGATTTTAGAGCATGTGGTGAAGGTGGAGGATCACGAATTTGAATATACTACACTTAGAGGGGACCTTTTGCTCTGTTTTTTTGTCTTTCTTCTTTTACGTGATTATGGCTGCAATAATTATTCCTTGGGAATTTTTACTGGCCTCCTAAATGAATTAATAAGAATATTTATTGGAGGATTATTGTTCAAAATGTAATAATTCTTGGTGGCTCTCTATATATATATATTTATAATGGAATTTATGTATTGGGGCTTGGCTATGGTGTGTGGAGCTCGCATATTTATGCACCTTATGATCCCTGTAGACCGTTTTTTGGTTTAGGGGTTAATGGTGATAATTGCGAGAGCTATAAACATGGTGACCGGCCTCAATTGTACGGGTACTAATGATTTTTATACCAATACTCCTTTAAATAATACATATTATCATTTATTTTTTGCTAGTCAGCAAAGATTAATGATTGGCTTTTGTATGGGTACATAATCTTTGTCATATTGAGACCCTTGTAATACAGTAATATTTATTCAATTTATTTTTCCATTTGTTTTGCTGACTAGCGGAAATTGATTATTGGTCTACGCATGTGTCGGTCAGTAAAAGGTAGTTTTTATGTAGTAAGGATTTAAATGGTTAATGTATTAAGGATTATCCTATATTGTAATTCGCTAGGATGTTTGCCAGAAGCAGTCATGCACAGTAGAGATGGCTGCACATGCCTCAGTCATGCGCACTAGAGACTGCCAATGCCACGGCTGATAGAGCGGGGCGCTCCGAATTCAGTCCGGAGTCTTCTCTGCATACCCAGTAGGGTGCGCAGAGAGGACCAAAGTCTGAATTCGAAGAGCCCTGCTCCATATCAGCCGCTGCGCATTCGGACAGTCAGTACTGCGCATGACTGCAGCACCAGTGTTGGCCCATGTACATGGGCTTTAAAACTAGTAACAGATAATACGTATATTAATCATTAATTTGCATGACCAGTTGCTTTTTATCCAGAAGTGTACTCATTTATATTTATTTTTATTTTTCAATATTTGGAAATGATGACTAATGTATTCGGCAATCGGCCATATAAAGAATAGTATTCATTAATGAGATTGTTTTAAAATTGGAAATATCGAATTACAAAAGAGCCCAGAAGGGAAAGAGTTAAAAGGTAACATTGATTGATGTAATTGGCCCAGTGAGTGGCGATAGTTGAAAAATAGTATATAGGGAAGTAGAGACCAGCGAGTTTTTTCTTTAGCATTCATTCACACTGAAATTGAAACTTGATAAAGTGGCGTTTCAACTGTTGTGTAACGGTTTGTTCGACACACAGACACAGTAGGTTTGGATAAAACACAATTTTATTAAACAATAAAGATCACAATAACCCTCACAGGTCCTGTAATATATACATAATATAGTACAGCCACTAGACAGGTTATACAGAGGTATGCCCACACAGGTCCAGTATAAGTTGAGGGTCCATAGAACAATATACTGACACGGGTCAGGCAGATCTTGTGTGAGTCCCAGTTTATCAGTACTGCATGGGTTAATAGTAGGCAGAGAATGTTGACAGGTCCTAGTGTAGCAAGGCCTTTTAAGAAGCTCAAACAGAGGTGAGAGCTTTAATTCGAATAACGCCCAAGATAATGGATACCAGACAATTGTGGACTGCCGTAGCAGTATTGGAGACTGAGCAACTTGAGTACTGCCATAGCAGTAACCAGGCCCAGACTGGGACAAAAAATAGGCCCGGGCATTTAAAGCTGAGCAGCCCATTTTTATTTTTTGAGCAGCCCATGGGGGGGCGCGGTCGCTTTTTTTTTTTTTTACGCCCGGACCCAGGGCCGGTGCAAGGATTTATGTATACAGAGGGCGAAGGTGCATTTTGATGTCCCCACCCCCCTCCGACACATTCCCCTGCCCCCGCCCACATATTCACCTCCACACTCTGCCCACCCCATCCTCCTCCCCACACTGTTCACCTCCACAATGCCCCGTTCATCTCCACATTGCCCCTTCCACAATGCCCCCTTCATCTCCACATTGCCGCTTCCACAATGTCCCCTTCATCTCCACAATGCCCCCTTCATCTCCACAATGCCCCTTCCACAATGCCCCCTTCATCTCCACATTGCCCCTTTCACAATGCTCCCTTCCACTCCACAATGCCCCCTTCATCTCCACATTGCCGCTTCCACAATGTCCCCTTCATCTCCACAATGCCCCTTCCACAATGTCCCCTTCATCTCCACAATGCCCCTTCCACAATGTCCCCTTCATCTCCACAATGCCCCTTCCACAATGCCCCCTTCATCTCCACAATGCCCCTTCCACAATGCTCCCTTCCACTCCACAATGCCCCCTTCATCTACACATTGCCCCTTCCACAATGCTCCCTTCCACTCCACAATGCCCCCTTCATCTCCACATTGCCGCTTCCACAATGTCCCCTTCATCTCCACAATGCCCCTTCCACAATGCACCCTTCCACCCCACAATGCCCCCTTCCACAATGCACCCTTCCACTCCACAATGCCCCCTTCATCTCCACAATGCCCCTTCCACAATGCCCCCTTCATCTCCACAATGCCCCCTTCCACTCCACAATGCCCCCTTCCACAATGCCCCTTCCACAATGCCCCCTTCCACTCCACAATGCCCCCTTCCACAATGCCCCTTCCACAATGCCCCCTTCCACTCCACAATGCCCCCTTCCACAATGCCCCCTTCCACTCCACAATGCCCCTTCCACAATGCCCTCTTCCACAATGCACCCTTCCACTCCACAATGCCCCCTTCATCTCCACAATGCACCTTCCACAATGCCCCCTTCATCTCCACATTGCCCCTTCCACAATGCCCCCTTCATCTCCACAATGCTCCCTTCACCTCCACAATGCCCCTTCCACAATGCCCCCTTCCACTCCACAATGCCCCCTTCCACAATGCCCCCTTCCACTCCACAATGCCCCCTTCCACAATGCCCCCTTCATCTCCACAATGCCCCCTTCATCTCCACAATGCCCCTTCCACAATGCCCTCTTCCACAATGCACCCTTCCACTCCACAATGCCCCCTTCATCTCCACAATGCACCTTCCACAATGCCCCCTTCATCTCCACATTGCCCCTTTCACAATGCCCCCTTCATCTCCACAATGCCCCCTTCCACTCCACAATGCCCCCTTCCACAATGCCCCTTCCACAATACCCCCTTCCACTCCACAATGCCCCCTTCCACAATGCCCCCTTCCACTCCACAATGCCCCTTCCACAATGCCCTCTTCCACAATGCACCCTTCCACTCCACAATGCCCCCTTCATCTCCACAATGCACCTTCCACAATGCCCCCTTCATCTCCACATTGCCCCTTCCACAATGCCCCCTTCATCTCCACAATGCTCCCTTCACCTCCACAATGCCCCTTCCACAATGCCCCCTTCCACTCCACAATGCCCCCTTCCACAATGCCCCCTTCCACTCCACAATGCCCCCTTCCACAATGCCCCCTTCATCTCCACAATGCCCCTTCCACAATGCCCTCTTCCACAATGCACCCTTCCACTCCACAATGCCCCCTTCATCTCCACAATGCACCTTCCACAATGCCCCCTTCATCTCCACATTGCCCCTTCCACAATGCCCCCTTCATCTCCACAATGCTCCCTTCACCTCCACAATGCCCCTTCCACAACGGCCCCTTCATCAACTGCCCCTTCATCTCCGCAATGCCCCTTGATCCCCTACCTTAAATCCCTGGTGATCTAGCGGCGACGCGGCGTACATCAGGGTGATCTGTGCCTCCTTCGGCACAGAGCTGCATCTCCCGCGCGCGGTTCGCAATAATACAGAGCGTTGGGAGATGATGTCATCTCCCAGCGCTCTGTATTACTACGGAGACTGGGTCACCGGACCGGCCCACCGGGCAAATGCCCGGTGTGCCCGATGGCCAGTCCGGGCCTGGCAGTAACGGAGACTAAGCAACTTGAACACTGCCGTAGCAGTAACGGAGACTAAGGGCTCGATTTAAAGGCACCCGTTAGCAAAAAAAATCACTAACGGGTGCGTTAAGTCCCATGTTGCAATTCAAAGATCCGTCTAAACAACAGCTAACGGCAATTGCAGAATCCTAACGACCGATACACTTACGTGCATTCAGACGCATTCAACAACATACCCCAGAGCTATTCAAAGGCTTGCGGTACTGATAACGGCTGAAAAAAAGACACACCTAACGGCTAAAAGTTAAGACCCACTTTTCTCACACGTTAGACACTTAACGGCCAAAACTAAACACCCGTTACAGAGGAAAACACACAAAAGGCTTACCGCACAACCATGTAAATGGGAAAATTAACCCGTGCAATGCCAAAACAACACTAAAACATGCACACACAACACAAATCACTACACACACAACAACAACCAACACCACAGGGACAATGACACACAAAAAAACAACAACACAACATGGCACGGAACAATGGGGGTCATCACACAAAGCGGACCCTGCAAATACAAGCTCACCTGGGCAACATCAACACGCGACCTGCACCCCACAACTGCACGCCCGCAAATGGCACACACAGAACAAGCACAACACACCACATCTTATAACACACACACACCTGCAAACACTTACCTGGACACAAACAACTCCCCATTGGTCAGCACTCACCTCATCACCACACCTACACAACGCCCTAGCAAGTACTTAAAGGGACAACTCAACACACTCACTTGTGGCTTGTTTTCCACTCAGGGAGGGAGAGAGAGAGAGAGCTAGAGAAAGAGAGAGAGAGAGCTAGAGAGAGAAAGCTAGAGAGAGAGAGAGAGAGAGAGAGAGAGAGAGAGAGAGAGACAGATAGAGAGAGCAAACAGTATGTTGGGTTACATATTGTTGCGAAGACTGAGGAGAAGGCGTGCAAGGGAGAGAGCTAGGGAACATCAGCAACCTCCAAGCACGCCTCATCAACAGCCTTCACCTGTTGCAAGTGAGGAGGCTCTGGCTCAGCAGCCACACAGGAGTCCATCCCCACCTGGAGGGCACAGGATGTATAGACGACCACCAAGGCCCAGGGTATACCTCCCAAGGGTCACACTCCTTGGAATGGCTGATGACGAGGTCATTGATCGCTACAGGTTGAGGCCTGACAGCATCATTGCCTTGTATGAAGTCATCAAGGAGCAGGTGGATCCCATCTACATCCACAACCATGCCCTAACTGGCCTGCAGAAACTACTCTGTGCCATACACTTCATGGCAAGTGGGGCCTTCCAGTCCACTGAGGGTTACGCATCTGGCATGTCACAGGCCACATTCTCCAGAGTGCTGGCCCAGGTCCTGCCAGCCCTCAAAAGCAAGGCCAGTACCTATATACATTTTCCCACCACCGACATGGACTGGATACACGTCAAGCAGGCCTTTTACGCAAAGGGAGGCATGCCCAGGGTCATGGGTGCTATAGATTGCACCCATGTCCGGATTAAGGCCCCAGCACGTGACGCACAGATATTCATCAACAGGAAGAACTTCCACAGAGTACACAGAGATTTTGAGAATGGAACCTTTACAGGGGGATGGCTAGTGGGTGAGTTCACAAAACAAAATCACACCACATACACAGGCGTACACACCACTCTGCTCAGCATGCACCTGACCCACAGCTACTACGTCCACCACACAAAACATCATTCACACAACATGTGCTCCCTGTCTCACCATGTCACTCACGTTACACAGGTGATGCTGGCAATGGATGCAAGTCCTGGCTACTGACCCCTCTGGCCAATCCCCAAACACATGCCCATGAAAGCTACAACCAGGCTCATGCCAGAACGAGGAATGCTATTGAGCGGACATTTGGGCTTCTCAAGTCAAGATTCCGATGTCTGGACCACTCTGGGGGAGCACTGCAGTATGCACTGGCTAAGGTGTGTGACATCATTGTGGCGTGCGCGATACTGCACAACATCGCAGTGGACACCAGGCTGCTGGAGCACATCCCGGACCCCCCCCATACAGGAAGTGGCCATGGACATCGGGCATGTGGAGGAGACCATGAGAGGGGCACAGATCAGAGACAGGCTCATCACGGAACACTTCACCTGTGAGTATAACACACGCATGCAAACAATCCATGCAAGTCCCTCATCAGTCCTGTGACACTAACCACACTGCACATTTTGTTCTGTCTCACCCCACAGGAACAGTGACACAGCACTGCACTGGCAGTGGACGTGGCAAATTGTGTGTGTGGACTCAACAACCATCCTCCATTCCACTCTCCACGTTGACATACAGACCCCAAGGATATCACGCACACCCCCAGGAGAAACAAGGTACAACATTTTACCCATGTTCATCACCTTACAAGGCTTGATTGACAGCAACTAACTGGATATGCCATGATTATAGCCTGAACAACCATGCTAGGCCAGTAGTGAAAGAGTATTATCTAATGATATGCATTGGATAATACTCAGGCACATCAGGGGTTAAAGGGACATTAGACTCAATATGGGACCTGTACTGTGCTAGAGCTGAGAAGAGCAGCACAAGGGTGGATGTACAGTGGTATTTTCACACAATGTAGAGGTCATGAGACGTAGATCAGATTACCAGGGACTCCATGCTGACCTGTGAGTGTGCAGACATATGTGCCCCTGACATCAATACACACATCAACAAATGTGTTCTAACAGTTCCATGGAACAAATGACATTGGGCTGCCACTGTCACTTTCACAGTGGCAGCACAGTGTCATTACTTCCATGGAGCTCTCAGAACACTTGTTAATGTGTGTATACATGTCAGGGGCACATATCCATAGGGCTAATGCACATGTCCTTAGTTACCCACAGAATTGGTTACAGATGAGTACACAACACATTGTCAAGCAATGGTTTGTGTACTCACCTGTAACTGTGAAAACTGAGGGGATGAAAAAGACTAAATTGTTGTTGCTTGATGATCAGTTCAGGTCTACTGCTCCAAATCCTGTCCTCTTGTCCCGCAGGCATCCGTAACATGATCCATCCTTGAACTGAAGATCTTCCATGTGACTGGATTGATGTCTTGACAACACCTTCATGAAGATCACCCCTTGCTGTTTATGGTGATGTCGTTGGTAATGCAAAGTTTGACCTGAGGTTCACACAAACCTCTACTGGAACATTCTCATAGAGACACAGAAAACACTAATTCTTGAGTGTTTTAACCTGTACAGTTAGGATGCTCAGCTACAGAGTTGTCAAACCTCATGGACAACACATGAGCAGGGCAGCAGTGTTACTGAAGTATTACGATTTAGTTTCAAAGTACATTTAGTGTTCTCATACAGGTGTTCAATGCATATAGGCAATACACGCACAAAACACATGTACATTCTAATGTACTTTGAGACACAATAAAGATGAACCATCACCATTCTATCTGTGTCTGTAGGAGGATATATTTGAGAACACATATGTCAATGTGTTACCACACCCAGGGTAGAGTATGCCCCATTCATGGAAAGGCATCACCCACATCACAGGAGTCCACCACTTGTTTGCCAGTGACTGGACTCTGTGATGTATCCATGCAAACAGATGATGGTGGCAGTGATGCACCAATGTGTTGTGGGAGTGATGAAGAGGTGATACAGGGGACATGCTTCCACAGTGAATACCTGTCCACAGTTTCTGTATTGCTCAGTATAATCCATGTTCTGAGATTTTGCTCCACTTTGACATATCTCAGTACATGGGCTAACGAACAACCAGACTAAGTGGACATGTGTTATCACTGGTGAAGTCTGTTACACCCTTAGGGAAACAGCAACTCAACTTACAGGAGACCCCAATGCTCAGCCCAGGATATCAATGTGTGTGCTACACATTGAAATCCTAGGTTAAAAACATTGGCTTACCCAGTAAGTCAGTTGCACAATGAGTGTGTGAATCCAAGACAACATGGATACATGTCCCATTTATCTTTCCTGCTTATAATGTCCCTGCTAAGTCACAGAGCTGTTTGTCTGGTTATCCCATTAACCCACTGAGTGCAAGAGTGGTCCCCAACGCATTTCTTTACAATGCGTTGTCTACCACTCTGGCACTCAAAGGGTTAAACACAACATATAATGTAGACAAATGTTCAGTGTTGTACAATTTGTTGTGCTAAGGGGTATGTTTTGTTGTTCAAATTCAACACACAACACCGCCATATAACACAGTGGTGTAATATGGCTCCAGGGATGTATTACAAGTTGAATTTGTACAACGGTGTGTGTGTGTGTGAACCCATGTTGTAGCATCCCACTAACATTTCACCCAGGCAGAGGTTGTGTTCACTGCATTGTATGGCAATGCATTGGAGACAACCCTGCCACCCAATTCATAACTGAAGACACAACAGATCAGACAGGAATACAAAAAAAAGGTTTTTTTATTGAGGGGAAAGTTGACAGGTTGGGCCTTTCATTTTTTCCTTTTTGGGTGGGGGGCCTTAGCCTGGATGCCAGAGGTGGATGCCCTTGTTGAACTCCTGGTAATCCTCTGCCCCCTAGGTGTGGCTTCAGGGGTAACACTAGAGGGGGTGGTGGTTGCAGTAGACCCCTCAGTGGAACGCAAGTTCTCCCTCTCCATCCTCAGGTTCTCCCTGCGGTTTATCTCCCTCAGCTCCACAAGGACCTGTGTTAACATGTCCATCACACCAGTCCTGAGCTGCTGGAGTAGTGTATTCCCCCTTGACACCTCCGACTCCAAACCTTGGATCCTGCTCTCCAATTGGCCAATGTTCCTCCTGGATTGCCTCCTGCTCCTGGTGATATTGCTGTCAGTACTCCTGCTCGACCGGAGTAGTCTCCTCTGAAGGGCCATACACTCCGCCTCCATCCCTGTGAGGCGTGCGGTGCTGGAGGTGGATGTGCCCGGTGTCCCTGGTGCTGCTGTTTCTTCCTCTGCTGCTGAGGGTGCTGTTTCCTCCTCTGCTGCTGAGGGTGCTGTTTCCTCCTCTGCTGCTGAGGGTGCTGTTTCCTCCTCTGCTGGAGGTGCTGTTTCCTCCTCTGCTGGAGGTGCTGTTTCCTCTGCTGCTGCTGAGGGTGCTGTGGCTGCTGTTGGAGTGGCTGGTGCAGATGATGGGCATATGCCCACCACATCAAGTGATCCCGAGCTGCCCAAAGATGTGTGTGCTGGTGGAGGTGTGAATATGTCCCTGGGTAGGGGGCGCTGGGGCTCACCAATCAGGCCCAGGTGTGTGTAGTCCATTGGCCAAGGGTCATATGGTGGCCACTGATAGGTGGTGGGACCCCACCTCGGATCATACCTTGGGGCATGCTGTGGAGCCATCCAGGAGGGTGGGTTGATCTGGGAGGCATATGGCCCATATTGGGTGTTGGCCACTGTCCCTGGCAGACATTGCCTCCCTGGCGGTGGTGGTGCTGCTGAAGGAGGGTAGTAGTTGGTGGAGGTGGATGGATATGTCCACCTCTCCTCCTGTGGCATCCAGCCACTGTACTGGGGTGGTGCAGCCTGTGGTGGTCCAGCCTGTGGTGGTGCAGCCTGTGGTGGTGCAGCCTGTGGTGGTCCAGCCTGTGGTGGTGCAGCCTGTGGTGGTGCAGCCGGTGGTGGTCCAGCCTGTGGTGGTGCAGCCTGTGGTGGTCCAGCCTGTGGTGGTGCAGCCTGTGGTGGTGTAGCCTGTGGTGGAGGGGATGGTGATGGTGGGTAAGGTGACCACCGGCTGGTCCCCTCCTCTGTGTACTCCTCACTGGGGGGGTGACATAGCCTCCTCCACTGTCTCCCGCTGGGCTTGAGGGCAATGAGCTGTGTGGAGAAATAAGATGTTGTGATTAGTGACCTTAGCCATATGTTTGTGGAGACAGTTATACTTTGATATGTGTTGAAGACAAATATATGTGTTTGGGTTAATCCCCCTGGGTAAACAAGGGTACTCCCACTGCTGAAAGGTGTTGTTTGAGTTATTATGGGTGAAGGTTTAATTCTGAGGTGCAATATCACAGTGGGCCGAAATAGTACAGTGGGGCTGTTGCAACACCCTCCCATGTAGATATCTGGTCCCTGTTCCAGAGCTGTCCATATGATTGCGTAGTAACAGCACCACTGTACAATTTCATGCCACTGGGATATTGCCCCTGACATATCCACGTCTGAGCTGTGATACCTTTTGTATCAACACACCTTTCAGCAGTAGGAATACCATTGTTTAACTCGGGGGAGGGGGGAAATCCGACAACATATATTTGTCTTCACAACTTGTAGAGATGGCAAAGGTTAAGTCCACCTTGATGTCAGATTGTAGAGATTGTGAAAACAGATGTTGTTCTCTGTTAGTCCTATCCCTCCTACTCTCATGGTTGTTCAGATATTGCTCTATGTGCCAGATGTAGATTTCAGTCATTTGTCCACACGAGGGCTCTTCAGCAGAGCCCAAATCGCCCCATTTGGAGGACAATACTTAATTGGAATTGTGTACAGAGTGTGCATGTTTTGCAAGCACATTCTGTGGACCATTCCAAAGAGGTATTTATCTCGACATGTTGCGACTTTGGCTCTGCTGAAGAGCCTCCGTGTGATCACATGATAGATATCTCCACCTGTCACAATATCTGTATAACCATGAGTGTTGGAGGGATGGGACTTAGAGCAAGACACATTTGTTAACGATGGCAGTGATATGACATCATGATGACATTACCCATTGCTATCCCATTACAGTGACACACAAGTATAAATGGTCATATATGTATGTGGATATGTACCCTTCATATAGATAGAGTAATATCCTTCCAAGATGTGAAGCCAGAGAGCAGTTCAGTAGGTGTGATTGTCTTACTGGCTATACATGTGCACCCATCCAACAAGACATTGTATTGATATGATGGATATGAACATACCTCGTATATCCCATCTACATAGAGTGTGATATACTATGTATGTGTATTTGGATGTTTGCAATGTAGGTTGATTTGTGATGGGTGCACATATCTGTCCAGTAAGGCAATCACATCCAGTGAAGTGATCTGTGTTCACATCGTGTTGGAACATATTTAGTAACAAACATTTGAATCCTAAGGGCAACAATCCAGCCAGTAGTGAGGGATATGTTTGATTGAGGCCTGTTTTTTTCTGTGTATGAGCCCATCCATCCTTCTGTGTGAGGCAACCGTACTCAATCCTAGATATCCATCAGTCATGGCCTGTTGGTGACCAAGGTACAATGATGTTTGCTATTTGTTTCCCATGTGTATCCTGCAAAGAGCGGCTGGTGTACCATCCATCCATGGCATCAGCACCCCTGTGGATCCATGTGGGAATCAGATACGGGATATGTAATTTCAAGTCCGAGTAAATGATTGCAGCCACAACACCAATGTCTACATTTTCCATCTTGAATTCTGTGTAATAGTTTTCGGCCTGTGTGTTGCACCTACAAGCATTTATTCTGTGTGACACTGTGATGTATGACCTGATGCCCCCTTTTTGTGATTCAGTAAGCGGTGATGTAGAACTGATGAAGTGAACATGATGGTGACTTCTCCAGTGATCTCCTTTCCCCATTGCCAGTGTTTTCCATGGAGTGTGTACAATGGGACCTTATAAACTTGATTCTTGTTTTTGCATATTCTCCATGAACTAACACTGGTACTGGTGAAGTGAGGGTGTGTGAGGGTTACTTTGTGTCCACCATCTGTTTGTCACCGCTTAGTGAATGTCCCCTGTGTAGCATGTGATCGTTGGCCTATTGACTTGTTGTCTGGTTAACCCCTTGAGTACCAGAGGGGTTGCCAATGCATTGTTGATTGATGCATTGATGATCCCTCTAGCACTCAAGGGGTTAGGGTGGGGGTGGAGACATGGGTGACATTGTGTGTGAACAGTGATGATATTTAACAGACAACATTTTGAACATAACGGTTTGTGTATTGTGTGTGATGAGCACAGCGACAGGAGGGTTGAAGTAGGACTTTGACATGTTTGTGCCAAGTTGGACGTTGTCATTTGTCCAGGTGTTGTGTCCTTTTTTTAACCCTCATGGTGCTGTGTTGGTGCAGTTATATGGCTGAGTGATGGACATGTGTTGAGGTGTGAGTGTGTGTGCAGCTGGTGTTGGTTGCTGTAGTGTGTTGTTCTGTAGTGTTGCACTTACCGGTAGTGTGGAGGCTCCTCTCATCCCCAGTGTCAGTTCCTCCAATGACCCCCTCGATCAGGGTCGGGGACATGGTCTGCCGCACCATCTCCTCCCAGCCGCAGAAGGTGATAGGGACTGCTGGTCCACCTCCAGTGCCTCGGGCGTGCTTGGCGAGCTCTGTCATCTTATTCTTGACGACCCTCCGGCAGTCGCCCCATCTCTTTTTGATGGACTCCACGTCCCGCCTGCATGGAGCCACCGCGTTGACCCGGCTGCATATTTGGTTCCAGTCTGCCTTCCTCCTCGCTGACAGGCCAGGGACCTTCGCTGTTGGGTGGAGAACACTCTGCCTCTCCAGGACAGCTTCCACGAGAGCCGTGTTCTCCTCGTCTGTGTATTTGGGGTCCCTGATCCTGCCCTCGTCAGCTCCGGCATGGAAGGATTCTGAGCCGGAGTGCCCTGCCTGGTCTGACCCTGACTGTGTGTGTTGCTCCCCAGCAACTACCCCTCGTCCCACTGCAGGTTCTGTCCCTCTTCTTTGTGTGCCTGCTCTTGTGGGCCGGCAGATCTCCCTCTGCCACCCCTGCTCTGCTGAGGGATGCCCTCCTGAGCTTCCTCCTCCTTCACTACTCTCCCCATCCCTCTCTCCTGTCCTCCTCTCCTGGCCATCACTCACCCAGTCACACCCAGGCACTCCCACAGGCCCTCACAGACACACTCGATCTAGTCACTCTCTGTCACACACTTTCACTCCCAGATTCACACTGTCAAAATAAAAAGTAAAATGTGTAAGGTGTTATAAAATAAAAGGACTATGTGTATGTATGTGTTTGTGTTTGTATGTGTGTATGTAATATGTGCAAAGATGTGCTATGTGTCGTATTCTGTGCAATGCTCTCCTCTCTCCAAACTCAAAAACTCCTCTACCTCCAATGAACGCGCCTCTCTCCCTCTCTCTAATGACTATCCTCCGCTCCTGGGTCCTGATATCTGGCTCTGAAGAACTCGATAACAGACAGTGTGTAACGGTTATTTTTGGGTATATATAGGTGTATTTGAAGTTATTTGATACATTGGGCCTTTGTGATTGGCTGTGTGTTTGAATTTGTTTTGGCATCAATCATGGTTGCTAGACAACGGCAGCCGTTATGTTAGATGTTGTTTTGAGCGCTGTTATCGTGTGATTTGGCCGCCCGTTGTGCATTAACATGAGCGACAACGGGTTTTGTGTTACGTGTTTTTTGTGTGCCTACGCTCGATAGCTATTCTCGTAGAGTAGCTATTGAATCTGCCGTAACTCCTGTATTATTTGCGAGCGATGTGCCTTTTTCACTTAGCGGCTGGTTTAACGGTTGCCTTTAAATCTAGCCCTAAGTGACTTAAACACTGCCGTAGCAGTAACGGAGACCAAGCAACTTGAGCACTGCTGTAGCAGTAACGGAGACTGAGCCACGTGAGCACTGCTACGGCAGTAATGGAGACTAGGCAACTGGACACTGCCGTAGCATTAACTGAGACTGAGCAACTGAAGCACTGCTGTAGCAGTAATGGAGACTGAGCAATAGGAGCACTGCCGTAGCAGTAGCGGAGAATGAGCCACTTGAGCACTGCTGTAGCAGTAACGGAGTCTGGTCAGCGTGAGCACTGCCGTAGCAGTAACGGAAAACTGAGCAACTCGCCCTGAGAGGCACCCAACCTGGAACAGCTCATAAGGCAGACCAATAGGAATGTCGCCGGGGCGACACGGAGACAACCGAGACCAATCTGCAGAGCTGTCCAGAGACAGCGAGAGACAAGCACTACCCTTAACCGGAGAGCGGTCAGAGCATGCAGAGGAGGCAGCAGCCTAACTGGGCGGGATCCACACAGCACAGTAACGTAGAACAGTCCAAGTCGGTACACAGAGCAGGAATGTCAACCAATCCAAGTCGGTACACGGAGCAGGAACATCAGCCAAGCCGGGTCGGTACACTGAAGATGAGAAGCAGAATGGTCAGGCAGTCCGGGTCGGTGCACAGGCAGGAAACAAGATGCAGAGTAGTCAGGCAGGCCGGGTTGATACACTGAGAGCTCACAAAAATCAGGAACAAGTGCTGGAGATCGACCTGGCTGCTTGAGCAGGGACGAGCAAATTTTTTTTTCTAAATTGGATGATCCTAATTTCGGACCAAACCTATTCGATTCTAATGAAATTCTGATCCATTATGAATTATTCAGCGAAATTTAACATGGGTTAAATTATAGCAGTGCACCTCCATGCACGCTGCTATCATTCTTTCTAGACAGAGTGTGTATATAGAAAAAGATCCATCCCAAAAACGGACATTGTCGTACATTGCCAGTCTGTGCACGTCACCTCTACTCCAGGATGTTGTGCCAGTCACAATCCAAATTGCATGTGTTCGAATATCGTCAACCCATGCCTGTCACATTCAGTTTAGCATATGGTCAAACATCGAAAATCCATGCCTGTCACATCCTACTCAACATAAGTGGTCTACTCAAACATCGACAAACTATACATGTGACATTCTATGTTAGTACATGGGTAAAGGTTAAGGTTTCATTTTCTGGTACCAACCTCCTACCCTACTGTCCCTCTTTGGTACCCAAATTCTTCTCTCTAGTTTTCCTACCCTGATTTCCCCTAATATCAGATAAGTATATATGTATATACATTAGTGTTTCATACTACGCCAAGAATAAACACATCAATGTTTGTTTAAACTGCAGTATGTGTGTCTACATTAGTTTTTGTATTGAAAATACATTAATCTTGTGCTAAATCATCAACTCACTTACCCAAAGAGTTGTCAATAGGTTATGAAGTTAACTACAAAGTGACCGGAATATCCCACCAGTCACACCACCAGCAACACGTATATATGATCTCTGTATATCCATCTCCCTTCACCACTTTAGGCTGTAATCTTTCAAACACAAACCCCACTTTTTAATGTTTCATTCTCCTAAGCAATCTTCATCCTGTATTGTCCAAACCCTTAGCTGCTTTCACTCTTTGAGTGCCAGAGCGGTATCCAACACACTGCATTTCAATGCGCTGGATAACTCTCTGACACTCAAAGAGTTAAGTAATTTGTTCACATACACCAAGGGCTGGCAAGAGTTCAACCAACAGGGCAACAATCATGCCCCATACACCACTAATTCAAAAGAAATTTCCCCTATCTTTGGCCATTTATTTTCCAGTTAGCTACATTCTCTGCTTGTGTCTTCCTAGCAATCACCATAAGTACAGTAATGTTATGTACTGTATACATTGGAGTTGTCGAGTAGGAGTAAAGTTCGAAAGTAACTGAATGCGCTTGGCCTGGAGCACTCAGTTGCCTCCCCAGAATGATCTCAGATTGCCACACATAGTTTGTCGAACATCACAAGCATATGTCTGTCACAGTCTAACCTGCATAGTTTGTCAAACATAACCAAGCCGTCCGACCCCGCCTACCCTGCACAGCTTTTTGAGCAAACCATCTTGTCACTTCCTGCCCCTGCTTAGTTTGCAACAACATATTGTATCTTCCTCGAATCGTATTGGATATATTGAGATGGCATCGCCCTTTCCAGCTCCCGCTTTCGAATACTATTGGCCCAAGTTTCAAACTCTTAGGATTCCCATTGCTGGTTGACTAGGTGCCTTACTAGTACTGCAAAAAAGTTAAAGATGACTCTATGACCTGGAAAAAAGGTGGGGAATACCCCAAACAAGAACCAGCCACCATCTTGCAAGAAAGAAGAGGAAGAGCAGCAATGGCCAGAGGAAGAGAAATACCCTTCAGTATGGAGGAGAATGAGGCACTAGTGGGGGCACTGCAGTGCTGTTATTCCCAGCTCTTTTACCCATTGGCAGCTTCCAGCGCAGTAGTGGATAGGAGCAAAATGTGGGATACTGTGGTAGAAGCTGTCAATAAGGTGGCAGTGTCCCCACACACATCAATCAGGTGCAGGAAGAGGTTATTCGACATTAGAAGGCAGGTGCTGCGGAAGAGGGAGAGGATGGAGGTAGCGAGGTCATGTGAGGCCTCCAGTAGACCTGTTCTATTCCATCATTATGAACAGGTCCTGGATGGCCTCATTGCAGCATCTGAGGCAGAAGCTGCTCCTGCTTCAGGTGGTGATGAGGCTGTTGCTGGTCTGTCACATGCTGGACCAGCTCCTATCACCCCTGTAGCAGGACCAGTGGAGTCCTCGGATGCTGAAGATGACCATGCTCCTGCATCTTCCCCTGCCCCTGCAGCACCTGTCTTCCCTATCCATGTGCTGCGGAAAATGGAGAGGATGGAGGTAGGGAGGACATCTGGGGCCTCCAGTAGACCTGTTCTATTCCATCATTATGAACAGGTCCTGGATGGCTTCATTGCAGCATCTGAGGCAGAAACTGCTCCTGCTTCAGGTGGTGATGAGGCTGTTGCTGGTCTGTCACATACTGGACCAGCTCCCATCACCCCTGTAGCAGGACCAGTGTAATCCTCGGATGCTGAAGATGACCATGCTCCTGCATCTTCCCCCTGCCCCTACAGCATCTGTCTTCCCCATCCAAGTGCTGTGTAAAGGGAGAGGATGGAGGTAGCGAGGTCATCTGGGGCCTCCAATAGACCTGTTCTATTCCATCATTATGAACAGGTCCTGGGTGACCTCATTGCAGCATCTGAGGCAGAAACTGCTCCTGCTTCAGGTGTTGATGAGGCTGTTGCTAGTCTGTCACATGCTGGACCAGCTCCCATCACCCCTGTAGCAGGACCAGTGGAATCCTCGGATGCTGAAGATGACCGTGCTCCTGCATCTTCCCCTGCCCCTACAGCACCTGTCTTCCCTGTCCACGTGCCCGCTCCTGTTCCTGTTGATGTACTTGCCCATTCTCCATCAGCTGGAGGGAGCGACTCTTCCTCTGGTCTCGTGATTTGCACGGGTTCCGCCAGGAGCAGTGGCAATGATGCCCTCTCCCTGTATGCCTCAGAGTTGGGTACTCCAGCGCCAGACATCTCCGCAGCTGAGGAGTCAGACCATGCTGGCGTGTTTTCTGGTAAATAATTGTATTCTGATGCATGTGTTCATGTAATGTTGTTAACCCTTTGAGTGCCAGAGGGGTACACAATGCATTGCATGTGTTGTGTAACCCTCTGGCACTCAAAGGGTTAAATATCTACCACTGAGCAGATAAGTGCAATGTATGGTAAAGCACTACAAATCACACATATCTGCTCTGTGTAACTTAATCCTTTGTAGTCCACATGTGTGTACTGTAATGTAGTACTTTGTTATGCAATGTCCATGCGAGTGTGTAATGTAATGTAGTACAGTTTGTTATGCAATGTCCATGTGTGTGTAATGTAATGTAGTACTTTGTTATGCAATGTCCATGCGTGTGTGTAATGTAGTACTTTGTTATGCAATGTACATGCGTGTGTGTAATATCATTTAGCACTTTTTTATGCAATGTCCATGCGTTTGTGTGTACTGTAACTTGGTGTACTCTTCTCATTACAGAGGACCCTGATGCAGTACCTAGCTCTGACAGGTAGGGGGAAGAAGAAGTCATCACCCTCTATCTGGAGCCAGTCACTGACACTGCTCTTGCCAGTGTGGAGGAAGTGGGGAGGTGGCTGCTGGTAAGTTGTTTTTAAGATGTCTCCCTCACGTACAAACGTATTTTTAGTCATATTAAATTGTTCCATATGTTTATTAGCAACCCCAGCTTGCTTTAGCCCCATCTAGATTATACAACTATCGCATTGCCACAGGGGTGAGCAGCAGCTCATTGCTAAGCTATGCTTTGATCACCTTTTTGGCACTCCAAGGCAGGGCCAGACTGGCCTATGGGGATACTGGTAGGCTGCCTTCACTGGTCTTCCCTGGGGCTGCTTCAAAATCAAGAAGCAATCCGTGGCCACGGTCCTGTCACCTTGCAAACTTGACGTGAAGGGCCTTCTTCAGCACAGACCTGTAGCAGCTGAGCTCCCTAGTCTGATCTTTAGTAATGTCGAGCTCTGGGAGATTAAATAATCTCCGCTCTGCATTACTGAAGAGAAGAACATGCGGGAGCAACAGCAGTAAAGAGTTCCATGCAGAAGGAAGCACAGACCTCTCATGCCACACAGCTGGACCACCAGGGAGGTAGGAAATGGAGACGGGAGGGCAATGTGGAGATTGGGGGGGCAATGTGGAGACGTGGAGCAATGCAGAGACTGAGGGGCAATGTGGAGATTGGGGGGGCAATGTGGAGACTGAGGGCAATATGGAGATGGGGTCAATATGGAGATGGGGGCAATGTGGAGACTGAGGGCAATGTGTAGACTGAGGGGCAAGGTAGAGATGGGGGGCAATGTGGAGATCGGGGGGGAATGTGGAGAATGAGGGCAATGTGGAGACTGAGGGCAATATGGAGATGAGGGCAATGTGGAGATTGGGGGGGCAATGTGGAGAGTGAGGGGCAATGTGGAGACTGAGGGCAATATGGAG
This sequence comes from Rhinophrynus dorsalis, assembly GCA_037306005.1. Classification (NCBI taxonomy): domain Eukaryota; kingdom Metazoa; phylum Chordata; class Amphibia; order Anura; family Rhinophrynidae; genus Rhinophrynus; species Rhinophrynus dorsalis. The sequence continues at coordinate 79,107,776 of CM074727.1, forward strand.
GTCACCCAGTGACATCAGACGCAGTGGATGAAGAGCACTGCGTCTGCACACTGGGTTGGCACACCGCAATGATATGGGGCTGCTAAGCAATTTTTTCCAGGGCTGGTTTTTATTCCCAGTCTGGCCCTACTCCAACGGTTAAATATCCCACTACTACACATATGAAGCACATGTAAGAAATGTTTGTCATGCTCCTGCCATTCACATGATGACATTGTAGGCATGATGGACACAAGCTAATGCACCATGATGGATGTCTCGGTATGTTGAAGCCCTGCCATGCATTACAGTGATGCTTCGTAGGCCAAATTTGCTTCTCTGTTGTTGAGTAAATCCTGATAACTAGGTTATCCCACCTTGGTGCAGTTGTTGTGAACCTGAATGCTTACACAACTGAAGCATTTAATGAAGTCAGAGTTTCGCATCACATGTTAATTCCCTTAATATCCAAAATAGGTCCAGCTGACATGCCGGAGGAGGCGGAGAAGGGTGGGGCAGGAAGTGCAGGCCCCTGTTGGTGCACCTGGGGACCACCACTTGGAAAGGGCAGGTGAGTACAGTAAATTGTAATATGTCCTCCAGCAAAAACATGTACATCCGTTCAATGTCTAATATGTCTTTTGTCGTGTGTTGTTGGTTTATGTTTGTGGAAAGGGTTCTGGGTTTTTGTTTCTGGTTGCTGTAACCATTTCCATGGCAGAGGGGTACCCAATGCGGTCTCAAAATTGTTGTGCACTCCTCTGGCACTGAAATGAGTTAAGGCTCCATACAATTATCTCATCCTTGTGAAAATGTATTTTATCTCCTCAGGGTCATCGTGGGCTGTGTCTGGTGAGGAGGATGAGGAACCACCTCTGGCGGTGTCTGCCTCTGCTCCTGAGGCTATGGAAGGGGAAGCGCATGGTAAGTAAAATCCTAAATCTGCTGTTCCATGTGTGCTCCACCTGTCTCCCCTTCCCTTACAAAGACCCCAAGTTCCCTGTAGTGATCTGTGTTCTTGTCACACATACCTTTGACAGTATCATGGCATGAACAAATATCATTATGTGATTTTTGTTCATGCCATGATCTTGTCACACACATATGCTTGGCTCCAGGCCATAGCACACACCTACAGGCTAGCACTAATTGAGTGTTGGTGGATCAATCACAATGACAGTGATGATCCACCTGTGTCCAATCAAGGCTAAAGGACAAACCTGACCTGTCAGTTTGTTCATAGCAGGGGTGGTCAATCCTGTTCTCTTGCCACAACAATGCTACATGTTTGCTGTGTCCCCTCAAATTAATGTACATGTGTCACCTATTTATAACATAGCCTAAATAGTTAGGCTACAGATTGAATACTTGTAAAATGTTATTCATTTTTTTTTTAAGTTTAAATTGTTGTAAATTTAACTTAGAAAGTCTGTCCCCAACCTACTTCCTCATAGACTGCTCTGCCTCAGCTCTCCTACTTCCTCCGAATGATTGAGGCTTCAGTCTGGAAGCTGGAGCACTCTCATTGGCTAGATATCAATCTCTGCCAATGAGACCGCTCCAGCTTGCACACAGAAGCCTTCATCACTGGAGGAAGGAGGAGAGCAGAGGCAGAGTGACAGACTGCGGTTACAGAGCAGGTAACCGCAGTCTATACGGAAGTAGGTAGGGGACAAATTTTCAAAGTTAAATTTACAACAAATAAAACTTAAAAATAAAAAATGAACAATGTTTTAGAAGTATTTGATATGTGGCCTATTTAGGCTATGTTATAAATAGGAGACTCATCCAGTTTAACACATTTTGTGTGGTGATTCTTAGCAATGGTCCTGTTGTCTAGGACGCACATTCATGTCCTCTAACCACCATGTCAATACCACTTGTGTTTAAGTGAGCACATGCTGACAACATGCACTGTTGGTGTGGTTAGAGGACATGATTGTGCACAGGCATGCAGGCGTCACTATGGAAAGATGTCTGCGCGGTTTCCTGCCTGTCAGTCCGGGAGCAGTGTATAATTTTCATGAACGCGGTAACAATTCTGGCGACTAGCTCTACTGAGCAGCTAGTCGCTAGATGGGTAATTATTTGGGTCCATGTTTGTAAGAGGTGGTAGTTCCACTGTAATGCGACAACGTTTCAAAAGGGAACCGTGTGAGGCAGACTCAGGATAACAGTAGCAACACTGGAGATGTAGCCAGAACTGCAGAGCACTGGAGCAGTCAGAACTCAGTCCGTAGATGGATACAGCAGCAACTGAGGAAGACTGGTGCGGGGCAGACTCAGGATGACAGCAGCAACACTGGAGATGTAGCCAGAACAGCAGAACACTGGAGCAGGCAGGACTCAGTCCGTAGACAGATACAATGACTGAGGAAGACTGGTGATAGGCCGAATCAGGATGACAGCAGCAACACTGGAGATGTAGCCAGAACTGCAGAACACTGGAGCAGGCAGGACTCAGTCCGTAGACAGATACAATGACTAAGGAAGACTGGTGAGAGGCCGACTCAGGATGACAGCAACATGGATGATTGTAGATGTCTGAAGTCCTTTTTGTTTTTCTAATATGCATCGCACCTGAGGGCAGGGTAACCCAGCTTTGGCAAGTTGATGTTTAAAAAAGTAATTTGCTCCATGAGCTGGGGGGACAATTGAGAGCACTGGGGGCTAAGTATATTTCCAGTAACGGAAAATACATGCTCACTGTGGACAGTGGTTGGGGGGCAAGAAAACAGCTCCTGGGCTTCCAGAGACAATGTAGGCCACACAGCCTATTGTTATCCCATAAAATCAAGGGATCTGTACATGGGGCCAAAGAAGGTTCCACAAGGTAAGCTGTATCCTCAAACTCAGCACTTTTTCTATTAATGGGGAGCTGTTTGTTTTGTCCAAAGCATAATCTGTCCATTGCCTCCACCGGAACAAGATGAAGTGCTACTGGCGCTGCTACTAATAGGTCCCAGAAGACCACCACACTCCTCCAGCTCATCTTCGGAATCTCCTCTCACCTCCTGTGACTGCATTCTAGTTTTTCTTTGCAAAATTCAAATCCCAAATGCGCTATCACCAAAGTGAGGAAATAATATCACCACCCTCAAATTGTTATGAACAAGGTCAGCAACGAAATACAAACTAACACCACCACTCTATGTGTTATAAAAATGCTAATAAAAATGAAAAGTATTCCTGCGCCCTGAAACAATATATAGATGAATTGTGGCCAGAGAAAAAAGAAAATTTACAAACGCGTTACTAAAAAACGCACATATACACAAAAAATAAGATCTTACATTTAAAGCTTACGTGTATTGGAAGGGAGGCAAAGATACATATATATCCAAACGCTAAATGAATTTCAATAAGAGTTATGTGGATGACCGGTATTGAAATACATCAAACCAGATCTACATCCATATATGGTTCTAAACAAACAGATACCAATGTATCTATGTTTAAGTGGAAACCTAGATACAATATGTTCCACAAAGCCAAACCCAAATTGATACAAGAATCCCTCAGGAAAATCCCCGCTTCACACCCAGAAGTGCATAAATCCCCGCACATAAAGATAAAAATGCTGTAATGGCCCGAAAAACTGCCACAACACAGTCACTATACAATATATTAGCAGGGACCCACACACCAGTCAATCAAGAAAAAGCCACAACACTTGTAGCAGGAGATGTTCCGCGCTGCTCAATGATGGAGCGAAAGTATATATATCGTAAGGGACACAATCAAATAGCGTTGAATTTATATGCACAGTCTCTCTCCAAATCCGGAAAAAAACTAACCAGATAACAAGAGAGATGACCATGCATACAATACAACAGGAAAAACTGTCGAATCTATATCAAAGTAAAAAGCAATATCAAAAATACACTATACAATACCAAGTGTTAAATCCTAAAGGGTTGAAATAAAAAAATACTTTGTATCACAAATATATTGAATATAAAAAACCATATTTATTAAAAATATTCTAATACATAAAATATTCCTATTTAATTATTTAGTATGTTGGGCCCACATAAAATATTCCGTTGGTATACACTTAGTTGAAAAATATCTTGCTGTGTTCCGAGATGAAATATTCAAGCAATTGAGTAGAAATCACGATAAATATATGGAACTCTAATGATGATTAAACATCAAAGTGTTGGATAACAAGTTTATAGTGTTATACTATGCCAAGGCTTAATGGCAGGTGGATTTGATGATATTATATACTATAGATAGTGTCAAGATAACATACAAATTGTAACTCACCACCGCCGTCTTCACTTGGTCTTACTAGTTATTGTTCACAGTTCCCATAATCATATCGATCTCCAATCTTGAACAACTCTTGAAATCCAATAATTAGTGATGTTAGAGCTTCTATAGTTCACTCTGCTTGAACTTCGACTAATAAGTCCACCCAAAAGTATGGAACTCCACAGTGGTACACCACCTGCTGATAATATGTAGTCCAACCACTGAATATGGACAACTGTTAAATAAGACTGTCCTTAAATGCTATCACAGCAAATTACTTATAAATCAGGATGTCTACGTGTTTCTGAAGGGCACTCCTTCCTTTCTCAAGAAAAAAGCATATATAAAAAAAATTCTGATTTCAACCCTTTTATCTCAAAAGCCTGCCTTTCAATTAAAGGTATATCACTTGTCCTTCCTCAGTACTTCAAATACAGAAAACACTTGTTTATATAAAACCAAACAATTCAAATTCAGCATTTAACCCCTTAGGTTGAAGGGTATCCATGTTGAATATCCATTTTGCCTTACTTCGTGACATAGCAGTCAAATGGTTGCCTCCTCTCCAATCCCGTTTAACTCTTTCAATAGCAAAAAAACTCAAACATTTAGGATCTAAATTATGAGTTTCCTTAAAATATAAAGAAACACTATGTTGTTCGTATCCTTTCTCAATATTACAACTATGTTCAGCCACTCTTACATTAAGAGTTCTTTTAGTGCGTCCCACATACTGTTTATTATAGATACACTGCAGGACATATATCACATCTTTTGATTTACAGGAAAATACATTTTTTATTTTGAATTCCACCTTAGTACTAGTAGATGTAAAATCTTTTCTTTTCTTATTATTATTTGTTTTTTTACAACATACACATCTGCCACAACTGTAGAAGCCAGTCATATCCCCACCAAACCATTCTTGATGTTCAATATGTCTGCTCCTAACAGTTGGGGCTAAAATGGTACCTATATTTTTAGCTTTTTTATAAATCACTTTAGGACTGTTAGGTAAGATTGTTTCCAACCATTTATCTTGTTTTAAATAATGCCAATGATGTCTTATAATCTTATTAAAATATTTATAATTAGTATTGTAATTAATTACTAATCCTAATTGGAAGGATATAGTATTTTTTCTTCTATATCTTCCTTATTTTTAGATATTAATAATTGACTTCCATCTATTCCATTGACCCTAGTAACAGCTTTATTAAAATCTTCTGTATTGTAACCTCATGGTAAAAACTTATCACTAAGTTTTGGTAGTTCTTCTTCAAAAACAGTTGGATCTGTACAATTTCTTTTACGTCTTCTTACCTCTCCGAATGGTATATTCATTAACCATTTATCAAAATGACAGCTACTTGAGGGAATCAGACTATATGCATGCATAGGTTTACAGTAATTTTTGGCATAGATTATACTATCCTTAATGTATAATCTAATATCCAAAAAAATAATAGATGTTCGGCTATAAGTTTCTGAAAACTGAAATTATAATTGTTAGTATTGATGTATTGTATAAACATGGTTAATGAGTCGGTGTTCCCCCTCCAGATAAAGAACACATCATCAATGTATCTCTTCCACAGCACCAGATTTGCACCTAAGGGGTTGTTATTCCAAATAAACAACTCCTCCCACAACTTTAATAACTGCCCACACGACAACTGTGACACTGGCAGTGTGACTCTGAAAATTATTCAAATAACTTGTATTATGAATATTTTTAATAAAACAAATACAGGTGACTCTCCCTTGCGGTGGCTAAAAGGCACCCTGCCTGCCTATACAACTGTGACACTGGCAGTGTGACTCTGGAAATTAGTCAAACAAATAACTTGTATTTTGAATATTTTTAATAAAACAAACGCAGGTGACTCTCCCTTGTGGTGGCTAAAAGGCATCCTGCCTGCCTATACAACTGTGACACTGGCAATGTGACTGAAGATTATTCAAACATATCACTTGTATTTTGAAAATTTTTAATAAAACCAACACAGGTGACTCTCCCTTGCAGTGGCTTAAAGGCACCCTGCCTGCCAATACAGCTGTGACACTGGCAGTGTGACTCTGAAGATTCTTCAAACAAATCACTTGTACTTTTAAAATTTTTCTTTAAGGAACAACAATGACTCTTCCTTGCGGTGGCGAAAAGGCACCCTGCCTGCCTATACAACTGTCAGACTGGCTGATGTGACACTCTGAAAATTATTCGAAGAAATCCCTAATATTTTTTATATTTTGCACAGGAACAAAGATGACTCTCCCTTGCAGTGGCAATAACTGGCACTAATGCTGGCTGCCTGCCTATGCCTAGCCTAATGCTACCTGCCTGTCTACACAACAACTGGACACTCTCTAATCTCTTCTTCTCTCTCTGAGCTCCAACAACGCAATGAGGAAATGCAGGCTGTCTGCCTGGGTGACTGTGTCATTAGTCCAACCCCCATCATGAAACAAAGAAGGCTATTGGAATACAGACAAAAGAGGGAAGTAGTGCATGAAAAGGAGAATGGAATTGGACTAGAGACATGGAGTGAAAATTATGGAGGGAAAGTAGTCGAGCGCGTGCAGAAAGTACAAAAAGATCTGACTCCGAACAGTCCTGGTTGAAAGTAGTTGAAACTTTCGGAAATTTGTCGAATTACAAAACTTCTGAAAGTTTCAACGACTTTCGGTCCAAGGCAGTTCAGAGTCGGATCTTTTTTGTCGAATGACCCTTGAGTGTCCGATTGTCTGAATGTCTCCGAATGACCCCATTTTCGACTAAATCCGAATGTCTCTGAATCAATTCGCACAAGTCTAGTGAGTACTATTGCTCCCTTTTTTTTTTTTTTTTTTATAAATCTCTGTATTTAAGTGCTTATTTGGCAGTATAGCTATTGGCATTCTTTTTGCCTTACAACAGGTTACTGCATAAATTAAAAGGCGTTGGTTTGGGTGGTGTTATCTGTACATGAATTGAGAACTGATAGATACCAGAGAGTTGTTGTAAATGGAACCTTTTCAAATTGGTGTAAAGTTATAAGTGAGGTTCCACAGGGTTCATTTCTGGGCCCAATGCTTTTTAATTTATTAATGATCTAGAAGTGGGTATTGAAAGTAGCATCTCAATATTTGCTGATGACACTAAGCTATGTAAGGAAATACATAAAGAGCTGGATGTTTTTTCTCTGCAGAAGGATTTAGATAAACTGAGCGAATGGACAGAAAAGTGGCAGATGATATTAATGTATATAAATGTAAGGTTATGCATTTGGGCTGTAGAAAAAAACTTACTACATATACTCTAAATGGGAAACAACTTGGGGAATCCTCATTAGAGAAACATTTAGGAGTACTGATAGATGATATACTTCACAGCAGTGTCACTCAGCTTCTGCAAGAGCAAACAGGGTACTAGTCTGCATAAAAAGACAAAAATATTGACAATACCAGTGGGGTCTGTACACCGGTATTGTTGATATTGTGAGTATGATTGCTTTCTTTTTATAAATCTGTGTATTTAAAGGGATCGTAATACTTAAAATGTAAAAAAAAAAAATATGTTGTAGGGTTTATCCCCTAGAGTAAAACAAGGGTACGCCCACTGCTGAGACATATTTTATTAAAAAATTATAACCACTCAAACTTTAATTTTTTAGGTGCAGTATCACAGTGGCCAGAAAATTTACAGTGGCACTGTTGCTACACCATCCTGTGGAGATTTATGTTCTACAGACCAGAACAGTCCATATGTTCAGAGATGTGCAACAAAACTGATAAAAGGATTGGAGGATCAGAGTTATAAAGAGAGACTAGCCAAACTAGGTTTGTTTACATTACAGAAGAGACATCTAAGGGGTGTTATGATTACCATTTACAAATACATTCAAGGTCATTACAAAGAACTAGCCAATTAATTATTTATGCAGAGCTGAGCTAAGAACAAGAGGTCATCCATGAAGAAAAGAGCTTTAGACTAAAACAAAGGCAGGGATTCTTTAGGCGGTACAGCTATGGAATTCTTTGCCTCGGGATGTTGCACTTGCAGATAATGCAACTGCTTTCAAAAAAGCAACGGACGCCTATCTAGCACAGAACAAAATTGAAAGATATGACAGATGACTTCAAAGCAGATAGGATGTTGATCCAAGGAACTATCTGACTGCTATTTGGAGTCAGGAAGGAATTGTTTTACCCACTTGGGGCTAAATTGGAAATTGCTCCAGAAGGCTTTTTCTTGCCTTCCTCTGGATCAACAGGGGTGTTTTTGGCATGGGCTGGATTTGATGTACCCATGGGCTGGACTTGATGGATCCATTGAGTTCAAGCGGAAACTGAGCGCTCGCTCCAGTACCGGAGACTCTGTTTCAGCCAGTGTCTCTTCTGCTGGTACACGTGATCGCTCCAGGAGCGATCACATGTACCAGCATTTAGATTAGAAAAGGGAGTGTGCCAATCACACTGACTTTGTGTCTAACCTATGCCTCTGTCTGCCTTACGATCAAAGTAAGGGAGAGAGAAGCAGAGAGGAGACACCTAGTGGTAAAAAAATGCATCAGCTGGCTGAATGCAGGTCCATTTCTGGCCTGCTAAGAAACACTTTTAAATTTAAATAAAAAAAACAAACAAAAAACAAACAGAACACACATTTGTTTTAAAAATAACAGCTTTTATTAAAAAAAAAGTTTCAAGAAACACTATTGGGAGTTTGATTGTTGTGGAGCCATGTAGTGCACTTATACACACTGCCAATTCTCATCACTAAAAATATGGGAAAATAGGGTGGGAAAGAGGGACATTGGGATTTTCTCACAGAGGGAATAATTCCCACTTAAAACTGCCCATTTTGTAGGTATGACTGACTGGTCATACCTTTCATGCAGTCTCCATAAAAATGTAACCCGTTGTGCCCAAATGATCCCAAGAGAAAAAATAAAAATGGCTTTTTTTTTTTTTTTTTTTTTTTTTTTACTTTTTTTTACCATTTACTTTAATAAAATAAATTGTGGGCTAGCCATATAATTGTGGTATCAAAATATAGCAGTACTTGTGCCGGAAAACACAGTATTTTATTGTATGCATGGGTAAAATAAAGTACTTAGAGGGAAAACACTGTTGAACAAAGATATAGTCAAAAAGGTCAGAATTGCTCTGGTCCTTAAAGGGATAGTAATACTTCGTTTTAACTTTATTTTATTTTGTAGGCATTAAAAAAACATGAAGAATGATATAAGTCTTATCCCTCAAACCTTTATGGTTTATGAGATATTCACAAGCAAAGTTTCCCCCTCCCGCCCCTTTTACCTAGTGTAAGCCATCTCTTCTCAGATGTGAGTCTGGTTGTATGACAGGACAGATAACAGAAGGGGACAATTTTCTTTGTATTAAAACAATGAAAGCCCTTCCCCCCTTGACAAGTTTTCCAGCTTTTTCCCTTATCTTAATTGAAGATTGTCCCTCTCTGCAGTCTACCTGGGCATCTCCCTTCTGATCTGGTTGAACAGGGGGGGGTACTTTGTTTGTGAATATCTCTTAAACCATAAAGGTTTCAGAGATAAGACTTCATCATTCTTCATGTTTTTTTAATGCCTACAAAATAAAATAAAGTTAAAATGAAGTATTACTATCCCTTTAAGTGAAATCCACCTCAGATATTCCTGGTCTTCAAGGGGTTAATGTGTACCAAAATGTAAATACTTTTTTTAAATACCACAATTGTAAACACAAATATCAATATCTAATAAAAATATTATTACTAAACCAGAAAGTGGTCTAGACCATTGGTATTTATAGTTTGTACATAATAAACGCTCTATATAAAATTTGAGTTACATGAAAAATATGAATAGATCCTTCCAGCCCAAATCCGGAATATTTTTAAACAAAGTGTGGTGAACTAAACAGTTAATGTTCCTCGATGGAAAGTGTTGCAATTGTATGTTCCAATTGTTAGAGTTTCAAATGTTCATTAACCCATAACTACAGGCAAAGATATAATACATTATATAATGAGATATCTTCAATTAAAAATAGACAAGTACATGTACAACAGAGTAGGGAGACAAACAAAGGAATATTACTCACCACTCTTTCTCAATACTTCTCCTTTTGCAGTTCCATAATGAGACACACTATATGTTTGTTTCGGCAATGTCTATTGTTAAAATTTCCCACTCGTTCATATGCTTAGGAACCCACTCACTGGGTCAGGTTATTTTCCTTATATTCTTCAGCCTCCACTCTTATGGCTGCAGAAACATTTGTATCTTCAACTAGGCAGATGATATATGCTACATTCAACGCATTTCGAAGTGCAACTCACTTCTTCCTCAGAACTGAATAAGTATATAGTTTGTTCCTTATGTTTGAAATGGCTATAATCACTTCCGTTCACTCCTCTTACAATCAAATATTAATCAGTCATTCATATAAATGACCGCTTCCCTTAACTCTTACTTAACTAACAGGTATTTTCCTTATATTATACCAGATAAATTAATTATATATATATATATATATATATATATATATATATATATATATATATAAATAAAACCTAGAGTTAAAGGTTATTGTAATTCAAAGAAACACTTCCCACACTATTTTATTCAAATAATTATCCTCAAACTGAATTATTTTCAACATAATCCTCCCGTATATATAGAAACATCTATACTATAAAAGAAGAAGTGTTCAGGTGACCACAAATTCTATGTCTGTCACACACACACACACACACACACCCAGGGAGGCAGCCAGGAGGAGATTTGCATATGTCCTCTATTGTCTGTGCCCAGTATTACACACTAAATTATAATACACACACCCCAGAGCTGGTACATAAGAGCACATATGCAGATCTCCTATAGACCTCCATAGCCCAACATACACACCCTGAGGCACAGCTAGGAGGAGATTAGCATATATCCTACACACAGCCATTTCAATTTCCACACCCCTCACTATCACGTCACAGAAACCAAAAAAATGGCTAACACTCTCCTCTTGGGGACCAAAATGTAATCCATCACCAAATTCTATTTTCCATAAAAACAGTCCTGCTTTCTCTGTAGCACTCACCAAACATCACAAGGAGTGCATTCACTCCAGCACTGTTACACTAATATACACTGTTAATACACATTGTGTGCCTTAACCCTTTGACTGTCAAAGAGGTGCACAGCATATTGCAAACTAATGCAATGCCCACCACTGTGGCACTCACAGGGTTAACATGGACTCTTCCACTAACAAGCTTGCATCCTTCCACATTTTCCCCAAACTATACACACATGCAGCACACATGTTTGCAAAACATTGCTCACAACACACATGCACTACATATGCACAACGCAAACAGACAACACACACACACACACACATGCACAATACACACATAGCACACACAATACATACTTGCAATACACATGCACAGCACAAGCAGACAATACACACACACATAATAAGCAGACAGAAAAAACACATGCACAGCACAAGCAGACAATACACACACACATAATAAGCAGACAGAAAAAACACATGCACAACACACACAGACAATACACACACATGCTCACAATACACACACACACACACACACATGTATAACACATCACAAAATACACAAACAATACACACATTCAATACACATGCACAATACACACTCACACGCAATACACACACATATACAACACACATGTGCAAAACACATGCACACAACACATGCACACAACAGGTGCAAAACACATGCACAATACACATACAATACACACACACACATGCACAACACACTACATAAACAGAACACACAGGCAATACACAAACACACATGCAAATTCAACAATCCAGCCATTGAGAACACTGGGCTCGATCCAAATGTTGGTGTTAAAACCAACGTGAAGAAAAAAACTGCCTTCACGAGTTAAGCAAAACCAGGTAATGTGAGATTCAAATCTTCCTTAGCCAGAAAGGCTAACGAGCGATGACCAACAAAATACACGTTAACCTTAAACCTGCGTTGCATAGAAAATCTTACCTAAAAATACAAGATAAAAATGTTACCTAGCACCACAGCCAATCGCAGCACTCCATATTAGAAAGTTCAGTCAGAAAATCCAAAATCGACGTCGACAGTTCTGAATAGCATTCTCTGTGCTTCCCTGCCCAGCCAGTAGGGGAACACAGAGATGGCTTTCAGCACCATGGACAGCTTTGAATGCCATAGGGATGTGCACTGCTCACCCCTGTGTCATTCGAAGGTTTAAACAGAAATAGTACACCAAACACTATACAATGCCCCCCCTTCGACAGCCCCCCTTAGTATGTTGACATATATTGCATATATTCAACATACTAACTCCATCCGACATTCACCTTATTGACTCACATATAGTAGTGGAACCTGTCTTTTATTCCACAATTAACCCTTTGAGTACCAGAGAGGTAGGAAAGCATTGCAAAGGGTTAATAGGCAAGGTATGGACTACATACCTTGCCTGTATATGTGTGTGTGTTTTAAACTTTTTTTATTAAAAGACTATTATTAAACATATCTTTAGTTAGATCTCATTCATTTTTAATGCCCTACCTCCCGCTTCCCATTGCTATTAATACACAATGTGTCCCCTGCATGCAAGAAGTCGCTCAGTGTGCGACTCCATGTCGACTAGTGAGGAGGGGAGAGAGGTATCGGAGGAAGGGGGCAGCAAATACAAGCTTGCCACCCACCTCCTCCGATGTCTCTCTCCCCTCCACCCTCTTCCTCCAACACCTCTCTTGTCCCCGCCCTTCTTTATGCTGCGGACTTTACAGACACAGCACTCTGTCACATCCTCTCTTATCTGTGCCCATCTCCACATGTACAAATACATCACTCTGCCACATCCCCCCCTTATCTGTGCCTATCTACAGATGTACAGACACAGCACATTAATGAATAAAGATGAGGGAAGCGCTGCAGTCAGAGTGCATGGCTGCTTCCTCAATTGTATTTTTACTTAGATCACATTCATTTATAATGTCCTACTTACTGTGTCCCATTGCTATTACTACTTTTGCTCCACTCTCCATTTGAGGGAGAGTGGAGCAAAAGTACTAATAGCAATGGGACACAGGAGGTAGGGCATTAAAAATGAATGAGATCTAACTAAATATATGTTTAATAATAGTCTTTTAATAAAAAAAAGTTTAAAACACACACACACACACACACACACACACACACACACACACACACACACACACACACACATACAGGCAAGGTATGTAGTCCATACCTTGCCTATTAACCCTTTGGGTACCAGAGGGGTAGGAAACATGCTAAGCAATGCTTTCCTACCTCTCTGGTACTCAAAGGGTTAATTGTGGAATAAAAGACAGGTTCTACTACTGTATGTGAGTCAATAAGGTGAATGTCAGATGGAGTTAGTATGTTGAATATATGCAATATATGTCGACATACTAAGGGGGGCTGTCGAAGGGGGGGCATTGTGTAGTGCTTGGTGTACTATTCCTGTTTAAACCTTCGAATGCCACAGGGGTGAGCACTGCACATCCCTATGGCATTCAAATCTGTCCATGGTGCTGAAAGCCATCTCTGTGTTCCCCTACTGGCTGGGTAGGGAAGCGCAGACTCATGTTATCCTTAACTCTCGATTTTATTTTCCCGATGGTGGTTTTCTACTCTGACTTGTGTTATGTTTGACAAAAAAAATAGGTGTTAGATTTCTGTAGGAAAATGTTGCAATTTAACTCACGTTAGACCTAACTCCAACATTTGAATGGCTTTTGGCTTCGCTTCTACATTATCCTCTATGGGTGAGATCTTGCTGTTCTGGCGACGGGCGACGTGTGTTTCAGAACTGCCGTTATTTCTTACTAGTGGGAACATTTGCATTGCTTACTGGCGGTACAAAACCACCGTCGCCAGTTTTTTCTGCCGACGCCAACATTTGAATCGAGCCCATTAAAAGGGCTACAGGCTGCTCTATTACCCTGCTCTGCAACGCATTAATTACAAATGCCTTACCTTAAGTACAGAGAACCCAGAAGTCAGAGACTGGTCTTGTGGTTCCACGGCCAAGAAGAAGAAACTGTGCAAAATGGAATCACCTCATACGACAGGTCTAAGGCTATCCACAACTTGGACCTGAATGGAACTCACAATTCTGTGACTACCCACAGAATTGTGAGTGTAAGGGTGCCATTCCTTTAAGGGTGCATGTATTGAAGGATTCCCCATTCTAAGCGAGACATTCCAAGGGAGGTGGACTTAACCTAGACTTCAGCTATATTCTCATACTCTCCATATCGTTCTGTTTTTCAGGTATGTGTCTACCATTCATCCAGCTTCCAAACTTGTGTTATACCCCATCTGTGTATTAACCATTCAGGGTCCTGGTATGTGTCTACCATTCATCCAGCTTCCAACCTTGTATTATACCCCATCTGTCTATTAACCATTCAGGGTCCTGGTATGTCTTACTCTTCTGTTCACTTTTTCCCTCTGCATTCTGCCCCTAGACTTAAGTCTCCAGTGGTAATTTCTTATTGCACATAGGTATGAATTAGCTTATTAAGCAACCCTGAGCAAACAAATGGTCATGCTCTGATTTGCTGATTAGTTAATGTCAAACTGGCCTATGTGAATACAATTTGCTATTTAAAGGCTCTAGTGTAAGGGTGCATGTATTGAAGGGCTCCCCATTCTAAGCGAGATATTCCAAGGGAGGTGGACTTAAGCAAGACTTCAGCTATATTCTCATACTCTCCATATCTTTCTGTTTTTCAGGTATGTGTCTACCATTCATTCAGCTTCCAACCTTGTGTTATACCACATCTGTGTATTAAACATTCAGGGTCCTGGTATGTGTCTACCATTCATCCAGCTTCCAACCTTGTGTTATACCCCATCTGTGTATTAACCATTCAGGGTCCTGGTATGTCTTACGCTTCTGTAAATTTTTTCCCTTTGCATTCTGCCCCTAGACTTACGTATCCAGTGGTCTTCTTTTGCTTTGCCTTCTCCCTGCTCTGCTAATCCACCCCACAATGCAACCTGCCCTTTTACTGCTATATTCAACTCTGCTCCTATACTGCAAAATCCAGCACTCTACTTTTCCCCATATTTATATTTCACCCTCCTTACTCTCATCAAATCCATTTTGCAACCACACCCTGTATCTATTGCTCAGACTAGCCAATCCTTCCACTCCAACCCACAGCAGACACAAATCACATTCCCACCTACTGGCTATATGTCTTATTCTCCTCCTTATGGCTGGTGACATCTCCCCAAACCCTGGCCCCAATCATATCCCCATATGCGCACGCCCACTCTCCTCCCCATACCACAGAGTCTCTAATTTTTCTAACCTCATCCCCATCCCAACCCTCCCACTTCCTGCCCATCCCTTCTCCTCTGGCCTACTGAATGTCCGTTCCCTCACTAACAAATCTATTCTCATGCATGACTGTCACAGGAACCACCAGGCCCCTGGCTCCTGGAGGGGCCTGAGGGCCAGCATCCTGTCCACAGACTATGGACCTAGTCCTGGAACAAGGTATGGTCTCCCCCTGAAACTAATCTCTGTCCTGTTTGCCCCTTGCCTTGGAGGATCCTTTACCAGCTCCCCAGTCCCCTCTTGGGGCTAAGTCACCCTGTGCTTATTGTGAAACCACCCTCCACCCATTGACCCTTTTCTAAAGATGTGTATTCCTACTTCACCATTGTGCCTCTTTGCATTCTGTGCCCCTCCACCAACAGCCCCATTGTATTGCAGTACCTGTGTCAGACTGGATCCCAGTATGGGTGGATAACTTGTGATGTGTTTATTTAAACCCTGTATGTTTCACAATAAAGCAGTTTTTGTCTTAACCTACACTGGTGTTGTCTGGTGGGGTAAGCTTGCTGTATCCAGAGTGTGTTCACCCTACACTGAGCCTTTCCTAAGTGACTGGGTGAATGGCGATATGATCCTGGCTCCTGACTGGAGGAGATCCTGAGTGCCCTGGGTTAAGGAAGCACAGTTTTGGTGGCGCTAGTCTGAGTACAGGTATCCGTCACAATGACCTTTTCTGCTCACAAACACTCCATCTTCTTGCTCTTACTGAGCCCTGGCTCTCCTAACATGATTCAGCCGTGGAGGCTGCAGTCTCACATGGAGACCTGTACTTCTCACACACAGCATGCACAGTGGGCAGAGTTGGTGGCACAGGTGTACTGCTTGCCTCCTCATGTCGCTTTCAGCTGATACCTGTTCCCCCATCTTTTTCCACTAACTCCTTTGAGGTACATGCTATCCAATTATTCCACCCTGTAGCACTGCGTGTTGCAGTAGTATACAGACCTCCCACAACCACACCCTCTGCCTTCCTTTCAGACTTTGAGTGCTGGCTTGCATTCTTCCTATCCTCTGACACTCCTGCTCTCATACTTGGGGACTTCAACTGTCACATTGATGATCCTTCCTTCTCTTGGGTGTCATGCCTCTTTCAACTAACCTCATCTTTCACCCTTCAACAGTGGACAGACTCTAGCACACACAAACATGGTCACTCCCTTGACTTGGTTTTTTCAAAGAACTGCTCCTTACTAGATCTCTCCATATCTCCTTCCCCATTCTCCGACCACCATCTCATAACCTTCTCTGCAACCCTTTCCCTCATTCCGCCACCAACTATGACCCCGCACTACACCCGCAACCTTCGCTCACTAGACATTTCTGCCTTATCTTCTGCATTGCACTCAAACCTCTCCACCTTCAACACTCTGAATTGGACAGACCTATAGGATTCTACAACAACCTCCTCTCTTCATCACTTAATCTGTATGCCCCTGTCCAGGCCCGTCACAAATGCCCCTCAAACCCACGCCCTTAGCTCAACTCACAAACCCGTTCCTCTGAACGCCTGTGGAGGAAGTCCCGCTCTCAAGCAGACTTTATCCACTACAAATTCCACCTGTCCTGCTTCAACACTGCTTTATCCTCTGCCAAACAACACTACTACTCCTCACTAATCGATACTCACAAATCGAGCCCACGGCACCTCTTCTGTATCTTGAATTCCTTCCTTCGCCCCTCCTCTCCATCATTCCCATTCCCTAACCCCTCTAGCCTTTGCAGAATCTTTCACACAAAAATTAACACAATACATCAAACAATCCCACCCTCCCAGCCTTCACAACTGTATCTTCCTGATCCTCCATCCTACTTATTTGATTCCTTTACTCCAGTCACAGAAGCAGAGGTCTCCCTTCTGCTGTCCACATCACCACTCACCACCTGCTCCCTTGATCCTATACCATCCCACCTCCTCATTCCTCTGCAACACACATTAGTTCCCATGCTAACTCAGGTATTCAACTCCTACCTATCCTCTGGCATATTCCCCTCCTCATTAACTTCCTCAACTCCCATAACACTCTGGACCCACTGCAGTCTGGCTTTCGGCACACGCTCTCTACAGAAACTGCCCTTCTCAAAGTAACAAACGATCTCCACACTGCAAAAACCAAAGGCCATTTCTCTCTTCTTATCCTCCTAGACCTATCTGCAGCATTTGACACAGTCAACCATACCCTTCTATCCCAGGTTCTCCAATCACTTGGCATCTACGGCCTGGCATATTCCTGGCTTCTATCCTATCTCTCTCAACAGTCTTTCTCTGTGACATACTGTCATGGTTTGTTTTGACTCTCAGACACAGAGTAAGATAAAAATCAAACTTTATTGAAAAGTGTAATGGGAACCATCACGGGTCCTGAACATACACATATATCACATGTACACAATGGGTTCAAACAGTAGCTTTTACAAGATACTACCGGCTTTGCAAAAGTACCGGGTAAGGCAACCTATGGTATAAACTAACAATATGACTAAGGCTCTACCGGCCCTGCCAATGTACCGGGCAGGGCAGCCAGGAAGATGATACAATAGCGGGAATACGGCTCTACCGACCTTGCCAATACACCGGACAAGGCAGCCTGAAAGATGACGCTATAAAATGGAAACAGGCTCTACCGGCCTTGCCAATATACCGGGCAAGGCAGCCTGGAGGGTAACATGACAATCTAATTGTGGCTCTAACGGCCTTGCCAATATACTGGGCAAGGCAGCCAGGAGGACAGAAGGACAGCTCCACTAATGCTGTATCGATGGAGCAGCAGCATAAGATGGAATAGTGGAGCAAACCAGTATCACAGCAAGGGAGACCAATCCAGTGCAATAATGGAGGCGGCAACAACCGGTGAATGTGGAGTAAACCAGTACTGCGTACTGGACAACAGTATAGCCAAACCGGTTCTATAAAGAAGACATCTGCAACCGGTGAACGTGGAATAAACCAGTACCGCGTACTGGACAACAGTAACACCCAACCGGTTCTATAATGGATGGCTCAGCAACCGGTGAATGTGGAGTAAACCAGTATCGCGTACTGGACGACAGTAACGCCCAGCCGGTTCTATAATGGAGGAATCAGCAACCGGTGAATGTGGAGTAAACCAGTACCGCGTACTGGACAATCGTGTAGCCCAACCAGTTCTATAGTGGATGGATCAGCAACCGGTGAAAGTGGAGTAAACCAGTACCGCGTACTGGACAACCGTATCACCCAACCGATGGATCAGCAATCGGTGAATGTGGAGTAAACCAGTACCGCATACTGGACGACAGTAACGCCCAACCGGTTCTATAATGGATGGATCAGCAACCGGTGAATGTGGAGTAAACCAGTATCACATACTGGACGACAATAACGCCCAACCGGTTCTATAATGGAGGAATCAGCAACCGGTGAATGTGGAGTAAAACAGTACCGCGTACTGGACAATTGTATCGCCCAACTGGTACTATAATGGAGAGATCAGCAACCGGTGAATGTGGAGTAAACCAGTGATCAGAATGTCACCCAGGCGACTCAGCAGCCAGACGGATGACAATCAGGATCCAGCAGCAGGAACAAAAGACAGGCCAGGACCACCACAGGAACAACAGGTCTGCCAACCAAGTCAGGAACGGAGCAGGAACAGCGGCAGCACAGGATCAAGAACGGAAGCAGGAACGGCAGCAGGAACCACGCAGGAGAGACACTGACTACTGGAGAAACGCTGACACTGGTAATGGAGCAAAACAGGCCCAGCGATACAGGTAAAAGGCAGGTGACTGGTGACATAGAGACACCACAAAAGGGCAACCAAAGGGTGCCTCAGCCCAGTCTATATAGGCAATACTGGGCGGGCAATAGACAGGCAGCCAATGGAGAGTACACACACCTGACTGACAGCAGAAGTCAGCAATCACGGGCACCGTCATACTGCCTGATCCAGGCTTCTTCAGTTTTGTAGTCTAACACTAATCTAACAAAAGTCATATGTCTGAGTCCTGCCTGCTCCAGGCTTCCTCAGTTTTGTAGTTTAACTCTAATCTAAGAAAAGTCATATGTCTATGAGTACTGCCTGCTCCAGTCTTCCACAGATTTGTAGTCTAACTCTAATCTAAAAAAAAGTCCTATGTCTAGCTACTGATTCCTATCACGGTGCCCGCTTCTGTTGCTGAGCGGTGACATTGTTATTCTCTGCTGCCTTCTGATTGGCTGGTCTTAATTGCTATCACTGGGCTTGCTTTTATATACCCTGGGATGTCCTCCCTTAGGCACCCTTTTGTGGTGTACAAGTTCCTGAGTCTATTCTGCGCATTGCTGATTTGTGTTTGACCTTGCCTGCCTGACTACGAGATTGTTCCTGAAGTTCCTGTTGCCTGCTCCATTGCTGACCGTACCCGGCTGAGAACCCATTCCGTTGCTGACCTTATCTGGCTGAGAACCCTTTCTGTTGCTGACCATATCTGGCTGAGAACCCGCTCCGCTGCTGACTGTATCCTGGCTGAGAACCCGCTCCGTTGCTGACTGTATCTGGCTGAAGAACCCGCTCCGTAACTGTCCGTATCCTGCTGAGAACCTGCTCCTTTACTGACTGATGCTGGCTGGAGAACCCGCTCCGTTGCTGACTACATCTGGCTGTGTACTGCTCCATGTCTGATCACTTCAGACTGAAACCCGCTCCGTTGCTGACTGTATCTGGCCATTGGACTCGTTCCAGCGCTGACCGCTGGTGGCGCTATTCCTTCCCGTTACTGTCTCCGGTTTGGTTAACCAGCTCCGGTACCAACCGTGTCCGTTTGTGCCCTGGGCGACCCCTGGTGGCCATCGTGATACTGGGCTTTGCATTGTCTGTGGTGGTGCGCCGCGTGGCGCTGTTTCTTGTGGACCAAAGGCTAAGCTTGGGCTTAAGCTGCTCCTATAACCGCTGCTAGCGGTGTGCACATTCGAAGTACCAGTACAGGTGTTCTTACACTGACTGTGTTACTCTGATCTCATTCTCTGTGGCCTTCCTACCTGTTACTCTGTGCTCACTCCCTCTGGGAGTTTTTCAGTAAGTCGCTGGGCGTTGACCATTACCCTGTGGATACCTGGATAGTCCAGGGAAGGGCTTACACTGCTCTCTTCAGTACCTTGAGCTAGAGCCAGTGTTGCACATTCCATACTGCAGGTTGTGTGGTCACTGACTGTATTACAGTTGCCTATTGTCGCCTCGATCCACCCCTAGCGTTCTAGGGTCTGTCTCTAGCAGCTACATTGGTCTCAGTTACCCTTCCTGAGGGTAGCATTGCCAGTCCACTGTTGCCCGTTAGTCGAGGACTGTGTCTGGGTCAAAGTTGCCTCGTTGCCTTACCATACAGTCTGGGTCAAAGTTGCCTTGTTGCATACCATACAGTCTGGGTCAGAGTTGCCTCGTTACCATATCTATCAGTCTGGGCCAGTGTGGTCTCGCTCCTCAGGGTTTGGTGCCCAGGCGTCTGGGCAGAGCCAGTTCCGTTTCACGTGCACCCCCGGTGTACACTCACCTGGTCAGCTCTTCAAAGGGTTGCCCTCAACCTCATTATCCTGTCAAGAGTCTCTCTACTAGCGGTTAACCTGTTGTTCCAGTTCACCTATTCTAGTACTGCAGACTTATTGCTATTGTGTATTTGTATATCACTGTGTGATTTGCCTTCTGGGGCCCAAGGCCTTATTCATTGTTTGCTCTCTTTCAATAAGGTCTTTTTAACCTTACCATCCTGTCTGAGTGTTCATCTAAGAACCATGACAATTCCTGCTTGCTCCAGGCTTCCTTAGTTTTGTAGTCTAACTCTATTCTAAGAAAAAGTTGTTTGTTTATCTACTGAGTTCTGTCTGCTCCAAGCTTCTTCAGTTTAGTAATCTAACTATAATCTAAGAAAAGTAATTTGTCTAAGAGTCCTACCGTCTCCAGACTTCCTCAGTTTTGTAGTCTAACTCTAATCTAAGAAAAGTCATATGTCTATGAGTCCTGCCTGCTCCAGGATTCCTCAGATTTGTAGTCAAACTCAAATCTAAGAAAAATCGTATGTCTATGACAACTGCTTGCTCCAGCTTCATCAGATTTGTAGTATAACTCTAATCTAAGAAAAGTCCTTTGTCTATTGATTCCTGACTGCTCCAGCCTTCCTCAGTTTTGTAGTGTAACTCAAATCGAAGAAAAGTAATTTCTCTATGAGTCCTGCCAGCTCCAGGCTTCTTTCATTTTGTAGTCTAACTCTAATCTAAGAAAAGTTGTATGTCTATCTACGGAGTCATGCCTGCTCCAAGTTTCTTCAGTTTTGTAGTCTATCTCTAATCTAACAAAAGTCATATGTCTATGAGTCCTGCCTGATCCAGGCTTCCTCAGTTTTATAGTGTAACTCAAATCTAAGAAAAGTTATATGTCTATCTACAGAGTCCTGCCTGATCCAGGCTTCTTCAGTTTTGTAGTCCAACTCTAATCTAACAAAAGTCATATGTATATGAGTCTTTCCTGCTCCAGGCTTCCTCAGTTTTGTAGTCCAACTCTAATCTAAGAAAAGGCATTTGTCTATGAGTCCTACCAACTACAGGCTTTCTCAGTGTTGTAGTCTAACACTAATCTAAGAAAAGTTATATATCTATGAGTCCTGCCTGCTCCAGGCTTCCTCAGTTTTGTAGTCTAACTCTAATCTAAAAAAAGTCATTTGTCGATGAGTCCTGCCTGTTACAGGCTTCTTTAGTTTTGTAGTCTAACTCTAATCTAACAAAAGTCAAATGTCTATGAGTCCTGCCTGCTCCAGACTTTCTCAGTTTTATAGTCTAGCTCTAACCTAAGAAAAGTCATTTGTCTATGAGTCTTTCCAGCTCCCTGCCTCCTCAGATTTGTAGTCTAACTCTAACCTAAGAAAAGTCTTATATCTATGAGCACTGCCTGCTCTAGGCCTACTCAGTTTTGTCGTCTAACTCTAATCTAAGAAAAGTTGTCTGTCTATCTACTGAGATCTGACTGCGCCAGGCTTCTTCACTTTTGTAGTCAAAGTCTAATCTAACAAAAGTCATATGTCTATGAGTACTGCCTGCTCCAGACTTCATTATTTTTGAAGTCTAACTCTAACCTAAGAAAAATCGTATGTCTGTCTACTGATTCCTACCTGCTCCAGGCTTCCTCAGTTTTGTAGTCTAACTCTAATCTAAGAAAACTTGTATGTCTATCTACTGAGTCCTGCCTACTCAAGGCGTCTTAAGTTTTGTACTCTATCAATAAATTAACAAAATTAATATGTCTATGAGTCATTCCTGCTCCAGGCTTCCTCAGTTTTATAGTCTAACTCTATTCTAAGAAAAGTAATTTGTCTATGAGTACTACCAGCTCACGGCTTCCTCAGTTTTGTAGTCTAACTGTAACCTAAGAAAAGTCATATATCTATGAGCACTGCCTGCTCTAGGCTTACTCAGTTTTGTCGTGTAACTCTAATTTAAGAAAAGTTGTATGTCTGTCTACTGAGTCCTGCCTGCTCCAGGCTTCTTCAGTTTTGTAGTCTAACTCTAAACTAAGAAAAGTCATATGTCTATGAGTCCTGCTTGCTTCAAGCTTCCTTAGTTTTGAAATCTAACTCTAATCTAATAAAAGTTGTATGTTTATATATTGAGTCCTGCCTGCTCCAGGCTTCTTCAGTTTTGTAGTCTAACTCTAATCTAACAAAAGTAATATGTCTATGAGTCCTGCCTTCTTCAGGCTCCCTCAGTTTTATAGTCTAACGCTAATCTATGAAAAGTCATTTGTCTATGAGTTCTACCGCCTCACGACGTCCTCAGTTTTGTAGTCTAACTCTAACCTAAGAAAAGTCATATATCTATAGCACTGCCTTCTCTAGGCTTACTTTTGTTGTGTAACTCTAATTTAAGAAAAGTTGTATGTTTATCTATTGAGTCCTGTCTGCTCCAGGCTTCTTCAGTTTTGCAGTCTAACTCTAATGTAACAAAAGTCATATGTCTATGAGACCTACCTGCTCCAGGCTTCCTCAGTTTTGTAATCTAACTCTAATCTAACAAAACACATATGTCTATGAGTCCTGCCTGCTCCAGGCTTCCTTAGTTTTGAAGTCCAACTCTAATCTAACAAAAGTTGTATGTTAATCTATTGAGTCCTGCCTGCTCCAGGCTTCCTCAGTTTTGTAGTTTAACTCTAATCTAAGAAAAGTCATATGTCTATGAGTCCTGCTTGCTCCAGGTTTCCTCAGTTTTGTAATCTAACTCTAATCTAAGAAAAGTGGTATATCTATGAGCACTGAATGCTCTAGGCTTACTCAGTTTTGAAGTCTAACTCTAATCTAAGAAAAGTCATATATCTATGAGTCCTGCCTGCTCCAGGCGTCTTCAGTTTTGTAGTCTAACTCTAAACTAAGAAAAGTCATATGTCTATGAGTCTTGCCTGCTCTAGGCTTACTCAGTTTTGTAGTTTAACTCTAATCTAACAAAAGTCATATGTCTATCTACTGACTCCTGCCTACTCCAGGCTTCTTCAGTTTTGTAGTCTAACTCTAATCTAACAAAAGTCATATGTCTGAGTCCTGCCTGCTCCAGGCTTCCTCAGTTTTATAGTCTAACTCTAATCAAAGAAAAGTCATTTGTCTATGATTCCTACTAGCTCCAGGCTTACTCAGTTTTGTAGTTTAACTCTAATCTTAGAAAAGTCATATGTCTATGAGTCCTGCCTGCTCCAGGCTTCCTCGGTTTTGTAGTGAAACTCAAATATAAGAAAAATTGTATGTCTATGAATACTGCCTGCTCCAGTTTTCCTCAGATTTGTAGTCTAACTCTAATCTAAAAAAAAGTTGTATGTCTAGCTTCTGATTCCTGCCTGCTCCAGGCTTCCTCAGTTTTGTAGTCTAACTCTAAATTAAGAAAAGTCTTATGTCTATGAGTCCTGCCTGCTCCAGGCTTCCTTAATTTTGTAGTCTAACTCTAATCTAACAAAAGTTGTTTCTTTATCTACTGAGTTCTGCCTGCTCCAAGATTCTTCATTTTTGTAATCTAACTCTAATCTAAAAAAAGTCATTTGTCTATGAGTCATACCGGCTCCAGGCTTCCTCAGTTTTGTAGTCTAACTCTAATCTATGAAAAGTCATATATCTATGAGTCCTGCCTGCTCAAGGCTTCCTCAGTTTTATAGTCTAACTCTAATCTAAGAAAAGTCATTTGTCTATGAGTCCTACTGGCTCCAGGCTTCCTCTGTTTTGTAGTCTAACTCTAATCTATCAAAACACATATGTCTATGAGTCCTGCCTGCTCCAGGCTTCTTCAGTTTTGTAGTCTAACTCTAAACTAAGAAAAGTCATATGTCTATGAGTCTTGCCTGCTCTAGGCTTACTCAGTTTTGTAGTTTAACTCTAATCTAACAAAAGTGATATGTCTATCTACTGACTCCTGCCTACTCCAGGCTTCTTCAGTTTTGTAGTCTAACTCTAATCAAAGAGCAGTGATTTGTCTATGAGTCCTACCAGCTCCAGGCTTACTCAGTTTTGTAGTTTAACTCTAATCTTAGAAAAGTCATATGTCTATGAGTCCTGCCTGCTCCAGGCTTCCTCGGTTTTGTAGTGAAACTCAAATATAAGAAAAATTGTATGTCTATGAATACTGCCTGCTCCAGTTTTCCTCAGATTTGTAGTCTAACTCTAATCTAAAAAAAAGTTGTATGTCTAGCTTCTGATTCCTGCCTGCTCCAGGCTTCCTCAGTTTTGTAGTCTAACTCTAAACTAAGAAAAGTCAGATGTCTATGAGTCCTGCCTGCTCCAGGCTTCCTTAGTTTTGTAGTCTAATCTAACAAAAGTTGTTTCTTTATCTACTAAGTTATGCCTGCTCCAAGATTCTTCATTTTTGTAATCTAACTCTAATCTAAAAAAAGTCATTTGTCTAAGATTCCTACCGTCTCCAGGCTTCCTCAGTTTTGCAGTCTAACTCTAATCTTAGAAAAGTCATATGTCTATGAGTCCTGCCTGTTGTAGGCTTCCTTAGTTTCATAGTCTAATTCTAATCTAAGGAAAATCGTATGTCTATGAGGATTGCTTGCGCCAGTTTCCTCAGATTTATAGTCAAACTCTAATCTAAGAAAATACATATGTCAGTCTACTGGATTAAATAGCAAGGAGTGAGAGAGCTCTGTAAGTTGATCAGTGACCTGTGCCCTGAAAGACTGAGTTTGGATACCTGCTGGAAAAATACAATAAGTATATTGTGTGTGGTGTAGTGTGGTAAGGAAGAGGTTAAAAAACAAATCTTTGGGTTTTGTTTTCCCTCTCTTTGCTGTGAGACAAGCAAATAATTGAAGTCTGGTGTGGTGGAAGTGACTAATTGCTGTGTTTGTAATTGGTGGATTCCTGGATTAAATAGCAGATACATAGTGAATACTTGAACGTGTGAATCTTGCATCAGTGTGTAAGTGCAGAAGGGTGGTAAGTGCGGGAATTTAAAACAGGGGAATTCAAGTGCAGAAGTGTGGTAAGTGCGGGAATTTAAAACAGGGGAATTCAAGTGCAGAAGTGTGGTAAGTGCGGGAATTTAAAACAGGGGAATTCAAATACAGGGGACTGCTATTACAAGGGACTGGTTCCAAGTGAAGAGTTAGAAGAAATCTGGTTAAGTACATAAGAGTGTGTTTGGTGTTTTATTGGTATTTTATTAAGGTTTAAAAAAAAAAAAATAAATAATAAATAAAAAAAAATTGTGTGGGTATTGCAAGAGTTAAAAAAACTGTTTATTGGGTTTTTCTCTGGCCTGTGTGATGAGGGCTGATTGCTAAGGGATTTCACCTGGCTGCTAGTTACTATAAATACAGTCCATTAGCTCTGTGGAGCTGGCTCTGTGAGACTGCTATTGAAAGTGACTGGTTCCAGGTGAAGAGTTAGAAGGAATCTGGTGACTATCATTTCAAAGGATTTATTGCATTTAAGGTTGGTTACTTACCATATAGTGAGCATTAGAGGATAATATAAAGCTATTTGAATTGTAAAACCAAGCATGAGTGATAGCAGGTTAGCCAATCTCATGCAGTGCACATCTGGTCACATGTTTGAACACTTGGAGCAGTCGTTCCAGGGGTCATACCGCTGTGCCAAGTGTGAGCATATTTTCTCTTTAGAGTCTAAGATATTGGATTTGGAGAGAAATATTGCAACATTGCGAGACATTGGAAACCTGAAAAGGAGTTTAGAACTCACAGAGCAGGTAGTATGTGGAGTTAGTGGTGAAGAGGGTGGAGTTGTAGATGAGAAGCGACAGGTAGGCAGCTGGGTAACAGTAAGGAGGGGAGGTAGTGGGCAGAGGAAGAGGAAGGCCAGTTCTGAGTTGACTCAGTCCAACAGATTTGCAAGATTGTGTGAAGATGTTGATGAGAGTTGCTCAGAATTGGCAACACTGGAGAGGGCTGATTCCTCTAGCAGCCAGGGGAACAGTCCTCCTTCCAGGCTAGATGGCATGCAGAGCAGGGAGAAACCAAGGCAGGTGGTGGTAATAGGGGACCCTATTATTAGGAGGGTAGATAGGGTAATCTGCCGCCAGGAACGCGAATGCCGAACAGTATGCTGTCTACCGGGTGCTCGGGTTCGGCATGTTGCGGACAGGGCTGACAGATTATTGGGAGGGGCTGGAAGTGATCCAGCTATCTTGGTACATATTGGAACCAATGACAAAAATAGGAGGAAGATGGAGGTCCCTAAAGAATGATTTCAGGGATTTAGGGTGCAAGCTTAAGGCAAGGACCTCTAAGGTAGTATTTTCTGAAATACTACCTGTGCCATGCGCCAGTGCAGGTAGGCAGAGGGAGCTCAGGGAGCTTAATGCATGGCTCAAGCAATGGTGTAGGAAGGAGGGTTTTGGGTTTTTAGAACACTGGGCAGACTTTGCTCTTGGGTACAATCTATATGGAAGAGATGGATTGCACCTAAATGGTAGAGGAGCCTCTGTGTTAGGGGAGAGAATGCTAGGAAGCTTGGAGGAGCTTTTAAACTAGGAAAGGGGGGGTGGGTATAGATAGCAAAAATGGGGTAGATAGAGCAGATAGGAACTGGGTCCAAGTAAATGACCAGGGGGGTGGAGAAAGGGTGGGGAGAAATTTAGTCAGTAGGGAGGAACCCCTAGTAAATGAAGGTGAAGAAAAAAGGCATGTAGGGATTAATATATGTAAAGAATTCAAAATCTATTGTATGCTAGCAAATGCAAGAAGTATGGTAGATAAAATAGGAGAACTAGAATTGCTGGCGGTTAATGAGCAATTGGACATAATTGGAATAACAGAAACATGGTGGAACGATGCACATGACTGGACTGTAAGTATAGAGGGCTATTCCCTGTTTAGAAGAGACAGAATTAATAGAAAAGGTGGAGGTGTGTGCTTATATTTGAAAACAGAGCTAAATCCAGTTTTGCGAGGTGATATTAGTGAGGAAACTGGCCAAACTGTGGAGTAGAAATGTGGTTTGAAAGGTAAAAAAAAGTTGTTGGTGGGCATATGTTACAAACCACCAAATATCGATGACAATGATGAGGCCCAACTGCTATTGCAAATGAGGAAAGCTGCCCAGTTTGGGCATACTATAATTATGGGAGATTTTAATTATCCAGATATAAACTGGAAAAATGAGACCTGTCAGAGTGCTAAGGGTAGCAGGTTTTTGAACACACTTCGTGAAAGCTACATGTCACAAATGGTGGAAGCCCCGACAATAAATAACAATGTATTGGACCTAGTGATCACTAATAACACAGAAATGGTTTTAAGGTAAGAGAACATTTGGGAGACAGTGATCACAACATGGTTACATTTGAGATCTGTCTGGCAAAGCAAAAATGTATAGGTTCAACCAAAACTCTTAATTTTAAAAAAGCGAACTTCAAATTGTTAAGGGCCTCAATGCAACACATAGACTAGGATATTTTATTTAAAGGCAAAAATACTGAGGAAAAATGGTCAGAATTCAAATTTAGGTTGCAGAAATGTACCCAACAGTATATACCAATGGGGAACAAGTGCAGAAGAAGTAAGTCACAGCCAATGTGGTTAACTGCACATGTAAAGAAGGAAATGGCAAGGAAAAAAAAAGCATTCAAATTATTTAAGTCAGAAGGAACTGAACAATCTTTCTTAAAATACAGGGAGTGCAACAAAGATTGCAAAAAGGCAATTAGGGTAGCAAAAATAGATAATGAAACTCGAATTGCAAGGGAAAGCAAGACTAATCCAAAAAAGTTTTTTAAATATATAAATAGCAAAAAACTTAAGAGGGAGTGCATTGGACCATTCAAAAATGAGATGGGTGAGTTGGTTTGTGAGGATAAGGAAAAGGCCGATGTTTTAAACACTTTCTTTGTATCAGTATATACAAGGGAGCAAGGAATGGTATAAGAGCCTCCGCAAGTAACAAATAAAACAATACAATTAATAGATATTGGGTTAACTCAAGGAGATGTCATGGGAAGACTAAACAAAATTAAGACCGACAAAGCACCGGGTCCTGATGATATACATCCAAGGGTTCTTCAGGAACTCAGTTCAGTGGTAGCAAAACCCCTATGTTTACTCTTTAAAGATTCTATTACCACAGGCTCAGTGCCACAGGATTGGCGAATAGCTAACATAGTGCCTCTATTTAAGAAGGGAACTAAAACAGAACCTGGGAATTATAGACCAGTGAGTTTGACCTCTGTAGTGGGAAAACTATTAGAAGGCATAATAAGGAACTATATTCAGGATTACAACACAAAAAATAAGATCATTAGCACGAATCAACATGGTTTTATGAAGAATAGATCATGCCAAACTAATCTTTTCAGCTTCTATGAGGAGGTAAGCAGCAACCTTGACAATGGCAAGGCAGTAGATGTAGTATATCTAGACTTTGCAAAGGCATTTGATACAGTACCACACAGAAGGCTGGTGTATAAAATAAGGAAATTGAGGCTAGGAGATAACCTTTGCAATTGGATACAAAACTGGCTGAAGGATAGGGAACAGTGTGTGGTTGTAAATGGAAAATTCTCCAGTACAGTTAAAGTGGAGAGTGGAGTACCTCAGGGTTCAGTATTGGGTCCGCTGCTTTTTAACATGTTTATAAATGACCTGGAAATAGATATAGAAAGCAAAATATCAATATTTGCAGATGATACTAAATTATGCAAAGTCATTAATTCAGAACAGGATATTTTCTCTCTACAGAGGGACTTACATACAATGTCAGATTGGGCAAACATGTGGAATATGAAGTTTAATGTGGGGAAGTGTAAAGTCATGCATTTGGGAGGAAACAATCCCAAGGCTACTTATAAACTTAATGGAATAATTTTAGGTGACTCGATGCTAGAGAAAGACCTCAGTATCCTTGTCAACTACAAACTTGGAAACAGTGACCAGTGTCAAACAGCAGTAGCAAAGGCAAACAAAGTCCTTGCATAAAAAGAGGTATTGAAGCAAGAGTGGATAACATTATTTTGCCATTATACAAATCATTGGTAAGACCTCACCTTGAATATGCAGTGCAATTTTGGGCACCGGTTCTGAAAAAGGATATACTAGAACTAGAGAGGGTACAGCGGAGAGAAACAAAATTAATTAAAGGAATGGAGGACTTGATATATGAGGAACGACTAAACAAACTTGGTTTATTTACTCTAGAGAAAAGAAGACTAAGAGGAGACCTTATCACATTGTACAAGTATATGAGAGGTCAATACAAGGATCTCTGCGGTGAGCTATTTATTCCAAGGCCTGATTAGGTGACCAGGGGACACCCCTTGAGATTAGAGGAAAGGAGGTTTAAACTTCAGCAGAGGAAGGGTTTTTTTATGGTAAGGTCTGTCAAATTGTGGAATTCATTGCCCAGGAAGGTAGTTATGACATTTAAGATAAGATTAGATACATTTCTTTCAAAAGGGAACATACAGATTTATACTGTTTATCAGTAGGCTGATCAGGAAGGTCTGATAAAGACTAATTTAATTGGTAGCAGGAAAGCTATAAAATTCTCAGTTACTGAGGTATGAGGCGAAGGTTGAACTTGATGAACTTGTGTCTTTTTTCAACCTAATTTACTATGTTACTATGTTACTATGTTACTGATTCCTGCCTACTCCAGGCTTCTTCAGTTTTGTAGTCTAACTCTATTCTAAGAAAAGTAATTTGTCTATTAGTCCTACTGGCTCCAGCCTTCCTCAGTTTTGTAGTCTAACTCTAATCTAAGAAAAGGTGTATATTAGTGATGAGCGAGCACCCCAATGCTCGGGTGTTCGGGTGCTCTGACCGAGCACCCCCTGAGGCTCGAGTGCTCGGCCGAACACCCGAGCCCCATTGAAGTCAATGGGAGGACTCGAGCATTACACCAGGCACCCCCTGCTCTGATGAGGGGAGGGTGCCTGGTCCATAGGAAAAGGGCAGAAAAAGATGGAAACACTACAGAAATGGTTCAGGGACAGCATAGGGAGGATGTCTGGATGCACCTTGGACTCCAACATCGCTGCTGGGAACGATCTTTCGCCCGTAGTACGCCATTTTTACAGACTGACCATAAAACACACAAAAAGGAAAATAAAAACGACTTTAGGCGAAAAATTGTTACCAAACAATATTTGCTGTATATTTACTTGTATATCATCTGCAAATTCTCCCAAAAATTTCCTTGATTTTCAGAACTGAGGCCATGATTAAGAGGGAAACGTGCGCAGAGGCAAATTCTCCCAAAAATTTCCTTGATTTTCAGAACTGAGGCCATGATTAAGAGGGAAACGTGCGCAGAGGCAAATTCTCCCAAAAATTTCCTTGATTTTCAGAACTGAGGCCATGATTAAGAGGGAAACGTGCGCAGAGGCAAATTCTCCCAAAAATTTCCTTGATTTTCAGAACTGAGGCCATGATTAAGATGGAAACGTGCGCTGAGCTGACCATCTAAAACATTATGGGTGAGGGTCTGCTGCAGAGCTGACCATCCTAAACATTATATGCGAAGGCCCGCTAGTGAGCTGACGCTATAAAACATTATATGAGAGGGCCCGCTAGAGAGCTGACCCAATAAAACATTATATGAGAAGGCCCGCTGGTGAGCTGACCTATATAAAAATTGTCAAACAGGGCCCGCTGGTGAGCTGACCCTATATAAAAATTATATCACAGGGCCCGCTGGTGAGCTGGCCCTATATAAAAATTATATCCCAGGGCATATGGAAGAGGAGGAGGAGGATGAGAAGATTAAGAGTCAACCATATACCCGTTTTTTGGGTGGAAGGGGTGAATGGGAATACAGAGTATTCCCATCATTGTAAATAACATATATAAAGTGAGTTTATGTTCCCCCGGGGCTTTCCTCCAGTGGAGTGGAGAAGTCAGGGGAAATCCAGGCCTTGTTCATTTTTATAAGTGTCAACCTATCAGCATTGTCGGTGGAAAGGCGGATACGCTTATCTGTTATGATGCCACCAGCAGCACTAAATACCCGCTCAGACAGAACGCTGGCGGCAGGGCAGGCCAGCACCTCCAAGGCGTAGAGTGCCAGTTCATACCACGTGTCCAGCTTGGACACCCAGTAGTTGTAAGGCACAGAGGGATCATTGAGGACGCTGACACGGTCTGCTACGTACTCCTTCACCATCTTCCAAAACTTTTCCCTCCTTGTGACACTAGGCTGCGCATCAGGGTGAGGGTGCTGGCGGGGTGTCATGAAGGTGTCCCACGCCTTGGAGAGTGTTTCCCTGCCTTTCTCGGAACTGCTGTGTGCTCCCCTTTTCTCCCCTTCTCGGTTGGCCAAGGTAGCACGTACTCTGCCGCCAGCGTTGTCAGATGGAAAATTTTGGAGCAATTTTTCGACAAGAACCTTCTGGTATTGCAACATTTTGCTTGTCCTCTCCACCGGAGGAATGAGAGATGAGAAATTCTCTTTGTAGCGGGGGTCCAGAAGGGTGAACACCCAGTAATCCGTGTTGTCTAAAATGCGTACAACGCGTGGGTCACGGGAAAGGCAGCCTAACATAAAGTCAGCCATGTGTGCCAGAGTACCAACAGTCAAGATTTCGCTGTCCTCACCAGGAGGATGACTCTCAATATCCTCATCCTCTTCCTCCTCTTCTGCCCACCCACGCTGAAGAGATGGAACTAAAGTTCCATGGCTACCCTCTGTAGCGGAGGCAACCGTGTCTTCCTCCTCCTCCTCCTCCTCCTCCTCCGCCTCCTCCAATTGTCGCTGAGAAGACGAAGTGAGGGTGCTCTGGCTATCACCTTGTGTAAGCTCTTCCTCCCCCATTTCCACCTCTTCCACATGCAAAGCGTCGGTTTTAATTGTGAGCAGCGAGCGTTTCAGTAGACACAGAAGTGGGATGGTTACACTGATAATAGCGTTATCGCCGCTCACCATCTGTGTCGATTCCTCAAAATTGCGTAAAACCTCGCAGAGGTCTGACATCCATTCCCACTCCTCACTTCTGATTACAGGAAGTTGAACGGAGAGGCGACGACCGTGTAACAGCTGGTACTCCACTACTGCCCTCTGCTGCTCACAAAGCCGGGCCAACATGTGGAAGGTGGAGTTCCAGCGCGTGCTCACGTCACACAGCAGCCGGTGAGCTGGCAATTGTAAGCGCTGCTGCAGCTTCAACAGGCCGGCTGAAGCTGTTGATGACTTACGGAAATGTGCACACACGCGGCGCACCTTGGTCAAGAGATCATGCACATTGGGGTAGGTTTTTAGAAATCGCTGCACCACTAAATTAAATACATGCGCTAGGCATGGTACGTGTGTGAGCTTGCCGAGCTCCAAAGCCGCCACCAAGTTACGCCCATTATCACACACAACCATGCCTGCTTGCAGGTTGAGTGGCGAGAGCCACTGCTCGGTCTGGTGACTAATCCCCTGCAACAGCTCTGAGGGCGTGTGCTGTTTGTCCCCAAGGCAGATCAGCTTCAGCACGGCCTGTTGACGCTTCCCCACTGCAGTGCTACACTGCTTCCAGCTACTGGCTGATGGGGGAGTGGCGGTGTGTGTAGAGAATTCGGAGGTGGAAACGGAGGAGGAGGAGCCAATAACGTAGGTGCTGGTGGAAACCCTGATGGAGGTAGGGCCCGCAATCCTCGGCGTGGGTAGCACCCGTGCCATCCCAGGGTCCGAGTCGCTCCCAGCCTCCACGACATTCACCCAGTGTGCCGTCAGGGAAATGTAGCGTCCCTGGCCACAAGCACTTGTCCATGTGTCAGTCGTTAAGTGGACCTTCCCAGTAACTGCGTTGGTCAGGGCACGGGTGATGTTACGGGACACATGGTGGTGTAATGCGGGGATGGCACACCGGGAAAAGTAGTGGCGGCTGGGGACCGCGTACCGAGGGACAGCTGCTGCCATCAGGCTGCGGAAGGACTCAGTGTCCACAAGCCTAAATGGCAGCATTTCGATGGCCAGTAATTTTGAAAGGTGTGAGGTTAGTGCTATGGCCTGTGGGTGGGTGGCTGGGTACTTTCTCTTGCGCTCAAATGCCTGGGGTAACGACATTTGGACGCTGTGCTGGGACAGGGAAGTGGATGTGGTCGCTGATGGTGCTTCAGATGCTACAGGTGCAGGGCGGGAGGTATGCGGGCCTGCGCCTCCGACAGGTGATTGGCCGGCACCGAAAACAGGGGAAGAGGAGGCAGTGGTGTGGCCTGCAGACACAGATTGGCGATCCGGGCGTTCCTCCCACTTATTACGGTGCTTGGATGCCATGTGTCGGATCATGCTGGTGGTGGTGAGGTTTCTAGTGTTCATGCCTCGGCTCATTCTGGTGTGGCACAGGTTGCAAACTACAATTCTTTTGTCGTCCGCACTTTCCTTAAAAAAACGCCATACCGCGGAACACCTACCCCTTGGCAAGGTAGATTTACGCAAGGGGGTGCTCCGTGGAACATTTGCGGGCCGGTTTGGTGCGGTCCGCCTTCTTTCTGTAGCCACACCACTGCCTCTTCCAGCCTGTTGCGGTGCTGCAGATGGCTCACCCTCAGGACTGCTGTCATCGCTCGGCTCTACACCTTCCCAGGTGGGGTCAGTCACCTCATCGTCCACCAAGTCCTCCTCCACTTCCTCACTCTGATCATCCTCCTCAAGTCTTGATCCCACCACATACTCAGTCATTGACAACTGTATAACATTCTCCTCAACAAGGTCTTGAGACGGAAATAGTGGTTGATTTAATGGCAACTGTGTCTCATCATCATCATCATCATCCACTACTTCCTTTGACCTTAAATGCCGTTCACATCTGTCATCTTCTTGTGATTGGGTAGCCTCTAGAGGTTGTGAATCAGGGCACAAGATGTCATGTTCCTCTGCAAGCGTGCTTGGAGAGAGGGTCAAATGAAGGATTGGTGATGAGACGAGCTCCTCACTATATCCCAGTGTGGGATCACTTCTTTGACCAGACCGTGTATGGTGGGAGGAAGGATGATCAGAGTGAGGATTATGTTGACCAGACTCTTGGCTACTGAGAGTGGACTTGGTGGAAGACAGGGTGGTGCTTAACCGACTGGAAGCAGTATCAGCTGTCATCCAACCGACCACCTGTTCGCAGTGGTCGGACCTCGAGAGTGATGTCCTGCGACGCCCTGTAAAATTACACATGAAGCTAGGTATGGTGGATGTCTTTCTTTCTTGTGCTCTGGCACCAGGCACAGTTTCTCCGCGTCCTGACCCGCGCCCTGAACTTTCAGGATCACGTCCACTTCCCCGTCCCTTTTTACCCGCCTTCTTCATCTTACACAGAATATGTGACTTTAATATTTGAGTTTGAAAACTTAACAGTATTTCTTATTATTCTGCAACTGTACAGAGTACACAGAATAGGCTGCTAAACTGCGGTGAAACACACTGAATGGAATATGTGACTTTAATATTTGAGTTTGAAAACTTAACAGTATTTCTTATTATTCTGCAACTGTACAGAGTACACAGAATAGGCTGCTAAACTGCGGTGAAACACACTGAATGGAATATGTGACTTTAATATTTGAGTTTGAAAACTTAACAGTATTTCTTATTATTCTGCAACTGTACAGAGTACACAGAATAGGCTGCTAAACTGCGGTGAAACACACTGAATGGAATATGTGACTTTAATATTTGAGTTTGAAAACTTAACAGTATTTCTTATTATTCTGCAACTGTACAGAGTACACAGAATAGGCTGCTAAACTGCGGTGAAACACACTGAATGGAATATGTGACTTTAATATTTGAGTTTGAAAACTTAACAGTATTTCTTATTATTCTGCAACTGTACAGAGTACACAGAATAGGCTGCTAAACTGCGGTGAAACACACTGAATGGAATATGTGACTTTAATATTTGAGTTTGAAAACTTAACAGTATTTCTTATTATTCTGCAACTGTACAGAGTACACAGAATAGGCTGCTAAACTGCGGTGAAACACACTGAATGGAATATGTGACTTTAATATTTGAGTTTGAAAACTTAACAGTATTTCTTATTATTCTGCAACTGTACAGAGTACACAGAATAGGCTGCTAAACTGCGGTGAAACACACTGAATGGAATATGTGACTTTAATATTTGAGTTTGAAAACTTAACAGTATTTCTTATTATTCTGCAACTGTACAGAGTACACAGAATAGGCTGCTAAACTGCGGTGAAACACACTGAATGGAATATGTGACTTTAATATTTGAGTTTGAAAACTTAACAGTATTTCTTATTATTCTGCAACTCTGCAGAGTACACAGAATAGGCTGCTAAACGGCGGTGAAACACACTGAATGGAATATGTGACTTTAATATTTGAGTTTGAAAACTTAACAGTATTTCTTATTATTCTGCAACTGTACAGAGTACACAGAATAGGCTGCTAAACTGCGGTGAAACACACTGAATGGAATATGTGACTTTAATATTTGAGTTTGAAAACTTAACAGTATTTCTTATTATTCTGCAACTCTGCAGAGTACACAGAATAGGCTGCTAAACGGCGGTGAAACACACTGAATGGAATATGTGACTTTGATATTTTAGTTTGAAGACTTAACAGTATTTCTTCCTATTCTGCAACTCTGCACAGTACACAGAATAGGCTGCTAAACTGCGGCGAAGCACACTGAATGGAATATGTGACTTTGATATTTTAGTTTGAAGACTTAACAGTATTTCTTCCTATTCTGCAACTCTGCACAGTACACAGAATGTGCTGCTAAACTGCGGCGAAGCACACTGAATGGAATATGTGACTTTGATATTTTAGTTTGAAGACTTAACAGTATTTCTTCCTATTCTGCAACTCTGCACAGTACTCAGAATGTGCTGCTAAACTGCGGCGACGCACACTGAATGGAATACGTGACTTTGATATTTTAGTTTGAAGACTTAACAGAATGTGCTCTAATCTGCAACTTTGCACACTAAACAGAATGTGCTCTAATCTGCAACTTTTCACACTAAACAGAATGTGCTCTAATCTGCAACTGTGCACACTAAACAGAATGTGCTCTAATCTGCAACTTTTCACACTAAACAGAATATTTTTTTTTTTTTTTTTTTTTTTTTTTTCCCCCCACACAAAATAACCTGCTGCCCCCACACACAGTAGTCCTAAAAAGGACTTTTGGTTCTTTTTTGTCACAATTTTTTTTTTTCCTCCCTACACTGCCTTTCCCTTCCTATCCTCAGCTCTCCCTGGCTCAGACTGAGCCGAACTCGATGGTCAGGTGCTATACAGCACCCGACCACGGGTTCTGGCCAGCCAATCAGTGTAATGCCAGCAGCCAACATGGCTGCTGGCATTACACCGATGTCAGAGCCTCCCTGCACGTTTATTGGCTGCGCAGCAGCCGCAAAACGTGCGGGGAGGAGACCCGAACATGGCGGGCGAGCACATGCGGTACTCGTACGAGTACCGCCATGTGCCGAGCAGAGCGATGCTCGAGCCGATCCGAGCATCGGCCGAGCATGCTCGCTCAACACTAGTGTATATCTATGAGCACAGCCTGCGCTAGGTTTACTCAGTTTTGTAGTCTAACTCTTATCTAAGAAAAGAGGTATGTCTATCTACTGAGTCCTGCCTGCTCCAGGCTTCCTCAGTTTTATAGTCTAATTCGAATCTAAGAAAAGTAATTTGTCTATGAGTCTTACCGTCTCCAGCCTTCCTCAGTTTTGTAGTCTAACTCTAATCTAATAAAAGTTATATATCTATGAGTCCTGCCTGCTCCAGGCTTCCTCAGTTTTGTAGTCTATCTCTTATCTAAGAAAATTCATATGTCTATGAGTCCTGCCTGTTCTAGGCTTCCTTAGTTTTGTAGTCTAACTCTAATCTAAGAAACATTGTATTTCTATCTACTCAGTCATGCCTGCTCCAGGCTTCTTCCGTTTTTTAGTCTAGCTCTAATCTAACAAAAGTCATATGTCTATGAGTCCTGCTTGCTTCAGGCTTCCTCAGTTTTGAAGTCTAACTCTAATCTAAGAAAAGTAATTTGTCTATGAGTCCTACCGGCTCCAGACTTCTTCAGTTTTGTAGTCTAACTCTGGACTAAGAAAAGTCATATGTCTATGTGTCCTACCTGCTCAAGGCTCCTTCAGTTTTGTAGTCGAAATCTAATCTAAGAAAAGTCATATATCTATGAGTCCTGCCTGCTCCAGGCTTCTGTAATTTTTTAGACTAATTCTAATCTAAGAAAAGTCATATTTCTATGAGTCCTGTCTGCTCCAGTCTTCCTCAGTTTTGTAGTCTAATTCTAATCTAAGAAAAGTAGTATGTCTTTCTACTGAGTCCTGCCTGCTCCAGGCTTCTTCAGTTTTGTAGTCTAACTCTAATCTAACAAAATTCATATGTCTATGAGTCCTGCCTGCTAAACGTTTCCTCACTTTTGTAGTCTAACTCTAATCTAAGAAAAGTCGTATGTTTCTCTACAGATTCCTGTCTGTTCAATGCTCCTTCAATTTTGTAGTCTAACACTAATCTAAGAAAAGTCGTATATCTATGAGTCCTGCCTGCTGCAGGCTTCTGTACTTTTTTAGACTAACTATAATTTAAGAAAAGTCAGATGTCTATGAGTCCTGCCTGCTCCAGGCTTCTATAGTTTTGTAGTCTAACTCTAATGTAAGAAAAGTCATATATACATGATTACTTCCTGCTCCAGGCTTCGTGGGTTTTGTAGACTAACTTTAATCTAAGAAAAGTCATTTGTCAATCAGTCTAATCTCAGAAAATGAATTTGTCGATGAGTCCTACCGGCTCCAGTTTTGTAGTCTAACTCTAATCTAAGAAAAGCCATATGTCTATGAGTACTGGCTGCTCCAATCTTCCTCAGTTTTGTAGTGTAACTCTAATCTAAGAAAAGTTGTATGTCTATCTGCTGAGTCCTGCCTTCTCCCGGCTTCTTCAGTTTTGTAGTCTAACTCTAATCTAACAAAAGTCATAAGTCTATGAGTCCTGCCTGCTCCACGCTTCCTCAGTTTTGTAGTCTAACTTTAATCTAAGAAAAGTCATATGTCTATGAGTCCTGCCTGCTTCAAGCTTCCACAATCTTGTAGTTTAACTCTAATCTAAGAAAAGTCGTATGTTTCTCTACAGAGTCCTGCCTGCTCAAGACTCCTTCAGTTTGGTAGTCTAACTCTAATCTAAGAAAAGTTGTATATTTATGAGTCCTGCCTGCCCCAGGCTTCTGTATTTTTTTAGACTAACTCTAATCTAAGAAAAATCAAATGCCTGTGAATCCTTCCTGCTCCAGGCTTTCTCAGTTTTGTAGTCTAACTCTAATCTAAGAAAAGTCATATATCTATGATTACTGCCTGATCCAGGATTCCTGAGTTTTGTAGTCTTACTCTAATCTAAGAAAAGTCATATGTCTATCTACTGAGTCCTACCTACTCCAGGCCTCTTCAGTCTTGTAGTCTAATTCTAATCTAAGATAAGTCATACGTCTATGAGTCCTGCCTGCTCCAGGCTTCCGCGGTTTTGTAGTCTAACTCTAATCTAAGAAAAGTCGTATGTCTATGCGTCCTGCCTGCTCTAGCCTTCCTCAGTTTTGTACTCAAACATACAATTTTTTTTAGATTAGAGTTAATCTACAAAACTGCGGAAGCCTGGAGCAGGCAGGAGTTAATCTAATGAGTTTTGCCTGCTTCCAGGCGTCTTCAGTATTGTAGTATAACTCTAATCTAAGAAAAGTCATATGTCTAGAGCCCTGCAAGCTTCAGGCTTTCTCAGTTTTGTAGTGTAACTCTAATCGAAGGAAAGTTGTATGTCTATGTGTCCTGCAAACTCCAGGCTTCCTCAGTTTTGTAGTGCACCTCTAATCTAAGAAAAGTCAGATGTCTATGACTCCTACCTGCTCCAGGCTTCTTCTGTTTTGTAGTCAAACTCTCATCTAAGAAAAGTCAGATGTCTTTGAGTCCTGCCTGCTCCAGGCCTCCTCAGTTTTGTACTCATACTCTAATCTAATGTATGTTGTATGTCTATCTACTGAGTCCTGCCTGCTCAAGGGTCCATTAGTTTTGTAGTCTAAACATAATCTAAGAAAAGTCGTATGTCTATGAGTCCTACCTGCTCCAGGCTTCCTCAGTTTTGTAGTCTAACTCTAATGTAAGAAAAGTCAAATGTCTAGAGCCTTGCAATCTTCAGGATTCCTCAGTTTTGTAGTGTAACTCTAATCTAAGAAAAGTCAGATGTCTATAAGTCCTTCCTGGTCCAGGCTTCTTCAGTTTTGTAGTCAAACTCTCATCTAAGAAAAGTCAGATGTGTATGAGTCCTGCCTGCTCCAGTCTTCCTCAATTTTGTAGGTTTTCTGTAATTGAATTAAAGTCGTATATCTAAGAGTCCTGTCTGCTCCAGGCTTCCTCAGTTTTGTAGTCTAACTCTAATCTAAGAAAAGTCGTATGTCTATCTGCTGAGTCCTGCCTGCTCCCGGCTTCTTCAGTTTTGTAGTCTAACTCTAATCTAACAAAAGTCATATGTCTATGAGTCCAGGCTGATCCAGGCTTCCACAATCTTGTAGTTTAACTCTAATCTAACAAAAGTCGTATGTTTTTCTACAGAATCCTGTCTGCTCAAGGCTCCTTCAGTTTTGTAGTCTATCTCTAATCTAAGAAAAGTCGTATATCTATGAGTCCTGTCTGCTCCAGGCTTCTGTAGTTTTTTAGACTAACTCTAATCTAAGAAAAATGAGATGTCTATGATTCCTGCCTACTCCAGGCTTCTTCAGTTTTGTAGTCTAAATCTAATCTAAGAAAAATTGTATGTCTAGAGTATTTCCTGCTCTAGGCTTCCTCAGTTTTGTACTAAAACATACAACTTTTCTTAGATTAGAGTTAGACTACAAAACTGATGAAGTCTGGAGCAGGCATGAGTTAATCTAATGAGTCCTGATTGCTCCAGGCATCTTCAGTTTTGTAGACTAACTCTAATCTAGGAAAAGTCATATGTCTAGATGCCTGCAAGCTGCAGGCTTCCTCAGTTTTGTAGTGTAACTCTAATCTAAGAAAAGTTGTATGTCTATGAGTCCTGCAAGCTCCAGGCTTCCTCAGTTTTGTAGTGTAACTCACATCTAAGAATAGTCAAGTGTCTATGAGTCCTGCCTGCTCCAGGCTTCTGTAGTTTTTTTGGACTAACTCTAATCTAAGAAAAATCAGATGTCTATGATTCCTGCCTACTCCAGGCTTCTTCAGTTTTGTAGTCTAACTCTAATCTAAGAAAAGTTTTATGTCTAGAGTCTTGCCTGCTCTAGTCTTCCTCAGTTTTATACTAAAACATACAACTTTTCTTAGATTAGAGTTAGACTACAAAACTGATGAAGTCTGGAGCAGGCACGAGTTAATCTAATGAGTCCTGATTGCTCCAGGTGTCTTCAGTTATGTAGTCTAACTCTAATCTAGGAAAAGTCATATGTCTACTTGCCTGCAAGCTGCAGGCTTCCTCAGTTTTGTAGTGTAACTCTAATCTAAGGAAAGTTGTATGTCTATGAGTCCTGCAAGCTCCAGGCTTCCTCAGTTTTGTAGTGTAACTCTAATCTAAGAATAGTCAAATGTCTATGAGTCCTTCCTGCTCCAGTCTTCTTCAGTTTTGTAGTCTAACTCTAATCTAAGAAAAGTCAGATGTCTATGAGTCCTGCCTGCTCCAGGCTTCCTCAGTTTTGTACGCTAATCTAATATATCTAATATATATGTTGTATGTCTATCTACTGAGTCCTGCCTGCTCAAGGCTCCTTTAGTTTTGTAGTCTAAATATAATCTAAGAAAAGTTGTTTGTCTATGAGTCCTACCTGTTCCAGGCTTCCTCACTTTTGTAGTCTAACTCTAATCTAAGAAAAGTAATATGTCTATGAGTCCTTCCAGCTCCAGGCTTCCTCAGTTTTGTAGTCTATCTCTAATCTAAGAAAAGTTGTATGTCTATCTACTGAGTCCTGCCTGCTGCTGAAGGCTCCTTCAGTTTTGTAGTCTAACTTTAATCTAAGAAAAGTCATTTGTCAATCAGTCCTGTCTGCTCCAAGCTTCCTCAATTTTGTAGTCTAACTCTAATCTAAGAAAAGGCATTTGTCTATGAGTCTTGCCTTCTCCAGGCTTCCACAGTTTTGTAGTCAAACTCTAATCTAAGAAAAATCGTATGTGTATAAGCACTGCCTACTCTAGGCAACTCAGTTTTGTCGTCTAGCTCTAATCTAGGAAAAGTTGTATGTATATCTACTGTGTTCTGCCTGGTCCAGGATTCCACAGTTTTGTAGTTTTACTATAATCTAAGAAAAGTCA
Source organism: Rhinophrynus dorsalis (assembly GCA_037306005.1). NCBI lineage: Eukaryota > Metazoa > Chordata > Amphibia > Anura > Rhinophrynidae > Rhinophrynus > Rhinophrynus dorsalis. The sequence continues at coordinate 79,150,117 of CM074727.1, forward strand.
TATTTCTATGAGTCCTGCCTGCTACAGGCTTCTTCAGTTTTGTAGTCTAACTCTAATCTAACAAAAGTCATATGTCTATGAGTCCTGCCTGCTTCAGGCTTCTGCAATCTTGTAGTTTAACTCTAATCTAAGAAAAGTTGTATGTTTTTCTACAGAGATCTGCCTGCTCAAGGCTCCTTCACTTTGTAGTCTAACTCTGTAACGGTTTGTTCGACACACAGACACAGTGGTTTAGGATAAAACACAGTTTTATTGATCCCTCACAGGTCCTGTAGTATACATGCAGAATAATACAGACACACGACAGGTTACATATACATATGCCTACACAGGTCCAGTATAACCATAAAGTCCATAGCAGTCTATACTGACACAGGTCAGGCAGAATATGTTGGATTCCCAGGGGGAAGGTACTGAATGTGTGGAGAGTTCTGTGATAGAGCTCTCTCCATATAGAGAGCTTAGGGATACGTAACGTCCAGAAACAGGTTAGTAGAACAAACGTGAACTCCCAGAGTAATATCAGGAATTGAGTAACATAGGACACTGCCGTAGCAGTAACGGAGACACACACTTGCACTCTGCAGAAGCAGTAACGGAGACCAGGCCAATGGTAACCTGTGGTAGCAGTAATGGAGGCAGACACTTGCACTCTGCAGGAGCAGTAACGGAGACTAGACCAATGGCACACTGCCGTAGCAGTAACGGAGGCAGACCCTTGCACTCTGCAGGAGCAGTAATGGAGACTAGATCTATGGCACACTGACGTAGCAGTAACGGAGGCAGACACTTGCACTCTGCAGGAGCAGTAACGGAGACTAAGCCAATGGTACACTGCTGTAGCAGTAACAGAGACAGACATTTGCACTCTGAAGGAGCAATAACAGAGACTAGGCCAATGGCACACTGCAGTAGCAGTAACAAAGGCAGACACTTGCACTCTGCAGAAGCAGTAACGGAGACTAGACCAATGGCACACTGCCGTAGCAGTAACGGGACTGTCACTTGTAGTCTGCAGAGGCAGTAACGGAGACTAGACCAATGGCACACTGCTATAGCAGTAACGGTACTGACACTTGTACTCTGCAGAAGCAGTAACGGAGACTAGGCCAATGGCACACTGCCATAGCATTAACGGGACTGACACTTGCACTCTGCAGAAGCAGTAACAGAGACTAGGCCAATGGCACACTGCCGTAGCAGTAACGGGACTGACACTTGCACTCTGCAGGAGTGATAACGGAGACTAGGCCAATGACACACTGCCGTAGCAGTAATGGAGACTGATACTTGTATTCTGCAGGAACAGAAATGGAGACTGGATAGCCTGAAGGATCAGAATGTTGCCAGGGCGACACAGGGCCGCCAAAGCAGGAACGCCAACCAAGCCAGGTTGAATCACGGAGCAGGAAAGTCAGCTAAGCTGGGTCGGATCACGGAGCAGGAACGTCAGCCAAGCCAGGTCGAATTACGGAGCAGGAACTTCAGCCAGACTGGGTCGGATCACGGAAGCAGGAACGGCAGCCAAGCCGGGTCGGTACACAGGAACAAGAGACAAAATGCAGAGTATTCAGGCAGGCCAAGTCGGTACACTGGGAATCACTGAGCAGAAACAAGCACTGGTACAGGAACACCATGAACAGGCACCGGATGGGTGCCAGAGCCCAGTATATAAAGGCCATACTGGGCGGGAAAAAACACAGGACAGCCAGTGGGAGCAATCACAGTGTATCGTGACAGGAAACAAAGCAAGGGGAGCACGGGCACCGTGATAGTACCCCCCTCTCACAGATCCCCTCTCCTGGAAGAGGGACCTGGTTTCTGAGGAAATTTAGAGTGGAAATTGTGCAGTAATCTAGGAGCATGAAGGTCATTCTGATCAACCCAGGAACGTTCCTCAGGGCCATAGCCCTTCCAATGGAAAAAATATTGCAATTTTCCTCTAAATCTGCGTGAATCGATTATGCTTTGGACCTCATACTCCTCCTGACCCTGAACCTCCACCGGACTGGGAACCACATGAGTGGTAGTGTAGCGGTAGCATACCAGAGGTTTCAGCAGAGATACGTGGAACACATTATGAATGCGCATAGACGCAGGGAGATCCAAGGCATACGAAACAGGGTTAATTGTATGGATCACCCTGAAGACCCCAATGAACCGGGGAGCCAACTTATTAGAAGGAACTTGCAAATTAAGGTTTCTGGAGGAGAGCCATACCCTGTACTCAACCTGAAAGGAGACCGCTGGCAGCCGTCTACGGTTAGCGTGGCGCTGATGACGCTGGAATGACTTACTGAGGGCCCTCTGAACCTGTGTGGAGTGGAGTTGCTCGATGTGCTCGTCCAGAGCTGGAATCTGTTGCGACTGGAATGAGTCCGGGAGCAAACATGGCTGGAACCCGTAGTTGATGAGAAACAGGGAGCTCCCGGACAATGAATTAACGGCACAGTTCCTATCGAATTCTGCCCACGGCAACAAGTCTGCCCATTTATCGTGATGATTGGTAACAAAACAGCGCAGGAACTATTCCAGTCCTTTATTGGCACGCTCAGCAGCTCCATTGGTCTGGGGATGGTAGGCAAATGAAAAGGACAGTTGAATGCCCATCTGGTTACACAATGCTCTCCAAAATCTGGATACAAATTGGCTCCCACGGTCGAACACCAGAACTCTCAGTACCCCATGCAACTGGAATACCTCTTTAGCAAAGACAACTGCCAGCTCATGGGCTGAGGGAAGGCCAGGAAGGGGCACGAAGTGAGCCATCTTAGAAAATCTACCAACCACCATAAGTATGAAAGAATAACCCCAGGACACAGGCAATTCTCCCAAGAAATCAATGGATACATGGGACCAAGGTCATTCACCATTCTTTATTGGTTGGAGTAAGCCCACTGGGAGGTGTCTAGGGGTTTTGGCACAAGCACAGGTGGTACAGGCCACCGTGAATGCGGAGCAGTCGGCCCGTAGGGAGGGCCACCAAAATACTTGTGAGAGAGACCAAATTAATTGATCCCTCCCAATATGCCTAGCAGCCTTAGAAGAGTGGTATGTCTTGAGCAAACGGGTACGAAATGGCTCATCCACAAAGCACTTGCCCACTGTGGTTTCTGGGGGTGCCGTAGCCTGGGTAGCCAGAATCTCCTCCCCCAGTGGCGAAGTGCTACTAGTACGTAGGGTGGCCAGGATGTGATCAGGCTGAATGATGAGTATGGGGACCTCATCCTTCTTCATCTCTGGCCCAAATTGTCTAGACAGGGTGTCAGACCTAACATTCTTGGAACCTGGCAAGTAGGATACTACAAAGTTGAAATGGGATAAAAACAGGACCCATCTGGCCTGACGAGAGGACAATCTTTTATCCTCTGAGAGATAAGTCAGGTTTTTGTGGTCAATTAGAATTAATACAGGAGTTCTGGTACCTTCCAGCAGGTGACGCCACTTTTTCAAGACGAGAATAATAGCCAGGAGTTTTCTGTCGCCAATTTCATAGTGACTCTGGGCACTAGACAGTTTTTAGAGAAAAACCCACATGGTCTCAGAGTGCCCCCTGCCACCGGGCGCTGTGACAGTACTGCCCCTACCCCAATTTCAGAGGCATCAACCTCCAACGTGAATGGAAGGGAAGGGTTGGGGTGGGACAATACAGGAGCGGATGCAAAAGCGGATTTTAGTGTCTCAAAAGCATGATCAGCTGCATCAGACCATTGGGAAGGATTGGCACCCTTGTGCGTAAGGTCAGACAGAGGTTTAACAATAGTGGAAAAATTATGATATAAACTTCCTGAAATAATTGGCAAACCCCAAAAAGCGCTGAATCGCTTTTAACCCTTTGGGTCGTGGCCATTGCAAGACGGCTGCGAATTTCTCCTGGTCCATAGCAATACCATCCTTAGAGATCACGAAAGCCAAAAAAGGCACTTTGGACCTGTGAAACTTGCACACATTTTACAGAATAGCTTATTCTTGCGTAAGCGAAGCAAGACCTCAGTCACATCCTTGATGTGTTGAGACAGATTAGCTGAGTGTTAGACTTGTGCACGGACAAAATTATCGATTTAATTCGAATTCGGACAAAATTATTTTTTTTTTAATTCGGATGATCCTAATTTCGGACCGGACCTATTCGATTCAAACGAAATTCTGATCCATTTCCGAATTATTCGGCCGAATTTAACATGGGTTAAATTATAGCAGAGCGCCTCCGTGCACGCTGCTATCATTCTTTGCAGACAGGGTGTGCATTTAGATAAAGATCCATCCCAAAAACGGACATTGTCGTACATTGCCAGTCTGTGCATATCACCTCTACTCCAGCATGGGATGCCAGTCACAATCCAAACGTCGAACATCGAGAACCCATGCCTGTCATTCAATTTAGCATATGCTCGAACATCGAAAACCCATACCTGTCATTCAATTTAGCATATGCTCGAACATCGAAAATCCATGCCTGTCACATCCTACTCAACATATGTGGTCGACTTGAACATGGACAAACTACATGTCACATTCTATGTTAGTACATGGGTAAAGGTTAAGGTTTCATTTTATGGTACCAGCCTCCTACCCTACTGTCCCTCTTTGGTACCCAAATTCCTCTCTCTCGTTTTTCTATCCTGATTTCCCCTCATATCAGATAAGTCTATGTGTAAATACATTAGTGTTTCATACTACATCAAGAATAAACATCAGTGATTGTTTAAACTGAAGTATGCGTGTCTAAACTAATTTGTGTATTGAGAATACATTAACCCCATCGCGACAAGTGACTTACCAGGTACGTCCCGCAAAAACTGTCACTTAGTGACAGAGGACGTACCTGGCAAGTCCCGGAAGTCATTCGCTAGAATGAAGGAGAAAAAAAATCTGTCGTTAAGTGCCGGCCGGGTTTGTGCGCGGCTGGTCACTAAGGGGTTAATCTTGTGCTAAATCATCAACTCACAGTAATGTTACGTACAGTATACATTGGCGTTTTCGATGTTCGAAAGAAACTGAATGCGCTGGGCGTGGAGCACTCAGTTGCCTCCCCGGAGTGATCTCAGATTGCCACACATAGTTTGTTGAACATCACAAACATATATCTGTCACAGCCTAACCTGCATAGTATGTCGAACATAACCAAGCCGTTCAACCCCTCCTACCCTACACAGCTTGTCAACCAAACCATCTTGTCACTTCCTGCCCCTGCTTAGTGTGCGATATCATAATGTATCTTCCTCGAATCGTATTGGATAGATTGAGATGGTATCGCCCATTCCAGCTCCCGCTTTCGAATACTATTGGCCCAAGTTTCGAACTCGTAGGATTCACATTGCTGGTTGGCTAGGTGCCTTACTAGCAATGCAAAAAAGTTAAAGATGACTCTATGACCCCCAACAGACAGCCATTTTACAGATCAGCAGTTATCTTGAATGAAAGAAGAGCAGCAATGGCCAGAGGAAGAGAAATACCCTTCAGCATGGAGGAGAATGAGGCACTAGTGGGGGCACTGCAGGGATGTTATTACCAGCTCTTTGGCCCATTGACAGCTTCCACCGCTGTAGTGGATAAGAGCGAAATGTGGGATACTGTGGTGGAAACTGTCAATGAGGTGGCAGTGTCCCCACACACATCAATCAGGTGCAGGAAGCAGGTATACGACATTAGAAGGCAGGTGCTGCGGAAAAAGGCGAGGATGGAGGTAGAGCGGTCATCTGGGGCCTCCAGTAGACCTGTTCTAAGCCATCATTATGAACAGGTCCTGGATGGCCTCATTGCAGCATCTGAGGCAGAAGCTGCTCCTGCTTCAGGCAGTGATGAGGATGTTGCTGGTCCATCACATGCTGGACCAGCTCCCATCACCCCTGTAGCAGGACCAGTGTAATCCTCAGATGCTGAAGATGACCATGCTCCTGCATTTTCCCCTGCCCCAACAGCACCTGTCTTCCCTGTCCACGTGCCCGCTCCTGTTCCTGTTGATGTAATTGCCCATTCTCCATTAGCTGAAGGGAGTGACTCTTCCTCTGGTCTCTGGATATGCACGAGTTCCGCCAGGAGCAGTGGCAGTGATTCCCCCTCCCTGCATGCCTCAGAGTTGGGTACTCCAGTGCCAGACATCTCCGCAGCTGAGGAGTCAGAACATGCTGACGTGTTTTCTGGTAAGTAATTGTATTCTGATGCATGTGTTCATGTAATGTTGTTAACCCTTTGAGTGCTAGAGGGGTACGCAAGGCATTGCATGTGTTGTGTAACCCTCTGGCACTCAAATATCTACCACTGAGCAGATAGGTGTGCAATGTATGGTAAAGCACTACAAATCACACATATCTGCTCTGTGTAACATAATCCTTTGTAATGCAATGTCCACATGTGTGCATACCTCCCAACATTTCAAATGGCGAAAGAGGGACACTTCTGTTTTAGGTGGCGTTTCTGGGGGCGTGGCTGGTAGGCGGGGCATTTCCAAGAATATTTAGGTTATTTCTTGACCCATCTGCACCTCTTTGTGTAGCTGATAAATGATTTAGAGCAAGACCAGCAAGTATATTACCCATATTAATGTATAAACACATATACTGACTATTAACACATTAATGTTTTATTGCTGTGTAGCAATGTAATACACACCACTCATTCTGATGTCCTAAAAAGAGGGACAAAAGGGTAGAAAAGAGGGACAGAGGGATTTGGGTCTCAAAGAAGGACACTTGGGAGGTATGTGTCTGTACTGTAATTTAGTACTTTGTTATGCAGTGTCCATTTGTTATGCAATGTCCATTCGTGTGTGTAATGTAATGTAATTTACTACTTTGTTATGCAATGTCCATGTGTGTGTGTGTACTGTAACGTAGTGTTCTCTTCTCATTACAGATGAACCTGATGGAGTACCTAGCTCTGGCAGGGAGGGGGAAGAAGAAGTTATCACCCTCTATCTGGAGCCGGTCACTGCCACTGCTCCTGCCAGTGTGGAGGAAGAGGTGGCCACTGGTAAGTTGTTTTTAAGATGTCTCCCTCACGTACAAATTTGTTTTTAGTCATGTTAAATTGTTCCATATGTGTATTAGCAGCCCAGCTTGCTTTAGCCATATCTAATTTATATAATTATTGCATTGCCACAGGGGTGAGCAGCAGCGCATTGCTAAGCTATGCTTTGCTCACCCTTCTGGCACTCCAAGGCAGGGCCAGACTGGCCTACCGGGATACCGGGAAAATTCCTGGGAGGCCACCTGGGAGGCCACCTCCACCTTCCCTGGGGCTGCTTCAAAATCACGAAGTTATCCGCGGCCACGGTCCTGTCACCTTGCGGCGGCGTGTTGCTTCTTGATTGCAGGAGTGCTGGCCGTGGCCATAATGAGACAGGACAGCGTCCGTGAGATTTGATGGGCCCCGCAACATGCTGAGGTGACATGCCGGAGGAGGCAGAGGAGGGGGTGCAGGAAGAAGCTAGGGTGCAGGCCCCCATTGGTGCACCTGGGGACCACCACGTGGAAAGGGCAGATGAGGATAGTAAATTGTAATATGTCCTCCAGCAAAAACATGTACATCCGTTCAATGTCTAATATGTCTTTTGTTGTGTGTTGTTGGTTTACATTTGTGGAAAGGGTTCGGAGCTTTGTGTTTCTGGTTGTTGTAACCATTTCAATGGCAGAGGGGTACCCAATGCAGTCTCAAAATTGTTGTGCACTCCTCTGGCACTGAAATGGGTTAAGGTGCCATACAATTATCTCACCCTTGTGAAAATGTCCTGTATCTCATCAGGGTCATCGTAGGCTGTGACTGGTGAGGAGAATGAGGAACCACCTCTGGGGGTGTCTGCCTCTGCTCCTGAGGCTATGGAACGGGAAGCGCATGGTAAGTAAAATCCTAAATCTGCTGGTCCATGTGTGTTCCACCTGTCTCCCCTTCCCTTACAAAGACCCCAAATTCCCTGTAGTGATCTGTGTTCTTGTCACACATACCTGTGACAGTATCATGGCATGAACAAATATCATTATGTGAGTTTTGTTCATGCCATGATCTTGTCACACACGTATGCTTGGCTCCAGGCCATAGCACACACCTACAGTTCCCGTTTGCAGGCTAGCACTAATTGAGTGTTGGTGGATCAATCACAATGACAGTGATGATCCACCTGTGTCCAATCAATGCTAAAGAGCAAACCTGACCTGTCAGTTTGTTTATAGCAGGGGTGGTCAATCCTTTTCTCTGGCCACAACAATGCTACATGATTGCTGCGTGGATGTGTCACCTATTTATAACATAGCCCAAATAGTTAGGCTACAGATAGAATACTTGTAAAACGTTATTAATTTGTTTTTTAAAAGTTTAATTTGTTGTAAATTTAACTTAGAAAGTCTGTCCCCTACCTACTTCTGCATAGACTGCTCTGCCTCTGCTCTCCACCCTCCTCCGATGACGGAGGCTTCATTGTGGAAGCTGGAGCGCTCTCATTGGCTAGATATCGATCTCTGCCAACGAGACCGCTCCATCTTGCAGACAGAAGACTCCATCATTGGAGGAGGGTGGAGAGCAGAGGCAGAGTGACGGACTGAAGTTACAGAACAGGTAACTGCAGTCTATACAGAAGTAGATAGGGGACAGATTTTCAAAGTTAAATTTACAACAAATAAAACTTAAAAATAAAACATGAACAACATTTTAGAAGTATTCGATATGTAGCCTATTTAGGCTATGTTATAAATAGGAGACACATCCACTTTAACACATTTTGTGTGGTGATTCTCAGCAATGGTCCTGTTGTGTAGGATGCACAATCATGTCCTCTAACCATCACAAAAGTGCATGTTGTCAGTTGAACACAAGTGAATGTCAATACCGCTTGTGTTTAAGTGAGCACATGCTGACAACATGCATTGTTGGTGTGGTTAGAGGACATGATTGTGCATCCTAGACAACAGGACCATTGCTGATAATCACTCTGCTAAATGCATCAAACATCTGTGTGCCAGAGAGGTGCTCACTGCTTTCCATTTCTTCTTTCCCCACAGCTGCATCTGATGAACAACCACAGCAGCAGCCCCCTTCCAGCCAGGCATTCGCAGAGGCCCTGGGCATCCTATACGGGATCTCAGCTGACATGAGGGGCTTACGGCGTCAGCTGAGAAACGACATGCACCGTCAGGAGGCTCTGCTCCATCAAATGATGGAGCAGAACAGATTGATGCTGGGCCTCCTGACAGCGCATGTCGTGCATCCAGGGCCAGCCCCCACCCCCAGCAGCTCCTCATCAGACAGCAGCCTGGAATCAGCTGATGCCCTGCCTGCTGCACATGGTGGTAGGTGCCACCTACCCAGATGGGGGCCTCGCACAAGAGGAGGAAGGAGGCCCCCCCACTGACCCCATTGCCTCCAGAGGGTGATTTTTCTTTTTTTTTTTCAAGTTTATTATTATTATTTGTATTATTATTATTATTAATAATAATATTTGTTATTAAATGTTTAAACTTCAGCATTGTTGTTGTCTATTTATTTCTGATACAAACAGGGGGGAGATACACCAAAGTGTTATGAGGAGGTGATGAAGTGGAGATGACCCTTCCAGTGTGATGAACAATCCTTGCTTCTTCCATCTAGCCAGTGAACCGAGATTTAACCAACCTGTAAGTTCTTAGTGCATTGGCTCCATGGGATAATCCAGGAATCGGAAAGTTTAGCACACTGGAGAAGTTCCTTACACCTCATCACCATTTGAAAACACCTTAGTGCATAACCCCACTGCTGACCCACTCTTCTGTGTGTGTCTCCAGCCCTTGTCTGTCTCCCCAAGAGATTGGAAAAGGGAAGGAGACAGACACAGATTTGCATGAAGGGAAGCTGACAGAGGAGGAGGGTGGCAGAGGGACAGAAAGGGAAGGAAATGGATGGATAGAGAAGGAAGGAGGCTGATGGACAGAGAGGGAAGGAGGCTGGACAGAGAGGGAAGGAGGATGATGGACAGAGAGGGAAGGAGGCTGATGGACAGAGGGAATGAATGTAAAGGAGTCAAAGGGAGATGTGTAGACTGACTGGGCTCAATTCAAATGATGGAGACGGCTGTTTTTTCTGCCGACGCATTTTTGGGGTGTTAAAGTTAAGAGGTATTTTCATCCATAGGAACTAATGAAAACACCATAAATTGCAATTCAATTGTCTGTGTTGGCTATGAATATCCGATAAGTGCTCAAGTTATTGCAGGAAAGTTAAGACCTACTTTTTTTATGACTTTAGTCCCTTATCGCATCTTCAAACAGCTGACGAAACAGAAAGGAAAATAAACTGGGTGTATTCATATGGGGCCCTAAGCCCCACATCAACACATCAAAGCACTCCAAAACAATGTCAAATATTAGTAGAATGAACCCCATGAGTGCCAGTGGGGTATAATCACCCTGCCGGCACTCATAGGGTTAACCCAACTAAGTAAAAAAAAAAAAAATCACATTACAAGTAACACTTACCATTAATCCTGATGTCCAGCAGAGTCCTCAGTATACCGGTCCTCTTCTGTTCTTCTTTCTTCTCTTCTATCTTCTCCTCTTTCTTCTATCTTCTCCTCGTTCTTCTCTTCTGTCTTCTTTCCTCTTGCTGTAAAAAATGTCCCAGAAAAGTGTAAGTACAATGCTTTGCAATGTGTTGCGTAACCCTCTGGCATTCAAGGGGTTAAACTATGTATTAGTGTGCCAAATATTGCATTGGACTTTTCTGGGTAGTTTTTACAGCAAGAAGACAGAAGCTACATGACAGTAGAGAAGACAGAAGGAGACAGACAGTGGGTGACAGGAAAGTGTAACACTGATTAGTTAAAGATCAGTGCTTGACAGTATGTCAGGCACCGATCTTCAGCTTTTTTTCCTTTGAAGTTCCCAATACTGCCACTATTTAGTGGCGTTGAAAATTATTCAAACAAATGACTTACATTTTTAATATTTTATACAGGGACAAAGGTGACTCTCCCTTGTGGTGGCAATAAGGCACCCTGTATGCCTATACAACTGTCACACTGGTTGATGTGTCACTCTGAAAAAAAATATTCAGACAAATTATTCCAAATTTTTTTATTATTGTCTGTTGCATGTGCCATTTCTTTTGCAGAGGTGAAATACATTATAGCATGAGCATCTGTCATTTACCATCTGTAGCAAAGGTAATACATTACACAATACGTAGCATGTGTCATTTACTATATGTAGCAGATGTGTTATATACATATGGATGTAGCTAAATTAAAAAGAAGAAGAAGAAGGAAAATGAGAATGACTAGTGCAGTATCCTTTTGAAACGTCAAACAGAAAAATATTTCGCTGCTAGAAGCTGATTTAACCACGTTGCAGTGTTTAAAATAGCAACATGAAAACCTCGAGCTGCATAAAAGCTCTAGGTTGTCATGTCGCATAATTAAACATCCCTGTGTACTGGCCACAACTCCCAGCATCCTTACCTTGCGTTGACAGTTCTCTTTAAAGCAGAACTACCACCTCTTGCAAACATGTCCCCAAATAATTACCCATCTGGCGACTAGCTTCTCAGCAGAGCTTGTCACTAGAATTCTTACCGCGATAATGATAATTATACACTGCTTCTGGACTGACAGGCAGGAAACAAAGCAGACAATGACATCTTTCCATAGTGACATCTGTGTGCCTGTGCTGTCAGTCCCAGCCTGCTCTAGGAGGCATTGCTAGGAGTCGTTCAGCTCTAAAAGGGACTGACAGCGCATGCGTGCAGACGTCACTATGGAAAGATGTCTCTGCGGTTTCCTGCCTGTCAGTCTGGGAGCAGTGAATAATTTTCATGAACGCGGTAATAATTCTGGAAATTAGCTCTACTGAGCAGCTAGTCGCCAGATGGGTAATTATTTGGGTCCATGTTTGTAAGAAATGGTAGTTCCAGTGCAATGCGACGTTTCAAAAGGGAACTGACCGGTGCAAGGCAGAATCAGGATGACAGTAGCAACACTGCAACACTGGAGATGTAGCCAGAACTGCAGAACACTGGAGCAGGCAGGACTCAGTCCATAGATGGATACAGCAGCAACTGAGGAAGACTGGTGCAAGCCACACTCAGGATGACAGCAGCAAGAGTGGAGATGTAGCCAGAACTGCAGAACACTGGAGCAGGCAGGACTCAGTCCATAGATTGATATAGTAGCAACTGAGGAAGACTGGTGCAAGACAGAATCAGGAAGACTGCAGCAACACTGGAGATGTAGCCAGAACTGCAGAACACTGGAGCAGGCAAGACTCAGTCCATAGATGGATACAGCAGCAACTGAGGAAGACCGGTGCAAGGCAGAACAGGATGACAGCAGCAACACTGGATATGTAGCCAGAACTGCAGAACACTGGAGCAGGCAGGATTCAGTCCATAGTTGGATACAGCAGCAACTGAGGAAGACCAGTGCAAGGCAGAATCAGGATGACAGCAGCAACACTGGAGATATAGCCAGAACTGAAGAACACTGGAGCAGACAGGACTCAATCCATAGATGGATACAGCAGCAACTGAGGAAGACTGGTGCGAGCCACACTCAGGATGACAGCAGCAAGAGTGGAGATGTAGCCAGAATGGCAGAACATTGGAGCAGGCAGGACTCAGTCCATAGATTGATAAAGCAGCAACCGAGGAAGACCGGTGCAAGGCAGAATCAGGATGACAGCAGCAACACTGGAGATATAGCCAGAACTGCAGAACACTGGAGCAGGCAGGACTCACTCCATAGATTGATACAGCAGTAAGTGAGGAAGACCAGTGCAAGGCAGAATCAGGATGACAGCAGCAACAGTGGAGATGTAGCCAGAACTGCAGAACAGTGGAGCAGGCAGGACTCACTCCATAGATGGATACAGCAGCAACAGAGGAAGACTGGTGCGAGCCACACTCAGGATGACAGCAGCAACACTGAAGATGTAGCCAGAACTGCAGAAAAATGGAGCAGACAGGACTCAGTCCATAGATGGATACAGCATCAACTAAGGAAGACTGGTGCGAGCCACACTCAGGATGACAGCAACATGGATGAGTGTAGATGTCTGAAGTCCCCCTTGTTTTTCTAATCTGCATCGAACCTGAGAGCAGGGTAACCAAGCTTTGGCAAGTTGACTTTTAAAAAAGTAATTTGCTCCATGAGCTGGGGAGCCAGTTAAGAGCACTGGGGGCTAAGTATATTTCCAGTAATGGAAAATACCCGCTCACTCTGGACAGTGGTTGGGGGGCAAGAAAGCAACTCCTGGGCTACCAGGGACAATGTAGGCCACACAGCCCTCTTGTTATCCCAGAAAGTCAAGGGATCTGTACTTGGGGCCAAAGAAGGTTCCGCTGTTTGTTTTCTCCGCAGCATAAACTGTCCATTGCCTCAGCATAAAAAGCAGCAGCTGCTCCACCGGAACAAGATGAAGTGTTACTGTCGCTGCTACTAACAGGTCCCGGAAGACCACCACACTCCTCCAGCTCATCTTCGGAATGTCCTCCCACCTCCTGTGACTGCATTCTAGCTTTTCTTTGCCTCTCACTCACCCTCGCTATCAATTGTTCCCTCCAGGCAGTGAGGGAATTGGAACGAAGTGCCAACTTGCCTTTGATTTGAGGATCGCAAATTGTGGCAAGCATTAACTCAGGACAATTGTCCATGCGCTCTTCCATGCGCCGAGTCGGTTCCTTCTTCAGCCTAGTTAGAAGGGCAGCAACATCTGGAAGTATGTTACCCTCAGCACCAGGCAAGCGTTCCCTATGGGAAAGGAAATTGTCCAATTTTAAGGAGAGGTGCGTGAAGAGGGGAATGACTTCTGCCAGGCTAGTGTTCTCTTTGCTCAAAAGTTCCGTCAAAGCACGGAAAGGCTTAAGGACTGTCACTACCTGTTCCATCAGGGCCCAGTCAGCCCTGCCCAGTGTTCTGTTACTGCCAATGAAATGGTGACATGACATTGCATGAATTGCCTTTTTCTGCTCCAGGATACGCTCTAGCATATCTAAGGTGGAGTTCAACCTGGTCCCAACATCTTGTTTTAGGCGGTGCTCTGGGAGGTCTGCCTTTTTCTGTTCCTCCCTGAGTAGCTGGCTATCTTTGACGCTCCGATGGTAGTGGCCAGAAATTTGTCGGCACGACTCCAGAAGTGCTGACAACCTTCCAGTGTTACTGCCAACCTCAAGAGCAGCCTTCACTACTAGATGCAGAACATGTGCTGAGCAGCGCACACCCACAAATCTGCCATCCCAGAGAGCCTTGATCATGTTAGCTGCACCATCAGTAACCACAAACCCCATTTCCACCTGTGTGCCTGCCTGCTCCCCTAGCCATTGCGCCACTATGTTCTGCAGTGCTTTGCGAATGTTATCTGAGGTGTGCTGCTGATCCATTACCTCAGCATGGAGGAGGAAAGAGCGGTGCCCTGCCTGCTTGGCTGCTGCACCTGAACTTGTTGCTGCGATCAGTGTGTCTTGCAATGCATTGGGCTGCCACCAATGTGCCATCAATGACATGAAGCCATGCTGGCCACTCGGAGCACTCCATAACTCAGTGGTAAAGTGCACTGACTACCCAGCAGCCTTTCCTAGCAGTTCCTTCAAAAGACCAACGCACCAATGGTACAGTGAGGGCACTATAGTTCTGCTAAATGTGGTGCAGGATGGAATTTTATATCAGGGTGCAACAGCCTCCATAAGTTGATGGAAGGGCTCGCTGTCCACCAAACTGAAAGTTGCACCCCCAACGGCTATGAGCTGTGTAATTTTCCTGGACTGCTGTCTGCACATCCCCTTGGAATGAAACCCACCAAAATATTCCAGTGTGGCCTGTATTGACTTTGGGGTGGGCTGTGACTGTCTGCTGCTTTCACTAGGACCAGATGTGGCATGATCTTCCTGCCCTTTTTCCTGCCTACCGGTGGTGAGTGTTACACTGGTAAATGTAGTAGTGCCACCACGTTCTGCACTCATCAACACTGACTTGTGATAGTGGTTCAGGTGTTGGTTCATCCCAGAGGTGGCAAGATGACCCAGCACCCTCCCATGGCTGACTTCCCTGCCACACAATTTACATTTCACTAGCCGGCCATCGCCAAGTGTCACAAAATGGTCCCACGCTTTGGAGCGACTGATGACTTTGGAAGGTAGTGAAGAAGAAACTGAGGTGATACTTTTTTCATCTTCATATGCTGGAGCAACCTCACTATGCTTTTTTTTTCTACATACCTTTACAGGGTTACTAGTAGACCCAAAGATGGCAGCAGGGATGTCGGGACTGGGATTGGAGGAGGGTGGAGTAACACTGGTGGCAGAGACACTACCAGCTACTACCTGCCTGGGAGACTCATTTGGAACTGGAAAGTCAGGTGGTGAGTTTTCATTAATAGAAGACAGAATTGTAGCTGGAGAAACAGGAGGAGTACTATGGGCAGCAGTGAAAAAATGGAGCTCAGGAGAATAATCAAGGTCAGTGGAAAAATCAAGCTTAGCAGGCCTTGGTCCCTCATATTCTTCTTCTACCTCTTGTAGGTTTGGACAGGAAGAAAAATCATCATCAGCAGATTTTGGGGAGAGCTGTTCTGCCTGGTGGCTACTGGGAAATGGTAAATTATCTCCCTCAATAACCTTTTTTGGAGACAATATGCTCTCAGTGTCAGTGACAGTGGCGGCAGGAGAAATTTTGTCAAAATACTTTAATAATTCAAGTTTGGGCTGCTTACACGGACGTTCACTGTAAAACTCCCGCGTTGATACTGCCCGCAGTTTCCCATCAGTAGTGTTCATGTTCAACAAGCTAGGTGTTCCCAGGTTTATAGAACTGGTTGTAACAGAGGTGGTGACGGAACTGGCAGTGGCAATAGTCATCGTGCAGGTGGTTCTGGGGGGATCATCACAATACAGCTGGCGAGAGACAGGTGACGGCCGCTTCATGGTCTTAGAGGAGGAACTAGACCTCTCTACCCTGCTTGTAGAGGTAGAATGACCAGCAGTTCCCTTCTTCTTTCTAGTTTTTGTTTTGGACTGCTGCTGCTGAGTCTGACTAGTACTACTCAAAGTACTCTTCTTTCTCCACCTGCTGCTGCTAGCTCTGCTTGAAAGCAACTGAACTGTGGTTGTGTTGGTGGTTGCTGGGTCACAGCAGCTGGTACCAGGATGAGGAACAACAGGTTGTTCAGTAAGACTCAAATCCATTACGGATAGGTAGGTAGAGAACGATTATAGTTTTACAACTTTAAAACTTGCCCACACAACAACTGTGACACTGGCAGTGTGATTCTGAAAATTATTCATACAAATAACTTGTATTATGAATATTTTTATTAAAACCAACACAGGTGACTCTCCTTTGCGGTGGCAAAAAGGCACCCTGCCTGCCTATACAACTGTGACACTGGCAGTGTGACACTGAAGATTATTCAAACAAATCAATTGTATTTTGTATATTTTTAATAAAATCAACACAGGTGACTCTCCCTTGCGGTGGCTAAGAGGCACCCTGCCTGCCCATACAACTGTGACACTGGCAGTGTGACTCTGAAGATTATTCAAACAAATCAATTGTATTTTGTATGTTTTTATTAAAACCAACACAGGTGACTCTCCTTTGCGGTGGCAAAAAGGCACCCTGCCTGTCTATACAACTGTGACACTGGCAGTGTTACTGAAAATTATTCAAACAAATAACTTGTATTATGAATATTTTTAATAAAACCAACACAGGTGACTTTCCCTTGAGGTGGCAAAAAGGCACCCTGCCTGCCTATACAACTGTGACACTGGCAGTGTGACACTGAAGATTATTCAAACAAATAAATTGTATTATGAATAATTTTAACAAAACAAACACAGGTGACTCTCCCTTGCGGTGGCGAAAAGGCACACTGCCTGCCTATACAACTGTGACACTGGCAGTGTGACGCTGAAGATTATTCAAACAAATAACTTGTATTATGAATAATTTTAATAAAACAAACACAGATGACTCTCTCTTGTGGTGGCAAAAAGGCACCCTGTCTGCCTATACAGCTGTGACACTGGCAGTGTGACTCTGAAGATTATTCAAACAAATCACTTGTATTTTGTATGTTTTTATTAAAACCAACACAGGTGACTCTCCTTTGCGGTGGCAAAAAGGCACCCTGCCTGCCTATCCAACTGTGACACTGGCAGTGCGACGCTGAAGATTATTCAAACAAATAACTTGTATTTTTTATATTTTTAATAAAATCAACACATGTGACTCTCCCTTGCGGTGGCTAAAAGGCACCCTGCCTGCCTATACAACTTTTACAATGGCAGTGTGACGCTGAAGATTATTCAAACAAATCACTTGTATTTTTTATATTTTTATTAAAACCAACACAGGTGGGTCTCCCTTGCGGTGGCGAAAAGGCACCCTGCCTGTCTATACAACTGTGACACTGGCAGTGTGATGCTGAAGATTATCCAAACAAATAACTTGTATTATGAATAATTTTAATAAAACAAACACAGGTGACTCTCCCTTGCAGTGGCGAAAAGGCACGCTGCCTGCCTATACAACTGTGACACTGGCAGTGATTATTCAAACAAATGACTTGTACTTTTATATTTTTTTAAGAAACACAGATGACTCCCTTGTGGTGGCGAAAAGGCACCCTGCCTATACAACTGTCAGACTGGTTGATGTGACATTGAAAATTATTTGAAGAAATGCCTAATATTTTTTATATTTTGCACAGGAACAAATATGACTCGCCCTTGCAGTGGCAATAACTGGCACTAATGCTGGCTGCCTACCTATGCCTAGCCTAATGCTACCTGCCTGCCTACACAACAACTGGACACTCTCTAATCTCTTCTTCTCTGTCTGAGCTCCAACAACGCAATGAGGAAATACAGGCTGTCTGCCTGTGTGACTGTGTCATTTGTCCAACCCCCATCATAAAACAAAGAAGGCTATTGGAATACAGACAAAAGAGGGAAGTAGTGCATGAAACAAAGAATGGAATTGGACTAGAAACATGGAGGGAAAATTATGGAGGGAAAGTAATCGAGCGCGCACAGGAAGTACAAAAAAGATCCGACCCCGAACATTCCTGGTCGAAAGTAGTCAAAACTTTCGGAAATTTGTCAAATGCCAAAACATCTGAAAGCTTCAACGAATTTCAGTCCTGGGCTGTTCGGAGTTGGATCATTTTTGTCGAATGACCCTTAAGTTTTGGATTGGTCGAATGTTTCCAAATGACCACATTTTCGACGAAATCCGAATGTCTCTGAATCAATTCGCACAAGTCTACTGAGTGTATGAGTATGTCATCAAGGTAGAGTACTACACAGGATTGTAGCATATCACGGAGGATATCGTTAATGAATTCTTGAAACACATCAGGTGCGTTACAGAGGCCAAATGACATAACTAGGTATTCATAATGCCCGGATCTGGTATTAAATGCCGTTTTCCACTCATCCCCAGCTCTTATCCTGATCAGGTTATAGGCAGCTCGTAGATCTAATTTCGTAAAAATGGAAGAACCTTTTAACCTGTCAAATAGTTCAGTGATGAGTGGTATGGGGTAGGCATTCTTGGACATAAGCTTATTTAATCCTCGGTAATCGATACATGGCCTTAACTAGCCATTCTTCTTTTTCACAAAAAAGAAACCAGCACCAGCAAGTGAGGAAGACTTTCTAATGATCCCTCTTTTAAGGGCATCGTCAATGTATTTCTCCATAGCCCGATTTTCATCGTATGAAAGTGGGTACGTGCGGCCCTTAGGGGGCACAACCCCAGGGGGCAAATCAATGGCACAATCGTATGCCCTATGTTGGGGCAATTTGCTAGCCTCTCCCTTACAAAAAATGTCACTGAATTGGTGGTATTCGGCTGGCACGGAGAAAGAGGTACACAAAATCTTAACTGGATGGGTCACACAATGCTCCATACAGTCCTGGGACCAGGACGTGATCTCACAACTCTGCCAGTCAAAGTGGGGATTATGCAAATGTAACCATGAGAACCCCAGAAAGACCGCATGATGAGGGGAATGAATTATCTGAAATTGCTGTTCCTCCGTGTGGAGGGCCCCAATAGTCATAGACAGTGGAATCGTTTCCATAGTGATCTGAGCTGGTTCTAACGGTCTGCCATCAATGGCCTCAATGGCTAAGGGAGATTCCCTTCTGACCAACAGAATTTTATGTAACGCAGCAAATTAACTATCAATGAAGTAACCAGCCGCGCTGGAATCAACCAGGGCCAGAACTTCCACGGAGTGTTCTGCCCATGAGAATACCACCTGGATCATGGGTTTCTGCATAATCGGATCTAGGGACTGCTGAACACCACCTAGGGCCTGTCCTCCAAGGTACCCTAGGTGCGTACGTTTCCCGGACGTACAGGACAGGTACGTAATAGGTGCCCAGCTTTGCCACAGTATAGACATAACCCCTGCCTCCTGCGGTGTGCCCGTTCCTCCTTAGTTAGTTTGGTGAACCCTAGTTGCATTGGTTCACAGGATTCCTGTTTATGATAAGGAGTCATGGGAGGCGAGGGAGGCATGGGTGGGATCAAAAAATTGTTTTGCCCAATGTTTCTAGGTCATAGCCTACGGTCT
This sequence comes from Rhinophrynus dorsalis, assembly GCA_037306005.1. Classification (NCBI taxonomy): domain Eukaryota; kingdom Metazoa; phylum Chordata; class Amphibia; order Anura; family Rhinophrynidae; genus Rhinophrynus; species Rhinophrynus dorsalis. The sequence goes on from CM074727.1 coordinate 79,169,658, forward strand.
TTAGCAATAAGTCTCTCATGAATACGAGAATCAATCAGAATGGCGTAATCAATGTATTCGTCCAAATCATTAGTCACTTATCTAGCTGCCGTATCATCCTTAATACGGTCAGCAAGGCCTTGAGCAAAGGCTGCCACCAGTGCTTTGTTGTTCCAACCTACCTCTGCTGTCAATGTACGGAATTCTATAGCATAGTCGCTCACAGTACGATTGCTCTGGTGTATCTCCATCAATCGCTTAGCAGCAGAGGCGGCTCTACCAGGAACTTCAAATACTCTCTGAAATGTCTGCACAAACTCCCTGAAGTTCCTGGTGCAAGGTTTAGCATTCTCCCACAAGGGATTAGCCCATGCCAAGGCTCTGCCCGTCAATAGTGATATCATGAACCCGACCTTACTGCAGTCATTGGGAAAAGCGTGATGGGTTAATTCCAAAAATATCTCTGATTAATAAACCCTCTGCACAGGGTGGGTTTGCCATCGTATCCGAGTGGTAACAGAGCAGAAGCAGTTAACCCTTTAACTGAGGCAACAGCTGTCAAGGATTGACTCTCCGGTGTCGAAACTGGAAGGACCACCGGATTCTGAACTGGTTTATCAAGTTGCACCATGCGCTCAAGAATAGTTTGTATGGCCAGTGCCAACTGGTCCAAACGCTGCTCATGTACATCCATCCTCCAGTGGATGTTCTGTGTATTTCCTTCACCTTTACTGTCTGAGGTCATGGCCCTTTCGTACTGTAACGGTTTGTTTGACACACCGACACAGTGGTTTAGGATAAAACACTGTTTTATTGAAATCACAATAATATAATAACCCTCACAGGTACTGTAGTATACAAGCAGAATAATACAGACACACGACAGGTTACATATACATATGCCTACACAGGTCCAGTATAACCATAAAGTCCATAGCAGTCTATACTGACACAGGTCAGGCAGAATATGTTGGATTCCCAGGAGGAAGGTACTGAATGGGTTAATGATCTTCAAGGAGTGTAAACAGTCCCATGTGTGGAGAGTTCTGTGATAGAGCTCTCTCCTTATAGAAACAGAAACACCCAGAAACAGGTTAGCAGAACAAACGTGAACTGCCAGTGTAATATCAGGAATTGAGTAACGTAGGACACTGCCGTAGCAGTAACGGAGACACACACTTGCACTCTGCAGGAGCAGTAACGGAGACCAGGCCAATGGCACACTGCCGTAGCAGTAATGGAGGCAGACACTTGCACTCTGCAGAAGCAGTAACGGAGACTAGACCAATGGCACACTGCCGTAGCAGTAACGGAGGCAGACCCTTGCACTCTGCAGAAGCAGTAACAGAGACTAGACCAATGGCACACTGCCGTAGCAGTAACAGGACTGACACTTGCACTCTTCAGAGGCAGTAACAGAGACTAGACCAATGGCACACTGCCGTAGCAGTAACGGGACTGACACTTGCACTCTGCAGAAGCAGTAACGGAGACTAGGTCAATGGCACACTGCCGTAGCAGTAACGGGACTGACACTTGTACTCTGCAGAAGCAGTAACGGAGACTAGGCCAATGGCACACTGCTGTAGTAGTAACGGGACTGACACTTGCACTCTGCAGGAGTGATAACAGAGACTAGGCCAATGACACACACTGCTGTAGCAGTAACGGAGACTGATACTTGTACTCTGCAGGAACAGAAATGGAGACTGGATAGCCTGAAGGATCAGAATGTCGCCAGGGCGACACAGGGCTGCTAGAGCAGGAACACCAACCAAGCCGGGTCGAATCACGGAGCAGGAATGTCAGCCAAGCCGGGTCAGATCATGGAGCAGGAATGTCAGCCAAGCCGGGTCAAATCACGAAGCAGGAACGTCAGCCAGGCCGGGTCGGATCACGGAAGCAGGAACGTCAGCCAAGCCGGGTCGGAACACAGAAGCAGGAGATAAGATGCAGAGTATTCAGGCAGGCCAAGTCTGTATACTGGGAATCACTGAGCAGAAACAAGCACTGGTACAGGAACACCACGAAAGGACACCGGATGGGTGCCAGAGCCCAGTATATAAAGGCCATACTGGGCGGGACAAACACAGGACAGCCAATGGGAGCAATCACAGTGTAGACTGACAGGAAACAAAGCAAGGGGAGCACGGGCACCGTGATAAACTCGAATCTAAGAAAAGTCGTATATCTATGAGTCCTGCCTGCTCCAGGCTTCTGTAGTTTTTTAGACTAACTCTAATCTAAGAAAAGTCATATATATCTATGATTACTGCCTGCTCCAGGCTTCCTGAGTTTTGTAGTCTTACACTAATCTAAGAAAAGTCATATAACTATCTACTGAGTCCTGCCTACTCCAGGCTTCTTCAGTTTTGTAGTCTAATTCTAATTTAAGAAAAGTCGTATGTCTATGAGTCCTGCCTGCTCCATTCTTTGCAGTTTTGTAGTCTAACTCTAATCTAAGAAAAGTCGTATGTCTATGAGTCCTGCCTGCTCCAGACTTAAGCGGTTTTGTAGTCTAACTCTAATCTAAGAAAAGCCATATGTCTATGAGTCCTGCCTGCTCTAGGCTTCCTCAGTTTTGTACTAAAACATACAACTTTTCTTAGATTAGAGTTAGACTACAAAACTGAGGAAGTCTGGAGCAGGCAGGGGTTAATCTAATGAGTCCTGCCTGTTCCAGGCGTCTTCAGTTTTGTAGTCTAACTCTAATCTAAGAAAAGTCACATGTCTAGAGCCCTGCAAGCTCCAGGCTTCCTCAGTTTTATAGTGTAACTCTAATATAAGAAAAGTCAGATGTCTATGAGTCCTACCTGCTCCAGGCTTCCTCAGTTTTCTATATAAATATAGAGAGAACGCTCACCAATATGTCGGGAATAGAAATAGTGTAATATACGTGGACAAAAGATAGGGAACTAGTGGATAATAAATATACACTGTATAAAATAAATACATGAATCACAATCGCCTACAGTGTCAAAACGAATAATTACATATTAATTTAAAATAGTCAAAATAAATTGGAGGTCATAAACAACAGCAGTGGGTCATTAAACATGAACAATCATAAAGATAATAACAAAAAAGCGTATATGATGAGTGAAGAGAAAAAAAAAATAAAAAAAATAAAATATATATATATATAAAACCGCTGTTGCAGATATACCAGTAAAGTTCACAATGCGTGAGTCTCTGGATAGTGATGAAGATTAGGTCTTAGACAAATGGAAGATGACTGATGAATGATGAGTGAGGTTAGTAATGATAATATGATGAGATGTTGATGGGTGAAATGGATCAAACAACAATGGAAGGTCCACATATTTCCAAACGTTGTCAAATGTCACTCAATCTCACTGTGCAGCTTGTCCTGAGCTCAGAGTCCACTCGAGCCGATATATATAAAAGAAAGAACAAAACAAGAGACAGCGCACCAGTGGTCTAAGTGTAGTATGGTGATAAATGAGTACATAAAATGCAATGTAACAAAAGAAGTTAAAGGACAAATAAAAGGGATAAATATTTATTATGTATTATAAAGGAGAAGCAATTTCTGCACAAAAAGATTAATTAAAACAATATATAAACATATCAGTAAAAAAAGTTTAAAAATCACACAGCTCTATTGTAGAGAGGAATAAAAAGAAATGCATATCCACAGAAACACTGTTTGGTACGCTGCAGACTAAGGGATAGATTTAAAGGCTCACGTTAAACCAGCCGCTAAGTGAAAAAGGCAGATTCAATAGGTACTCTGCGAGAATAGCTATCGAGCGTAGGCACACACAAAACACGTAATACAAAAGCCGTTGTCGCTCATGTTAATGCACAACGGGCGGCCAAATCACACGATAACATCGCTCAAAACAATATGTAACATAACGGCTGCTGTTGTCTAGCAACCCTGATTGATGAAAAAACAAATTCAAACACACAGCCAATCACAAAGCCCCAGTGTATCAAAAAACTTCAAATACACCTATATATACCCAAAAATAACCGTCACACACTGTCTGTTATCGAGTTCTTCAGAGCTAGATATCAGGACCCAGGAGAGGAGGATAGTGATCAGAGAGAGGGAGACAGGAGCGTTCATTGGAGGTAGAGGAGTTTTTGAGTTTGGAGTTTGGTGAGCATTGCACATAATTCGACACATATCATACCTTTGCACATATTACATACACACAAACAAACACAAACACATACACATGCATACACATAGTCCTTTTATTTTATAACACCTTACACATTTTACATTTTATTTTGACAGTTTGAATCTGTGAGTGAAAGTGTGTGACAGAGAGTGAGTGGATCGAGTGTGTCTGTGAGGGCCTGTGGGAGTGCCTGGGTGTGAGTGGGTGAGTGATGGCGAGGAGAGGAGGACAGGAGAGATGGATGGGGAGAGTAGTGGAGGAGGAGGAAGGTCAGGAGGGTATCCCTCAACAGAGCAGGGGTGGGAGAGGGAGATCCGCAGGGCGGAGGGGGACCCGGCCAACAAGAGCAGGCACACAAAGGACAGGGACAGAACCTGCAGTGGGATGAGGGGTAGCTGCTGGAGAGAACCCCACACAGTCAGGGTCAGAGCAGGAAGGACACTCTGGCTCAGAATCATCCCATGCCGGTGGTGACGAGGGCAGGATCAGGGACCCCAAATACACAGAGGAGGAGAACATGGCTCTCGTGGAAGCTGTCCTGGAGAGGCAAAGTGTTCTCCACCCGATGGCAAAGGTCCCTGGCCTGTCAGCGAGGAGGAAGGCAGCCTGGAACCAGATATGCAGCCGGGTGAGTGCGGTGGCTCCATGCAGGCGGGACGTGGAGTCTGTGAAGAAGAGATGGGGCGACTGCCGGAGGGTGGTCAAGAACAAGATGTCTGACATGGCCAAGCAAGCCCGAGGCACCGGAGGTGGCCCATCTGTCCCCATCACCTTCTGCGGCTGGGAGGAGATGGTGCAGCAGACCATGTCCCCGACCATGATCGAGGGGGTCGTTGGAAGAGCTGACACTGGGGATGAGAGGAGCCTCCACACTACCGGTATGTGCAACACTACAGAACAACACACTACATCAACCAACACCAGCTGCACACACAGTCACACCTCAACACATGCCCATCACTCATCCATACAACTGCACCAACACAGCACCCTGAGGGTTAAAAACAGGACACAACACCAGGACAAATGTCAAGGTCCAACTTGGGACAAACCTGTCAAAGTCCTACTTCAACCCTCCTGTCGCTGTGCTCATCACACACAATACACAAACCGTTATGTTCAAAATGTTATCTGTTAAATATCATCACTGTTCACACACAGTGTCAGCCATATCCCCACAGGGAAGTCAGCACCTAACCCCTTGAGTGCTAGAGGGATCATCAATGCATCGATCAACAATGCTTTGGCAACCCCTCTGGGACTCAAAGGGTTAACCAGACAACAAACAAGTCAATAGGCCAACGATCACATGCTACACAGGGGACATTCACTAAGCAATGACAAAGAGATGGTGGACACAAAGTAACCCTCACACACCCTCACTTCACCAATACCAGTGTTAGTCTATGGAGAATATGCAAAAACAAGAATCAAGTTCATAGGGTCCCATTGTACAGACTCCATGGAAAACACTGGAAATGGGGAAAGGAGATCACTGGAGAAGTCACCATCATGTTAACTTCATCAGTTCAACATCACCGCTTACTGAATCACAAAAAGGGTGGATCAGGTCACACATCACAGTGTCCCGGAGAATAACTGATTGTATGTGCAACACACAGGCTGAAAACTATTCCACAGAATTAAAGGTGGAAAAAGTAGGCCTTGGTGTTGTGGCTGCAATCATTTACTCTAACTTGAAATGACATATCCCACATCTGATTCTCACATGGATCCACAGGGGTGCTGATGCCATGGATGGATGGTACACCAGCCGCTGTTTGCAGGATACACATGGGAAGTTGATCAGTGACCTGTGCCCTGAAAGACTGAGTTTGGATACTTGCTGGAAAAATACAATAAGTATATTGTGTGTGGTGTAGTGCGGTAAAGGAGAGGTTAAAAAACAAATCTTTGGGTTTTGATTTCCCTCTCTTTGCTGTGAGACAAGTAAATAATTGAAGTCTAGTGTGGTGGGAGTGACTAATTGCTGTGTTTGTAATTGGTGGATTCCTGGATTAAATAGCAAGGAGTGAGAGAGCTCTGTAAGTTGATCAGTGACCTGTGCCCTGAAAGACTGAGTTTGGATACTTGCTGGAAAAATACAATAAGTATATTGTGTGTGGTGTAGTGCGGTAAAGGAGAGGTTAAAAAATAAATCTTTGGGTTTTGTCTTCCCTCTCTTTGCTGTGAGACAAGCAAATAATTGAAGTCTGGTGTGGTGGGAGTGACTAATTGCTGTGTTTGTAATTGGTGGATTCCTGGATTAAATAGCAGATACATAGTGAATACTTGAATGTGTGAATCTTATATCAGTGTGTAAGTGCAGAAGTGTGGTAAGTGCGGGAATTTAAAACAGGGGAATTCAAGTGCAGAAGTGTGGTAAGTGCAGGAATTTAAAACGGGAATTCAAGTGCAGAAGTGTGGTAAGTGCGGGAATTTAAAACAGGGGAATTCAAATACAGGGGACTGCTATTACAAGGGACTGGTTCCAAGTGAAGAGTTAGAAGGAATCTGGTTAAGTACATAAGAGTGTGTTTGGTGTTTTATTGGTATTTTATTAAGGTTTAAAAAAAAAAAAAAAAAAAAAAAAATTGTGTGGGTATTGCAAGAGTTAAAAAAACTGTTTATTGGGTTTTTCTCTGGCCTGTGTGATGAGGGCTGATTGCTAAGGGATTTCACCTGGCTGCTAGTTACTATAAATACAGTCCATTAGCTCTGTGGAGCTGGCTCTGTGAGACTGCTATTACAAGTGACTGGTTCCAGGTGAAGAGTTAGAAGGAATCTGGTGACTATCATTTCAAAGGATTTATTGCATTCACATTTAAGGTTGGTTACTTACCATATAGTGAGCATTATAGGATAATATAAAGCTTTTTGAACTGTAAAACCAAGCATGAGTGATAGCAGGTTAGCCAATCTCACGCAGTGCACATCTTGTCACATGTTTGAACACTTGGAGCAATCGTTCCAGGGGTCATACCGCTGTGCCAAGTGTGAGCATATTTTCTCTTTAGAGTCTAAGATATTGGATTTGGAGAGAAATATTGCAACATTGCGAGACATTGGAAACCTGGAAAGGAGTTTAGAACTCACAGAGCAGGTAGTATGTGGAGTTAGTGGTGAAGAGGGTGGAGTTGTAGATGAGGAGCGACACGTAGGCAGCTGGGTAACAGTAAGGAGGGGAGGTAGTGGGCAGAGGAAGAGGAAGGCCAGTTCTGAGTTGACTCAGTCCAACAGATTTGCAAGATTGTGTGAAGATGTTGATGAGAATTGCTCAGAATTGGCAACACTGGAGAGGGCTGATTCCTCTAGCAGCCAGGGGAACAGTCCTCCTTCCAGGCTAGATGGGATGCAGAGCAGGCAGAAACCAAGGCAGGTGGTGGTAATAGGGGACTCTATTATTAGGAGGGTAGATAGGGTAATCTGCCGCCAGTAACGTGAATGCCGAACAGTATGCTGTCTACCGGGTGCTCGGGATCGGCATGTTGTGGACAGGACTGACAGATTATTGGGAGGGGCTGGAAGTGATCCAGCTGTCTTGGTACATATTGGAACCAATGACCAAATAGGAGGAAGATGGAGGTCCCTAAAGAGTGATTTCAGGGATTTAGGGTGCAAGCTCAAGGCAAGGACCTCTAAGGTAGTATTTTCTGAAATACTACCTGTGCCATGCACCAGTGCAGGTAGGCAGAGGGAGCTCAGGGAGCTTAACGCATGGCTCAAGCAATGGTGTAGGAAGGAGGGTTTTGGGTTTTTAGAACACTGGGCAGACTTTGCTCTTGGGTACAATCTATATGGAAGAGATGGATTGCACCTAAATGGTAGAGGAGCCTCTGTGTTAGGGGAGAGAATGCTAGGAAGCTTGGAGGAGCTTTTAAACTAGGAAAGGGGGGGTGGGTATAGATAGCAAAAATGGGGTAGATAGAGCAGATAGGAACTGGGTCCAAGTAAATGACCAGGGGGGTGGAGAAAGGGTGGGGAGAAATTTAGTCAGTAGGGAGGAACCCCTAGTAAATGAAGGTGAAGAAAAAAGGCATGTAGGGATTAATATATGTAAAGAATTCAAAATCAATTGTATGCTAGCAAATGCAAGAAGTATGGTAGATAAAATAGGAGAACTAGAATTGCTGGCGGTTAATGATCAATTGGACATAATTGGAATAACAGAAAGATGGTGTAACATGCACATGACTGGACTGTAAATATAGAGGGCTATTCCCTGTTTAGAAGATACAGAATTAATAGAAAAGGTGGAGGTGTATGCTTATATTTGAAAACAGAGCTAAATCCAGTTTTGTGAGGTGATATTAGTGAGGAAACTGGCCAAACTGTGGAGTCCATGTGGGTAGAAATCGAGACTAAATGTGGTGTGAAAGGTAAAAAAAAGTTGTTGGTGGGCATATGCTACAAACCACCAAATATCGATGACAATGATGAGGCCCAACTGCTATTGCAAATGAGGAAAGCTGCCCAGTTTGGGCATACTATAATTATGGGAGATTTTAACTATCCAGATATAAACTGGAAAAATGAGACCTGTCAGAGTGCTAAGGGTAGCAGGTTTTTGAACACACTTCGTGAAAGCTACATGTCACAAATGGTGGAAGCGCCGACAAGAAATAACAATGTATTGGACCTAGTGATCACTAATAACACAGAAATGGTATCCAATATTAAGGTAAGAGAACATTTGAGAGACAGTGATCACAACATGGTTACATTTGAGATCAGTCTGGCAAAGCAAAAATGTATAGGTTCAACCAAAACTCTTAATTTTAAAAAAGCGAACTTCAAATTGTTAAGGGCCTCAATGCAACACATAGACTGGGATATTTTATTTAAAGGCAAAAATACTGAGGAAAAATGGTCTGAATTCAAATTTAGGTTGCAGAAATGTACCCAACAGTATATACCAATGGGGAACAAGTGCAAAAGAAGTAAGTCACAGCCAATGTGGTTAACTGCACATGTAAAGAAGGAAATGGCAAGGAAAAAAACGCATTCAAATTATTTAAGTCAGAAGGAACTGAACAATCTTTCTTAAAATACAGGTAGTGCAACAAAGATTGCAAAAAGGCAATTAGGGTAGCAAAAATAGATAATGAAACTCGAATTGCAAGGGAAAGCAAGACTAATCCAAAAAAGTTTTTTAAATATATAAATAGCAAAAAACTGAAGAGGGAGTGCATTGGACCATTCAAAAATGAGATGGGTGAGTTGGTTAGTGAGGATAAGGAAAAGGCCGATGTTTTAAACACTGTCTTTGCATCAGTATATACAAGGGAGCAAGGAATGGTAGAAGAGCCTCCTCAAGTAACAAATAAAACAATACAATTAATAAATATTGGGTTAACTCAAGGAGATGTCATGGGAAGACTGAACAAAATTAAGACCGACAAAGCACCGGGTCCTGATGGTATACATCCAAGGGTTCTTCAGGAACTCAGTGCAGTGTTAGCAAAACCCCTATATTTACTCTTTAAGATTCTATTACCACAGGCTGAGTGCCACAGGATTGGCGAAGAGCTAACATAGTGCCTCTATTTAAGAAGGGAACTAAAACAGAACCTGGGAATTATAGACCAGTGAGTTTGACCTCTGTTGTGGGAAAACTATTAGAAGGCATAATAAGGGACTATATTCAGGATTACAACACAAAAAATGAGATCATTAGCACGAATCAACATGGTTTTATGAAGAATAGATCATGCCAAACTAATCTTTTCAGCTTCTATGAGGAGGTAAGCAGCAACCTTGACAATGGCAAGGCAGTAGATGTAGTATATCTAGACTTTGCAAAGGCATTTGATACAGTACCACGCAGAAGGCTGGTGTATAAAATAAGGAAATTGGGGCTAGGAGATAACCTTTGCAATTGGATACAGCACTGGCTGAAGGATAGGGAACAGTGTGTGGTTGTAAATGGAAAATTCTCCAGTACAGTTAAAGTGGAGATTGGAGTACCTCAGGGTTCAGTATTGGGTCTGCTGCTTTTTAACATGTTTATAAATGACCTGGAAATAGATATAGAAAGCAAAATATCAATATTTGAAGATGATACTAAATTATGCAAAGTCATTAATTCAGAACAGGATATTTTCTCTCTACAGAGGGACTTACATACAATGTCAGATTGGGCAAACATGTGGAATATGAAGTTTAATGTGGGGAAGTGTAAAGTCATGCATTTAGGAGGAAACAATCCCAAGGCTACTTATAAACTTAATGGAATAATTTTAGGTGACTCATTGCTAGAAAAAGACCTGGGTATCCTTGTCAACTATAAACATGGAAACAGTGACCAGTGTCAAACAGCAGTAGCAAAGGCAAACAAAGTCCTGTCTTGCATAAAAAGAGGTATCGAAGCAAGAGTGGATAACATTATTTTGCCATTATACAAATCATTGGTAAGACGTCACCTTGAGTATGCAGTGCAATTTTGGGCACCGGTTCTGAAAAAGGATATACTAGAACTAGAGAGGGTACAGCGGAGAGCAACAAAATTAATTAAGGGAATGGAGGACTTGACATATGAGGAACAACTAAACAAACTTGGTTTATTTACTCTAGAGAAAAGACGACTAAGAGGAGACCTTATCACATTGTACAAGTATATGAGAGGTCAATACAAGGATCTCTGCGGTGAGCTATTTATTCCAAGGCCTGATCAGGTGACCAGGGGACACCCCTTGAGATTAGAGGAAAGGAGGTTTAAACTTCAGCAGAGGAAGGGTTTTTTTATGGTAAGGTCTCTGAAATTGTGGAATTCATTGCCCAGGGAGGTAGTTATGGCAGATACAATGGATACATTTAAGAGAAGATTAGATACATTTCTTTCAAAAGGGAACATACAGAGTTATACTGTTTATCAGTAGGCTGATCAGGAAGGTCTGATAAAGACTAATTTAATTGGTAGCAGGAAAGCTATAAAATTCTCAGTTACTGAGGTATGAGGCGAAGGTTGAACTTGATGGACTTGTGTCTTTTTTCAACCTAATTTACTAAAAAATTTACTACTATGAAACAAATAGCAACCATTGTACCTTGGTCACCAATAGGCCATGACTGATGGATATCTAGGATTGAGTACGGGTGCCTCACACAGAAGGATGCATGGGCTCATACACAGAGAAAAAATAGGCCTCAATCAAAGATATCCCTCTCTACTGGCTTGATTGTTGCCTTTAGGATTCAAATGTGTCTAAATATGTCCCAACACGATGTGAAAACAGAGATCAGTTCACTGGATGTGATTGCTTTACTGGCCAGATATGTGCACCCATCACAAATCAACCTACATTGCTACCATCCAAATACATATACATAGTATATCACACTCTACATAGATGGGATATACGAGGTATGTTCATATCCATCATATCAATCCAATGTATTGTTGGATGGGTACACATATATAGCCAGTAAGGCAATCACACCTACTGAACTGCTCTCTGGCTTCACATCTTGGAAGGATATTACTGTATTCATATGAAGGGTACATATCCACATACATATATGACCATTTCTACTTGTGTGTGACTGTAATGCAATAGCAATGGGTAATGTCATCATGATGTAATATCCTTGGCATCATAAAAAGATGTGTCTCGATCTAAGTCCTATCCCTCCAACACTCATGGTTATACAGATATTGCTTTAAGTGACAGGTGGAGATATCTGTCATTTGACCACACAGAGGCTCTTCAGCAGAGCCAAAGTCGCAACATTTCGAGATAAATACCTCTTTGGAATGGTCCACAGAGTGTGCTTGCAAACCATGCACACTCTGTACACCATTCCAATTAAGTATTGTTCTCTAAATGGGGCGATTTTGGCTCTGCTGAAGAGCCCTCGTGTGGACAAATGACTGAAATCTACATCTGTCACATAGGGCAATATCTGAACAACCATGAGGGTAGGAGGGACAGGACTAACAGCGAACAACATATGTTTTTATAATGTCTACAATCTGACATCAAGGTGGACTTAAAGGGATAGTAATACCTAAAATGTAAAAAAAAATATGTTGTAGGGTTTATCCCCCTGAGTAAAACAAGAGTACTCCCACTGCTGAAAGATGTTTCATTCAAAAGTTATTAATTTTCAAAGTTGAATTTTTTAGGTGCAATATCACAGTGGCCTGAAAATGTACAGTGGCGCTGTTGCTACACGATCCTATGCACAGCTCTGGTCTCGGGACCATAAATCTCCATAGGATGGTGTAGCAACAGCGCCACTGTAAAATTTCAGGCCACTGTGATATTGCACCTAAAAAATTCAACTTTGAAAATTAATAACTTTTGAATGAAACATCTTTCAGCAGTGGGAGTACTCTTGTTTTACTCAGGGGGATAAACCCTACAACATATTTTTTTTTACATTTTAGGTATTACTATCCCTTTAACCTTTTCCATCCCCCTGGAGGGATAGCCATCCCTACAAGTTGTGAAGACAAATATATGTTGTTGGATTCACCCCCCTGAGTTAAACAATGGTATTCCTACTGCTGAAAGGTGTGTTGATTCAAAAGGTATCACAGCTCAGACATGGATATGTCAGGGGCAATATCCCAGTGGCCTGAAATTGTACAGTGGTGCTATTACTACAATATCATATGGTCAGCTCTGGTACAGGGACCAGATATCTACATGGGAGGGTGTTGCAACAGCCCCACTGTACTATTTCGGGCCGCTGTGATATTGCACCTGAAAATGAAACCTTCACCCGTAATAACTCAAACAACACCTTTCAGCAGTGGGCGTACCCTTGTTTACCCAGGGGGATTAACCCAAACACATATATTTTTCTTCACCACATATCAAAGTATAACTGTCTCCACAAACATATGGCTAAGGTCACTAATCACAACATCTTATTTCTCCACACAGCTTACGGCCCTCAAGCCCAGAGGGAGCCAGTGGAGGAGGCTATGTCACCCCCCAGTGAAGAGTACACAGAGGAGGGGACCAGCCGGTGGTCACTATCCCCACCATCCCCATCCCCTCCAACACAGGCTGCACCACCACCTTCTGCACCACCACAGGCTGCACCCCTTCAAGCTGGACCACCACAGGCTGCACCCCTTCAAGCTGCACCTCTCCAGTACAGTGGCTGGATGCAACAGAAGGAGAGGTGGACGTATCCAGCCACCTCCACCAGCTACTACCCTCCAGCAGCAGCACCACCACCGCCAGGGAGGCAATGGCTGCCAGGGACAGTGGCCACCACCCAATATGGGCCATATGCCTCCCACATCAACAAACCCTCCTGGATGGCTCCACAGCATGCCCCAAGGTATGATCCGAGGTGGGGTCTGAGCACCTAGCAGTGGCCATCATATGACCCTTGGCCACTGGACTACCCACACCTGGGCCTGATTGGTGAGCCCCAGCACCCCCTACCCAGGGACATTTTCACACCTCCACCAGCACACATTGGACAGCTCAGAATCACTTTGATGGGGTGGGCATATACCCATAATCTGCACCAGCCACTCCAACAGCTGTCACAGCAGCCTCAGCACCTCCAGCAGCAGCAAAGGAAACAGCACCTCCAGCAGCAGCAGAGGAAACAGCACCCTCAGCAGCAGAGGAAACAGCACCCTCAGCAGCAAAGGAAACAGCAGCACCAGGGACACCGGGCACATCCACCTCCAACATTGCACGCTTCACAGGGATGGAGGTGGAGTGTATGGCCCTTCAGAGGAGACTACTCTGGTTGAGCAGGAGTACAGACAGCAACATCACCAGGAGTAGGAGACAATCCAGGAGGAACATAGCCCAATTGGAGACCAGAATCCAAGCCCTGGAGTCGGAGGTGGCCAGGGGGAACACACTTCTCCACCAGCTCAGGACTGGTCTAATGGACATGTTGACACAGTTACTTGTGGAGTTGAGGGAGATCAACCGCAGGGAGAACCTGAGGATGGAGAGGGAGAACTTGCATTCCACCGAGGGGTCTACTGCAACCACCACCCCCTCCAGTGTTACCCCTGAAGCCACACCTAGGGGGCAGAGGGTTACCAGGCGATCAACAAGGGCATCCACCGCTGGCACCCAGGCTAAGGCCCCCCACCCAAAAAAGAAAAAATGAAAGGCCCAACCTGTTAACTTTCCCCTCAATAAATAAACCTTTTTTTTTTTTATTCCAGTCTGATCTGCTGTGTCTCCAGTTATGGATTGGGTGGCAGGGTTGTCTCCAATGCATTGCCATACAATGCAGTGAACACAACCTCTGCCTGGGTGAAATGTTTGTGGGATGCTACAACATGGGTTCACACACACACACACACTCACACACACACACACACACACACCGTTCAACTGTAAATACATCCCTGGAGCCATATTACACCACTGTGACGATGTGTGTTGAATTTGAACAACAAAACATGCCCCTTAGCACAACAAATGGTACAACATTGAACATTCGTCTACATCATATGTTGTGTTTAACCCTTTGAGTGCCAGAGTGGTAGGCAACGCATTGCAAAGAAATGCGTTGGGGACCACTCTGGCACTCAGAGGGTTAATGGGATAACCAAACAAACAGCTATGTCTCCAGTAAGTTGAGTTGTTGTTTCCCTAAGGGTTTAACAGACTTCACCAGTGATAACACATGTCCAATTAGTCTAGTTGTTCGTTGATGTAGCCCATATACTGAGATATGTCAAAGTTGAGCAAAATCTCAGAACATTGATTATACTGAGCAACACAGATACTGTGGACAGGAATTCACGGTGGAAGTATGTCCCCTGTATCACCTCTTTATCACTCCCACAACACATTAGTGTATCACTGCCACCATCATCTGTTTGCATGGATACATCACAGAGTCCACTCACTGGCAAACAAGTGGTGGACTCCTGTGATGTGGGTGATGCCTTTCCATGTATGGGGGATACTCTATCCTGGGTGTGGTTACACATTTACAAATGTGTTATCAAATATATCCTCATACAGACACAGATAGAATGGTGATGGTTCATCTTTATTGTGTCTCAAAGTACATTAGAACGTACATGTGTTTTCTGTGTGTATTGCCTATATGCATTGAACACTTATATGAGAACACTAAATGTACATTGAAACTAAATCGTACTACTTTAGTAACACTGCTGCCCTGCTCATGTGTTGTCCACAAGGTTTGACAACTCTGTAGATGAGCATCCTAACTGTACAGGTTATAACACTTGAGAGTTTGTGTTTTCTGTGTCTATATGAGAATGTTCCAGTAGAGGTTTGTGTGAACCTCAGGTCAAACATTGCATCACCAACAACATCACCAGAAACAGAAAGGGGTGATCTTCATGAAGGTGTTGTCAAGACATCAATCCAGTCACATGGAAGATCTTCAGTTCAAGGATGGATCATGTTATGGATGCCTGTGGGACAAGAGGACAGGATTTCAAGCAGTAGACCTGAACTGATCATCAAACAACAAAAATTTTGACTTTTTTATCCTCTCAATTTTCTCAGTTACAGGTGAGTACACAAACCATTGCTTGACAATGTGTTGTGTACTCATCTGTAACCAATTATGTGGAGAACTAAGGACGTGCACCAGCCTTATGGGTATGTGCCCCTGACATGTATACACACATCAACAAGTGTTCTGAGAGCTCCATGGAAGTAATGACATTGTGCTGTCACTGTGAAAGTGACAGTGGCATCCCAATGTCATTTGTTCCATGGAACTATTAGGACATATTTGTTGATGTGTGTATTCAAGTCGGGGGCACATATGTCTGCACACTCACAGGTCAGCATGGAGTCCCTGGTAATCTGATCTACGTTTCATGACCTCTACGTTGTGTGACAATACCACTGTACATCCACCCCTCTGCTGCTTTTCTCAGCTCTAGCACAGCACAGGTCCCATATTGAGTCCAATGGCCCTTTAACCCCTGATGTGCCGGAGTATTATCCAATGCATAACATTGGATAATACTCTTTCGCTACTGGGCTAGCATGGTTTCTCAGGCTATGATCATGGCATATCCAGTTTGTTGCTGTCAATCAAGCCCTGTAAGGTGATGAACATGGGTTATATGTTGTACCTTGTTTCTCCTGGGGGGATGTGTGATATCCTTGGGGTCTGTATGTTAACGTGGAGAGTGGAATGGAGGATGGTTTTTGAATCCACACACACAATATGCCACGTCCATGGTATGGTTGATGTTTGGGGCCATGCTGCTGCCAGTGCAGTGCTGTGTCAATGTTCCTGTGGGGTGAGACAGAACATAATGTGCAGTGTGGTTAGTGTCACAGGGAGACTTGCATTGATTGTTTGCATGCCTGTGTTATACTCACAGGTGAAGTGTTCCGTGATGAGCGTGTCTCTGATCTGCGCCCCTTTCAAGGTCTCCTCCACATGGCCGATGTCCATGGGCACTTCATGTATGGGGGGGTCCTGGATGTGATCCAGCAGCCTGGTGTCCATTGCGATGTTGTGCAGTATTGCGAATGTCACAATTATGTCGCACACCTTTGCAGGTGCATACTGCAGTGCTCCCCCCGAGTGGTCCAGACATCTAAATCTTGACTTGAGGAGGCCAAAGGTCCGCTCAATGGCATTCCTCGTTCTGGCATGAGCCTGGTTGTACCTTTCCTGGGCATGTGTTTGGGGATTGGCCACAGGGGTCAGTAGCCAGGAGTTGCAGCCATAGCCAGCATCACCTGTGTAATGTGAGTGACATGGTGAGACAGGGAGCACATGTTGTGTGAATGTGGTGGACGTACTAGCTGTGGGTCAGATGCATGCTGAGCAGTGTTGTGTGTACGCCTGTGTATGTGGTGTGATTTTGTATTGTGAACTCACCCAAAAGCCATCCCCCTGTAAAAGTTCCATTCTCGAAATCTCTGTGGACTGAGGAGTTTTGGAGAATGTATGAATCATGTGAGTTGCCAGGATACTTTGCACAGGCATTCATAATCCTCATGTTGCTGTCACACACCATCTGCACGTTGATGGAGTGGAAGCACTTCCTGTTGATGAATAGCTGTGCGTCACGTGCTGGGGCTTTAATACGGACATGGGTGCAATCTATAGCACCCATGACCCTGGGCATGCCTCCCCTTGCGTAAAAGGCCTGCTTGTATCCAGTCCATGTCGGTGGTGGGGAAATGTATATAGCTACTGGCCTTGCTTTTGAGGGCTGGCAGGACCTCATACAAGGCAATGATGCTGTCAGGCCTCAACCTGTAGCGATCAATGACCTCGCCATCAGTCATTCCAAAGAGGGTGACCCTTGGGCGGTATACCCTGGGCCTTGGTGGTCGTCTATACATCCTCTGCTGCTGTTGTGGAGCATCCTGTTGCTGCAGCTGTGCATCTGCAGGCAGGTGCTGTCCTCCAGGTGGGGATGGACTCCTGTGTGGCTGCTGAGCCAGAACCTCCTCACTTGCAACAGGTGAAGGCTGTTGATCAGGCGTGCGTGGGGGTTGCTGATGTTCCCTAGCTCTCTCCCTTGCACGCCTTCTCCACAGTTTTCGCAACAATATGTAACCCAACATACTGATTGCGCTCTCTATCTCTCTCTCTATCTCTCTCTATCTCTCTCTCTATCTCTCTCCCTCCCTGAGTGGAAAACAAGCCACAAGTGAGTACTTGATAGGGCGTTGTGTAGGTGTGGTGATGAGGTGAGTGCTGACCAATGGAAAGTTGTTTATTGTCAAGGTAAGTGTTTGCAGGTGTGTGTATGTTATAAGATGTGTTGTGTTGTGCTTGGTATGTGTCTGCCATTTGCGGTTGTGCAGTTGTGGGGTGCAGGTCGCGTGTTGATGTTGCACAGGTGAGCTTATATTTGCAGGTGTCCACTTTGTGTGATAACCCCCATTATTCCGTGTCATGTTGTGTTGTTGTATTTTTGGGGGTCCTTGTGCCTGTGGTGTTGCTTGTTGTGTGTGACAGTGATTTGTGTTGTGTGTCCATGTTTTTGTGTTGTTTTGGCATTGCACAAGTTAATTTTTCAATTTACATGCTTGTGCGGTAAGCATTTTGTGTATTTTCCTATGTAACGGGTGTTTGGTTTTGCCCGTTAAGTGTCTAACGTCTAAGAAAAGTGGGTCTTAACTTTTTGCCTTTAGGTTTGTCTTTTTTTCAGCCGTTAACAGTACCACAAGCCTTTGAATGGCTCTGGGGAATGTTGTTCCATGCGTCTGAATGCACGTAAGTGTATCGGCCGTAAGGATTCTGAAACTGCCGTTAGCTGTTCTTTAGACAGATCTTTGAATTGCTACATGGAACTTAACGCACCCGTTAGTGATTTTTTTTACTAACGGCTGCCTTTAAATCTAGCCCTAAGTCTGTATAAGGGTAGTGTTTACAAGTATAACTGGAATGAACAAGTTCTCTTCCGATCCTCAGGAGTATAATCTAACACCCCATAAGTAAAGTAGTGTGCTCACCAGATTCCCTGTGGGTACAGGCACATCAAGCAACCGGAGATCTCTGCACTTAGCTTCGCTGTCTGTTCCAGGCACCCGTTCCTCTCTAGTCTCCGCCAGTGAAATCCGAGTCCTGTGCTGTGCAGCTGTACTGTGCTGATCATATATGAGTTGATGTTTCTCGTGAGAATTCCTCTCATTAAGAAGCTGTAAACACTTTGTAGATTAATCCTTTAATTTGTTCAACGCATTTCTATGTCTATCTACTGAGTCCTCCCTGCTCCAGGCTTCTTCAGTTTTGTAGTCTAACTTTAATCTAAGAAAAGTGATTTGTCAATCAGTCCTGCCTGCTCCAAGCTTCCTCAGTTTAACTCTAATCTAATAAAATTCATTTTTCAAAGGAGTCCTACCGGCTCCAGGTTTCCTCAGTTTTGTAGTCTATCTCTAATCTAAGAAAAGTTGTATGTCTATCTGCTGAGTCCTGCCTGCTCCCAGCTTCTTCAGTTTTGTAGTCTAACTCTAATCTAACAAAAGTTATATGTCTATGAGTCCTGCCTGCTCAACGCTTCCTCAGTTTTGTAGTCTAAATCTAATCTAAGAAAAGTCATATGTCTATGAGTCCTGCCTGCTCCAGGCTTCAGCATTCTTGTAGTTTAACTCTAATCTAAGAAAAGTCGTATGTTTCTCTACAGAGTCCTGCCTCTTCAAGGCTCCTTCAGTTTTGTAGTCTAACTCTAATCTAAGAAAAGTCGTATATCTATGAGTCCTGCCTGCTCCAGGCTTCTGTAGTTTTTTAGACTAACTCTAATCTAAGAAAAGTCAGATGTCTATGAGTCCTGCCTGCTCCAGGCTTCCTTAGTTTTGCAGACTAACTCTAATCTAAGAAAAGTCATTTATCTATGATTACTGCCTGCTCCAGGCTTCCTGAGTTTCGTAGTCTCACTCTAATCTAAAAAAAGTAATATCTCTATCTGCTGAGTCCTGCCTACTCCAGACTTCTTCAGTTTTGTAGTCTAATTCTAATCTAATAAAAGTTGTATGTCTATGAGTCCTGCCTGCTCCAGGCTTCCTCAGTTTTGTACTCAAACTCTAGTCTAATAAATGTTCTATGTCTATCTACTGAGTCCTGCCTGCTCAAGGCTCCTCAGTTTTGTAGTCTAACTCTAATCTAAGAAAAATCATATGTCTATGAATCCTTCCTGCTCAAGGCTTCCTCAGTTTTGTAGTTTATTTCTAATCTAAGAAAAGTCGTATATCTATGAGTCCTGCCTGCTCCAGGCTTCTTCAGTTTTGTAGTCTAACTTTAATCTAAGAAAAGTCATTTGTCAATCAGTCCTGCCTGCTCCAAGCTTCCTCAGTTTTGTAGTCTAACTCTAATGTAAGAAAATTAATTTGTCGATGAGTCCTACCGGCTCCAGGCTTCCTCAGTTTGTAGTCTAACTCTAATCTAAGAAAAGTCAAATGTCTATGAGTCCTGCCTGCTCCAGTCTTCCTCCGTTTTGTAGTATGTCACCGTTTACTGAACACTCAGACAATTTGGTTAAGGTAAAATAATGAATCTTTATTAGACAAAATAATACAGAACAGAAATGCCCTTCATGGGTCCAGACTCAAACAGAGGATAGCACTATTTAATCTGACACAGGTCAGGACATTAACAGATAAAACAAAATGCAGAAATGTAAAAATGACTGGATCAGGAACTGGAATAAAACCTCTGCAGTATAGGTCAGGAGAAGCCCTAAGAGAGACTGGTACTGCAGGGCAGACACCTCAATAGATTGGGGAGCGGATAGGCTCTACTGGCCTTACCTATAACCGGGTAAGGCAGCCCACGTGATGGTACAAATGAGTATACTGAGGAGATGCCCGGAGGCAAGTAGAGTAGGCACCATGGAGCGCAACCGGAGGTGATGGTAGGCAGACTGAGTCTAACTAGCCCGGAGGCAATAGGGAGAGCAGCTGTACAGCAATGCAACCTGAGACAGCTGATAGGTGCAAATGGACAGGTTGAACCACCACAAGTGACTGTTAGGGCACAGGCTGTATAGTGACAAATGGAGGCTACAGTGAGGCACAGGCTGTGTAGTGACCAATGGAGGCTACAGTGAGGCATAGGCTGAAAGGTATCGCTACTGGAGTCAGTGGAGAAGTGCAGACTGACAGGTAGTAGAACCGCTAGTAACCGTAAAGCACAGGCTGTATAGTATGCAAACGAAGACTGCAGGGAGGCACAGGCTGAAAGGTAGCGCAACCGGAGGCAGCGGAGAAGTACAGACTGAGAGGTGGTAGAACCGCTAGTGACCGTAAAGTACAGGCTGTATAGTATGCAAACGGGGAGTGCAGGGAGGCACAGGCTGAACGGTAGCTCAACCGGAGGCAGCGGAGAAGTACAGACTGACAGGTGGTAGAACCGCTAGTGACCGTAAAGCACAGGCTGTATAGTACACAAACGGAGGCTGCAGGAGGGCACAGGCTGAAAGGGTAGCGCAACTGGAGGCAACTGAATAGTGCAGAATGGCAGGCAACCGTATGGCAAAGGCAATAGACACTAGACTAGGACAACAGAAGCACTAGCGATAAGTGTACTCTAGGCGAGTAGCGAAAGCCTGGAACGGTGCACAGGGAGTGGAAGTCAGCCAAAAAAGCCTTGATCGGTACACAGAGAGCGGTAGTCTGCCAGAGCCTGGAACGGTACACAGAGAGCGGTAGTCATCCAAAGCCTGGATCGGTACACAGAGAGCGGTAGTCAGCTAGAGCCTAGATCTGTACACAGAGAGCGGTAGTCAGCCAAAGCCTAGATCGGTACAAAGAGAGCGGTAGTCAGCCAGAGCCTAGATCTGTACACAGAGAGCGGTAGTCAGCCAAAGCCTAGATCGGTACATAGAGAGCGGTAGTCAGCCAGAGCCTGGATCAGTATACAAAGAGTGGAATCAGCCAAATCGGTCACGGAGTTGTAGTCAGGCAAGCTGGGTCAAAGCAATACAGGCAACGAAGACAGGAGCAAGGTCAGACGAAACTAGATTATACACGGAACAGGAACACAGAAACAAACATCTGGTCAGAAACACCACGAAAGGGCACCGGCATAGTGACAGTAGGACGTATATAAAGGCAAGCCCTGGGATTGGTTGAAAACCCAGAGCCAACAAGAAGCAGCCAAAGCAAACCCGGAAGGAGGAATGTCGCTCAGGCAGAATCAAGGGCATGGTGATATAGTCTAACTCTAATCTAAGAAAAGTCGTATGTCTATTTGTTGAGTCCTACCTGCTCCCGGCTTCTTCAGTTTTGTAGTCGAACTCTAATCTAACAAAAGTCATATGTCTATGAGTCCTGCCTGCTCCACACTTCCTCAGTTTTGTAGTCTAACTCTAATCTAGGAAAAGTCATATGTCTATGAGTCCTGCCTGCTCCAGGCTTCTGGAATCTTGTAGTTTAACTCTAATCTACGAAAAGTCGTATGTTTCTCTACAGAATCCTGCCTGCTCAAGGCTACTTCAGTTTTGTAGTCTAACTCTAATCTAAGAAAAGTCGTATATCTATGAGTCCTGCCTGCTCCAGGCTTCTGTAGTTTTTTAGACTAACTCTAATCTAAGAAAAGTCAGATGTCTATGATTCCTGCCTGCTTCAGGCTTCCTCAGTTTTGTAGTCTAACTCTAATGTAAGAAAAGTCATATATCTATGATTACTTCCTGCTCCAGGCTTCCTGAGTTTTGTAGTCTAACTCTAATCTAAGAAAAGTCCTCAGTATTGTAGACTAATTCTAATCTAAGAAAAGTCGTCTGTCTATGAGTCCTGCCTACTCCAGGCTTCCTCAGTTTTGTAGGCTAACTGTAATCGAATTAAAGTCGTATGTCTATGAGTCCTGCCTGCTCCAGGCTTCCTCAGTTTTGTACTCAAACTCTAATCTAATAAATGTTGTATGTCTATCTACTGAATCCAGCCTGCTCAAGGCTCCTTCAGTTTTGTAGTCTAATCAAGGAAAATTCGTATGTCTATGAATCCTTCCTGCTCCAGGCTTCCTCATTTTTGCAGTCTATTTCTAATCTAAGAAAATTCGTAAGTCTAGCTACTGAGTCCTGCCTGCTCCCGGTCTCTTCAGTTTTGTAGTCTAACTTTAATCTATGAAAAGTAATTTGTCAATCAGTCCTGCCTGCTCCAAGCTTCCTCAGTTTTGTAGTCTAACTCTAATCTAAATAAAGTCATATGTCTATGAGTCCTGCCTACTCCAGTCTTCCTCAGTTTTGTTGTCTAACTCTAATCTAAGAAGAGTTGTATGTCTGTCTGCTGAGTCCTGCCTGCTCCCGGCTTATTCAGTTTTGTAGTCTAACTCTAATCTAAGAAAAGTCATATGTCTATGATTCCTGCCTGCTCCAGGCTTCAGCATTCTTGTAGTTCAACTCTAATGTAAGAAAAGTCTTATGTTTCTCTACAGAGTCCGGCCTCCTCAAGGCTCCTTCAGTTTTGAAGTCTAACTCTAATCTATGAAAATTTGTATATCTACGAGTCCTGCCTGCTCCAGTCTTCTGTAGTTTTTTAGACTAACTCCAGGTTTACTCAGTTTTGTAGTCTAACTCTAGTGTAAGAAAAGTCATATATCTATGATTACTGCCTGCTCCAGGCTTCTTGAGTTTCGTAGTCTTACTCTAATCTAAAAAAAGTCATATGTCTATCTGCTGAGTCCTGCTTACTCCAGGCTTCTTCAGTTTTGTAGTCTAATTCTAATCTAACAAAAGTCATATGTCTATGAGTCCTGCCTGCTCCAGGCTTCCTCAGTTTTGTAGTCGAATTCCAATTTAACAAAAGTCATATGTCTATGAGTCCTACCTGCTCCATACTTCCTCAGTTTTGTAGTCTAATCTAAGAAAAGTCATATGTCTATGAGTCCTACCTACTCATGGCTTCTTCAGTTTTGTAGTCTAACTCTAATCTAAGAAAAGTCATATTTCTAGGAGTCCTGCCTGCTCCAGGCTTCCGCAATCTTTTAGTTTAACTCTAATCTAAGAAAAGTTGTATGTTTCTCTACAGAGTCCTGTCTGCTCAAGACTCCTTCACTTTTGTAGTCTAACTCTAATATAAGAACAGTCGTATATCTATGAGTCCTGCCTGCTCCAGGCTTCTGTAGTTTTTTAGACTAACTCTAATCTAAAAAAAGTCAGATGTCTATGAGTCCTGCCTGCTCCAGGCTTCCTCAGTTTTGCAGACTAACTCTAATCTAAGAAAAGTAATTTATCTATGATTACTGCCTGCTTCAGGCTTCCTGAGTTTTGTAGTCTTACTCTGATCTGAGAAAAGTCATATGTCTATCTACTGAGTCTCGCCTACTTCAGGCTTCTTCAGTTTTGTAGTCTAATTCTAATCTAACAAAAGTCTTATGTCTATGAGTCCTGCCTGCTCCAGGCTTCCTCAGATTTGTTCTCAAACTCTAATCTAATAAATGTTGTATGTCTATCTACTGAGTCCTGCCTGCTCAAGGCTCCTTCAGTTTTGTAGTCTAACTCTAATCTAAGAAAAGTCGAATGTTTATGAGTCCTGCCTGCTCCAGGCTTCCTCAGTTTTTTAGTTTAACTCTAATCTTAGAAACGTCATAAATCTATGAGTCCTGCTTGCTCCAGGCTTCCTCAGTTTTGTAGTCTAACTCTTATGTAAGAAAAGTCATATATCTATGATTACTGCCTGCTCCAGACTTCTGTAGTTTTTTAGACTAACTCTAATCTAAGAAAAGTCAGATGTCTATGAGTCCTGCCTGCTCCAGGCTTCCTCAGTTTTGCAGACTAACTCTAATCTAAGAAAAGTAATTTATCTATGATTACTGCCTGCTCCAGGCTTCCTGAGTTTTGTAGTCTTACTCTGATCTGAGAAAAGTCATATGTCTATCTACTGAGTCTCGCCTACTTCAGGCATCTTCAGTTTTGTAGTCTAATTCTAATCTAACAAAAGTCTTATGTCTATGAGTCCTGCCTGCTCCAGGCTTCCTCAGATTTGTTCTCAAACTCTAATCTAATAAATGTTGTATGTCTATCTACTGAGTCCTGCCTGCTCAAGGCTCCTTCAGTTTTGTAGTCTAACTCTAATCTAAGAAAAGTCGAATGTTTATGAGTCCTGCCTGCTCCAGGCTTCCTCAGTTTTTTAGTTTAACTCTAATCTAAGAAACGTCATAAATCTATGAGTCCTGCTTGCTCCAGGCTTCCTCAGTTTTGTAGTCTAACTCTTATGTAAGAAAAGTCATATATCTATGATTACTGCCTGCTCCAGACTTCTGTAGTTTTTTAGACTAACTCTAATCTAAGAAAAGTCAGATGTCTATGAGTCCTGCCTGCTCCAGGATTCCTCAGTTTTGTAGTGTAACTCTAATGTAGGAAAACTCATATATATCTATGATTACTGCCTGCTCCAGGCTTCCTGACTTTTGTAGTCTTACTTTAATCTAAGAAAAATCATATGTCTATCTCCTGAGTCCTGCCTACTCCAAGCTTCTTCAGTTTTGTAGTGTAATTCTAATCTAAGAAATTGTATGTCTATGAGTTCTGCCTGCTCCAGGCTTCCTCAGTTTTGTACTCAACCTCTAATCTATTAAATGTTGTATGTCTATCTACTGAGTTCTGCCTGCTCAAGCCTCCTTCAGTTTTGCAGTCTAACTCTAACCTAAGAAAAGTCTTATGTCTATGAGTCCTTCCTGCTCCAGGCTTCCTCAGTTTTGTAGTCTATCTCTAATCTAAGAAAAGTCGTACGTCTGTCTACTGAGTCCTGCCTGCTCCAGGCTTCTTCAGTTTTGTAGTGTAACTTTAAACTAAGAAAATCCATATGTCGATGAGTCCTACCAGCTCCAGGCTTCCTCAGTTTTGTAGTCTAAGTGTAATCTAAGAAAAGTCATATGTCTATGAGTCCTGTCTGCTCCAGGCTTCCTCAGTTTTGTAGTCTAACTCTAATCTAATTAAAGTCGTATGTCTATCTGCTGAGTCCTGCCTGCTCCCGGCTTCTTCAGTTTTGCAGTCTAACTCTAATCTAAGAAAAGTCATATGTCTATGAGTCCTGCCTCCTCCACGATTCTTCCGTTTTGTAGTCTAACACTAATCTAAGAAAAGTCATATGTCTATGAGTCCTGCCTGCTTCAAGCTTCCACAATCTTGTAGTTTAACTGTAATCTAAGAAAAGTCGTATGTTTCTCTACAGAGGCCTGCCTACTCAAGGCTCCTTCAGTTTTGTAGTCTAATTTTAATCTAAGAAAAGTCATTTGTCTATCACTCCTGCCTGCTCCAAGCTTCCTCAGTTTTGTAGTCTAATTCTAATCTAATTAAATTCATTTGTCGATGAGTCCTACCGGCCCCAGGCTTGCTCAGTTTTGTAGTCTAACGCTCATCTGAGAAAAGTCGTATATCTATGAGTCCTGACTGATCCAGGCTTCTGTAGTTTTTTAGACTAACTCTAATCCAAGAAACGTCAGATGTCTATGAGTCCTGCCTGCTCCAGGCTTTCTGAGTTTTGTAGTCTTTGTCTAATCTAAGAAAAGTCATATGTCTATCTTCTGAGTCCTTCCTATTCCAAGCTTGTTCAGTTTTGTAGTTTAATTCTAATGTAAGAAACGTTTTATGTCTTTGAGTCCTGCCTGCTCCAGGCTTCCTCAGTTTTG
Source organism: Rhinophrynus dorsalis (assembly GCA_037306005.1). Taxonomy (NCBI): domain Eukaryota; kingdom Metazoa; phylum Chordata; class Amphibia; order Anura; family Rhinophrynidae; genus Rhinophrynus; species Rhinophrynus dorsalis. The sequence goes on from CM074727.1 coordinate 79,195,811, forward strand.
TACTCAAACTCATTCTAATAAATGTTGTATGTCTGTCTACTGAGTCCTGCCTGCTCAAGACTCCTTTAGTTTTGTTCTCTATCTCTAATCTAAGAAAAGTCATATGTCTATGAGTCCTACCTGCTCCAGGATTCTTCAGTCTTGTAGTGTAACTTAAATCTAAGAAAAGTCATTTGTCAATCAATCCTTCCTGCTCCAAGGCTCCTCAGTTTTGCAGTCTAACTCTAATCTAAGAAAATTCATTTGTCGATGAGTCCTACCGGCTCAAGGCTTCCTCAGTTTTGTAGTCTAACTATAATCTAAGAAAAGTCACATGTCTATGAGTCCTGCCTGCTCCAGTCTTCCTCAGTTTTGTAGTCTAACTCTAATCTAAGAAAAGTCATATGTCTATCTGTTGAGTCCTGCCTGCTCCCGGCTTCTTCAGTTTTGTAGTCTAACTCTAATCTAACAAAAGTCATATGTCTATGAGTCCTGCCTCCTGCACGTTTCCTCAGTTTTGTAGTCTAACTCTAATCGAAGAAAAGTCTTATGTCTATGAGTCCTGTCTGCTCCACGCTTCGGCAATTTTGAAGTTTAACTCTAATCAAAGAAAAGTCGTATGTTTGTCTACAGAGTCCTGCCTCCTCAAGGTTCCTTCAGTTTTGTAGTCTAACTCTAATCTGAGAAAAGTTGTAAATCTATGAGTCCTGCCTGCTCCAGGAATCTTTAGTTTTTTAGACTAACTCTAATCCAAGAAAAGTCAGATGTCTATGAGTCCTGCCTGCTCCAGGCTTCCTCAGTTTTGTAGTCTAACTCTAATCTAAGAAAAGTCATATACCTATGATTACTGCCTGCTCCAGGCTTCCTGAGTTTTGTAGTCTTACTCTAATCTAAGAAAAGTCATATGTCTGTCTACTGAGTCCTGCCTGCTCCCGGCTTCTTCAGTTTTGCAGTCTAACTCTAATCTAAGAAAAGTCATATGTCTATGAGTCCTGCCTCCTCCACGCTTCCTCCGTTTTGTAGTCTAACTCTAATCTAAGAAAAGTCATATGTCTATGAGTCCTGCCTGCTTCAAGCTTCCACAATCTTGTAGTTTAACTCTAATCTAAGAAAAGTTGTATGTTTCTCTACGGAGGCCTGCCTACTCAAGGCTCCTTCAGTTTTGTAGTCTAACTTTAATCTAAGAAAAGTCATTTGTCTATCACTCCTGCCTGCTCCAAGCTTCCTCAGTTTTGTAGTCTAATTCTAATCTAATTAAATTCATTTGTCAATGAGTCCTACCGGCCCCAGGCTTCCTCAGTAATGTAGTCTAACTCTAATCTGAGAAAAGTCGTATCTCTATGAGTCCTGACTGATCCAGGTTTTTGTAGTTTTTTAGACTAAATTTAATCCAAGAAAAGTCAGATGTCTATGAGTCCTGCCTGCTCCAGGCTTCCTGAGTTTTGTAGTCTTTGTCTAATCTAAGAAAAGTCATATGTCTATCTTCTGAGTCCTTCCTATTCCAAGCTTGTTCAGTTTTGTAGTCTAATTCTAATGTAAGAAAAGTTTTATGTCTATGAGTCCTCCCTGCTCCAGGCTTCCTCAGTTTTGTACTCAAACTCATTCTAATAAATGTTGTATGTCTATCTACTGAGTCCTGCCTGCTCAAGACTCCTTCAGTTTTGTTCTCTATCTCTAATCTAAGAAAAGTCGTATGTCTATGATTCCTACCTGCTCCAGGATTCCTCAGTTTTGTAGTCTATCTCTAATCTAAGAAAAGTCGTATGTCTATCTAATGAGTCCTGCCTGCTTCAGGCTTCTTCAGCTTTGTAGTCTAACTTTAATCTAAGAAAAGACATTTGTCAATCAATCCTTCCTGCTCCAAGGCTCCTCAGTTTTGCAGTCTAACTCTAATCTATGAAAATTAATTTGTCGATGATTCCTACGGCTCAAGGCTTCCTCAGTTTTGTAGTCTAACTATAATTTAAGAAAAGTCACATGTCTATGAGTCCTGCCTGCTCCAGTCTTCCTTAGCTTTGTAGTCTAACTGTAATCTAAGAAAAGTCATATGTCTATCTGTTGAGTCCTGTCTGCTCCCGGCTTCTTCAGTTTTGTAGTCTAACTCTAATCTAACAAAAGTCATATGTCTATGAGTCCTGCCTCCTGCATGCTTCCTCAGTTTTGTAGTCTAACTCTAATTGAAGAAAAGTCATATGTCTATGAGTCCTGCCTGCTCCAGTCTTCCTTAGTTTTATAGTCTAACTCTAATCTAAGAAAAGTCGTATGATTCTCTAAGGAGTCCTGCCTCCTCAAGGTTCAGTTTTGTAGTCTAATCTGAGAAAAGTTGTATATCTATGAGTGCTGCCTGCTCCAGGCATCTGTAGTTTTTTAGACTAACTCTAATCCAAGAAAAGTCAGATGTCTATGAGTCCTACCTGCTCCAGGCTTCCTCAGTTTTGTAGTCTATCTCTAATCTAAGAAAAGTCATATGTCTATCTAATGAGTCTTGCCTGCTCCAGGCTTCTTCAGTTTTGTAGTCTAACTTTAATCTAAGAAAATTCATTAGTCGGTGAGTCTTACGGGCTCAAGGCTTCCTCAGTTTTGTAGTCTAACTATAGTTTAAGAAAAGTCACATGTCTATGAGTCCTGCCTGCTCCAGTCTTCCTCAGTTTTGTAGTCTAACTGTAATCTAAGAAAAGTCATTTGTCAATCAATCCTTCCTGCTCCAAGGCTCCTCAGTTTTGCAGTCTAACTCTAATCTAAGAAAATTCATTAGTCGGTGAGTCTTACGGGCTCAAGGCTTCCTCAGTTTTGTAGTCTAACTATAATTTAAGAAAAGTCACATGTCTATGAGTCCTGCCTGCTCCAGTCTTCCTCAGTTTTGTAGTCTAACTCTAATCTAAGAAAAGTCATTTGTCAATCAATCCTTCTTGCTCCAAGGCTCCTCAGTTTTGCAGTCTAACTCTAATCTAAGAAAATTCATTAGTCGGTGAGTCTTACGGGCTCAAGGCTTCCTCAGTTTTGTAGTCTAACTATAATTTAAGAAAAGTCACATGTCTATGAGTCCTGCCTGCTCCAGTCTTCCTCAGTTTTGTAGTCTAACTCTAATCTAAGAAAAGTCATATGTCTATCTGTTGAGTCCTGCCTGCTCCCGGCCTCTTCAGTTTTGTAGTCTAACTCTAATCTAACAAAAGTGATATGTCTATGAGTCCTGCCTTCTCCACGCTTCCGCAATCTTGAAGTTTAACTGTAATCTAAGAATAGTATGTTTATCTAAGCAGTCTTGCCTCCTCAAGGTTCCTTCAGTTTTGTAGTCTAATCTGAGAAAAGTTGTATATCTATGAGTCCTGCCTGCTCCAGGCATGTGTAGTTTTTTAGACTAACTCTAATCCAAGAAATGTCATATATCTATGATTACTGCCTGCTCCAGTCTTCCTGAGTTTTGTAGTCTTACTCTAATCTAAGAAAAGTCATATGTCTATCTACTGAGTCCTGCCTACTCCAGGCTTCTTCAGTTTTGTATTCTAATACTAATCTAAGAAATGTCGTACGTCTATGAGTCCTACCTGCTCCAGGCTTCCTCAGTTTTGTAGTCAAACTCTTATCTGAGTAAAGTCCTAGGTCTATGAGTCTTGCCTGCTCCAGTCTTCCTCATTTTTGTGGTCTAACTCTAATCTAAGAAAAGTCGTATGTCTATGAGTTCTACCTGCTCTAGGCTTCCTCTGTTTTGTTCTCAAACATACAACTTTTCTTAGATTAGAGTTAGACTACAAAACCGAGGAAGCCTGGAGCAGGCAGGAGATAATCTACTGAGTCCTGCCTGCTCCTGGTGTCTTCAGTTTTGTAGACTAACTCTAATCTAAGAAAAGTCATATGTCTAGAGTCCTTCCTACTCCAAGCTTTTTCAGTTTTGTAGTCTAACTCTTATCTAAGAAAGGGCGAATGTCTATGAGTCCTACCTGCTCCAGGCTTCCCTAGTTTTTTAGTCTACTCTAATCTAAGAAAAGTCATATGTCTATGAGTCCTGCCTGCTCCAGTCTTCCTCAGTTTTGTAGTCTAAGTCTTATCTAAGAAAATTCGTATGTCTATCTGCTGAGTCCTGCTTGCTCCTGGCTTCTTAGGTTTTGTAGTCTATCTCTAATCTAACAAAAGTCATATGTCTATGAGTCCTGCCTGCTCCAGGCTTCCTCCGTTTTGTAGTCTTTGTCTAATCTAAGAAATGTCATATGTCTACCTTCTGAGTCCTTCCTACTCCAAGCTTGTTCAGTTTTGTAGTCTAATTCTAATGTAAGAAAAGTTTTATGTCTATGAGTCCTGCCTGCTCCAGGCTTCCTCAGTTTTGTACTCAAACTCATTCTAATAAATGTTGTATGTCTATCTACTGAGTCCTGCCAGCTCAAGACTCCTTCAGTTTTGTTCCCTATCTCCAATCTAAGAAAAGTCGTATGTCTATGAGTCCTACCTGCTCAAGGATTCCTCTGTTTTGTAGTCTATCTCTAATCTAAGAAAAGTCGTATGTCTATCTAATGAGTCCTGCTTGCTCCAGGCTTCTTCAGTTTTGTAGTCTAACTGTAATCTAAGAAAAGTCATTTGTCAATCAATCCTTCCTGCTCCATGGTTCCTCAGTTTTGCAGTCTAACTATAATCTAAGAAAAGTCACATGTCTAAGAAAATCAATTTGTTGATGAGTCCTACCAGCTCAAGTCACATGTCTATGAGTCCTGCCTGCTCCAGTCTTCCTCATTTTTGTAGTCTAACTCTAATCTAAGAAAATTTGTATGTCTGTCTGCTGAGTCCTGCCTGCTCCCGGCTTCCTCAGTGTTGTAGTCTAACTGTAATCTAAGAAAAGTCATATATCTATCTACTGAGTCCTGCCTGCTCCAGGCTTCTTCAGTTTGTAGTCTAACTCTAAGCAAAGAGAAGTCATATGTTGTCACGGTTTGTTAAGACACTCAGACAAAAGATTTAGGTAAAAACATAACTTTATTGAAAAGTTAATGCAATCCCCATAGGGTTCACATACACATACATACAATATATTTAGCAATAGATAAATAGAACAGGTTCTACCGGCCTTGCCAGTAATACCGGGCAAGGCAACCCAGGCGGCTATAAGAAATAGCAATAGCAGGCTCTACCGGCCTTGCCAATACCGGGTAAGGCAACCGTGAGATGGAATATACCGGTTCTACCAGCCTTACCAATACCGGGCAAGGCAGCCTCAGGAAATGCTGTGAGTAGGCTCTACCGGCCGTGCCAATACCTGGTAAGGCAACCGTGAGATGGAATATACCGGTTCTACCGGCCCTACCAATACCGGGCAAGGCAGCCTTAAGGAACACTGTGAAGAGGCTCTACCGGCCCTGCCAATACCTGATGAGGCAACTGTGAGATGGGATGTACCGGTTCTACCGGCCTCACCAATACCAGGCAGGGCAACCCCACTGGGGGAGACCAACAGGTGCCAACTGTTGTCAAGAGACAATGACAGGAACTCGGACCAACAGCACTTGACTGCAGTATGGAGCAAACCAGCGTCCGCACGCTGGAATCAACAGCATAGGAAACCACCAGGTAAAATGGAGTAATCAGCGTCCGCACGCTGGGACTAGAGGTATTGGAAACCACCAGGTTTAATGGAGTAAACCAGCGTCCGCATGCTGGGACCAACAGGATAGGAAGCCGCCAGGTTTAATGGAGTTAACCAGCGTCCACACGCTGGGATCAACAGTATAGGAAGCCGCCAGGTTTAATGGAGTTAACCAGCATCCGCATGCTGGGACCAACAGTATAGGAAGCCTCCAGGTTTAATGGAGTTAACCAACGTCCGCACGCTGGGACCAACAGTATAGGAAGCCACCAGGTTTAATGGAGTTAACCAGCGTCCGCACGCTGGGACCAACAGTATAGGAAGCCACCAGGTTTAATGGAGTTAACCAGCATCCGCACGCAGGGACCAACAGTATAGGAAGCCACCAGATTTAATGGAGTAAACCAGCGTCCGCATGCTGGGACCAACAGTATAGGAAGCCACCAGGTATAATGGAGTTAACCAGTGTCCGCACGCTGGACCGACAGGGTGAAAATATCGCCGGAGCGAATAGAGAGAGCAATGTCGCCACAGCGACTACAGGAAGGGAATTCTGAGACCAGGCTGAGGTGGACTGCAGCGAGCACCGCTGCACAGACGAGCAACTGGAACTAAGCCGTACGGAACAACCGGAACGTCAGCAGTCACGGAGAACCAACGAAACCGACTGGAGTGGCAAACAGACTGGTAACAGGAACAGGTGGAATCAGGAACTCTGGAACTCTAAGCTTTGGAACACTGGAACTCAGGACTCTGTAGCTTGGGCACTGGAATGCTGGAACAGGCCCAAACAGCATGACTTGAAGGACAGAAAGGTTCTGTCAGAGACACCACGAAAGGGCAACCAAAGGGTGCCCGAGCTGAGTTTAAATAGGCAATGAGAGGCGGGCAGACCATAGGCAGCCAATGGGAGCCCCCTGCAGGTGATAGACAGTGTATAGCACCAATCACGGGCACCATGATATATGTCGATGATTCCTTCCTACTCCAACTTTCCTCAATTCCGTAGTTTAACTCTATCCTAAGACAAGTCTTATATCTATGAGTCCTATCTGCTACAGGTTTCCTCAGTTTTGTAGTCTAACTCTAATCTAAGAAAAGTAATATGTCTAGAGTCCTGTCTGCTCCAGGCTTCCTCAGTTTTGTAGTGTAACTCTAATCTAAGAAAAGTCATATATCTATGAGTCCTGTCTGCTCCAGGCTTCTTCAGTTTTGTAGACTAAATCAAACTTAATAAAAATTGTATGTCTAGATTCCTGCCTGCTACATGATTCTTCGGTTTTGCAGTTTAACTCTAATCTAAGAAAAGTCATATATCTATAGTCCTGTTGTTCCAGGCTTCTTCAGTTTTGTAGTCTAACTCTAATCTAAGAAAAGTCATATATCTATGAGGCCTCCCTGCTCCAGGCTTCCTTAGTTTTGTAGTCTAACTGCCTGAGTACTGCCTGCTCTAGGCTTAGTCTCTTTAATAGTCTAACTCTAATCTAAGAAAAGTAATTTGTCTATGAGTCCTGCCAGCTCCAGGCTTCCTCAGTTATGTAGTCTAACTCTAATCTAAGAAAAGTCGTATGTTTATGAGTACTGCCAGCTACAGCCTTCCTCAGTTTTCTAGTCTAACTCTAATCTAAGAAAAGTGGTATGTGTAGAGTCCTGCCTGCTACATTCTTCCTCAGTTTTGTAGTCTAACTCTAAACTAAGAAAAGTCATATGTCTATGAGTCCTGTCTGCTCCAGGCTTCTTCCATTTTATAGTCTAACTCTAATCTACGGACAGTCATATGTCTATGAGTCCTGCCTGCTCAAGACATCTTCCATTTTGTAGTCTAACTCTAATCTAAGAAAAGTCAGATGTCTATCTACTGAGTACTGCCTGCTTCAGGCTTCCTCAATTTTGTAGTCTAACTCTAATCTAAGAAAAGTCAGATGTCTATGAGTCCTGCTTGCTCCAGGCTTCTTCGGTTTTGTAGTCTAACTCTATTCGAAGAAACATTTTATGTCTATGAGTCCTGCCTGCTTCAGATTTCTTCTATTTTGTAGTCTAACTCTAATCTAAGAAAAGTCAGATGTCTATTCACTGACTCCTGCCTGCTTCAGGCTTCCTCAGTTTTGTAGTCTAACTCTAATCCAAAAAAAGTCAGATATCTATGAGTCCTACTTGCTCCAGGCTTCTTCTGTTTTGTAGTCTAACTCTATTCTAAGAAAAGTTGAATGTCTATGAGTCCTTCCTGCTCCAGGCTTCCGCAGTTTCGTAGTCTAACTCTAATCTAAGAAAAGTCGTATGTAACATAGTAACATAGTAATTTAGGTTGAAAAAACACTTGCGTCCATCCAGTTCAACCCTTTTCCTATTCCTGTTTACCATCGTTGATCCAAAAGAAGGCAACCCCCCCCCTCAATATAGCAATTTAAAATTCTGCCTTGAATGGGGGGGGGGGAATTCCTTCTTGATTCCAAATGGCAATCAGATTTCTCCCTGGATCAGCAAGCCCTAACTAAATATTAATCCCAATACTAACGTACATAGCCCTCTATGTTATGCTCTTTTAAATAAGTATCCAGGCCCCTTTTAAAGGCATCTAATGTATTTGATAGCACCACCTCCTCAGGAAGTGAATTCCATACCTTTACTGTCCTTACTGTAAAGAAACCCTTCCGCTGTTGTAGATTAAATCTCCTTTCCTCAAGTCTAAGCAGGTGGCCCCTTGTCCTGTGTACTGTTACATAGTAATTTACATAGTTACATAGTAATTTAGGTTGAAAAAAAGACTTGCGTCCATCCAGTTCAACCCTTTTCCTATTCCTGTTTACCATCGCTGACCCAAAAGAAGGCATCTGACTCCAAATGGCAATCAGACTTCTCCCTGGATCAACAAGCCCTAACTAAATATTAATCCCAATACTAACGTACATAGCCCTCTATGTTATGCTCTTTTAAATAAGTATCCAGGCCCCTTTTAAAGGCATCTAATGTATTTGATAGCACCACCTCCTCCGGAAGTGCATTCCATACCTTTATTGTCCTTACTGTAAAGAAACCCTTCCGCTGTTGTAGATTAAATCTCCTTTCCTCAAGTCTAAGCGGGTGGCCCCTTGTCCTGTGTACTGTTCTGTTAATGAACAGGTCTTTTGAAAGCCCTTTATATGGGCCTTGAACATATTTATATAGTGTTATCATATCCCCTCTAAGACGCCGTTTCTCTAGTGTGTACAAGTTTAACTTTTCTAGCCTCTCTTCATAACTAAAACTTTCCATTCCCCTTACTAGTTTTGTAGCCCTCCTCTGCACTTTCTCTAGTTCCATAATGTCCTTCTTCAGAAAGGGCGCCCAGAATTGAACAGCATATTCTAGGTGGGGTCTTACCATGGACCTGTAAAGAGGCATAATAATATCTTCCTCCCTTGAGTCAATACCCCTTTTAATACATGCCAATATCTTATTGGCCTTTGCAGCTGCCAGCTGGCACTGCGTGCTACTGCTAAGTCTATTGTCTACCGTTACTCCCAAATCCTTTTCATTTGTAGATTTCCCCAGAGAAACACCATTTAAACTATATGTTGCATTTTTATTATTATACCCAAAATGCATAACTTTACACTTGTCTATATTGAATCTCATTTGCCATTTGCCTGCCCAGTTACTCAATTTGTCCAAATCCTCTTGTAATGAAGACACATCCAGTTCAGACTTTATTACCTTACTTAATTTTGTGTCATCGGCAAACACTGATACATGGCTTCCTATGCCCTCTAGGAGGTCATTAATAAACAAATTAAAAAGAAGAGGACCCAGGACAGATCCCTGAGGCACTCCACTTATCACGTTTATCCAACTGGAGAACTTGCCATTTACTACCACTCTTTGCATTCTATCTTTCAGCCAATTTCCAATCCACACACAAACATTTTCCCCTAGTCCTATTTCATTCAATTTGTACAGTAACCTCTTGTGCGGAACTGTATCAAATGCCTTGGCAAAGTCTAAATAGATCACGTCAACCGCCACTCCCTCATCTATATTATTGCTTACTTTTTCATAAAATGCGATCAAGTTCGTATGACAAGACCTATCTTTCACAAAGCCATGTTGGCTATTGCTAATGATATTCCTGTTCTAGCAGAATTCTTGAATATATTCCCTTAGCAACCTTTCAAACAGCTTCCCTACCACAGATGTCAAGCTTACAGGTCTGTAATTTCCTGGCTGGGACTTTGATCCCTTTTTAAATATGGGCACCACATCTGCTTTACCAGAAATAAAAGAATCCCTGAAAATCAGATATATCGGTCTGGCCAGGGTCTGGTTTAGCTCTTTAAGTACCCGTGGGTGTATACCATCTGGCCCCGGAGCTTTGTCTACCTTGACACCATTCAATTGTTTTAACACTTTTTCTTGTGTTAGCCAGTCCCATGCTTGCTGTGACTGTTTTGTAAAAGTAGTTTGCAGATTCTTGTCCAATGGGTCGTCCTTGGTAAAAACAGAAGAAAATAAATTATTTAAAATATCTGCCTTCTCTCTGTCCCCTTTGACCATCTCACCCGTTTCAGATAACAAGGACCCAACATTATCAGACTTTAATTTTTTGCCATTAATGTATTTAAAGAATTTTTTTTTGGTTGCTTTTGCTCTCCTTAGCAATATTTTTTTCATTCTCCAGTCTAGCTAATTTAATAGCCTTTTTACAGGTTTTGTTGACATTTTTGTATTCTGCAAATGCCTCTGCTGATCCCTCAGCTTTGTAATGTTTAAATGCCGCTTTCTTGTTATTTATTTCATGGATTACTTTACTGGTTAGCCACATTGGTTTTAATTTGCTTCTTTTGTATTTGTTTCCAACAGGGATAAATTTATATGTGTATTTTTTCAATGTTATTTTGAAGGCATTCCACTTACCTTCTGTGTTTTTTCCTGAAAATATTTTATCCCAGTCAACGAGACCAAGGCATGAATTAAACCTGCTAAAGTTGGCCTTTTTAAAATTCTGTGTTTTGGTGGAACCCATATCAAATTGTTTTTTTGAATTAATCTCAAACGATACCATGTTATGGTCACTATTCCCCAAGTGCTCCCTTACTTGGATGTTAGAGATAAGTTCTTCATTGTCAGTTATTACCAAATCCAGACATGCATTCCCTCTGGTTGAGGTCTGCACTAGTTGTGACAAAAAATTGTCATTCAACAAGTTCAGAAACTTGCTGCTTTTAGCAGAGTTAGCTGTTCCATTTTTCCAGTCTATTTCTGGATAATTAAAATCCCCCATAATTATAGTTCTCCCTATTTGGGAAACCTTTTCTATTTGCATTAATAGCTGTGATTCTTCAAGGTCAGCAATGTTTGGTGGTTTATAACAAATACCCACTAATATTTTCTGGGCAGTTTTACCCCCAGTGACTATTTCAACCCACAGGGATTCCACATGTTCACTACTGTCATCACATATATCTTCCCGCAATTGAGGCAATAATGCTGGTTTGATATACAGACAGACCCCACCACCTCTTTTGCTTGACCTATCTTTTCTAAATAACATGTAGCCCTCCAAATTGATTGACCAATCATGTGTGTCATCCCACCATGTTTCTGTTATGCCTATCAAGTCATAAATTTCAATTTCAGCTACCAGCTCCAGTTCCCCTATTTTACCAGTTAAACTTCTGGCATTTGCAAGCATACAATTTATGCCACTGCTGTGTTCCATTTGTGATTTAATTTTGATGTGGCTTATAGGCTTCCCCCTATCATCTGTACTAACCCCGCCCCCAGATCCTCCCACCTGGTTATTAACTACATCGCCTTCCCTTTCTATACTATCTATCCCAGTATTTATTGGCCCCTCCCCCCCCCTTCCTAGTTTAAAATCTCCTCCAACCGTCTAGTAATCCTCTCCCCAAGCACTTGAGACCCTCTTGCATTCAGGTGCAATCCATCCCTGCTATAGAGATTGTACCCCAAAGCAAAATCAGCCCAGTGCTCTAAAAACCCAAAGCCCTCCTTCTTACACCAAGACTTCAGCCATGCATTGAGCTCCCTAATCTCCCGCTGTCTCTCTGGCGTAGCGCATGGCACAGGTAGTATCTCTGAAAATACTACCTTGGAGGTCCTGTTCCTAATCTTACTGCCTAAATCCATAAAATTACCTTTTAGGACTCTCCACCTTCCTCTTACTTTGTCATTGGTACCAATATGCACCAAGACAGCTTGATCCTCTCCAGCCCCTCCCAATAATCTGTCCACCCTGTCTGCAACATGCCGAACCCGGGCACCCGGGAGACAGCAAACCATTCGGTTGCTGAGATCAGAGCCACAGATTACCCTATCTGTTCTCCTAATAATGGAGTCCCCTACCACCACAACCTGCCTAGGCTTCACTTTCCTCTGGATCCCCTCTGTGCTAGAGGAGCTGTTCTCCCGGCTGTTAGGGAGAACAGTCTTCTCCAGCAATTCCACTTCTGGGTTTGCCTCCCTAACATCTTCACTTAAATGAGCAAATTTGTTTTGATGGTGAAACTCAGGACTGGCTGCCCTCTTCCTCTTCCCTCCCCCACTGCAACCACTTCTAACTGTCACCCAGCTATGTGCCTGGTTCCCTTCTAGCTGATCTCCTCCCTCTTTGATAGGTGACCCAGCTAGACTCTGCTCAGTTAGCAAGAGACTCCTCTCAAGGTTGTCAATGTTAATGAACAGGTCTTTGGAGAGCCCTTTATATGGGCCTTGAGCATATTTATATAGTGTTATCATATCTCCTCTAAGACGCCATTTCTCTAGTGTGTACAAGTTTAACTTTTCTAGCCTTTCTTCATAACTAAAACTGTCCATTCCCCTTACTAGTTTTGTAGCCCTCCTCTGCACTCTTTCTAGTTCCACAATGTCCTTTTTCAGAAAGGGCACCCAGAATTGAACAGCATATTCTAGGTGGGGTCTTACCATGAACCTGTAAAGAGGCATAATTATATCTTCCTCCCTTGAGTCAATACCCCTTTTAATACATGCCAATATCTTATTGGCCTTTGCAGCTGCCAGCTGGCACTGCATGCTACTGCTAAGTCTATTGTCTACCATTACTCCCAAATCCTTTTCATTAGTAGATTTCCCCAGAGAAACACCATCTAAACTATATGTTGCATTTTTATTTTTATACCCAAAATGCATAACTTTACACTTGTCTATACTGAATCTCTTTTGCCATTTGCCTGCCCAGTTACTCAATTTGTCCAAATCCTCTTGTAATGAAGACACATCCAGTTCAGACTTTATTACCTTACTTAAATCTGCAAACACTGATACATGGCTCCCTATGCTCTCTGGGAGGTCATTAATAAACAAATTAAAAAGAAGAGGACCCAGGACAGATCCCTGAGGTACTCCACTTATCGCTTTTATCCAACTGGAGAACTTGCTATTTACTACCACTCTTTGCATTCTATCTTTCAGCCAATTTCCGATTCACACATAAACATTTTCCCCTAGGCCTATTTCATTCAGTTTGTACAGTAACCTCTTGTGCGGAACTGTATCAAATGCCTTGGCAAAGTCTAAATAGATCACATCAACCGCCACTCCCTCATCTATATTATTACTCACTTTTTCATAAAATGCGATCAAGTTCGTTTGACAAGACCTGTCTTTCACAAAGCCATGTTGGCTATTGCTAATGATATTCCTGTTCCAGCAGAATTCTTGAATATATTCCCTTACCAACCTTTCAAACAGCTTCCCTACCACAGATGTCAAGCTTACAGGTCTGTAATTTCCTGGCTGTGACTTTGATCCCTTTTTAAATATGGGCACCACATCTGCTTTACGCCAATCCATGGGCACCATACCAGAAATAAAAGAATCCCTGAAAATCAAATATAACGGTCTGGCCAGGGTCTGGCTTAGCTCTTTAAGTACCCGTGGGTGTATACCATCTGGTCCCGGAGCTTTGTCTACCTTAACACCATTCAATTGTTTTAACACTTTTTCTTGTGTTAGCCAGTTCCATGTTTGCTGTGACTGTTCTGTAAAAGTAGTATGTCTATGATTCCTGCCTGCTCCAGCTTTCCTCAGTTTTGTAGTCTAACTGTAATAAAAGAAAAGTCATATATCTATCTACAGAGTCCTGCCTGCTACAGGCTTCTTCACTTTTCTAGTCTAACTCTAATCAAAGAGAAGTAATATGGCTATAAGTCCTGCCTACTCCAGGCTCCCTCAGTTTTGTAGTCTACCTTTAATCTAAGAAAAATAGTATGCCTATGATCACTGCCTGCTCCAGGGATCCTTAGTTTTGTAGTCTAACTTTAATCTAAGAAAAGTCGTATGTTTATCTACTGAGTCCTGCCTGCTCCAGTCTTCCTCAGTTTTGTAGTCTAACTCTAATCTAAAAAAGTCATATAGCTATGATTCCTACCTGCTCCAGGCTTCCTCAGTTTTTTAGTTTAACTCTAATCTTAGAAAAGCCATATGTCTTTGAGTCCTGTCTGCTCGAGGTTTCTTCAGTTTTTTATTCTAACTCTAATCTAAGAAAAGTCATATATCTATGAGTCCTGTCTGCTTCAGGCTTCTTCTGGTTTATAGACTAAATCAAACATAAGAAAAATCATATGTCTAGAGTCCGGTCTGCTCCAGGATTCCTTAGTTTTGTAGTCTAACTCTCATCTAAGAAAAGTTGTATATCTATGAGTCCTGTCTGCTCCAGGCTTCTTCAGTTTTGTAGACTAAGTGAAACCTAAGAAAAGTCCTATGTCTATGAGTCCTGCCTGCTCCAGTTTTATGCAGTTTTGTAGTCTAACTCTAATCTAAAAAAAGTCATATAGCTATGATTCCTGCCTGCTCCAGGCTTCCTCAGTTTTGTAGTTTAACTCTAATCTAAGAAAGATCGTATGTCTATGAGTCCTGCCTGCTCAAGGCTTCTTCAGTTTTGTAGACTAAATCAAACTTAAGAAAAACCATATGTCTATGAGTCCTGCCTGCTCCAGTTTTATGCAGTTTTGTAGTCTAACTCTAATCTAAAAAAAGTCATATAGCTATGATTCCTGCCTTCTCCAGGCTTCCTCAGTTTTGTAGTTTAACTCTAATCTTAGAAAAGCCATATGTCTTTGAGTCCTGTCTGCTCGAGGCTTCTTCAGTTTTGTAGACTAACTCTAATCTAAGAAAAGTCATATATCTTGAGTCCTGTCTGCTCCAGGCTTCCTCAGTTTTGTAGTCTAACTCTAATCAAAGAAAAGTCATTTGTCTATCTCCGGAGTCCTGACTGCTCCAGGCTTTTTCAGTTTTGTAGTCTAACTCTAATCCATGAAAAGTCATATGTCAATGAGTCCAGCCTCCTCTAGGCTTCCTCAATTGTGTAGTCAAACTCTAAAATATGAAAAGTTGTATGTTTATCTACTGAGTCCTGCTGCTCAAAGGCTTCTATAGTTTTGTAGTCTAACTCTAATCAAAGAAAAGTCATATGTCTATGAGATCTGCCTGGTCCAGGCTTCCATAGTTTTCTAGTCTTACTCTAATCTAAGAAAAGTCATATGTCTATGAGGCATGCCTGCTCCAGGCTTTCTCAGCTTTGTTGTCTTACCCTAATCTAAGAAAAGTCATGTCTATCTAATGAGTCCTGCCGTTCCAGGCTTCTTCAGTTTTGTAGTCTAACTCTAATCTAACAAAAGTCATATGTCTATGAGTCTTACCTGCTCCAGACTTCCCCAGTTTTGTAGTCTAACTTTAATATATGAAAAGTATTTTGTCTATGACTCCTTCCTGCTCTAGGTTTCCTCAGTTTAGTAGTCAAATATACGACTTTTCTTATATTAGAGTTAGACTACAAAACTGAGGAAGTCTGGAGCAGGAAGGACTCATAAACATATTAGTTTTCTAAGATTAGAGTTAATCTACTGAGTTCTGCCGGCTCCAGGCTTCTTCAGTTTTGTAGTCTAACTCTAATCTAAGAAAAGTCATATGTCTAGAGTCCTGCAAGCTCCATGCTTCCTCAGTTTTGTAGTGTAACTTTAATCTAAGAAAAGTCATATGTCTATGAGTCCTGCCTGCTCCAGGCTTCTTCAGTTTTTTTTTTTTTAATCTTTATTACTTTTATAGATATACAAACAGCATATCCAGATATTCACTTAACAAAAAATGTTGCTATATCTATCCAATTGTTACACAATTCATTAGCATAATACATATTACCCAAAAAATAAATCAATCAAACACTTAAAAAATCACATACATCCCACTTTCATACTAATCCATATTGGTACAAGCGGAGTCCATCCAGTCCCCATGAGGAGGGGAAATACCAGCCGTCATAGGTCATAACCAGAACTCCCAGGGAATTAAACACGCCTTCTTTGTATCCATCCATGTCATATTTTATCATACTTAATTAAACCAGCCCCTGTTTTATTATAAAAATATCTTTCTGAGTCACACTGATACTCTAGTTGAGCATCAATCTCGGTCAAAGTGGGGAGCTCACTTTTCTTCCAGTACCTAGCAATGCATATCTGAACTGCTAATACAATATTGATCCATAAGTAAGTACAATATTTATTATTGGTTGGCAATTCCAAATGAAATAAAAACATCTGTGGGGTCATATTCAGTTGTACTTGAAAAAGATCATACCAAACTGCAGCTGCCTTAGTTTTAAGGTGAAACAACCTAGGACATCCCCACCAGATGTGGAATTGCGTACGTATTTCACCCCCACACCTCCAGCACTGATTCAAAGATCCATGCTGAAATTTATACAAACGAGCCGGAACCAAATACCATCTATGTGCTAACATAATACTGTTCTTGTAAATTTATACAATGTACTGCCTTTCTTGTTACCCTCCAACCGTTATACCAATCTGCCAGAGGAAAAAAAGAGCCTAAGTCTTCTTCCCAATGCAAAAAAGCTTGCGGCTTAACAGGGACACAAGACTTAGCCATGACCCCTTTTATGTTAGAAATCGCTCTAATACCCATTTGAGTCTTACTGAGGGTTAAACCTATATCTGAGTCTGGAATATTTTCTGACATAAGAAGCTCTTTTCCTCTAATATATCTAAAAACCTCACCAAAAGGTAAAATGAACTTCAACTGCAAATCTGAAAAAGAGAGAAGACGTTCCCCATCAAAAAGATCCAAGATCAAATTAATACCATGCGTACGTCAGTGAACTAAAGACAAATTCTCCAAATACATCTACATTATTGCCACTGGATTACAGCGATTCATATAACTCACTATATCCGATGTCCCCTCCCTTCTTCTAAATCTGTGGATCCACCTCATTAAACCACCCACAATCAAACTATCAGTTTTAAGCTTTCTAAAATGAGGGGGATTCAGCCAAAAAAGAAGAAATGGGTCATATCCTCTACATCTATATCTTTCAATATTATACCATCCCAGATTCTTATCATGTTTAGTATCCCACATAAAGTAATGCGAAAGCATACAAGCTTCATGTAATTTAAATATGTCAGGATACCCTAATCCATCCAGATCTATAGGCTTTTAAGAGACTCTCTAGGAATTCTTGGCTTTTTAGAGCCCCATACATAAGCAGAGAGTATCAATTCCAATTCCCTCAAAATTCTTATAAGTACCGGAGCTGGAATGGCCCTAAAAAAAAACAATCTTAGGAAGCAAATAGGCTTTAACTATATAATACGTCCCATCCAGGACATTTCCAAACCTTTCCAATTAGAAACCGTTTCTCTCAACATCCTGTGTTTACTAATCCTAACAGATTTCCTACATTAAGTAATGATGTTGGGGATGCTGACACAGGAATGTCTTTGCTGGAGAGGACTGTTCTCTCTAACAGCCGAGTGAACAGCCCCTCTAGCACGGATGGGATCCAGGACTCAGGCAGACCTAGACAGATGCTAGTGGTAGGGGATTCTATTATTAGGAAGACAGACAGGGTAATCTGTCACCAAGATCGCCACAATTGTACAGTTTGCTGTCTCCCGGGAGCTCGGGTTCGACATGTGGCTGATCGGGTTGATAGATTGTTGGGAGGGGCTGGGCATGACCCGGCTGTCATGGTACATGTTGGTACTAATGACAAAGTCAGTGGAAAATGGAGGTCCGTTAAGAAGGATTTCAGAGACCTAGGATATAAGCTTAAGCAGAGGACCTCTAAGGTAGTATTTTCTGAAATTCTACCTGTGCCACGCGCTACATTAGAAAGGCAACGGAAGATTAGGGAGTTAAATGCGTGGATAAAGACTTGGTGTAAGCAGGAGGGGTTTGGGTTCCTAGAGCACTGGTCAGTCTTTTCCCTTGGGAGCAATCTATATAGTAGTGATGGATTGCACCTTAGTGGAAGGGGGGCCACGGTGCTGGGTGATAGGATGGTTAGAAGGCTGGAGGAGACTTTAAACTAGAAAGGGGGGGGAGGGAGCTGCAACACAGGCTGGGGAAGATAGTATAATTGAGGGAATGGGATTAGAGAAGGGTCATGGGGGTGGAGAGGGGGAATGGGCTAGTTCATCTAATAGGGAGTTGCCATTGTTACAGCCTGATAAAAGACAAATACATCTGAAAAAGAACGAAATCTTAAAGAATGGCAAAAAGATAAAATGTATGCATGCAAATGCTCGCAGTCTGGCTGGTAAGATGGGGGAACTAGAAATGATTGCAGTACATGAGCAGTATGATCTGATTGGAGTGTCTGAAACCTGGTTAGATGATACGTATGACTTGGCAGTCAATCTAGAGGGTTATTCACTTTTTAGGAGGGACAGGGTTAATAAAAGGGGAGGAGGGGTATGCCTATATGTAAAGCAGGCCTTAAAACCTAGTTTAAGGGAAGATATAAATGAAGGGTCCAATGAAAAGGTAGAGGCCTTGTGGGTTGAAATACACACTGGGGGCACACATAATAAAAAGATATTGGTGGGGGTTTGCTACAAGCCACCTAATGTTGGGGAGTTGGAGGAAGCCCAACTTTTACTGCAAATGGAAAAGGCTGCTAGGTCAGCAAAGGTAATTATAATGGGAGATTTCAACTACCCTGAAATTGACTGGAACAATATGACTTCAGGCACAACAAAGGGAAATATTTTTCTAAGTATGATAAATGATAATTTTATGTCCCAACTAGTAGAGGAGCCAACTAGAAAAGAGGCCTTGCTTGACCTAGTGCTCTCAAACGATTCTGACATTGTAAACAATGGGCAGGTAAGGGAACATTTGGACAGCAGTGACCACAATATTGTATCCTTTGAAGTTTGTTATGAGAAACCCAATAGCAAGAGTTTAACCAAAACATTCAATTTTAAAAAGGCTAATTTTACAAAGTTAAAAGAAGCTTTAAAGGATATCCAGTGGGATGTAATTTTCAAAGACAAAAATGCACAAGAGTCATGGAATGTATTTAAAATGCTCTTGGGCAAATATACACGTCAATATATACCATTGGGGAATAAGCACAAGAGAAGTAAAGCAAAACCAATGTGGATTAATAATGTGGTTAGCAGGGAAATGAGAAATAAAAAGCAGGCTTTTAAGGTGTTTAAGTCAAATAGGTCAGATGCATCGTTTAAAAAATATAAAGAATGTAATAAAATCTGCAAACAAGCAATTAAGCTAGCTAAAATAGAAAATGAGCGAAACATTGCAAATGAGAGCAAGAAAAACCCTAAACAATTCTACAAGTATATTAACAACAAAAAAGTTAAGGTTGATATTGGTCCTCTTAGGACTGAAACAGGTGAATTGATTAGTGAGGATAAAGCTATGGCTGACACCCTAAATACGTTCTTTGCTTCAGTATATACAAAGGAAGCAGAAATGACAAGCTGTGGGCAAACAGACAAAACCATGGAATTTCCTCCAATATCTACATGGCTTACTGAGGACAAGGTCCAAAAGAGACTGGAAAGGGTTGTAGTGAATAAAGCGCCTGGACCGGACGGTATACACCCAAGGGTACTTAAGGAACTTAGTTCAGTAATAGCACAACCATTATACTTAATATTTATTGATTCGCTTTCATCAGGCATAGTGCCCTGTGATTGGAGGAAAGCTGATGTAGTTCCATTGTTTAAAAAGGGAGCAAGATCCAAACCAGGAAATTATAGACCTGTGAGCTTGACTTCCATAGTGACAGTATTCAGAACTATGTGAAGACAAACAATATCATTAGTAGGAATCAGCATGGTTTCATGAAGAACAGATCATGTCAGACTAATTTACTTGCATTTTATGAAAGAGTGAGTAATAATTTGGACATGGGAATTGCTGTTGATGTAGTATACTTGGATTTTGCAAAAGCCTTTGACACAGTGCCTCACAACAGGTTACTACATAAATTAAAAGGCTTCGGTTTGGGTGGTGTTATCTGTACATGGATTGAGAACTGGTTAAATGATAGATGGCAGAGAGTTGTTGTAAATGGAACTTTTTCAAATTGGTCTAGGGTTATAAGTGGGGTGCCGCAGGGTTCAGTCCTGGGCCCAATGCTTTTTAATTTGTTTATTAATGATCTAGAAGTGGCAATTGAAAGTAGCATCTCAATCTTTGCTGATGACACTAAGCTATGTAAGGAAATACATACAGAGCTCGATGTTTTTTCCCTACAGAAAGATTTAGATAAACTAAGTGAATGGGCAGAAAAGTGGCAGATGTCATTTAATGTAGATAAATGTAAGGTTATGCATTTGGGTTGTAGAAACAAACTTGCTACATATACTCTAAATGGGAAACAACTTGGGAAATCCTCATTAGAGAAAGATTTAGGTGTACTGATAGACAATAGTCTTCACAGCAGTGTGCAGAGTCACTCAGCTGCTGCAAGAGCAAATAGAGTACTAGCCTGCATAAAAAGAGGTGTAGAAGCAAGGGATGCTAATATTATCCTACCTCTGTATAAATCTTTGGTTAGGCCTCATCTAGAATATGGAGTACAATTTTGGGCGCCTGTTCTAAAAAAAGACATTACTGAACTGGAAAAGGTGCAGAGACGTGCAACAAAACTGATAAAGGGATTGGAGGATCTGAGTTACAAAGAGAGACTAGCCAAACTGGGTTTGTTTACATTAGAAAAGAGACGTCTAAGGGGTGATATGATTACCATTTACAAATACATTCAAGGTCAATACAAAGAACTACCAATGAATTATTTATGCAAAGAGCTGAGCTAAGAACAAGAGGTCATCCATTAAGACTTGAGGAAAGGCGCTTTCGACTAAAACACAGGCAGGGATTCTTTACAGTAAGGGCGGTAAGGCTATGGAATTCTTTGCCTCGGGATGTTGTGCTTGCAGATAATGTAACTGCATTCAAAAAAGCAATGGATGCCTATCTAGCACAGAACAATATTGACAGTTATGACAGATGGCTTCAAAGCAAATAGGATATTGAGCCGGGGAACTATTTGACACACACACACACACACACACACACACATACACCTACAATGGAAATTGCTCCAGAGGGATTTTTTTGTTGCCTTCCTCTGGATCAACAGGGGTGTTATTGGCATGGGCTGGATTTGATGGACGCATGTCTTTTTTCAGCCTTATCTACTATGTTACTATGTATATAAAATGTCAAAAGTTGTGTCTTAAGCAAATTTAATTTATAATTTGAAAAATGCACAATAGACATCCAACAGTCCAACACTTTTAAAAAGGACACATGTGGAGAAGACAGGGTCAGTAGAACATCATCCGCATACATAGATACCAAATGGTCTTGAGAGCCTATACGTGTCCCAGAAATATCTTTAGAGCCTTTCAACAAAGCGGCTAATGATTCAACTGTCAGAGCATATAACACTGTTCCGGATATCAAACAGCAGAATTAAGAAACGGACCCACAATCTTCACTCCCGGAGCTGTGTACAATGCCATAGTTTGTGTTATAAATTGTCCTGTAAGACCAAACACCCGCAGAGTCTCAGACAGAAATCTCCTATTTACTCTATCAAATGCTTTTTCAGCATCTAACGCCATACAAATAGAGGGGATTTGTCTAAGATGTATTTCTTCAATAATATCAAAGACTCTGAGGGTGTTATCCTCTCCCGATCTACCAGGCATAAAACCCACCTGGTCCGGGTGAATAAGGTCCAAAATGACGGTATTCAACCTTTGGGCCAAAATTTTAGAATATATTTTTATATCCAAATTAATTAAAGAAATTGGTCTATAATTAGTGACAATAGTAGGAACTTTACCTGGCTTTAATATTGGAGATATCGTAGCCTCCAGCATCTCTGCCGGAAACCTCACAGAATCATCTATAGCGCTGTACACTAGCTCCAAGAGTGGAGAAATCACTGGTTGTAACATTTGATAAAATAAAGAAGTAAAGCCATCCGGCCCTGGTGCCTTCCCTTGCTTTAAATCTCTGATTACTTTACAAATCTCATCTAATGTAATCGGTCGATTAAGTTCACCTAATTTATCCTCAGACAATCTAGGCAAATTTAAATTTCCAAAATATTTTCTTATCTCCAAATCTGTCTTCTGCGGCTCTGGCAAATTATAAAGATAATAGTCCCTAAAAGCATTGCCTATCTGAAATGGAGAAACACAGATTTTACCATTATAATTAATCTGTTTAATTCTATTTCTTTAATTTATAAACTTTAATTTATTTGTTAAAATCCTCCCAGATCTATTATTTGAGTAATACCAGCCCTGTCTCAATCGCGCCAAGCTTTTATTTGCTTCTATCCTGAGTTTAGTTTTAATTTCTCCCTGAATCTGAGATATTTCTTTACCAGTCTCTAATCCTGGATTTAATTTATTTATTCTCTCCAATTTAGCAAGTGAAATATATAAATCCGCCAATGATATACCTAGCTGTCGTTTTACATATGTACCCCTTTATATTAAATAACCTCTTAAATAACTTTTCATTGCACACCATAACGTAAAATCTCCTTATTATCATTATCTACCAAAAACATCTTCGCTGTATTCAACAACTCTGCCTTGCTTGACTCTGACGAAAGTACAGCTTCATTTTGTCTCCAGTTAAAGCGTACATTATAATTAGGATTATCTTTAATTCCCAAATACACAGGTTCATGGTCCGACCAATTTATATACCCAATTCGAGAACTAATACAAGTCTCCAAATCAATACCTCTCACGAAAAAAAAAAAAAAAAAAAAAGATAAATGAGGCTTAGAAAAAAAAGTAAAATCTCTCTCCTCTGGATGTTGGGTTCGCCACATATCATATAAATTATTCTTAAATAACATAGATGAAAAAGCTTTTGCCTGCGCCTTACCCTTATCATTCACTTTATAATTCTTAATTGTACTCTTTTTATCCCTTTCACAATCGCCAGTACAGTTCATATCCCCACCTATTATCAAACAACCCTTAGCAATTTACTCACACCTATCAACGATTGAATTGAAGAAAGACACTGGATGGTCAGAAGGTGCATAAACATTTACCAATGTAAACAATATATCATTGATCTTACAGATTAACATAACCGATCTCCCTATGTTATCCACCTGATAATGAATCTCCTCAAATTTTACCCCCGCAGATATAAGTATAGCCACCCCCCATTTTTTCTTATCCACCAATGAAGAGGTATAGATGTATGGATACTTACGATATTTCCATAATAACTTATCCATAGACCTCCAGTGTGTCTCTTGAATAAAAGTCACATCCACCCGATCTCTGAGTAAGAGGTCATATAAACAAGCTCTCTTAAACGGCGAGTTTAATCCCTGGGAGTTTATTGTCACAAACCCCAATGGCATCTAACCCTCCTCCCCACTCCCAACTCCCCCTCCCATCCTGGAGAAACCCCATGCACCATGGATCCACATACCAATCATAACCTTCCCATCCCTAAAATTCCCCCCACCACATTCAATCTCACTCAAACTCTTGTCATTTAAGAGGGGAGTATTATCCTCCATTCTGTGGCAAAACAATATCCCCAAAATCACCGGGGACAATTACGTATGATCAATCCCAATAAAATGGCCCCAAAAGCATAATCAAATATAGGGGACGAAAAAAAAAAATTTAAAAACCCAGCTACCCAAGCCACAGGACCCTCACCCACCTCCGACGGCCCATAATACCTTAGGGCCACCAATAGCCCAAAATACCCCAAGGACGCCGATGATGAGCAAGCGCCCCCTACCAGGCCTGCCCGAGCTCACAAAAAAAAAAAAATTCCCATATTACATTTCCAACAATAAAGCAAGATTGCATTTAAAACCAACAAAATAACCTACATATATCATAAACTGAATCCCTTCCTCACCTCAATTCAAAAAAGTGTAATACAACCCCTAACCTATTAGGTCTATAACCTCCCCTGATTCTCATCACAACTCCCATGACTGACTAATTCTTACCAAAAAGTGACTACAAATTTCCCATTTAATTCATAAACTCATTCCCTATTTCACCTATATTCAATAAAATGTGATACAACCCTACCCTATTAGGTCTATAACCTCCACCTCATCTCATTACTACTCCCAACACTAACAACTTCTCACAGTGTGATAACTACCAATTTCACATCTAGTACAGAAAAAAAAAGGAAAAACAGCCCTATTACTCTCCCCCTATATTATTTGCCCTATAGCTCTCCTAAATAAGCATCTAACCAATACCCTATCCTATTCCTTCAATAAACCCCATTCTAATAACCTCTGTCTCACCTGTAATGGAGTAATACAGAAATAAGATGAATCCTTATATAAAATATACAGGTCTAGTGGGGAATCCCCATTTGTAGACAATTTAATTCTTGCGAAGACACAGCGTTGATTCATTATATAATCTCCTAGACATTCTTGTAGAAAAAGACAGATCTGGAAAAAAAGATAATGCAGAATATTTCTCATCTTTCGAAGGATTCTTTCTCTGTTCCTTAGCAAAAATATCTTTAATGCGACAGTTAGTGAAACGCACAATGACATCTCTAGAACCCTGGCGAATATTGCCTGATTTTGGCTATCTATGAGTCCTTTCAATTGGAGTAGTCTAGAGTCAACATAAGATCTCAAAAGAAGCATCAAATACCCCTCCAAATCCTCAATTTCCTCAGGGATTCCTCTTATCTTCAGATTTTGCCTTCTAGCTCTGTCTTCCATATCAGAGATTTTTATTTCTAGCTTTTGTACGCTTAATTTTAGTGTCTCATTATACTGATACAACTCCATGTTTTTCTGGGTTAATTGGGCCACTTCCTTTGCCAATGATTCATGGATCTGTATAATATCATGCTTAAGTTCACCCATATTAGTATCCAAGTCTGACTTTATTTTCATATATAAATTATCCAGAGCTTGGTTCAAGGTTATAGTAGTTACAACATTCAAATTCTCTCGAGTACTGTCTTCCATCATTTGGCCTGGGGGTGACTTGGAAGGAGAAGCAGAGACACTTGACAGGGACTGACTTAACTGAGATCGTAGTGAACAGTATGAGCTGATTAAATGAGGCTTAGATTTATCAGATTTTTTTGCCTTATCTTTAGGCCCCATCTCTGAAAAACCGCCTAAATTATATTATCAGCTTCACTTAATTTTCCACAGATGTAATTCGGATTAATTATTCAGTTCTGCAATTGCTTTAACTCCAAACTTGCAGTCCAATCCACAGCTCAAGCCCCCGCTCCAAACAGTCACCAGAATAAATGACTCACTCCCCTAGGATCTATCAGCTTATTATACTTCAGAAACCAGCCAAATATATTAATACCAGGTATTCCTTATTTTTTAACAATCACTGCATTCTAGCACCAGAATATTATAATTACCGTACTCCACATTGCTTCAAACACCAGGGCACAGGCAATCGGGCACAAGATGGTATTCAGCGCAGCACAGTATTTACTCACGAAACACCAGTAGTACCATAGGCATTCACATAAGGAACTTCCACTCCAATCTTCAGATCCAATATTCAGTCCATCAGCAGGGTAGAGATCTTCCCTCAGCGATCTCCAGTGGGTGCTGTCTCCCTTACTCCCTGCAATATTATGAATTACCTCAGATCCTGCAGCACAAGTCCCCGCAGTGTACTGCACTCTCCCATTTGGGGCCGTCCTCCACTTCTACCAGCAGCTTCACAGTCCGATAGAAACCCCACACTCTCCTAACGGCTCGCTGCGACTCGCTGCTAATAACCTGGCCCCATGCAGTAGTTCCCGATGCCCTCCGGTAGCCTCCAGTAGCCTCGGTACAGGATCACAAAACTCCCTGCCCGAGCAGGGCCGGATTTACATCTCGGGCGCCCCTAGGCACAACACCCTCTGGCGCCCCTAGTCCCGCCTTTGCCCCACCCCTAGCCATGCCCCTCCCATAGCCAAAATCGTCAGTTAACCACACCCTCTTGTAACACCCACAAGCTATGCAGACAGACGCACAGTTGTGAGTAAAGCAAAAAAGATCTCTCCCTGCTGTTATACCAAGCACTCAGCTATTCTTCAATTTTACCTCCCTTAGATAGTCGGATTGTTGGGTGAAGGAGAAGAAAAGCTTATAAAACATCACTTTTAATCATCAAATTAAATAAAACTGGAACAATAAGCAATAAATAGTATAAAAGAAATACACCGCCTCAAAATGTGTTCCACTGATCAAAGATTATCACTTGGTGTCTTATCAATACTGGTGAACTGGGGCCGCCTAGTGACTGACCAACCTTATCGACGGCCGACAGCACAAACAAATAGTATCTTGGTGAAGTCAGAATTGCCTTACTCTAAGGACTGACAACAAATATAGACTTTAAGACTTAGTCGGACAGTCTGTATTTTTTGTCAGTCCTTACAGTTAGATGATTCTGATTTGACTAAAATACTATTTGTTTGTGCTGTGGATAAGGCTTGTCAGTCACTAGGGGGCCCCATTTCACCTGTACTGTTAAAAGGACAAGTGATAATATTTGATCAGTGGAACACATTTTGAGGGGGCAATACACCACCCCCAGAGCATTACAGTTAGATGCCACCACCAGAGCAATACAGATTTTTATGCCACCACCAGAGCAAGAGAAAGCTATATTTCAGCTGGGTGAATAGAGAAAGCAAAGGTGGAGAGAGAAAGGGCAAAGAAGGGAAATAAAGGGCAAAGGGGAGAAGAAAGGAAAGGGGAAGGGTGCAACAGAGAGAGCACCTTTTGACCAGTGCTGCTTACTGGTTTAAATATGTTCAAGAAAATAGCTGGTAGAAAATGATCCCCATCCCACTGGGCATTTTATTTGATGAGGCGTTTGAAGTTGTAAGGATTTCTATTGCTACTACTTACTCAGACCAAGCACACACTTTCTCTCTCTCTCAGACTAAGCACAGACACACACACACTCTCTCTCAGACTAAGCACACACTCTCTCTCTCAGACTAAGAACACACTCTCTTTCTCTCAGACTAAGCACACACACACTCTCTCTCTCAGACTAAGCACACATACTCTCTCTCTCTCAGACTAAGCACACACACACACTCTCTCTCTCAGACTAAGCACACACACACACACACACTCTCTAAGACTAAGTACACACACACTCTCTCTCTCAGACTAAGCACACACACTCTCTCAGACTAAGCACACACACACTAAGACTAAGCACACACACTCTCTCTCTCTCAGACTAAGCACACACACACACACTCTCTCTCTCAGACTAAGCACACACACACACACACACTCTCTAAGACTAAGCACACACACACTCTCTCTCTCAGACAATGCTCCCTTCCACAATGCCCCTTCATCTCCACAATGCCCCCTTCTTCTCCACAATGCTCCCTCCACAATGCCCCCTTCATCTCCACAATGCTCCCTCCACAATGCCCCCTTCATCTCCACAATGCTCCCTCCACAATGCCCCTTCCATCTCCACAATGCCCCTTCCACAATGCTCCCTTCATCTCCACATTGTCCCCTCCACAATACCCCCTTCTTCTCCACAATGCTCCCTCCACAATGCCCCCTTCATCTCCACAATGCTCCCTCCACAATGCCTCTTCCATCTCCACAATGCCCCTTCCACAATGCTCCCTTCATCTCCACATTGTCCCCTCCACAATGCCCCCTTCATCTCCACAATGCTCCCTCCACAATGCCCCCTTCATCTCCACATTGCCCCCTCCACAATGCCCCCTTCATCTCCACAATGCCCCTTCCACAATTCCCCCTTCTTCTCCACAATGCCCCTTCCACAATTCCCCCTTCTTCTCCACAATGCTCCCTCCACAATGCCCCCTTCATCTCCACAATGCTCCCTCCACAGTGCCCCCTTCATCTCCACAATGCTCCCTCCATCTCCACATTGCCCCTTCAACAATGCCCCCTTCATTTCCCCCTCTGCCCCCCCCAGCGACGCCACTGGTCCTGGCTATTCTTCATTGGCTGCCCAAGTAAGTTGCCGCCCTCGCTCCACTGTCCGAGATCAGCCAGACTCAGCTACACACTGCAAGTCTGCAAACAGTGCAGACTGTGCATAGCTGGTATTGCCGCTGTCCCACCCCCTTAGCGCCCGCACCTTCGTTCATAACGTCAACGTCACCTGACATCGCTTCCACCCAGCCACAATGCCTCAGATGCGGCTGGGGACCGGGGAGTAGAAACGCTGACTGGCTGTGGCAGGAAGTCTAAAGTGTATGACAGGGGGTGGACTGGGCGGTGCAAGAGGCACCACCACTCACTCTGACCGCGGTCCACAACAGGCCAATGGCATCAATCAGCGCAAGTTACATAAAATAAATATAATAATATAAAAAAGGGACGTGACTGGGACACTGCCGGGCGCCCCAGAAAATTGGGCGCCCTAGGCAAGTGCCTCATGTGCCTATTCATAAATCCGGCCCTGTGCCCGAGTCCAGATCAAAATCAGGGCATAGTAGACACCAACTTCATGCAGCCCTTACACTGGGATCTCACACACCCCATCCACACTTTGGCTACGTCCGTGTCATCATGTGATGTTCCCAGGCTCATCTCAAACCTACAAAAAATCGTATGTCTAGAAGCCTGCCTGCTCCAGGTTTATGCAGTTTTGTAGTCAAACTCTAATCTAAGAAAAGTCCTATATCTATGAGTCCTGCCTGCTCCAGGCTTCCTCATTTTTGTAGTCTAACACTAATCTAAGAAAAGACGTATGTCAATGAGTCCTGCCTGCTCCAGGATTCTTCAGTTTTGTAGTCTAACTATAATCTAAGAAAAGTCTAGAGAAAACACAACTAAGAGGAGACCTTATCACATTGTACAAGTATATGAGAGGACAATACAAAGATCTATGCGGTGAGCTATTTATTCCAAGGCCTGATCAGGTGACCAGGGGACATCCCTTGAGATTAGAGGAAAGGAGGTTTAGACTTCAACAGAGGAAGGGGTTTTTTGCAGTAAGGTTTGTTAAATTGTGGAATTCATTGCTCAAGGAGGTGGTTATGGCAGATACAATGGATACATTTAAGAGAAGATTAGACACATTTCTATCAAAAGGGAAAATAGAGAATTATACTGTTTATCAGAAGGCAGAACAGGAAGGTCTGATATAAACTAACTTAATTGGTAGCAGGAAAGCATTACAATTCTCAGTTACTGGGGTATGAGGAGAAGGTTGAACTTCATGGACTTGTGTCTTTATTCAAACTAATTTACTATGTTACTATGTAGAAGTCATATGTCTGAGTCCTGCCTGCTACAACCTTCCTCAGTTTTGCAGTCTAACGCTAATCTAAGAAAAGTCGTATGTCTATGAGCCCTGCCTGCTGTAGGCTTCCTCAGTTTTGTAGTCTAATTGTAATCTAAGAAAAAGAGGATTTTAGTCTTATCTGTTAAATCCTTTTCTCTTAGTTCATACAGGTTACTGGTAACTCTGGGAGGTGATCCACCCCTTTAAGTAGGCAGGAATATTTCTCTAAATGTATGCAGGGGGTGGAGCCTCCCTTCCCTCCTATGCTGCAGCTAGCCGACCAGCTCCAGAATGATTTGAGACACTAATATTGACTACATAAGAGAAGGGAAGAAGACTCCTGTGAGCATGACTCAGAAGGACCCCCACATTCTGCCACAGGAGACCCCAGCATGGTCCCTTGACAGGGTGGGAGACCAGTAAACTGTATGGACTAAGAGAAAAGGATTTAACAGATAAGACTAAAATCTTCTTTTCTCTGTCGTCCAATACAGGTTACTGGTAACACTGGGATGTCCAACCACTGAGTTTCCCAGAGGCGGGAAGAAGGCAAGGACCAGGTGCAAGGCCCCCAAAGTCACCAGAACATCTATGAACCAACCGGTCAGAGATAGCCCAACAAACTGAAGTGTCAATGGACACTGAACAGGGGTAATAACACCCCAGGAACTGTTACACAGCACACTGGAATAGAGCCAACAGGGCTCAACAGTAAGGAAGCAACAAGAACCTAAGAAGAAGATCCTAGACAGGCAAAACTGCCTCCAGGACCTTCCTCCCAAAGCTGGCGTCAGCCATAGCCAGCACATCCACACGGTAGTGTTTCAAAAAGTGTGCACAGAGGACCAAGTGGCCTCCCTGCACAGCTGATCAGCAGAAGCCTGATTTTTGTAGGCCCAAGAGGCCCCAATGGACCTGGTGACCCGAAAGGGAGCATGCTTATTCCTAACTCGTAGGCCTTACGAATAGTGGACTTGATCCATGACACAAAAGTCACTTTTGATACAGGTCTTCCTGCCCTAGGACCTTCGGGAATGACGAACAGAGCGTCAGACTTCCTAACAGATTCAGTGCAATGGGCATAAAATTTGAGACAACACACCACATCCAATAAGTGAAGATCTCTCTCCTTGTCAGAGGA
This sequence comes from Rhinophrynus dorsalis, assembly GCA_037306005.1. Taxonomy (NCBI): domain Eukaryota; kingdom Metazoa; phylum Chordata; class Amphibia; order Anura; family Rhinophrynidae; genus Rhinophrynus; species Rhinophrynus dorsalis. The sequence goes on from CM074727.1 coordinate 79,226,112, forward strand.
GGTGTTAGGGCACAATCTCTTGATTGATGTGGAACTATAATGGTTTCTCAAGACACTCAGACCAGCAGGTAGAATAAAACACAGTTTTATTAAAAAATAAATAAGAAAGATCGCCCTCTATAGGCAACACAGAATAATAACGAGATATTGGCTTACAGATGCTTCTCAGGCCCAGTATACAGATGGAAGAACTATACATATACTGTCACAGGACAGGCACAGAATAGTATGTGTACTCAATGGTTAGGTACAAGTAATCAATCAGTTTCTGTTGTGGTGTTTAGCACGCCCAAGGTGGTAATGAGGCAGCAAGTGGTGTTAGATGATACAACACCTTAAGTCCATAAGGCATAGATAGCTGCTTAGACAGAACAGGAACTGAGGCCAGAATACTGTAGAGTAGTTTGAGCCAATAGCCCCCACGGGCGTAGTAATGGAGATAGATAACACTGCAAGAGCTTGAGCCAATAGCCCCATGGGAGTAGTAACGGAGACAACTACACTGCAAGAGCTTGAGCCAGAAGCCCCCACAGGCGTAGTAACGGAGACCAATTGTACTGCAAGAGCTTGAGCCAATAGCCCCCACGGGCGAAGTAACGGAGACTAATGGTACTGCAAGAGCTTGAGCCAATAGCCCCACCTGGCATGTAACGGAGAGTTAATACTGAACGAGCTAGAGCCAATTGCCCTCCCGCGGGCGCGGTAACGGAGACCAACTACACTGCAAGATGACAAGATGCGCCGCCGCCTAAACAAGGCTCTAAACGAGACCGGCTCAGCAGATGTAGCGGATAATCAGCAACGGCTCTGCAATTGTTAAAGGAGGCTCAGATAATGGAGACACCTGCTCTGCACGTGTAAATGGAAGCTCAAAGAACGGACACACAGCTCTGCAAGTACAACCGGAGGCTCATCAAATGTAGGCACCACTCTACAAGTGTTAAGGGAGACTCAGCAAACGGAAGCACAGCTCTGCAAGTGTTAATGGAGACTCAGCAAATGGAGACACAGCTCTGCAAGTGTTAACGGAGGCAATCATGATCAGCCCAGCCACAAGCACAGCGGAAGTCGGAATGTCGCCTCGGCGACACCAAGCAGCAGGAACGATGGCAGGGTCAGTAGCAAGCCGGTTCAGGTCACGGAGCAGGAAGTCAGCCAGGCCGGGTCAGATCACGGAGGAGGGTTCGCAGACAAGCCAGATCAAGTCTCAAGCAGGAACGTCAGCCGGGCCGGGTCAGATCACGGAGCAGGAACTCAGGAGCGTAGTCAAAACAGGCCATAGAGGAATAGTAGCCAAAGACTCAAAGGGAGGACGTTGAAGAACACCCAAAACCAAATTAAGATCCCACTGAGGAGCAGGGCTCTGGAAGGCAGGACGAACATGAGCAACGCCCTGGAAGAAAACCTTGACATCAGGAAGGATAGCAATATGCTTCTGGAAGAAGACAGAAAGTGCCGAAGTCTGAATCTTAAGAGAACTCAAACTGAGTCCCTTATCCACACCGTCCTGCAAGAAGGCTAGGACAGTAGGCAGATCAAAGTCAAGGGACAGAGCCTTATCAGCGCACCTAGACACAGAGGTCGACCAGACACTGTGATAGATCTTGGAGGAAACAGGCTTACGGGCACTAAGCATAGTAGTCACCACAGCAGAAGAAAAACCTTTCTTCCTAAAAATCAAGGATTCAACCTCCAGGCCGTCAAATTGAGCCGATGGACATATTCCTTACTCAGGTAACCCTGCAGAAGAAGATCCAGACGGAATGGGAGCAGATAGGGCTCCGCCAAAGACTGAGCCAGAAGCTCCGGATACCAGGATTTGACGAGGCCAATCCGGAGCAATCAGGATGACCGGACAATGTTCCATCTTCAGTTTCTGTAACACCCGTATCAAGATTGGAAGGGGAGGAAAGATGTAGGCCAGAGGAAATGTCCAAGGGATGGACATCGCATCGACAGCTAGAGCCAGAGAGTCTCTACACCGGAGCAGAACACCAGAACCTTCCTGTTGTGTCTCGTTGCCATCAGATCCACATGGGGCATCCCCCACCTCTGAACAAGGAGTTGAAACACCTCGGAATGTAACTCCCACTCTCCACTGTCCTCTGTGTGATGACTGAGGAAGTCTGCCATGATGTTGTCTATGTCTGGAATGTGCACTGCAGAAATGACAGGAACATGAACCTCTGCCCAGGACAAAATGGCCTTGACCTCTAACCAAGTGGCGAGACTTCTTGTTCCGCCCTGTCTGTTGATGTAGGCCACTGCTGTGGCGTTGTCAGACTCCACTAGGACTGAACAGTCCTCCAGTGGAGACACCCAATGATGTAGAGTATGAAATATCACCCGAAGTTCCAAGCTGTTGATTGGGAGAAGGTACTCCTCCATGGACCATTTTTCCTGATGTCACGGTTTTGAAGACTCTCAGACTTAAAGTTTTGGTAAAAACGTAACTTTATTAAAAGTTAAGACATTCCCCGTAGGGTTATTCATACATAACAATACAACAACAAAGTAGTAGAGTAGGTTCTACCTGCCTTGCCAATGATACCGGGCAAGGCAACCCAAGTGACAGTAATATATACAATAGGCTCTACCGGCCTTGCCTATACCGGGTAAGGCAACCGTGAGGTGACATGTACCGGTTCTACCAGCCTTACCAATACCGGGCAAGGCAGCCCAAGGGACAGCGATATAACAATAGGCTCTACCGGCCTTGCCTATACCGGGTAAGGCAACCGTGAGGTGAAATGTACCGGTTCTACCGGCCTTACCAATACCGGGCAAGGCAGCCCAAGGGAGGCTGAGTATGGGCTCTACCGGCCCTGCCAATACCGGGTAAGGCAACCCACAAGATGGTACCGAGCAAAGGTTCTACCGGCCTTACCAATACCGGGCAGGGCAGCCCAAAGCGTAGGCCAGCTGTCAGATAACAATGACAGCAGATATGAATAGATACAATGGCCTACTCGCAGCAGAAGTCTATTGCCAGGAAGTATCAGACAACTGCATAAGAAGTATACTGCAACCTGTCCACAGGACTAGGATTCAGGAGCAGCCAACGTCCTAGCGTTGGACCAACGGTATAAGCGCAACCAGGTAATATGGAGTAAACCAGCGTCCGCACGCTGGGACCAACAGTAATTCTCGTAACCAGGACAATATGGAGTTAACCAGCATCCGCACGCTGGGACCAGCAGTGATTCTAGCAACCAGGTAAATGTGGAGTAAACCAGCGTCCGCACGCTGGAACCAGCAGTGATTCTCGCAACCAGGTAATATGGAGTAAACCAGCGTCGGCACGCTGGAACCAACAGTGATTCTCGCAACCAGGTAATATGGAGTAAACCAGCGTCCGCACGCTGGAGCCAACAGTGGTTCTCGAAACCAGGCAATATGGAGTAAACCAGTGCCCGCACGCTGGGACCAACAGTGATTCTCGCAACCAGGTAATCTGGAGTAAACCAGCGTCCGCACGCTAGGACCAGCAGTGATACTAGCAACCAGGTTAGTGTGGAGTAAACCAGCGTCCGTACGCTGGGACCAGCAGTGATTCTTGCAACCAGGTACTATGGAGTAAACCAGCATCCGCACGCTGATACCAACAGAGATTCTCGCAACCAGGTAATAAGGAGTAAACCAGCATCCGCTAGCTGGTATCAGCCTCAAAGCTGAAGCAGAAGGTAACAATGTCGCCGGAGCGACAAAGCAAAGAGCGAGAGCCCTGAACTCAGCGGGTATCCACCGAGGAAAGACCTAAGCGGTGACAGGAGACCGGAACACAGGAACCGATGACAGAGAGCAACCGGCAGACGAGGCGGTAGCTAAGAGACTCAGGAACTCAGGAAGATTAACCCGCGAGGTGCTGGAACCCGGGAACACCGGAACACTGGAACACTGGAACAATAGTGCACAGGAACACCAGAACACAGGATCACTGGAACACTGGAACACCGGAACATAGGAACAGCAGGCCCAGAAGCCTGACAACTGGTCAGGACAGGTGAAGCCAGAAACATCACGAAAGGGCAACCTGGGAGTGCCCAACTAGGGTTTAAAAAGGCAAAGTGAGGAGGTCTAATAGCAGACAGCCAATGAGTTTCTCCCAGCAAGTGATAGACACCAGATAGCACGAATCACGGGCACCGTGATAGTACCCCCCTTTCAAAGACCCCCTCTCCTAGAGTAGGGTCTGGGCTTCTGAGGGTATTTGGTGTGAAATATTCGTAGTAACTTGGGTGCATGAAGGTCCTTACTGTCTACCCAGGAACGATCCTCCGGACCATAACCTTTCCAATGCACCAGATACTGTACCCCTCCTCTATGCCTACAGGAATCAATAATACTTTGTATTTCATACTCCTCCTTCCCCTCAACCTCAACGGGACCTGGCAACACAGGTGTGGTAGTGTAACGGTTACAAACCAGAGGTTTAAGGAGAGACACATGGAATACATTATGAATACGCATGGATGCAGGTAGTTCCAAAGCATAGGAAACCGGATTAATCTTGCGGATGATTCTGTACGGGCCAATGAATCGAGGTGCCAGCTTATTAGATGGGACCTTAAGCTTCAGATTCAGATTCTATCCCCAACTTGAAAGGAAACCGCTGAAAGCCTTCTACGATTGGCATGATGCTGATGTCGCTGAAAAGACTGACCCAATGCCCTCTGAACTTGTGCCCATGTGGAGTGAAGTTGCTCTATATGCTCATCCAGAGCTGGAATCTGCTGTGTCTGGAAGGAATCCGGGAGCAAACAGGGTTGGAACCCATAATTGATCAAAAACGGAGAGCTCCCGGAGGACGAATTAACTGCGCAGTTCCTGGCTAACTCTGCCCATGGCAACAAGTCGGACCAATTGTCATGATGGTCAGTCACAAAACATCGCAGAAACTGTTCAAGCCCTTGGTTGGCCCTCTCAGCGGCCCCATTAGTCTGGGGATGATATGCAGAGGAAAATGATAGCTGTATACCCATCTGTTCGCAGAATGCCCTCCAGAATCTGGACACAAACTGGCTCCCCCTGTCAGACACCAGCACCCTAGGTACTCCATGCAACCGAAACACCTCTCGGGCAAACACCATTGCCAGTTCTTTAGCCGAAGGAAGACCACGGAGAGGTACAAAGTGAGCCATTTTATAAAACCTGTCTACCACCATCAACATGAAGAAATACCCTTAGACCTGGGCAACTCTCCCATAAAGTCTATCGAGACATGAGACCAAGGGCGTTCCCCATTAGGTACCGGCTGAAGCAAGCCCACTGGGAGATGTCTAGGGGTTTTGGCACGGGCACAGGTGGCACAGGAATTCGTAAAATTGGCACAATCCGTTCTCATAGAAGGCCACCAGAATAACTGAGAGAGGGACCAAAACAACTGGTCTCTACCAATATGTCCCGCAGGCTTAGAGGAGTGGTAGGTTTCAAGTAACCGAGTACGGAATGGTTCAGAGACAAAACATTTGCCTGCAGGAGTTTCATGAGGGGCAGAAGCTTGGGAAGCCAAAATCTCCTCCCCTAATGGTGAAGTGATACTAGTACGTATGGTAGCCAGTATTCGATCAGGTTGAATGATAGGTGCTGGTACTTCTTCTCTGTCAATCTCCGCCTCAAATTGTCTAGACAGAGCGTCAGCCCTAACATTTTTTGATCCAGGCAAATATGATACAATGAAATTGAATCGGGATAGCAACAGTGCCCATCTGGCCTGGCGAGAAGACAATCTCTTGGCCTCAAAGAGATAAGTCAGATTCTTGTGATCGGTCAGAATCAAAACGGGGTTTTTAGTGCCTTCAAGTAAATGACGCCATTCTTTGAGAGCAAGAATAATGGCCAGTAATTCTCTATCACCAATCTCATAATGGCTTTGCACACTAGTCAGTTTCTTAGAAAAAAACCCACAGGGTCTGAGTGTACCGCCCTTAACTTGTCGCTGAGAAAGTACAGCCCCAACCCCTATATCTGAGGCATCCACCTCTAGTGTAAATGGAAGTAGTGGATTGGGGTGGGATAACACAGGAGCTTCAGCAAAGGCTAACTTTAATTTCTCAAAGGCCTCTTCCGCAGCCACCAGCCAGAGAGATGGATTAGCGCCTTTATGCGTGAGGTCAGACAGAGGTTTCACGATAGAAGAGAAGTTTTTAATAAACTTTCTGTAATAATTGGCGAATCCCAAAAATCGTTGAATGGCCATCAATTGCTTCAATAGCAAGAGGGGTTTCTCTCTGAATACGTGGTACCCCATGCAATTCAGCAAAGGTATTGTCCATAAAATACCCAACTGCACCAGAATCAACCAAGGCCAAAACCTCAAACGAGCGTTGTGCCCATGACAATACCACCTGTATGGTGGGTTTAAGTGTTCCCAACATTGGGGACGATTGGACACCACCTAGGGCCTGTCCCCCAAGGTACCCTAGGTGTGTTCGTTTCCCGGACGCACCGGGCAAGATTTTAACAAGTGACCACTTTTACCGCAATACAGACATAATCCTTTGCGATACTTTCTCTGCTCCTTGGTTAACCTAGTGAAACCCACCTGCATGTGTTCAACTGGTTCCTGTATCAGTTCACTAGGTTTGGATGCCAAGGGAGGGTTGGGTGGGCAAAATATGCTACTGGACCCATTGTTTTTTAACCGTGCCCGTCGTTCTCTGGCGGTTAATCTTTCACGTATTCTGGAATCAATTAGAATCACGTATTCGATATAATCATCTAGGTCAGCAGGTAAATCTTTTGCAGCAATCTCGTCTTTAATCTGGTCACTCAAGCCTTGGGCAAAGGCTGCCTAGAGGGCCTCGTTATTCCATCCTACCTCTGCTGCCAAGGTGCGGAATTCAATGACATAATCGCCAACCGTGCGCCTGCCCTGTTGTATCTCCATGAGACGTTTAGCAGCAGAGGTGGTTCTGCCAGGAGGCTCGAATACTCTCCGAAAGGATTGTACAAAATCACTCAAGTTTTTTGTGCAAGGTTTAGCGTTCTCCCACAGTGGGTTAGCCCAGGCCAATGCTCTACCAGTCAGCAGGGATATCATGAACCCAACCTTGCTGCGGTCACTTGGAAATGCATGTACCGTTAATTCCATAAAGATTTCAAGCTGATTAATAAACCCTCTGCATAGCTGAGGGTCACCGTCATATCTTAGCGGCAAGGGTGCAGAAGCCGTTAACCCTTTGACTGCGACCCCTGAGGGTCTGGATTCATTCTCCGGTGTCTGAATTGGCGAGACCACCGGACTAGAACCGGACTTATCAGCCAGTACCGTGCGTTCAAGAATGGTTTGGATAGCAACCGCCAGCTGATCCAAACGTTGCTCATGCATATCCATCCTCCAATGGATATTCTGTGTATTACCGTCGCCCTTAGTGTCTGAGGTCATGGCCCTTTCGTACTGTCACGGTTTTGAAGACTCTCAGACTTAAGGTTTTGGTAAAAACGTAACTTTATTAAACGTTAAGACAATCCCCGTAGGGTTATTCATACATAACAATACAACAAAAAAGTAGTAGAGTAGGTTCTACCGGCCTTGCCAATGATACTGGGCAAGGCAACCCAAGTGACAGTAATATATACAATAGGCTCTACCGGCCTTGCCTATACGGGTAAGGCAACCGTGAGGTGACATGTACCAGTTCTACCGGCCTTACCAATACCGGGCAAGGCAGCCCAAGGGACAGCGATATAACAATAGGCTCTACCGGCCTTGCCTATACCGGGTAAGGCAACCGTGAGGTGAAATGTACCGGTTCTACCGGCCTTACCAATACCGGGCAAGGCAGCCCAAGGGAGGCTGAGTATGGGCTCTACCGGCCCTGCCAATACCGGGTAAGGCAACCCACAAGATGGTACCGAGCAAAGGTTCTACCGGCCTTACCAATACCGGGCAGGGCAGCCCAAAGCGTAGGCCAGCTGTCAGATAACTATGACAGCAGATATGAATAGATACAATGGCCTACTCGCAGCAGAAGTCTATTGCCAGGAAGTATCAGACAACTGCATAGGAAGTATACTGCAACCTGTCCACAGGACTAGGATTCAGGAGCAACCAACGTCCTAGCGTTGGACCAACGGTATAAGCACAACCAGGTAATGTGGAGTAAACCAGTGTCCGCACGCTGGGACCAACAGTAATTCTCGCAACCAGGACAATATGGAGTTAACCAGCGTCCACACGCTGGGACCAGCAGTGATTCTATCAACCAGGTAAATGTGGAGTAAACCAGCGTCCGCACGCTGGAACCAACAGTGATTCTCGCAACCAGGTAATATGGAGTAAACCAGCGTAGGCACGCTGGAACCAACAGTGATTCTCGCAACCAGGTAATATGGAGTAAACCAGCGCCCGCACGCTGGAACCAACAGTGATTCTCGCAACCAGGTAATATGGAGTAAACCAGCGTCCGCACGCTGGGGCCAACAGTGATTCTCGCAACCAGGTAATCTGGAGTAAACCAGCGTCCGCACGCTGGGACCAACAGTGATACTAGCAACCAGGTTAGTGTGGAGTAAACCAGCGTCCGCACGCTGGGACCAGCAGTGATTCTCGCAACCAGGTACTATGGAGTAAACCAGCGTCCACACGCTGATACCAACAGAGATTCTCGCAGCCAGGTAATAAGGAGTAAACCAGCGTCCGCTAGCTTGTATCAGCCTCAAAGCTGAAGCAGAAGGTAACAATGTCGCCGGAGCGACAAAGCAAAGAGCGAGAGCCCTGAACTCAGCGGGTATCCACCGTGGAAAGACCTAAGCGGTGACAGGAGACCGGAACACAGGAACCGATGACAGAGAGCAACCGGCAGACGAGGCGGTAGCTAAGAGATTCAGGAACTCAGGATGATTAACCCGCGAGGTGCTGGAACCCGGGAACACCGGAACACTGGAACACAGGAACGATAGTGCACAGGAACACAGGAACACAGGATCACTGGAACACCGGAAAGTAGGAACAGCAGGCCCAGAAGCCTGACAACTGGTCAGGACAGGTGAGGTCAGAAACATCACGAAAGGGCAACCTGGGAGTGCCCAACCAGGGTTTAAAAAGGCAAAGTGAGGAGGGCTAATAGCAGACAACCAATGAGTATCTCCCAGCAAGTGATAGAAACCAGATAGCATGAATCACGGGCACCGTGATACCTGAGAGCTGAAGCGACCCAGAACAGCTCCCCAGCCCAAGAGGCTGGCATCCGTCGTGTCCATGGTCCAGGAGGGAATCAGAAAGGATCTCCCTTTCAGCAGATTGGAAAGGTCCAGCCACCACTCCAAGCTCAGCTCCACATGAGGGGGAAGGGACACAGACAACTTCTGATGATCTGGTCAATCCCTGCACACCTGTATCACAAACCTCTGGAGTTCCCTGGTGTGCGCCATGACGAATGGAATGGCTTCTATCGTGGAAATGAACTTCCCCACCAGAGAAGACAACCTCGGAAATGGGACCAGATCCTGAGACAGAATCGCAGAAACCCTGTGGGCAATTTGATGGGCTACCTCGTCCGGTAGAAACACCATGCTCCTCTGAGTATCGAATAGAAGACCCAGGAAGATCAGTTGCTGGGATGGAATAAGATCCGACTTCTCCAAGTTGACAATCCATCCGTGAAGGGTGAGGACTTGGATGCAGGTCTGAACCTGATGATGAAGAAGGCCCGAAGAGGTGGCTTTCAAAAGCAAGTCATCCATGTAAGGAGTCATTCTGATGCTGTCCCGATGGAGAACGGATATCAAGGCTCCTAGAACCCGTTGGAAAACTTGAGGAGCTGTCGTCAGACCAAATGGAAGAGCTGAGAACTGAAAATGTCCTCTGTCGCAGGCAACCCGCAGGTACAGCCTGTCTCCTGATGAATTGGTATGTGTAAATACGCATCCTGAGGGTCCAGACAAACAAGGAACTCCCCCGGAGACATGGCAGCAATCACTGAGAGCAGAGACTCCTGACGATAGTGAGTCTTGCTCACGAAGGAGTTTAGATCCTTCAAATCCAAAATAGGGTGACATCCGCTGTACTGTTTGGCTACCACAAAGAGGTTCGAGTAAAACACTGAACTCCTGACTGAAGGAGGCACTGGCTCCAGGACATCCTTGTCCAGAAAAGCCTGAACAGCGCCGTCGAGCAGACCGCGTTTCTCGGCGTCCTGATGAGTACAAGAAAGACGAAAGCGAAAAGGAGGAAGAGATTAGAAAGGGATTTTGTATCCCTCTGACACCACCTGTAAAACCCGTGGGTCCGTCACAGAATCCTTCCAAATTCCACTAAAGAGTCGCAGACGACCACCCACAGCGGGATGTGGACCCCAGTTCGGCGAGTCTTGCCAAAGCAGTCTTGGTAGACTTGGGCTTGGAGGCAGCCTTAGGCTTCCATTTCTGTTTGGACTTGGAGGAGGAACGCGGAGCTGATGGAACCGCCTGGTTCGTCGAACGTGTCTCAGTCTGAAAGGAACGAAAGGACCAGTTACGTTTAAACAGCAACTTCTTCTTAAAGGGATAGTAATACTTCGTTTTAACTTTATTTTATTTTGTAGGCATTAAAAAAAACACGAAGAATGATATGTCTTATCTCTCAAACCTTTATGGTTTATGAGATATTCACAAGCAAAGTTTCCCCCTCCCGCCCCTTTTACCTACTGTAAACAATCTCTTCTCAGATGTGGAATCCAGTCCATAGACTGGACAGATAACAGAAGGGGACACTCTTATTCCTTTGAAAACAATGAAATCCCTGCCCCCCTTGACAAGCTTTTCAGGTTTTTCCGTTATCTTAATTGAAGATTGTCCCTCTCTGCAGTCTACCTGGGCAGCTCCCTTCTGCCCTGGCTGAAAAGTGTTACATCAGTAAAAGGGGTGGGAGGGGGACACTTTGCTTGTGAATATCTCTTAAACCATAAAGGTTTGGGAGATAAGACTTATATCATTATTCATGTTTTTTTAATGCCTACAAAATAAAATTAAGTTAAAACGAAGTATTACTATCCCTTTAAAGACCAAGGGTACAAGAGTACTCTTACCCCCTGTGGCCTCGCAGTTCCTTAAGATCAGGCCCAAACAAGCAGGTACCCTGAAAAAGCAGAGAAAGTAAGACTTTCTTGGAAGCAGTGTCAGCAAACCAGATCTTGAGCCAACGAGCACGTCTGGCTACCACAGAAGTAGTAGAGGCTCTCGCCATCATACGGACGGCATCAAAAGCAACAGCAGAGACATAGTGTTGCGCTTCAGAGATATTGGCAAGAAGACGTAATTTCTCTGAAGTAGGCGCATCCTGACAGACAGCCGTAGTGAGTTGTTCAGTCCAGACTGCAATAGCCCGGTTAACCCATGCAACAGCAAACGCTGGACGCATAGCAGTACCAATAGAAGCAAAAATGGACTTGAGGGAAACCTCAGGTTTGTTATCAGTCCAGTCTTGCAGTGCAGAAGCATCAGAGACAGGTAAAGCAGTAGATTTAGACTGTCTGGATATGGGTGCGTCCACCTTAGGGGGATGAACCCATTTAGCCAGCTCAGCTTCAGAAAAGGGATAAAGCTTAGCATATTTCCTGGACAAAGAAGCAGACTTGTCCGGAGATTTCCACAACTCAGAAACCAAACGATCAAGAGTGGGGTTAGGAGGAATATAAGTAAGGGGCCTAGTAGGCTCCTGAAAAACATCAGAGGGATCAGAGGGAACCTCCTGAACCAAGGGAATGTTGAGTGTGGTTAACACAGCCCTGATCAGGCCCTCAGCAGAGGGTTCAGGATCAGCTTCAAAGGGATCCCCAAGGGACTAAGACTCCAAGACAATACCATCCTCAACATCCGAATCCAACACCAGTTCTTCCTCAGAAGAATCCGACACATCAGGTGCCCCCCTGCGGTTTAGGCAGGAAAGACCTGATAGTAGAGGGGGTCTGCCACATTTGAAGTGCCCCCTGAATCTGAGATGGAAAGAGTTGTAAAGTGGACCTAAAGTCCCTAGTCACAGCCTTAAAGTCTTGAGCCCAAGCTGGCTCAATAGCATGGCTGGAAGTCCCTGGGTTGCTGTCAGGAACCTCAGAACATGCTGGGCATAAATGACCAGAGAACTCTCTAGGTAGCCCTGCGTGACAGGAAGAGCAATGTGCAATGGGGGATACTGAGACCCCAGTCTCCTTAGTCTTAGGACTAGCCCCAAGCTCCAGCGGTATAGACATTCTCACAGTGTCAAAATAACCAACTGTACAGTAAATCACCCAAATATAGTGTGTAAGATTAATATTTCACCCAGAAATGCTAAATATAGACTTATCTGGCAGACGAAGGGTTAATCTGCAGAGGAGAGAAGGAGAGTCCAAGCCCTGCGTAGAATATTCGCTGAGAATAGCTCACAAAATGGCTGCCGCGACGGGAGCCAATCAAAAAATAGGCGCGAACCAAGCACTCATGGGAAATGTAGTTTTTCCCAAAAAGTACCCCAAACAGTGCCCGAAGCCCCCCAAGCCCCCAACACACTTGAACTATAAACCGGATGATAGAGCAAGGGTAGACAATTAAAATGAGCCCACTCTGAAGTTGCTATGTGAAGCGGTTGCCGAGATACGTCCCAAACAGTATTGTCCCTTAGAAGAAAATGGAGCAATGGTGTCTATGCGGTAAAGGGCGCCTTAAAGGCACAGTACACAATTTGAATAAAAGTTAAAGAAAAACTTAAAAACATGTAAAACATCCATGAAACATGTGTGTACAGTTAGAAAACACTAACCCAGCAGGGAAAGTGCCAGAAAACCCCCCAAAAACATGCCAAACTAGAAGACAAAGGGTTAAGTTACCACATAAACCTTTTCCAAATACACAACAGACATACAAATATACCCAATGAGTGCAGGAGTGCACAGTGAGAACTCCCAAACACAACCCCTGTGCAGAGGGGCACTGTGGGACAAGTGGACCTGCAGCACTCAAAGGGTAGCTCACCTTTCCTGCAGATCTTCTGTCTTCAGATTATCATGCAGCAAGAATTACCTCAGTGGGTAGTCCCTGGGGAAGCACTTGTAATCAAGATTTTCCCCCTCAGGGCTTAAGGTCCACCAAAAAGCACCTGGATACTGAGCTAGCCACATTGAAGGGCATTTGTCAGTCATGGTAATCCGCCTAATGTTGGTATTCCATATCTGACAGAAAATAAAAAAGAAACTAAAACTATAGAAGAATGTTCTCCACCTGGTGTTGTTCGCACTGAGGAACAAATTATTCTGGAGCTAGATGGCTAGCTGCAGCATAGGAGGGAAGGGAGGCTCCACCCCCTGCATACATTTAGAGAAATGTTCCTGCCTATTTAAAGGGGTGGATCGCCTCCCAGAGTTACCAGTAACCTGTATTGGACGACAGAGAAAATCATATGTCTATCCTCTGAGTCCTGTCTGATCCAGGCTTCTTCAGTTTTGTAGTCTAACTCTAATCTAAAAGAGGTTATATGTCTATGAGTCCTACCTGCTCCAGCCTTCCTCAGTTTTGTAGTCTAACTCTATTATATCAAAAGTCATATGTCTATGAGTCCTGTCTGATATAGGATTCCTCAGGTTTGTAATCTAACTCTAATCTAAGCAAAGTTGTATGTCTATGAGTCCTGCCTGCTCCAGGCTTCTTCCATTTTGTAGTCTAACTCTAATCTAAGAAAATTCATATGTCTTTGAGTCCTGCCTGCACCAGACTTCCTCAGTTTTTTAGTCTAACTCTAATCTATGAAAAGTCAGATGTGTATGAGTCCTGCCTGCTCCAGGCTTCCTCAGTTTTGCAGTCTAACTGTAATCTAAGAAAAGTTGTATGTCTATGAGTCCTGCCTGCTCCACGCTTCCTCAATTTTGTACTCAAACTCTAATCTAACAAAGGTTGTATGTCTATCAACTGAGTCCAGCCTGCTCCAGGCTTCTTCCATTTTGTAGTCTAACTCTAATCTAAGAAAAGTCCAATGTCTATGAGTTCTGTCTGCTCCAGGCTTCCTCATTTTTGTAGTCTAACTCTAATCTTAGAAAAGTCGTATGTCAATGAGTCCTGCCGGCTCTTCAGTTTTGTAGTCTAACTCTAATGTAGGAGAAATCTAGAGAAAAGACAACTAAGAGGACACCTTATCACATTGTAGAAGTATACTAGAGGTCAATACAAGGATCTCTGCGGTGAGCTATTTATTCCAAGGCCTGATCAGGTGACCAGGGGACACCCCTTGAGATTAGAGGAAAGGAGGTTTAGACTTCAGCAGAGGAAGGGTTTTTTTGTAGTAAGGTCTGTTAAATTGTGGAATTCATTGCTCAAGGAGGTGGTTATGTCACATACAATGGATACATTTAAGAGAAGGTTAGACACATTTCTTTCAAAGGGGAACATAGAGAGTTATACTGTTTATCAGTAGGCATATCAGGAAGGTCTAATAAAGACTAACTTAATGAGTAGCAGGAAAGCTATACAATTCTCAGTTACTGGGGTATGAGGAGAAGGTTGAACTTGATGGACTTGTGTCTTTATTCAACCTAATATACTATGTTACTATGTAGAAGTCATATGTCTGAGTCCTGCCTGCTCCAAGCTTCCTCATTTTTGTAGTCTAACTCTAATCTAAGAAAAGTCATGTCTATGAGCCCTGCCTGCTGTAGGCTTCCTCAGTTTTGTAGTCTAACTCTAATCTAAGAAAAAGAGGATTTTAGTCTTACCTGTTAAATCCTTTTCTCTTAGTCCATACAGGTTACTGGTAACACTTGGAGGTGATCAGCCCCTTTAAGTAGGCTGGAACATTTCTCTAACTGTATGCAGGGGGTGGAGCCTCCCTTCCCTCCTATGCTACAGCTAGCCAACCAGCTCCAGAATGATCTGAGACACTATTGACTACATAGGAGAAGGGAAGAAGAGTCCTGAGAGTATGACCCCGTAGGACCCCCACATTCTGCCATAGGAGAGCCCAGCATGGTCCCTTGACAAGGTGGGAGACCTCTTGTCTCTGTCATCCAATACAGGTTATTGGTAACTCTGGGATGTCCAACCATTGAGTTTCCCAGAGGCGGAAAGAAGGCAAGGACCAGGTGCAAGGCCCCCAAAGTCACCAGAACATCTATGAACCAACCAGACAGAGATAGCCCAACAAAGTAAAGTGTGAACGGACACTGAACAGGGGTAATAACACTCCAGGAATTGTTACACAGCACACTGAACTAGAGCCAACAGGGCTCAACAGTAAGGATGCAACAAGAACCTAAGAAGAAGATCCTAGGCAGGCAAAATTGCCTCCAGGACCTTCCTCCCAAAGCTGGCATCAGCCAAAGCCAGCACATCCACACGGTAGTGCTTCGAAAAGGTGTGCACAGAGGACCAAGTGGCCGCCCTGCACAGCTGATCAGCAGAAGCCTGATTCTTGTAGGTCCAAGAGGCCCCAATGGACCAGGTGGAATGAGCCGTGACCCGAAAGGGAACATGCTTATTCCTCAACTTGTAGGCCTTATGAATAGTGGACTTGATCCATGACGCAATAGTCATTTTGGATGCAAGTCTTCCTGCCCTAGGACCCTCGGGAATGATGAACAGAGTGTCAGACTTCCTGACAGATTCAGTGCGATGGACATAAAATTTGAGACAATGCACCACATCCAATAAGTGAAGATCTCTCTCTCTTTGTTAGAGGAGGGGTTAGGGCAGAAAGAGGGCACCACAATCTCCTGATTGATGTGGAATTCAGAAATCACCTTGGGCAAAAACTCCTTGGAGGTGCAAAGCACCACCTTATCCTTATGAAACACCAGATATGGTGGTTTACAGGAAAGAGCTTGCAACTTCGCAACACGACGAACAGATCGCTAGGAGAAACGCCATCTTCCTCGTCAAGAGACGTAGAGGAATAGTAGCCAAAGACTCAAAGGGAGGACGTTGAAGAATGCCCAAAACCAAATTAAGATCCCACTGAGGAGCAGGGATCTGGAAAGCAGGGCGAACACGAGCAATGCCCTGGAAGAAAACCTTGACATCAGGAAGGATAGAAACTGAGTCCCTTAGCCACACCATCCTGCAAGAAGGCCAGGACAGTGGGCAGATCAAAATCAAGGCAAAGATCCTTATCAGCACACAAAGGTCAACCAGACACGGTGATAAATCTTGGAGGAAACAGGCTTACGGGCACTAAGCATTGTAGTGCCCGTAAGGAAGGAATCCTTCCTTAAAATCAAGGATTCAACCTCCAGGCCGTCTAATTGAGCCTATGGACATCTTCCTTCCACAGATAACCCTGCAGAAGAAGATCTGGATGGAATGGAAACGGAAAGGGCTCCGCCACAGATAGAGCCAGAAGCTCTGGATACCAGGATTGACAAGGCCAATCCGGAGCAATCAGGATGACCGGACAACGTTCCATTTTCAGTTGCTGTAACACCCGTATCAACATTGGAAGGGGAGGAAAGATGTAGGCCAGAGGAAATGTCCAAGGGATGGACATCGCATCGACAGCTAGAGCCAGAGTGTCTCTCCACTGAGAGCAGAACACTGGAACCTTCCTGTTGTGTCTCGTTGCCATCAGATCCACATGGGGCATCCCCCACCTCTGAACAAGGAGTTGAAACACCTCGGGATGTAACTCCCACTCTCCGCTGTCCACTGTGCGATGACTAAGGAAGTCTGCCATGATGTTGTCTATGCCTGGAATGTGCACTGTGGAAATGACAGGAACATGAACCTCTGCCCAGGACAAAATGGCCTTGACCTCTAACCAAGCAGCGAAACTTCTTATTCTGCCTTGTCTGTTGATATAGGCCACTGCCGTTGCGTTGTCGGACTCCACTCGGACTGAACAGTCCTCCAGTGGAGACACCCAATGATGTAGAGTATGAAATATCGCCCGAAGTTCCAAGATGTTGATTGGGAGAAGAGACTCCTCCGTGGACCATTTCCCCTGAGTGCTGAAGTGACCCAGAACAGCTCCCCAGCCTGAGAGGCTGGCATCCATCGTGTCCATGGTCCAGGAGGGAATCAGAAAAGATCTCCCTTTCAGCAAATTGGAAAGGCCCAGCCACCACTCCAAGCTCAGCTCCACATGATGGGGAAGGGACACCGAAAACCTCTGATGATCTGGTCGGTCCCTGCACACCTGTATCACAAACCTCTGGAGTTCCTTGGTGTGCGCCATGGCAAATGGAACTGCTTCTATAGTGGAAATGAACTTCCCCACCAGAGAAGACAACCTTGGAAATGGGACCAGATCCTGAGACAGAATCGCCGAAACCCTGTAGGCAATTTGATGGGCTACCTCGTCCGGTAGAAACACCATGCTCCTCTAAGTATCGAATAGAAGACTCTGGAAGAACAGTTCCTGGGATTCAACAAGATCCGACTTGTCCAAGTTGGCAATCCATCCATGATGGGTGAGGACTTGGATGCAGGTCTGAACCTGATGATGAAGAAGGTCCACAGAGGTGGCTTTCAAAAGCAAGTCGTCCATGTAAGGAGTCATTCTGATGACGTCCCGATGGAGAACGGATATCAAGGCTCCTAGAACCCGTTGGAAAACTTGAGGAGCTGTTGTCAGACCAAATGGAAGAGCTGAGAACTGAAAATGTCCTCTGTCGCAGGCAAACCGCAGGTACCGCCTGCTATCCTGATGAATTGGGATGTGTAAATATGCATCTTGAAGGTCCAGACAAGCAAGGAACTCCCCCGGAGACACGGCAGCGATCACTGAGCTCAGAGACACCTGACGATAATGAGTCTTGTTCACAAAGGAGTTTAGATTCTTCAAATCCAAAATAGCGTGACATCCGCCGTCCTTTTTGGCTACCACAAAGAGGTTTGAGTAAAACCACAAACTCCTGACTGAAGAAGGCACTGGCTCCAGGACATCCTTGTCCAGAAGAGCCTGAACAGTGCCGTCGAGCAGACCGCGTTTCTCTGCCTCCTGAGGAGTACGAAAAAGACGAAAGCGAAAAGGAGGAAGAGATTAGAAAGGGATCTTGTTGTCACGGTTTGTTACTGTTTGTAAAAGAACACTCAGACAGTTCGGCAAGGTTAAAAGCTTTAATGAAAATAATGTACAATAGCCCCACTTAGGTCCAGATAAGGTCCGTACCGAGTACTTTCCAGATCTGACGCAGGTCAGGGCAAAACTACACACACTGTAGTAGTCAGCAAACAGAAATAATGATCTTGGACTTGTAGGCAGATTCTCAGCAAGGTTCAGGAACAATAATATCCTCGACAGCCCCACACCACAATAGGTAACAGAGGCGATGGGTGACTGAAGGGCAATCCCTAGTGGACTAGGGTTAACAAAGGCGGCACAGATAGTGTACAGATGGACACAAGGTCCTAGACTTCTAGGGTTAACGGAGGCAACACTGGCAAAACACTGGCAGAAAACTGACCCTAGGAGAGTAGGGTAGACAGAGGCAACATGGGCAGGACTCTGGCAGCAACGGGACCCTAGAACGCTAGAGTTAACTGAGGCAACACAGGTCGTAATCTGGCAACGGCTGAACCCTTGAACACTAGGATTAATGGAGGCAACACAGAATGGACTCAGGCAGCGACTAGGCCCTAGCACGCTAGGGTTAACGGAGGCAACACAGCTGTGGCACTTGTAGTGACTGAACCCTAGAGCGCTAGGGTAAGTGGAGGCAACACAGAAAGGGCTCAGGCAGTGACGGGATGCTAGGGTTAACTGAGGCAACAGACACCAGATGCTGGTGATATAACGACCCTAGGTCACTAGGGTAAACTGAGGCAACACGGGCAACAGTGTGGTATTGGCTTAACCCAGGTATTATAGGGTTACCGGAGGCAACACAGACACTGGTGAGTGCAGGGACTCCCACAGACTCCAGGAGACAGTAGAAGCGGCAAGCAAGCGGGAGATAGGCACGTAACGTAACCGGTCCTGGACCGGTGTCTCCCTGTTTGGTATTCGGAGATAATAGGCTAGTCCAGTAAGCAACGGTGCTAGCAGCACCACCAGGTTGGCAAACATGGACTTGACAGCCAGTCAGGAGGACCACCAACACTAGCCCAGCCAGATCGGTGTAAACGAATAGTCAGCCAGTCCTAGTCAGTAATGGAATCAGATACTCAGCCACGCCGGTTCGATACACAAGAAGTTAGTCAGCCAGTCCTAGTTGGTAATGGAATCAGATACCTAGCCAAGCCAGTTCAGTACACAAGGAGTTAGTCAGCCAGATCAAGGTCAGCAACGGGATCGGATAACAAGAGCATCAAGCACAAAGTGTAGTCAGGCGAGCCAGGTCATACACGGAAACAAGAAACAAGAACAACTAGTCGGTAGATATGGGTACACCACAAAAGGGCACCGGTATAGTGACAGGAGGGCGTATTTAAAGGCAAGCCCTGGGAGGAGCAATAACCCAGAGCAAATAAGAAAGCAGCCAGTGTAAACCCGGAAGTTACAATGTCGATCAGGGATCACGGGCACTGTGATACTTGTATCCCTCTGACACCACCTGTAAAACCCATGGGTACGTCACAGAATCCTCCCAAATTCCGTGAAAGAGTCGCAGACGACCACCCACAGTGGGATGCGGACCCGTGTTTGGCGAGTCATGCCAAAGCAGTCTTGGAAGCCTTGGGCCTGGAGGCAGCCTTAGGCTTCCATTGCTGTTTGGGCTTGGAGGAGGAACACGGAGCTGATGGAACCGCCTGGTTCGTTAAACGTGTCTCAGTCTGAAAGGATCGAAAGTACCGGTTACGTTTAAACGGCAACTTCTTCTTAAAGACCAAGGGTAGAAGAGTACTCTTACCCCCTGTGGCCTCGCTAATCAGTTCCTTAAGATCAGGCCCAAACAAGGAGGTACCCTGAAAAAGCAGAGAAAGTAAGACTTTCTTGGAAGCAGTGTCAGCAGACCAGAACTTGAGCCAACGTGCACGTCTGGCTACCACAGAAGTAGTAGAGGCCCTTGCCATCATGTGGACGGCATCAAATGCAGCAGCAGAGACATAGTGTTATGCTTCAGAGATATTGGCAAGAAGACGCAATTTCTCAGAAGTAGGCGCATCCTGACGGACAGCCGTAGTGAGTTGTTCAGTCCAGACTGCAATAGCCTGGTTAACCCATGCAACAGAAAACGCTGGATGCATAACGGTACCAATAGAAACAAAAATGGACTTGAGGGAAACCTCAGGTTTCTTGTCAGTCCAGTCATGCAGTGCAGAAGCATCAGAGACAGGTAAAGCAGTAGATTTAGACTGTATGGATATGGATGCGTCCACCTTAGGGGGATGAACCCATTTAGCCAGCTCAGCTTCAGAAAACGGATAAAGCTTAGCAAATTTCCTGGACACAGAAGCAGACTTCTCCAGAGATTTCCACGCCTCAGAATCCAAACGGTCACGTGTGAGTTTAGTAGGAAAATAAGTAAGGGGCTTAGCAGGCTCCTGAAAAACATCAGAGGGATCAGAGGGAACCCCCTGAACCAAGGGAATGTTGAGCGTGGTTAACACAGCCCTGATCAGGCCCTCAGCAGAGGGTTCAGGATCAGCTTCAAAGGGATCCCCAAGGGACCTAGAAGACTCCATCCTCAACATCCAAATCCAACACCAGTTCTTCCTCAGAAGAATCCGACACATCAGGTGCCCCCTGCGGTTTAGGCAGGGAAGACCTGATAGTAGAGGGGGTCTGCCACATTTGAAGTGCCCCCTGAATCTGAGATGGAAAGAGTTGTAAAGTGGACCTAAAGTCCCTAGTCGCAGCCTTAAAGTCTTGCGCCCAAGCTGGCTCAATAGCATGGCTGGAAGTCCCTGGGTTGCTGTCAGGAACCTCAGAACATGCTGGGCATGAATGACCAGAGAACTCTCTAGGTAGCCCTGCATGACAGGAAGAGCAATGTGCAATGGGGGATACTGAGACCCCAGTCTCCTTAGTCTTAGGACTAGCCCCAAGCTCCAGTGGTATAGACATTCTCACAGTGTCAAAATAACCAACTGTACAGTAAATCACCCAAATATAGTGTGTAAGATTAATATTTCACCCAGAAATGCTAAATATAGACTTATCTGGCAGACGAAGGGTTAATCTGCAGAGGAGAGAAGGAGAGTCCAAGCCCTGCGTAGAATATTCGCTGAGAATAGCTCACAAAATGGTTGCCGCGACGGGAGCCAGTCAGAAAATAGGCGCGAACCAAGCACTCATGGGAAATGTAGTTTTTCCCAAAAAGTACCCCAAACAGTGCCCGAAGCCCCCCAAGCCCCCAACACACTTGAACTATAAACCGGATGATAGAGCAAGGGTAGACAATTAAAATGAGCCCACTCTGAAGTTGCTATGTGAAGCGGTTGCCGAGATACGTCCCAAACAGTATTGTCCCATAGAAGAAAATGGAGCAATGGTGTCTATGCGGTAAAGGGCGCCTTAAAGGCACAGTACACAATTTGAATAAAAGTTAAAGAAAAACTTAAAAACATGTAAAACATCCATGAAACATGTGTGTACAGTTAGAAAACACTAACCCAGCAGGGAAAGTGCCAGAAAACCCCTCAAAAACATGCCAAACTAGCAGACAAAGGGTTAAGTTACCACATAAACCTTTTCCAAATACCCAACAGACATACAAATATACCCAATGAGTGCAGGAGTGCACAATAAGAACTCCCAAACACAACCCCTGTGCAGAGGGGCACTGTGGGACAAGTGGACCTGCAGCACTCAAAGGGTAGCTCACCTTTCCTGCAGATCTTCTGTCTTCAGATTACCATGCAGCAAGAATTACCTCAGTGGGTAGTCCCTGGGGAAGCACTTGTAATCAAGATTTTCCCCCTCAGGGCTTAAAGTCCACCAAAAAGCACCTGGATACTGAGCTAGCCACATTGAAGGGCATTTGTCAGTCATGGTAATCCGCCTAATAGTGGTATTCCATATCTGACAGAAAATAAAAAAGAAACTAAAACTATAGAAGAATGTTCTCCACCTGGTGTTGTTCGCACTGAGGAACAAATTATTCTGGAGCTAGATGGCTAGCTGCAGCATAGGAGGGAAGGGAGGCTCCACCCCCTGCATACATTTAGAGAAATGTTCCTGCCTATTTAAAGGGGTGGATCGCCTCCCAGAGTTACCAGTAACCTGTATTGGATGACAGAGAAAGTCATATGTCTATCCTCTGAGCCCTGCCTGCTCCAGGTTTCTTCAGTTTTGTTGTCTAAATCTAATCTAAGAAAAGTCATATGTCTATGAGTCCTGCCTGCCCCAGGCTTCCACAGTTTTGTAGTCTAACTGTAATCTAAGAAAAGTCATATGTCTAGAGTCCTTCCTGCTCTAGGCTTCCTCAGTTTTGTAGTGTAACTCTAATCTAAGAAAATTTGTATGTCTATGTATCACGGTTCCCGTGATTCCGCTGTCACTCTCTACTGTGGTGCTCTCTCATTGGCGGAGTTTGTTTAGCCCGCCCAGGGTGGCCTTCATATACCGGGCTTCTGGCACCTGTCAGGTGCCCTTTCGTGGTGTTCCCATACCTGTGCATCCGTTGCTGTGTTCCTGCGTTCCTGTGTACCGATTCGGCCTGACTGACTACTCTTGTTGTTCCTGCTCCGTGATTGACCCGGCTTGGCTGACGATCCTGCTCCGTGATTGACCCGGCTTGGCTGACTATCCTGCTCCGTGATTGACCCGATTTGGCTGACGTTCCTGCTCCATGATTGACCCGGCTTGGCTGACGATCGTGCTCCATGATTGACCCGGTTTGGCTGACGTTCCTGCTCCATGATTGACCCGGCTTGGCTGACGATCCTGCTCCGTGATTGACCCGGCTTGGCTGACGATCCTGCTCCGTGATTGACCCGGTTTGGCTGACGTTCCTGCTCCATGATTGACTCGGCTTGGCTGACGATCCTGCTCCGTGATTGACCCGGCTTGGCTGACGATCCTGCTCCGTGATTGACCCGGTTTGGCTGACATTCGTGCTCCATGATTGACCCGGCTTGGCTGACGATCCTGCTCCGTGATTAACCCGGTTTGGCTGACGTTCCTGCTCCGTGACCTGCTTCCTGTGTTCCTGCGAGATTCTGATTATTGTCGCCCGGCGACATTCTGAACTGTGTATGCAGTGCTGTGCCAACTGATCACCCACTTAACCCTTGCAGAGCTTGTTGCATTCGCTACTGAGCCTGTCCGTGAACACTTGCAGGGTTTGTTGCCTCCGTTACCGAGCCTGTCCGTTAACACTTGCTGAGCTTGTTGCCTCTGACACTGAGCCTGTCCGTTTACACTTGCAGAGCTTGCTGCCTCCGCTACTGAGCCTGTCGTTAACACTTGCTGAGCTTGTTGCCTCCACAACCGAGCCTGTCCGTTAACACTTGCAGAGCAATCGTGGCCTCCGTTAACTGTGCTTCCACCTTACACCTTATGAGCACAGAATAGCAGTTGTTGCACCGAGTGGTGCTATTGGTTGATTCCTCTAGCTCTTGTAGTGTTTGTCTCCATTACCGCACTGTAAGGGTGTCTTGGCTCTGGTCTCATTCAGCTCTTGCAGTGTTGTGGCTTCGTTACTGCACCGGTAGAGTGCTACTGGCTCAAGTTCCATTTAGCTCTTGCAGTGTCTATGACTCCGTTACCGCACCTAAGGGGTGCTATTGGCTCTGGTCCCATTTAGCTCTTGCAGTGTCTCTGACTCCATTACCGCACCTAAGGGGTGCTATTGGCTCTGGTCCTATTTAGCTCTTGCAGTGTCTCTGACTCTGTTACCGCACCTAAGGGGTGCTATTGGCTTTGGTTCCATTCAGCTCTTGCAGTACTGTTGGGTATCTCGCTGATCACCTGTTCCTGAAGTGTTTCAGTTCTGTCTCACTGCTAAGGTGCTTCCCACCTCGCACCACTGCCTGGGCTGTTATTACCATCTACTGGGCGTTGGCTAAACACACCACAACAGAGACTGATTACTTGAATTGGGCTTTAACCCTTATGCCACTACTGTTGCCAGTTATATGACAGCATTGCCACAAGCCATATTGTGCCTGTAAAGACATCCTGTGTGAAACACAGGAGTTAGTGCAACACAGGAGTTAGAGAAACAAAGGTAAATTAATTGTTTGCATTTTGTAAGAACTCACATTTACACCATACAAGATGAGCAAGTTTGGAGATCTCACTCAGTGCACATCTTGCCATATGTATGCATGCTTGGAACAGCCGTTCCCGGGTCCATACCGCTGTGGCAAGTGTGAGCAAGTGGCCCTTCTAGAAGCTCAGATTGGAGCTCTAGAGAGTCATATTGAAACACTGAGAGATATTGACAACCTTGAGAGGAGTCTCTTGCTAACTGAGCAGAGTCTAGCTGGGTCACCTATCAAAGAGGGAGGAGATCAGCTAGAAGGGAACCAGGCACATAGCTAGGTGACAGTTAGAAGTGGTTGCAGTGGGGGAGGGAAGAGGAAGAGGGCAGCCAGTCCTGAGTTTTTCCATCCAAACAAATTTGCTCATTTAAGTGAAGATGTTGGGGAGGCAAACCCAGAAGTGGAATTGTTGGAGAAGACTGTTCTCCCTAACAGCCGGGAGAACAGCTCCTCTAGCACACAGGGGATCCAGAGGAAAGTGAAGCCTAGGCAGGTTGTGGTGGTAGGGGACTCCATTATTAGGAGAACAGATAGGGTAATCTGTGGCTCTGATCGCAGCAACCGAATGGTTTGCTGTCTCCCGGGTGCCCGGATTCGGCATGTTGCAGACAGGGTGGACAGATTATTGGGAGGGGCTGGAGAGGATCCAGCTGTCTTGGTGCATATTGGTACCAATGACAAAGTAAGAGGAAGGTGGAGAGTCCTAAAAGGTAATTTTAGGGATTTAGGCAGTAAGATTAGGAACTAGACCTCCAGGGTAGTATTCTCAGAGATACTACCTGTGCCATGCGCTACGCCAGAGAGACAGCGGGAGATTAGGGAGCTCAATGCATGGCTGAAGTCTTGGTGTAAGAAGGAGGGCTTTGGGTTTTTAGAGCACTGGGCTGATTTTGCTTTGGGGTACAATCTCTGTAGCAGGGATGGATTGCACCTGAATGCAAGAGGGTCTCAAGTGCTTGGGGAGAGGATGACTAGACGGTTGGAGGAGATTTTAAACTAGGAAGGGGGGGGAGGGACCAATAAATACTGGGATAGATAGTATAGAAAGGGAAGGCAATGTAGTTAATAACCAGGTGGGAGGATCTGGGGGCGGGGTTAGTACAGATGATAGGGAGAAGCCTATAAACCACATCAAAATTAAACTACAAATGAAACATAGCAGTGGCATAAATTGTATGCTTGCAAATGCCAGAAGTTTAACTGGTAAAATAGGGGAACTGGAGCTGGTAGCTGCAATTGAAAACTATGACTTGATAGGCATAACAGAAACATGGTGGGATGACACACATGATTGGTCAATCAATTTGGAGGGCTACATGTTATTTAGAAAAGATAGGTCAAACAAAAGAGGTGGTGGGGTCTGTCTGTATGTCAAACCAGCATTATTGCCTCAATTGCGGGAAGATATATGTGATGACAGTAGTGAACATGTGGAATCCCTGTGGGTTGAAATAGTCACTGGGGGTAAAACTGCCCAAAAAATATTAGTGGGTATTTGTTATAAACCACCAAACATTGGTGACCTTGAAGAATCAAAGCTATTAATGCAAATAGAAAAGGCTTCTCAAATAGGGAGAACTTTAATTATGGGGGAATTTAATTATCCAGAAATAGACTGGAAAAAATGGAATAGCTAATTCTGCTAAAAGCAGCAAGTTTCTGAACTTGTTGAATGACAATTTTTTGTCTCAGCTAGTGCAGACCTCAACCAGAGGGAATGCATGTCTGGATCTGTTAATAACTGACAATGAAGAACTTATTTCTAACATACAAGTTAGGGAGCACTTGGGGAATAGTGACCATAACATGGTATCGTTTGAGATAAATTCAAAAAAGCAATTTAGTATAGGTCCCACCAAAATACTGAATTTTAAAAAGGCCAACTTTAGCAGATTTAATTCATCCCTTCGTCTCGTTGACTGGGATAAAATATTTTCAGGCAAAAACACAGAAGGTAAGTGGAATGCATTCAAAATAACATTGCAAAAATACACATATAAATTTATCCCTGTTGGAAACAAATACAAAAGAAGCAAATTAAAGCCAATGTGGCTAACCAGTAAAGTAATTCATGAAATAAATAACAAGAAAGCGGCATTTAAACATTACAAAGCTGAGGGATCAGCAGAGGCATTTGCAGTATACAAAAATGTCAACACAACCTGCAGAAAGGTTATTAAATTAGCTAGACTGAAGAATGAATAAAATATTGCTAAGGAGAGCAAGAGCAACCCAAAGAAATTCTTTAAATACATTAATGGCACAAAATTAAAGTCTGATAATGTTGGGTCCTTGTTATCTGAAACGGGTGAGATGGTTAAGTGGGACAGAGAGAAGGCAGATATTTTAACTAATTTCTTTTCTTCTGTTTTTACCAAGGAAGACCCAATGGACAAGAATCTGCAGACTATTTTTACAGAACAGTCACAGCAAGCATGGGACTGGCTAACACAAGAAAAAGTGTTAAAACATTTGAATGGTGTTAAGGTAGACAAAGCTCCGGGGCTGGATGGTATACACCCACGGGTACTTAAGGAGCTAAGCCAGACCCTGGCCAGACCGTTATATTTGATTTTCAGGGATTCTTTTATTTCAGGTATGGTGCCCATGGATTGGCGTAAAGCAGATGTGGTGCCCATATTTAAAAAGGGATCAAAGTCACAGCCAGGAAATTACAGACCTGTAAGCTTGACATCTGTGGTAGAGAAGCTGTTTGAAAGGTTGCTAAGGGAATATATTCAAGAATTCTGCTGGAACAGGAATATCATTAGCAATAGCCAACATGGCTTTGTGAAAGACAGGTCTTGTCAAACTAAATTGATCGCATTTTATGAAAAAGTGAGTAATAATATAGATGCGGGAGCGGCGGTTGATGTGATCTATTTAGACTTTGCCAAGGCATTTGATACAGTTCCACACAAGAGGTTACTGTACAAATTGAATGAGATAGTCCTAGGGGAAAATGTTTGTGTGTGGATTGGAAATTGGCTGAAAGATAGAATGCAAAGAGTGGTAGTAAATGGCAAGTTCTCGAGTTGGATAAACGTGTTAAGTGGAGTACCTCAGGGATCTGTCCTGGGTCCTCTTCTTTTTAATTTGTTTATTAATGACCTCCCAGAGGGCATAGGGAGCCATGTATCAATGTTTGCCGATGACACAAAATTAAGAAAGGTAATAAAGTCTGAACTGGATGTGTCTTCATTACAAGAGGATTTGGACAAATTGAGTAACTGGGCAGGCAAGTGGCAAATGAGATTCAATATAGACAAGTGTAAAGTTATGCATTTTGGGTATAATAATAAAAATGCAACATATAGTTTAAATGGTGTTTCTCTGGGGAAATCTATAAATGAAAAGGATTTGGGAGTTATGGTAGACAATAGACTTAGCAGTATCATGCAGTGCCAACTGGCAGCTGCAAAGGCCAATAAGATATTGGCATGTATTAAAAGGGGTATTGACTCAAGGGAGGAAGATATAATTATGCCTCTTTACAGGTCCATGGTAAGACCCCACTTAGAATATGCTGTTCAATTCTGGGTGCCCTTTCTGAAAAAGGACATTATGGAACTAGAAAGAGTACAGAGGAGGGCTACAAAGCTAGTAAGGGGAATGGAAAGTTTTAGTTATGAAGAGAGGCTAGAAAAGTTAAACTTGTACACACTAGAGAAACAGCGTCTTAGAGGGGATATGATAACACTTTATAAATATGTTCAGGGCCCATACAAAGGGCTCTCCAAAGACCTGTTCATTAACCTGTTCATTAACAGGACAAGGGGCCACCCGCTTAGACTTGAGGAAAGGAGATTTAATCTACAACAGTGGAAGTTTCTTTACAGTAAGGACAATAAAGGTATGGAATTCACTGCCTGAGGAGGTGGTGCTATCGAAAATATTAGATGCCTTTAAAAGGGGCCTGGATACTTATTTAAAAGAGCATAACATAGAGGGCTATGTACATTAGTATTGGGATGAATATTTAGTTAGGGCTTGTTGATCCAGGGAGAAATCTGATTGCCATTTGGAATCAAGAAGGAATTTTTTTCCCCCCATTCAAGGCAGAATTTTAAATTGCTAATTGAGGGTTTTTTTTGCCTTCTTTTGGATCAACAATGGTAAACAGGAATAGGAAAAGGTTGAACTAGATGGACGCAAGTCTTTTTTCGACCTAAATGACTATGTTACTATGTTACTATATTATACTTATCCATATACTTGCTATTACCTGCCCTAGGGGGAAGTGTTCCTTGTTTTCGCTCAATAAAACTGTGTTTTATTTTAACCTCTGGTCTGAGTGTCTTTGAAACCGTTACACTAAGAGTCCTGCCTGCTCCAGGCTTCTTCAGTTTTGTAGACTAAGTCAAACCTAAATAAAATCGTATGTTTAGAGTCCTGCCTGCTCCAGGATTCCTTGGTTTTGTAGTCTAACTCTAATCTAAGAAAAGTTCTATGTCTATGAGTCCTGTCTTCTCCAGTCTTCCCCAATTTTGTAGTCAAACTCTAATCTAAGAAAAGTGATATGTCTATCTACGGAGTCCTGCCTGCTCCAGACGTCTTCAGTTTTGTAGTCTAACTCTAATCTAAGAAAAGTCAGATGTCTATGAGTCCTGCCTGCTGTAGGCTTCATCAGTTTTGTAGTCTAACTCTAATCTAAGAAAAGGCAGATGTCTATGAGTCCTACTTGCTCCAGGCTTCTAAGTATATCAGGTTTCTAAGTATATCAGAAATAAAGAAGACAGAAAAGAATTGGCATAAAGCCAAATACAGAATAAGACCTGTTCAGTGCTGTAACAATTGTCCTTATACAGATATATGTTAAAAACCAAAGACCCCCCTAAAGAAACAAATAATGTCAAAGCTTTATTCAGAAGAAAAAATTATAAATGAAAAGCTAAAATAATCGGACTAAACATAACTTAATACTATCATCCTAAAACTGTCACATAAATATATGACCTCAAGGCCATCTACAAAATAGTAACATAGTAACATAGTAGATAAGGCTGAAAAAAGACATGCGTCCATCAAGTCCAGCCCATGCCAATAACACCCCTGTTGATGCAGAGGAAGGCAACAAAAAAGCCCTCTGGAGCAATTTCCAATGTAGGTGTGTGTGTGAGTGTGTCAAATAGTTCCCCGCCTCAATATCCTATTTGCCCTACCCTGATAATTAATCTTTACACAAAATGTTTACAAAAATATTGCCCTATTTGTGATCTGTAACATATGTTTAATAATATATATGCTTATAATACTTTCTTTTTAGTGTAACTCTAAGGGCAACCTAATAGATAGCTAAGAATGAATTAAGTCTTTCTCATACATTCTTAACAAATCCGTTCTGTTATATTCAAATTCTCATAAATGGCATTCACAGTCAAAACAGTATATAGCTTTTTCGGTGCTGATGTGAATTAGTAGTCCTACACTTCCAGCGACGGATTGATTGATGTCTGCTTACTAGTAGTAAGATTATTCTTCTCGCTTAGACTTAATCGTTAAGGTCAAAATAGTAATCAAATACTTAATATATCCTTACTATCTATAGGCTCTATTCGGATGGGTTGGGAAAAAATAATCCCACATTGAGCCGGAGCCAAATATACTATAACTGACCAACTAAACTAATAAGGCTGAGTATATAGCCTATAAATATAAACATAGTGATCAATTCATACTATCTAGAGGTGTTCGGTTTGTGACTTTAACCATGCTGACGTCAAATGATAATCCTACACTTCCACAAGCGGATTAGTTGATTAGTACCTGCTAATAACGTAACTATTCTTCTCGCTTCTAGTTAAAGTCAGAGTAATGATCAAATCACTCATATTCTTACTATCTACAGACTCTATTTGGATGAATTGGGAAACAATAGTCCCACATCGAGCCAGAGCCAGGTACACAATAACTGACTAATTAAACTAATAAAGCTGGATATATCACCTATAAATATGAAGGTGAACACCTCACGCTATCTAGAGGCTCTATTCGGATGGACTGGGAAAAAAGTCCCACACCGAGCCGAAGCCTGAAAATGATTGTTGTCTGACATTAATTACAACTTAGGGTTTGCAGACTGTAAGCCTCAGAACCACACTAATGCCTTATGCCCTAAGAAAAGTCATATGTCTGAGCCCTGCCTGCTCCAAGCTTCTGCAGTTTTGTAGTCTAACTCTATTCTAAGAAAAGTCGTATTCTACTGATTCCTGCCTGTTCCAGTTTTGTAGTCTGTCAGACCTCGTGGGGAGTAGGGACCCGTGAGGGGGTCGGTACTGGTTCAGTAGCTAGGGAGCGACGCTGGGAAACGAAGCTTGAGATCGGAGAAGGCGTATCAGAAACCCCCTTGCTGCAGCCGAAGCTGGGTAAAGGTGCTGGATGCGAAACCAGATTGTTCCACCCCAGTTGAGCCAGTGTGCAACCAGGATGGGAGTACTCTGGGTACCGTTAAGAACCAGGCCGACTGGACAGGCTGAGAGTCTGGTATGAAGCCAGGCAAGAAGACAAGCAGTGGTCAGGTTCAAGCCAGAGGTCAAGCCAGGGATAGCAGACAAGCTGTGGTCAAGTTCAAGCCAGAGGTCAATCCAGGGATAGCAGACAAGCCGAACTGCGTGTTGCAGAAAGACAGACCCACACAGATTAGTGGAACAGGCACCCTATGTGTGGGGTAGCCTGTTTAAATATTGTAAGGAGCCAATGGAAGGACAGGAAGGAGGGGTCTCGTTTGGGCATGCATGGTTTGCAAGCACACTCTGTAGACCATTCCAAGGAAGTTTTAATCTCTAAATGGGGCAATTTTGGCTCTGCTGAAGAGCCTCTGTGTGGTCAAATGACTGAAATTTCTAGCTGTCACATAGAGCAATATTTGCCTAACCATGAGGGTTTGAGGAATAGGACTTACATCGATCCACATATTTTCGAATGCCTACAATATTACATCAAGGTGAAATTAACCATTGCTATCCTGTTAATCCTATCATTGCTATGTTTACTAATCACACCATCTCATTTTTCCACTCAGGTAACGGGCCTCCAGCACAGCAGGAACCCATGGAGGAGGTGGAATCAGTACCCAGTGAGGAGTATACAGAGGAGGAGACCAGCCAGTGGTCACCATACCCACCATCCACACCTCCTCCACCACAGGCTACTCCACCACTGCCTGCACCACACCAAACAGTGCCTGGATGCAACAGGAGAGGAGGTGGATGTATCCCACCACCTCCACGACCTACTACCCTCCAGCAGCAGCAGCACCACCACCAGGGAGACAATGGCTTCCCGGGACAGTGGCCACCACCCAGTATGGGCCATATTCACAGCAGATGGACCTACCCTCCTGGATGGCTCCCCAGCATGGCCCGAGGTATGATCCAAGGTGGGGGCCAAGCACCTACTATCACGGTGCCTGTGATACTTTACTGTCACTCTCGGTTGTCGGCGCTCCCATTGGCTGAGCCTGTTTGACCCGCCCATTGTGGCCTTTTTATACCTGGCCTTTGGCACCTGTCAGGTGCCCTTTCGTGGTGTTCCTGAGCCATTGTTGCTGTTGCTGTGTTCCAGTGTTCCTGCTTCCTGTGTACCAATTTGGCTTGTTTTGACGATGCTCCTGGTTTCCTGCTCCGTGATCTGACCCGGCCTGGCTGACGTTCCTGCTTGTGACCTGATCTGGCTTGTCTGAGAACCCTGCTCCGTGATCTGACCTGGCCTGGCTGACTTCCTGCTCCGTGACCTGAACCGGCTTGCTACTGACCCTGCCTCAGTTTCGGCTGCTGCTGCTTGGTGTCGCCGAGGCAACATTCTGACTTCCGCTGTGCTTGTGGCAGGGCTGATCGTGTCATAGCTCCATTAACACTTGCAGAGCTGTGCCTCTGTTCGCTGAGCCTCCGTTTGTACTTGCAGAGCTGTTATCTCCATTCCCTGAGCCTCCGTTTACACTTGAAGAGCTGTGTGTCTGTTCCCTGAGTCTCCGTTAACACTTGCAGAGCCATTGTCTCTGTTCACTGAGCCTCCAGTACACTTGCAGAGCTGCTGTCTCCATTCACTGAGCCTCCATTAATACTTGCAGAGCCATTGCCCAGATCTTCCGCTACACTTGCTGAGCCGGTTACGTTTTCAGAGCCTTGTATAGGCGGTGGCTCATCCTGTCTATCTAGCAGTGTAGTCGGTCTCCGTTACTGCGCCTGTGGGAGGCGCTATTGGCTCTAGCTTGTACAGTGTTTGCTCTCCGTTATACGCCAGGTAGGGCTATTGGCTCAAGCTCTTGCAGTGTTTGTCTCCGTTACTACGCCCGTGGGGGCTATTGGCTCAAGCTTTTGCAGTGTAGTTGTCTCTGTTACTACGCCCGTGGGGGCTATTGGCTCAAGCTCTTGCAGAATAGTTTGTCTCCGTTACTACGCCCGTGGGGGCTATTGGCTCAAGCTCTTGCAGTGAGGTTCTCTCCGTTACTACGCCCGTGGGGGCTATTGGCTCAAGCTTTTTCAGTGTAGTTGTCTCCGTTACTACGCCCATGGGGGCTATTGGCTCAAGCTCTTGCAGTGAGGTTCTCTCCGTTACTACGCCCGTGGGGGCTATTGGCTCTAGCTCAACTCTGCAGTGTTTTGGTCTCGGTTCCTGCTCACCCTTAGCAGCAATCTCTGTTCAATAGACTGACGGTGTTGTTTCATCTAGCACCACTTGCTGTTCTATTACCACCTTGGGCGTGTCAAACACCACAACAGAGACTGATTGATTTACATGTACTTTAACCATTGAGTACCCTTATGTTTCTATGCCTGTCCTGTGACAGTATATGTATATTGATTACATCTGTATACTGGGCCTGAGAAGGCATCTGTAAGCCACTATCTCTCTATTATTCTGTATTGCCTATAGAGGGCGGTCTTTCTTGCTTTATTTTAATAAAACTGTGTTTTATTCTAACCTGCTGGTATGAGTGTCCTATAAAACCATTACAGTACGAAAGGGCCATGACCTCAGACAGCAAAGGTGAAAGTAATACACAAAACATCCACTGGAGAATGGATGTTCATGAGCAGCACTTGGACCAGTTGGCACTGTCCTTAAACATTACTTGAGCGTACTGTACACCTTGACAAACCTAACCAGAATCCGGTGGTCTCCCCAGTCTCGACACCGGATAACCAGTCTGTAGTTCCTACTACACATAACAGAAGCCTAACGGTGGCGGCGCTGTTACCGTTGAGATATGATGGCGAACCTACCCTATTATCACAGTGCCTGTGATCCTTCTGTCACTCTCGCTTGTGGTACACTCTAATTCGCTGAGTTGGTTTGGCCCGCCCCTGGTGACCTTTTTATGCCTGGCCATGACACCTGTCAGATGCCCTTTCGTGGTGTTTCTGAGCTAGTTTCACTGTTGCTGTGTTCCTGTGTTCCGGATTCCTGTGTACCGATTTGGCCTGTCCTGACTACGCTCCAGTGTTCCTGATCGTGATTCACCCGGCTTGTCTGAGAACCACTTCCGTTACCTGACCCGGCTTGGCTGACGTTCCTACTCGTGTTTGACCCGGCTTGTCTGAGAACCTCCTACGTGTTACGACCCGACCTGGCTGACTTCCTGCTCCATGATCAACTACCGGCCTGCTCCAGCGATCTGCTTGTTCCTGTTGTCGCCGCCGCGACATTCTTACTTCTACTGTCGCTGTTTACCCAGCTACCGTGTGACCACTTCACTCTTGTGTTGCCTCAGTCCAGTGCAGAGTTCCGTGCTGATTTGCAGAGCTGTGCTTCCTTCACTGAGACTCCGTACCCTTGCAGAGCTACTACACCATACATTTTAACCCTTGCAGTCCTGCCTTGCTCCTGCAGAGCCTTCATTCCCCGGTATAGAGCCTTAACCCGTTGTGCTACGTCTGCTGAGTCGGCCGCTTGTGCGGATGGCGACTCATATGATACAACTGCAGAGTAGTCACGTTAAGTTGGTCCGGTAGGGCGCCATTGGCTCTTGGTCTTACGTTGGTTTACCGGTGGACTCCGTTGTGGCTTTTGACCCAGTGTGGCAGCAAAGGGTAGGCTCTAAGCTCTGGCAGGTTTCCCATTGTTATACGCCCGTGGGGGCTATTGGCTCAACTACCGCTAGCTGTTGGTCTCCGGTTATATGCCCGTGGGGGCTATTGGCTCAACTACCGCTAGCTGTTGGTCTCTGGTTATACGCCTGTGGGGGCTATTGGCCAGCTCTTGCATTTCAGACGATATTGGGATTACGCCCATGGGGGCTACCGACTCTCGCACTTGCAGAATCAGTTGTCTCATTGGGTACGCCCGCAGGGGCTATTTTGGGTCACTCTTCTGCTGAATCTACCACTGGTCACAGATTGCCTAACAGCATTATTACCTTAAGAACTCTGTGTTGTCTACATCTACACAGCACCTCCTATCACCACCTTGGGCGTGCCAAACCCCACAGCTGAGATGGACTGATTTTTGCATTTAACCCATTGGTGTCTATATTGCCATTATCTGTTCTGAGATAGTGTGTGATACCCTGACTCTGTATATTGGGCCTTTGGGGTATATCTGTCTATACAGTGCTATTATTACTGCTGCCTGCAGAGGGCGATCGTTTGCATTATTTCTTATTTAATAAAATTGTGTTTGATTTTACCAACTGGTCTGAGTGTCCTAAAAAACCGTTACAGTACGAAAGGGCCATGACCTCAGACAGTAAGGGTGAAAATAACACACAAAACGGATGTCCATGAGCAACGCCTGGACCAGTTGGCACTAGCTTTACAGACCTTACTTGAGCGTATGGTACACCTTGACAAGCCTAGTCCGAATCTGGTGGTCTCCCCAGTCTTGACACCAGGTAATCTGCCTGTAGCCCCTCCCACTAATACTAGAGGCTTAACGGCAGCGGCGCCGTTACCATTGAGATATGATGGCGAACCGTCTCAATGCAGGGGCTTTATTAATCAGTTGGAGATATTTTTGGAATTGACGCCCCAGGCATTTCCTAACGACCGGAGTAAGGTCGGATTCATGATATCACTGTTGACGGGCAAAGCATTGGCTTGGGCGAATCCCTTGTGGGAGAATGCCAAACCTTGCACTCTGAACTTTAATGAGTTTGTAAGAAAGTTCCGCCGAGTGTTTGAGGTTCCTGGCAGGGCTGCCTCTGCTGCCAAGAGGCTAATGGAGATACAGCAGGGCGAACGCACTCTGGGTGACTATGCTATCGAATTTCGAACCCTGGCAGCAGAGGTGGGCTGGAACAATGAGGCGTTAGTGGCAGCCTTTGCTCAGGGGCTTTCCGAACAGATTAAGGATGAAATAGCTGCCCGAGACGTACCTAGTGATCTGGATGAATACATTGACTACGTCATGCTCATTTATTCCCACATCCGTGAGAGACGGTTGGCTAAAAGGGTGAGATCCAGAAACTATGGCCAGGACAGTCTTTTTAACCCACCCTCACCACCCTTTCCTCCTGAACGCCCAGCCGAGGCGGCAGAGCCAATGCAGTTGGGGTTCACTAGACTCACTAAGGAGGAGAGGTCGTACCGTAGGAAGCAAGGCCTATGTTTATACTGTGGCAAACCTGGGCACCTCTTACGCACTTGTCCGGTACGGCCGGGAAACGGACGCACCTAGGGTACCTTGGGGAACAGGCCCTAGGTGGTGTACAACAGTCCCTAGATCCAAGTACTGTTAAACCCACCATCCAGGTGGTATTCTCTTGGGCCGACATGGTCGTAGAGATTCTGGCACTGGTGGATTCTGGTGCTGCCGGGTACTTTATGGACCAATCTTTTGCTGAATTGCACAGTATTCCATTATGCAAGAAGGAATCTCCCTTGGCAATTGAAGCCATTGATGGCAGACCTCTGGAACCCGCATTTATTACTATGGAAACGATTCCTATCACAATGTCGGTTGGGGCTCTCCACAAGGAGGAAGTACTGTTCCAAATTATTCATTCTCCCCACCATGCAGTCATTTTGGGGTTCCCGTGGTTGCTACTGCATAATCCTCAATTTGATTGGCAAAAATGTGAAGTTAATTCCTGGTCCGAATACTGTACTAAGAACTGTCTATTGCTCCCTGTCAAGATTACGTGTACCTCCCCTTCTGTGCCAGCTGAATATGGGGAATTCAGTGACGTATTCAGCAAGGGAGAGGCCAGCGCATTGCCTGAGCATAGACCCTATGATTGCGCTATTGATCTGCTTCCGGGTGCGGTGCCTCCTAGGGGTCGCACTTATCCACTGTCATGTGAGGAGAACAGGGCGATGGAAGAATACATTGAGGACGCTTTCAGGAGGGGAATTATTTGCAAGTCTACCTCACTAGCTGGGGCCGGATTCTTCTTTGTAAAAAAGAAGAATGGCGAACTCAGGCCATGTATTGATTACCGGGGGCTTAATAAGTTGATGCCTAAGAATGCCTACCCTATTCCACTCATTACCGATTTGTTTGACAGAATAAAGGGCTCTTCTATGTTCACTAAACTTGATTTGCGGGCCGCCTATAATCTGATCAGAATTAAGGAGGGTGATGAGTGGAAAACGGCATTTAATACCAGAACAGGGCACTATGAATATCTGGTGATGCCGTTTGGCCTGTGCAATGCACCTGCGGTGTTCCAGGAATTTATTAATGATATCCTGCGTGACATGCTTCAGTCCTGTGTGGTAGTATATCTGGACGATATACTGATTCACTCTGCCAACCTCTCCCAAAATGTTAAGGATGTCTCGGAAGTCTTGCTTCGACTTCGTAAAAATAAACTATATTGTAACTTAGAAAAATGCGAGTTCCATACATCTCAAGTACCATTCTTGGGGTTCGTAATCTCCAGTGATGGCATTGCTATGGACCAAGATAAGTTGGCAGCAGTCATGCAATGGCCTCGCCCTAAGGGGTTAAAAGCTCTTCAGCGTTTTTTGGGCTTTGCCAACTATTACAGAAAGTTCATCCAGAACTTTTCTACGATTGTAAAACTGTTGTCGGATTTGACACATAAGGGCGCTACTCCCTCTCAGTGGTCCGAGGCAGCTGAGAATGCGTTTGAGACCTTGAAATCTGCCTTTGAGTCTGCCCCAGTGCTGTCCCACCCCAACCCTTCCCTGCCATTTACGTTGGAAGTTGACACCTCTGAGGTTGGGGTTGGGGCAGTGCTCTCCCAGTGTCCTATGGGAGGTGGCACCTTGAGACCCTGCGGGTTTTTCTGTAAAAAACTATCCAGTGCACAGAGCCACTATGAGATTGGCGACAGGGAGCTACTGGCCATCATTCTGGCACTTAAGGAATGGCGCCACCTGTTGGAAGGCACTAAGACCCCAGTATTAATTCTTAACGATCACAAGAATTTGACATATCTCTCGGAAGCTAAGAGATTGTCCTCACGACAAGCTAGGTGGGCACTCTTTTTGTCCCGGTTTAATTTCATAGTGTCCTTCCTTCCAGGCTCTAAGAACGTTAGGGCAGATGCCTTGTCCCGACAGTTCGTGTCGGACACTGAGAGGTAGGAAGAACCAGTACCTATTATTCAGCCAGATCGTATTCTGGCTACTATTCGTACTAGTATAACTTCGCCACTGGGGGAGGAGATTTTGGCCTCGCAATATAGGGCTCCGCCAGAGACCCCAGTTGGTAAATGTTTTGTGGATGAGCCATTCCGTACCTGTCTATTGGAGACCTACCATTCTTCCAAAGCGGCTGGGCATATCGGTTGGGATCAACTTGTATGGTCTCTTTCACAGTTATTCTGGTGGCCCACTCTCAGAGCCGATTGTTCAGCTTTTACTGCCGCTTGTGCCACCTGTGCCCGTGCCAAGACCCCCAGACATCTCCCAGTACGCTTGCTCCAACAAGTGCCCAATGGAGAACGTCCTTGGTCTCATATATCCATTGACTTTTTGGGAGAATTGCCAGTCTCTAGGGGGTACACGTTTATCCTCATGGTGGTAGATAGGTTCTCTAAGATGGCTCTTTTCGTGCCCCTCAATGGTCTTCCATCGGCTCAGGAATTGGCGGTAGTCTTTGCCAGAGAAGTGTTTCGCTTACACGGGGTACCCAGAGTTATAGTCTCCGATCGTGGGAGCCAGTTTGTGTCCAGGTTTTGGAGGGCATTCTGTGGCCAGACGGGCATCCAACTGTCCTTCTCCTCTGCCTACCATCCCCAGACCAACGGAGCCGCTGAGCGTGCCAATCAGGGACCGGAGCAGTTCCTGCGCTGTTTTGTAACCGATCATCATGACAATTGGGCCGACCTGTTGCCATGGGCAGAGTTTGCTAGGAATTGTGCAGTCAACTCATCGTCTGGGAGCTCCCCGTTTCTAATCAATTACGGGTTCCAGCCGTGTTTGCTCCCGGACTCGTTTCAGTCACAACAGATTCCTGCCTTGGATGAGCATATGGCGCAACTCCGCTCCACGTGGGCACAGGTTCAGAGGACCCTCAGTCATTTCAGCATCATCAGCGGCATGCCAATCGTAGACGGCTGCCAGCAGTCTCATTTCAGGTTGGGGACAGGGTATGGCTCTCCTCCAGGAACCTCAATCTGCAGGTACCCTCCAACAAGTTGGCTCCCCGGTTTATTGGTTCCTTTAAGATCATCCGCAAGATTAATCCCATCACTTATGCATTGGAACTCCCAGCCTCTATGCATATTCATAATGTGTTCCATGTGTCTCTGTTGAAACCTTTGGTTTGCAATCGCTACACTACCACTCCAGTAATTCCTGGGCCGGTGGACGTCCAGGGCCAAGAGGAATATGAGGTTCAGAGCATTATTGATTCTAGGAAATTTAGAGGGAAACCGCAATATTTGGTTCACTGGAAGGGTTATGGCCCAGAGGAAAGTTCTTGGGTCGACCAAAAAGACCTCCATGCTCCCAGACTTGTGCACAGTTCCCACTCTAAATATCCTCAGAAACCTAAACCTCCAGCAGGGAGAGGGGGTCTTTGAGAGGGGTACTATCACAGTGCCTGTGATCCTTCTGTCACTCTCGCTTGTGGTACACTCTGATTCGCTGAGTTGGTTTGGCCCGCCCCTGGTGACCTTTTTATGCCTGGCCATGACACCTGTCAGATGCCCTTTCGTGGTGTTTCTGAGCCAGTTTCGCTGTTGCTGTGTTCCTGTGTTCCGGATTCCTGTGTACCGATTTGGCCTGTCCTGACTACGTTCCAGTGTTCCTGATCGTGATTGACCTGGCTTGTCTGAGAACCTCCTACGTGTTACGACCCAGCCTGGCTGACTTCTTGCTCCGTGATCAACTACCGGCCTGCTCTAGCGACCTGCTTGTTCCTGTTGTCACCGCCGCAACATTCTTACTTGTACTGTCGCTGTTTACCCAGCTACCGTGTGATCACTTCACTCTTGTGTTGCCTCAGTCCAGTGCAGAGTTCCGTGCTGATTTGCAGAGCTATGCTTCCTTCACTGAGCCTCCGTACGCTTGCAGAGCTACTACACCATACTGAGCCTTCTGTTGTTAAACGTGCATTTTAACCCTTGCAGTGCTGCCTTGCTCCTGCAGAGCCTTCATTCCCCGGTATAGAGCCTTAACCCGTTGTGCTACCTCTGCTGAGTCGGCCGCTTGTGTGGACGGCGACTCATACGATACAACTGCAGAGTAGTCACATTAAGTTGGTCCGGTAGGGCGCCATTGGCCCTTGGTCTTACGTTGGTTTACCGGTGGACTCCGTTGTGGCTTTTGACCCAGTGTGGCAGCAAAGGGTAGGCTCTAAGCTCTGGCAGGTTCCCGTTAGTATACGCCCGTGGGGGATATTGGCTCAACTACCGCTAGCTGTTGGTCTCCGGTTATACGCCCGTGGGGGCTATTGGCCAGCTCTTGCATTTCAGGCGATATTGGGATTACGCCCGTTTGGGCTACCGACTCTTGCACTTGCAGAATCAGTTGTCTCATTGGGTACACCCGCGGGGGCTATTTTGGGTCACTGTTCTGCTGAATCTACCACTGGTCACAGATTGCCTAACAACATTATTACCTTAAGAACTCTGTGTTGTCTACATCTACACAGAACCTCCTATCATCACCTTGGGCGTGCCAAACCCCACAGCTGAGATGGACTGATTTTTGCATTTAACCCATTGGTATCTATATTGCCATTATCTGTTCTGAGATAGTGTGTGATACCCTGACTCTGTATATTGGGCCTTTGGGGTATATCTGTCTATACAGTGCTATTATTACTGTTACCTGCAGAGGGCGATTGTTTGCATTATTTCTTATTTAATAAAATTGTGTTTGATTTTACCAACTGGTCTGAGTGTCCTAAAAAAACGTTACACCTATGCAGGGGCTTTATTAATCAATTGGAGATATTTCTGGAACTAACGCCCCAGGCATTTCCTAACGACCGGAGCAAGGTCGGATTTATGATATCCTTACTGGCATGGGCCAAACCCTGCAGTCAGAACTTTAGTGAGTTCGTAAGAAAGTTCCGCTTAGTGTTTGAGGTTCCTGGTAGATCTGCCCTTGCTGCCAAAAGGTTAATGGAGATACAACAGGGCGATCATACCTTGGGCGACTATGCCATTGAAATTTGGACCTTGGCAGCAGAGGTGGGGTGGAATAATGAAGCATTAGTGGCAGGTTTTGTTCAGGGTCTGTCCGAATCCATCAAAGATAAAATAGCTGCCAGAGATGTACCCAGTAATCTGGATGAAAACATTGAGAGGGATGAAGAACCAGTACCTATTATTCAGCCAGATCGTATTCTGGCAACGGTGCGTACTAGCATCACTTTGCCACTGGGGGAAGAGATTTTGGCATTTCAGGCAAGGGCTCCCCCAGAAACCCCAGTTGGCAAGTGTTTTGTGGATGAGCCATTTCGTAAATGTCTGTTGGAGACATACCATTCTTCTAAGGCTGCTGGGCATATTGGGAGGGATCAGCTAATTGGTCTCTATCACAGTTATTTTGGTGGCCCTCCCTTAGAGCTGATTGCTCCGCTTTTACTGCAGCCTGTGCCACCTGTGCTTGTGCCAAGACCCCCAGGCATCTCCCAGTGGGCCTACTCCAACCTGTGCCTAATGGCGAGCGTCCATGGTCCCACATATCGATTGACTTCCTGGGAGAACTGCCAGTATCTAGGGGGTACACGTTTATCCTAATGGTGGTCGACAGGTTCTCTAAGATGGCTCATTTCGTGCCCCTCTCTGGTCTCCCGTCGGCCCAGGAATTGGTGATAGTTTTTGCCAGAGAAGTGTTCTGCTTGCATGGGGTACCCAGAGTGGTGGTGTCTGACCGTGGGAGCCAGTTCGTATCGAGATTCTGGAGGGCATTCTGTGGCCAGATGGGCATTCAATTTTCCTTTTCCTCTGCCTACCATCCCCAGACCAATGGGGCCACTGAGCGTGCCAATCAGGGACTGGAGCAGTTCCTGCGTTGCTTTGTGACCGATCATCATGACAATTGGGCCGACCTGTTGCCGTGGGCAGAGCTCGCCAGGAATCGTCCGGGAGCTCCCCGTTTCTCATCAATTACGG
Source organism: Rhinophrynus dorsalis (assembly GCA_037306005.1). Classification (NCBI taxonomy): domain Eukaryota; kingdom Metazoa; phylum Chordata; class Amphibia; order Anura; family Rhinophrynidae; genus Rhinophrynus; species Rhinophrynus dorsalis. The sequence continues at coordinate 79,267,621 of CM074727.1, forward strand.
GTTCCAGCCATGCCTGCTCCCGGACTCATTTCAGTCGCAGCAAATTCCAGGTCTGGATGAGCATATTGAGCAGCTTCGCTCCACTTGAGCACAGGTTCAGAGGACTCTCAGTCAGTCATTCCAGCGACATCAGCGGCATGCCAATCGTAGACTGCTGCCAGCGGTCTCCTTCCAGGTTGGGGATAGGATATGGCTCTCCTACAGAAATCTAAATTTGCAAGTAACTTCCAATAAGTTGGCTCCCCGGTTCATTGGTCCATTCAAAGTTATCCGCAAAGTGAATCCTCTCTCGTACGCATTGGAACTCCCAGCTTCTATGAGCATACATAATGTGTTCCATGTATCGCTGTTAAAACCCTTGGTTTGCAACCACTACACTACCACTCTGGTGGTTCCTGGGCCTGTGGACGTTCAAGGCCAAGAGGAGTATGAAGTCCAGAGTATTATTGATTCCAGGAGATTTAGGGGCAAATTGCAATAGTTGGTCCCCAGAAACCTAGACCTCCTGCTAGGAGAGGGGGTCTTTGAGAGGGGGGTACTATCACTGTGCCCGTGATCCTTTACTGTCACTCTCGGTTGTGGGCGCTCCCATTGGCTGAGCCTGTTTGACCAGCCCATTGTGGCCTTTTTATACCTGGCCTTTGGCACCTGTCAGGTGCCCTTTCGTGGTGTTCCTGAGCCATTGTTGCTGTTGCTGTGTTCCAGTGTTCCTGCTTCCTGTGTACCGATTTGGCATGTTTTGTCAACGCTCCTGGTTTCCTGCTCCGTGATTAGACCCGGCCTGGCTGACGTTCCTGCTTGTGACCTGATCTGGCTTGTCTGATAATCCTGCTCCGTGATTTGACCCGGCCTGGCTGACGTTCCTGCTTGTGACCTTATCGGCCGTGTCTGAGATCCCTGCTCCGTGCTCTGACCTGGCCTGGCTGACTTCCTGCTCCGTGACCTGAACCGGCTTGCTACTGACCCCGCCTCCGTTCTGGTTGCTGCTGCTTGGTGTCGCCGAGGCGACATTCTGACCTCCCCTGTGCTTGTGGCAGGGCTGATCGTGTCATAGCTCCATTAACACTTGCAGAGACATGCCTCTGTTCGCTGAGCCTCCGTTTGTACTTGCAGAGCTGTTATCTCCATTCCCTGAGCCTCTTTTTACACTTGCAGAGCTGTGTGTCCATTCCCTGAGCCCCCGTTAACACTTGCAGAGCCGTTGTCTCCATTCACTGAGCCTCCATTAACACTTGCAGAGCTGCTGTCTCCATTCACTGAGCCTCCATTAACACTTGCAGAGCCGTTGCCCAGATGTTCCGCTACACTTGCTGAGCCGGTTACGTTTTCAGAGCCTTGGATAGGCAGTGGCTCATTCTGTCTTTCTAGCAGTGTAGTCGGTCTCCGTTACCGCGCCCGCGGGAGGCGCTATTGGCTCTAGCTCGTACAGTGTTTGCTCTCCGTTATACGCCCGGTAGGGCTATTGGCTCAAGCTCTTGCAGTGTTTGTCTCCGTTACTACGCCCGTTGGGGCTATTGGCTCAAGTTTTTGCAGTGTAGTTGTCTCCATTACTATGTCCGTGGGGGCTATTGGCTCAAGCTCTTGCAGTATAGTTTGTCTCCGTTACTACGCCCGTGGGGGCTATTGGCTCAAGCTCTTGCAGTGAGGTTATCTCTGTTACTACGCCCGTGGGGGCTATTGGCTCTAGCTCAACTCTGCAGTGTTTTGGTCTCGGTTCCTGCCCAGCCTTAGCAGCAATCTCTGTTCAATAGACTGATGGTGTTGTTTCATCTAGCACCACTTGTTGCTCTATTACCACCTTGGGCGTGTCAAACACCACAACAGAGACTGATTGATTTACATGTACTTTAACCATTGAGTACCCTTATGTTTCTATGCCTGTCCTGTGACAGTATATGTATATTGATTACATCTGCATACTGGGCCTGAGAAGGCATCTGTAAGCCACTATCTCTCTATTATTTTGTATTGCCTATAGAGGGTGGTCTTTCTTGCTTTATTTTAATAAAACTGTGTTTTATTCTAACCTGCTGGTCTGAGTGTCCTATAAAACCGTTACACCTATCAGTGGCCAAGGTATGACCCTTGGCCACTGGACTACCATTACCTGGGCCTGATTGGGGAGCCCCAGCTCCCTCTACCAAGGGAAGACTTTATTCCACCACCAGCACAGACATCATTGGGCAGCTCGGAGTCCCTAGATGTGATGGTCACACGCACAAAGCATCTGCAGCAGCCACAGCAACAGCAGACTCAGCAACAGCAGATACAGCCAGCAGCAGCAGACACAGTCAGCAGCAGACTCAGCCAGCAGCAGACTCAGCAGCAGCAGCCACTGCAGCAGCAGACTCAGCAGAAACCCCACCAGCAAACTCACCAGACGCATCCACCTCCAGCACTGCACGCATCACGGGGGTGGAGGTGGAGTGTCTGGGTGCTATAGAGGAGGCTACTCCGGGCATGCCACAGGACCAACAAAAACATAACAAGGAGCAGAAGGGAATCCCAGCGGAACACCACAAGACTCGAAGCAAGGATACATGCCCTGGAGTTGGAGCACACAAGACTGAACACACAACTCCATCAGTACCACACAGGGATGATGGACATGATAGGGCAGGTGCTGGTGGAGTTGAGAGACCACAACCACAGGGAGAATCTGAATGTGGAAAGGGAGCTGTGCTTGACAGAGGGATCCACTGCACCCACCACTCCATCCAGTGTAACCCCTGAAGCTACACCTAGGAGGTAAAGGGTGAACTTGCAGTCAGCCGGGGCATCAACATCTGGCACTCAGTCAAAGGTCCCGCCCAAGAAAAAGAAATAAACAGCCCAAGTCGTTCTTTTCTCCCTAAATATAATCACTGTACTTTGGAATCCTGTCTGATATGCTTTGTGTTTAGTGATAGATTGGGTGGCAGAGTTGTCTCCAATGCACTGGCAAGCAAAGCAGTGAACACAACTTCTGCCTAGGTAACATGTTTGTGGGATGTTACAACATAGGTTCACACACACACCGTTGTACAAATTCAACTGGCAATCAATCCCTGGAGCCATATAACGTGACAGTGTTATATGGCCATCTTGTGGGTTGAATATAAACAACAGATACCCACCTCTTAGCAGAACAACTGGTGTAACACTGTAAAACTTCATCTGCATCAATTGTTGTGGTTTAAGGGGTTAACCAAACAGCTATTTGACTTGGCTGAGAACTAACAAGCAGGATAGATGATGGAACATGCAGCCAAATATGTGTGATTCTAACTCTTATTGTGAAACTGACTTACTGGAGAAGCCAATGGTCACCCTAGGATTTCAATGTGTGTGCTACAGATTGGAATCCTAGGGGGGGCATTGGGTTCTCCAGTAAGTCTGTTTCACAATAAGAGTTAAAACAAGACTAACTTCCTGGACAACCCAATGATTGTCCTGAGATTTCAATGTGTAGCTCACACACATTGAAACCTTAGGATGAGCATTGTGTTATCTTGTAAGTTGTGCTGATGTTTTACCAAGGTTGTAACAGAAATCACCAGTGATATCACTTGTCCACTTAGTCTGTTTGTTTGGTAATGTAGCCCATGTACAGAGATATGTCAAACCAAAGCAATATAAGAACATTGGTTATATTGATCAATATGTAAACCGTGGACATGACATCTCTGTGCAAGTAATGTCCCCTGTATCTCCTCTTTGTCACTCACAACACACATTGGTGTATCAGTGCCATCAACTCATTACATGAATACATCACAAAGTCCACTCATGGTCAAACAACTAGTGGAATCCTGTGATGTAGGTCATGCCTTCCTATGTATGAGGGATACTCTATCCTTGAGTGCGGTTCTGCAATGACACATGTGTAATCCAATATTTATTCATACAGACACAGATTGAATAGTGATGAATCTTCTTTATTGTGTCTCAAACTACATTAAAACATACATGTGTTTTCTGGGTATATTGCCTATATGCATTAAACACTTGTACGAGCACACTAAATGTACATTTAAACTAATGAATGAATACTTTAGAAACACTACTGTACTGATCATGTATTGTCCACAAGGTTTGTCAACTCTGTAGATGAGTTTTCTCACTGTACAGGTTTGATACCTGGATGTTAGTACACACGAGTTTGTGTTTTCTGTGTCTATATGAGAATGTTACAGTAGAGGTTGCTGTGAACATCAGGTCAAACATTGCATCACCAACACAATCTTTTGAAACACCAAGGGGTGAGCTTTATGGAAGTGTTGTCAAGACTTCAGTCCAGTCACATGGAAACTCCTCTGTTCAAGGATGGATCATGCTATGGATGCCTGTAGGACAAGAGGACAGGATTTGGAACAGCACCCTCCAACTGATTGTCATGCAACAACTAACTTTAACATCATTATCCACTTAATCTTTTCCATTACAGGGGGGTACACAAACCATTGCTTTGTAATGTATTGTGTACTCGTCTGTAACCCAATATGGGGAGAACTAAGCGGATGCCAACCAGCCATAGGGATATGTGCCCCTGACATGAATACACATATCTACAGATATGTCCTAATAGCTCCATGAAACAAATATACTTGGGCTGCCACTGTGAGAGTGACAGTGGCAGCCCAAATATATTTGTTTCATGGAGCTATTTGGACATATTTGTAGTTGTGTGTATTGATGTCAGGGGCATATATCACAGCACACATACAGGTAAGCATGGTGTCCCTGGAGATCTGATCCACATTTCATGACCTCTATGTTATATAACACATTATCACTGTAGATCCATCCTTCTGCTGCTCTTTTCAGCTCTAGCAAACTACAGGTCCCATGTTGACTCAAATGTACCCTTAACCCCTGATGTGACAGTGGGACAAAACACATTAGTTGGTGTCTATGGAGCCCTGAGATATACTGAACATGGTTACAGTGTTGTACCTTGGTTTCCAGGGGGCATGGGTGATATCCTTGAGGTAGCAGTATCAACATGGACAACAGGGTGTCAGATGTCATTGGAATCCCTAGCCCCAATATGACTCGTCCATGGAATGGTTGATGATGGTGGAGCTGTGTCACTGATCCTGTGGCATAGAACAGAACATATGTGTTGTGGTGAGTGTGTATGCATGGATTGAGTGCACACATGTATTATACTCACAGCTGAAGTGTTCCCTGATCAATGTATCTCTTATCCGCATCCCTCTTAGGCCTTCGTCACCCTCGACAATGTCCAGAGGGTCACCAGGTATGGGTGGGGGCTGGACATCGTCAACAAGTCTGGTGTCCACCGCGATGGTGTGTAACATAGTGCATGCCATAACGATGTTGCAGACTTTGGCATTTCTTGTTCTGCTATGAGCCTGGTTGTATCGCTCCTGGGCATCTGTTTGGGGATTCGTCACTGGGGTCATTTGCCATGATCTGCAGCCATAGCCCACATCACCTGTGGACAGTGAGTGACATGGTTGGACAGGAAGCACATGTTGTGTGAATGATGTTTATAAGGTGGACGTGCTAGCTGTGAGTGAAGAGCATGCTGAGCAGTGTTGTGTGTGCACGTGTGGATGTGGTGTGATTTGGTATTGTTAACTCACCCAGTAGATGTCCCCCTGTATAGGTTCCATTTTCTAAGTCTCTCTGTACAGATGAGTTTCTGGGTATATATGAATTATGACAGCTCCCGGGATATTTTGCACAGACGTTCATGATTCTCAAGTTGCTGTCACACGCCATCTGCACGTTCATGGAGTGGAAGTTCTTCCGGTTAATGAAGATATGTGCATGACATGCTGGAGCTTTGATACAGACATGGGTGCAATCTATAGCACCAATGACCCTGGGCATGCCTCCCCTTGTGTAAAAGCCCTGCTTCAGATGTATCCACTCCATGTCGGTGGTGGGGAAATGTATATAGGTACTGGCCTTGCTTTTGAGGGCTGGCAAGACCTGGGCCAGCACTCTGGAGAATGTGGCCTGTGACATGCCAGATTTATAACCTTCAGTCGACTGGAAGGCGCCACTTGCCATGGAGTGTATGGCACACAGGAGTTTTTGCAGGGTAGAGAGGGCATAGTTGTGGATATAAATCGGATCCACCTGATCCTTGATGACCTCAAACAGGGCAATGATGCTGTGCGGCCTCAACCTGTAGCGATCAATCACCTCATCTTCGGTCATTCCAAAGAGAGTGACCCTTGGTCGGCATACCCTGGGCCTTGGTGGTCGTCTATACATCCTACACTGCTCCAGGGGTCTATGTGGCAGCTGTGGAGCATCCTGTTGCTGCAGCTGTGCATCTGCAGGCAGGTGCTGTCCTCCAGGTGTGGATGGATTCCTGTGTGGCTCTTGAGTCAGAGCCTCCTCAATTGCAACAGGTGATGGCGGTTGATCAGGTGTGCCTGGGGCTTGCTGGTGTTCCCTAGCTCTCGCCCTTGCATGCCTTCTCTGCAGTCTTTGCATCAATAAGTATCCCAACATACTTATTGTTCTCTCTCTATCTCTCTCCCTGAGTGGAAAACAAGCCACAAGTGAGTGTGGTGAGCTGTCCCTTTAAGTATGTGGTAGGGCATTGTGTAGGTGTGGTGATGAGATGAGTGATGACCAATGGGAAGGTGTTTGTTGTCCATGTAAGTGTTTGCTGGTGTGTCTGTTTTAAAATGTGTTGTGTTCTGATTGCTGTGTCTGTCAGTTGCGGGTGTGAAGTTGTGGGGTACAGGTGTTTTTTTGGAAGTCCTTGTCCCTGTGGTGTTTCTTGGTTTTGTGTTGTGTGTGACGGCGATTTGTGGTGTCTGGCCATGTTTTTTTGTGTTATTTTGGCATTGCACGGGTTAATTTTCCCATTTGTATGCATGTGCGGTAAGCAGTTTGCCTGTTTTACTATGTAACGTTTTTGGGTTTTTTTGACCGTTAAGTGTCTAACGGTTAACAAACCTGGGTCTTAACTTTTCCCGTTAACTGTATCTTTTTTTCATACATTAGCCGTACCGCACTCCTTTAAATGGCTCTGGGGAATCTTGTTCCATGCGTCTCAATGCACGTCATTCTATCGGCCATAAGGATTTGTGAACTGCCGTTAGCTGTTCTTAAGACGTACCTTTAAATGGCTTACAACACTTTAATGCACCCGTTAGAGTTTTTTTTTTACTAACGCCTGCCTTTAAATATACCCCTCTTTGTCTATGTACACAACAGAGTCCTGACAGACATAGCCTACCCAGTGGCATTATGTATCAACTAATCACAACCCAGCAGATCACACTACAAGTGCTGAACCAGCATCTCACTTTAGAGATATTACATGGCTCCCTGGTCCACCCTTTCTGTACAAACCAACACCTAACACTCCTGTGAGAGACACGGATGAACTGTTGGAGTCTGAATCTGATGCAGAGATCCGCCCTCAAGTTTCCACACATCATTTTCCAACAGACAGCTGAGATCCAAACGCTTCCATAGATTCTCCACTTGGAAGTCACTACACAGAGCAATAGCCTGTTTAATTTAAATAGCTTGATCCTTTAGAACCACACCTACAGGATCAGAACATTGCAGAGGTTGGCACTATTTCCACAAAGTATATACAGTGGATGAGCTAAGACTGTCATCATCCATTGTGTACAACAAGAGACTTATGCACAAACACTGGAATGCCTTCAAAATCAAAAGAGTGTTCCCAAAGATAGTTCCTTAAAGAAGCTCAACCCCCTTTATAGACTCTAAAGGACTGTTGAGAGTCAGGGGGAGCATTTCCAATGCAAAACTTGAAAGCGATGAAAGCAACCCAGTAATAATTCCAAGTGATCATATTGCTTCCCTACTTGTGGAACATCACCACGTACAGACTAAGCATCAAGGGTGTTTGTTCACAGAGGGATCCTTACGTGCAGCTGGACTCTGGATAGTTGGAGCCAAGAGACTTGTAAGCAGAGACATTTTCAAATGCATCACTTGCTGCAAGCTTCGTGGCATGTTCCAGACTCAGAAAATCGCTAATCTCCCTGCAGACCGACTCAACATAGAACCTCCCTTCACAGATGTCGGTCTTGATGTGTTCGGGCCCTGGTTTGTCACCCCACAGCAGACTAGAGGAGGCAGTGCCAACAGCAAACGTTGGGCTGTCATATTCACTTGCATGTGTATCTGAGCTGTACTCATAGAAGTTATTGAGTCCTTAAACACATCCAGATTTGTAAATGCCCTGAGACGTTCTCAGACAGAAGCCCCGTCAAACATATCTGCTCTGATAGAGGTACCAACTTTGTTGGCGCTTGTAAAGAATTGAACTTTACTTCAACCCTTGACAGAGAACATGTAGGGAGGTATCTTTCTGAACAAGGTTGTACATGGACATTTAACCCAGCACACTCTTCTCATATGGGAGGTGCTTGGAAGTGTATGATCAGCATAGCCCACAGAATCCTTAACTCTATATTCCTACAATTAGGAACTTCAAAGCTCACCCATGAGACTCTTACAACCTTCATTGCTGAAGTAGCGGCCATAATAAACACCAGACCTCTGACATCAATACCCAATGACTCAGAGGATCCTTTCTCTCTTACTCCTTCTACCCTTCTCACACCAGAACGTTGGTGTAGCTGCAGCCCCTCCTGATGATTTTGACACTAAAGACTTATACAAGTGCCAGTGAAGGAGAGTGCAGGCCCTGGCAGATGTTTTCTGGAACAAGCGGAGGAAACAGTATCTTTCCACCCTACAGACAAGAAACAAATGGAAAGATAGCAAGCCCAACTTTGAACCCGGCATTGTTGTTCTTGTGAAGGACTCTCAGTCAAGGAGGAATGAATGGCCATTGGGGTTGGTAACCCAAGTGTTCCCAAGCGAAGATGGGAAAGTCAGGAAAGTGAAGTTAAGGTCGCCAAACAAGATAGGTCTAAACCTTTCCTTAGGCCTGTCTCTGAACTAATTTTGCTACACTCCCCAGAAGGACCTTGATAGATGGTATCCTTGAGATACCAGGCAGGAAGTGTCAGGCCTTTAAACATGTTTTTTATGTTATGCTGTTATAGTTATTTAGTGTGTCACATTGTCCGCAGTGGTGCATTGTAATGTCACCATCTGGTGGCCCTTGTCCACCACTGCTTGAAGTTTCAGACTAGTTGGACAGACAAATTGTTACTTGTGAGTTACTATAGCTAGCCATCATCCTAGTGAGCTAGGAAATTAGGTCACAGGAACAGTGTCAACAGCCATCTTACCTTGTAACAGTATACTAGGTGAAGTACAGCTCCAGAGCCATCCAGCTCTATCCTGGATATCAGCCTATCTGTAGCATCGCTGGTAGGTTCAAATCCCCTTTCCCTAGTTAGACTAGAGTGTTCAGATTGCATACTTTATATACTGTATATACTGATTGTATGTTATTTTCTTGTTCCCAGTTTTACTATAACTTCCCCACAATAAAAGCTGAAAAAAGGATCCAGCATCTGCCTCAATGAGTTGTTAAGGGAAGAGTTTAACTGCTTATCTTATTATACCTCAGCTATGCGTAAGGAGGACAGAACAGCGATCCCTATGTCTTTCTTTGTAGAACTGAGGTCTGTGATCTCGAAGTTTATATGGCAGAATGGGTGTTCTCGCTTAGGCAATAGGTATCTTTCTAGGCCTAAGACGCTCGGGGGCTTGGGCCTTCCTGACCTAGAACGATATTATAAGTCGGTTAATCTCACTAGAATTGTTGATTGGTCCCATCCTTCCTCTAAGTCCTGGGTTTCCCTTGAGTAGAGGGGACTCACTGTTCCTATACCCGTGGCAGCTTGTGTGCGGTCTAGACAGCAGGTGGTCACTGTGGTGATCTGGAGAAATGGCATCACATCTAAAGGTCTCATCAATTCACCATCAATCCTGCAGTCTCTTGCACATCATGTTGATTTTCCTCCAGGCAGTGATAGGGGTTACTTTAAGATGTTCTTTTTGGACCGGGTACAGTTCCCCAGACTTGGACATTTTATTCAGGGTGCTCATCTCAAGACACTATCGGACTTGATGGAAACCTGGACCAGACATCCTAGTCTTTCTTTTACTTATACTCGATTATCTCATTATAGCAATACTTTTTATTCATTAGGTCCCCTGCCAATGGATGCCACCACCTTTGAATCTCTTGCATGATGGAGGAACCCCCCCACTAAACTTGTTTCTACTATTTACCGCTTCCTAATGTATTTGGCCTCGGTTACCAAGCCATTCTATATCCGTTTATGGGAAAAGGATTGTGGTGTTGACTTATCTGACTCCCAGTAGTGGAAAATGGCCAATCTGGCACATCAGTGTAGCCTGTCCACCCAGATCCAAGAAAAAGCTTTTAAGCTGCTCTTCAGGTGGTATATGTTTCCATCCACCTTACATAAGATTCACCCTGCCACATCTGATAGATGCTGGCACTGTCGGTTGCATAGAGGGGATTTTTTGCATATCTTGTGGACATGTCCTCTGATCAGGCCTTTTTGGGACTCTGTCATGTTGGTTGTTCGGAAGGTGGGTGACCCTGACATTCCACATGCACCTCTGTCAGTACTCCTACATCACACCTCCCATCCATTAGGTTTTTATAAGAGGTCGTTAATCATTCATTTATTGAATGCGGCCAAGATTCTTATTCCCAGACATTGGAAAAGGCCTATCCCACCATCATTTCAGGAGTGTTTGGTCTCTGTGGAGTCAACGTGAGTGGTGGAGAATGTGATGATGCCCGTCCAGGGTAAAGGGTTAGTTCATGCTACTGGATGGCTCCCTTGGATGCTATACCTGGAAAGTAGTGATTGTGAGAATGAACTGGGTAGGACACTTCCTCCTTAGGGGGATTTCTTTCTTTCTTTTATCTTTTCTTCATCCTGATGTTTCTTATCCCATGTTACATGTGATTCCAGGCACATTAGGCTTGTGGACTATCCTGGTAGCTAGGCATCGGGTATCCCCCCTCTTCTCTTTCCTTTCCCTTCCCTTTCCTTATTATATTGTTTGTTTCTTTTTGGCATAATCTGGTTGATATGACATATTCATCCACTCTGGTTTATTTAAATGTATTCTTTATTAACCACAGGTATCGCTTCCAATGTATTGGATGTCTCATTTTCAATGTACATTTCTGTGAAGTGTAATTTATATGTGACCTTGTATAACCATGGTTATCTTGTTGTTTGTATTTTCTTTTTGATACTTGAATCAACAGATATTATTAAAAAAAATCAACACATAGTATGCAAGAGCGAATCTGTGTAGACTAACCATGTGAGCTGATGATCGCCAGCACATTGCGATGCATAGTATTAGGTAGCATATCGAATAGTCCAGTCTTATACATAGATATACTAGGTGAATAAAGTTGTATATACATCAACACATCATGTGTTTGTGTTCAACCCTGTGCCGACTGACCACTGAAGTCGATGGCAGCCAACACATTGAGATGCATCACACAAGGTGTTGCACAAATTGTATTCAGTTCCAATAGACCAGTCGTATACATATACACTGGGTTGAGTACAGAATGATAGTTATCCACTATAATCAGAGTCCACAAAGTAATAAGCCATACTTCATAGTTAGTATAAAAAGTCTGTAAATAGATATCAGCAAAAGGTAGCCTTCCTTGGCTCCAACAGGAATATGTGAGATAGATAGATAGATAGATAGATAGATAGATAGATAGACAGATAGATAGATACTGCCATGAATGATGGCAGTCACGTGTATTTCCTATTGTTCCTATTCCTTTGAGTACAAATTGTCATACAATGGTCCATTTGAACAATTAAAGTTGGTTTAAACTAAGTTGCAGGAAAAAACCCACAATAGTAATAGTAGTAGTAAAGTCTTGAATTCTATGCAATCATTTGTATTAATGATTGGAATCATTATGTTATCCAATATAGTTCCTATATGAGGTGCCATATTAATTGATTCCTATAGAAAATAATACAGTAATTAATTATTTTTTGTTGGTTAGTATCATGTATGTTTGATTTATGCTTCCTATTCTTGTAAATATTTGGTGCCTAAAGGTGACGTGGGATCCTTTCTATTATAATATGCATGTGTTTTTTGGAATATATACATGTTTTCTGAAGGAATATGACATCCAGGTAAATCCAGAAAAGGAGACAATGTTCTTAATGACTGGATTGTTGAATTTGCTTGTGTTTGTTTGTGTATTGCCTTTGTGTGTTCTGTTTGTGTATAATGTTGTGCATGTATTTGTGTATTGCATGTGTGTGTATTGTGTCTGTGTTTTGCATATGTGGTATGTGCGTGTGTCTTGCACATGTGTTGTGTGCATGTGTTTTGCACATGTGTTGTGTATGTGTGTGTTTTGCGTGTGAATGTGTATTTTGTGGTGGGTTGTACGTGTGTTTGTGTGTGTGTATTGTGGGCATGTGTGTGTGTGTGTATTGCCTGTGTGTGTTTTGCATGTAACATAGTAACATAGTAATTTAGGTTGAAAAAAAGACTTGCGTCCATCTAGTTCAACCCTTTTCCTATTCCTGTTTACCATTGTTGATCCAAAAGAAGGCAAAAAAACACTCTCAATATAGCAATTTCAAATTCTGCCTTCAACGGGGGGGGGGGGGAAATTCCCTCTTGATTCCAAATGGCAATCAGATTTCTCCTTGGATCAACAAGCCCTAAGTAAATATTAATCCCAATACTAACGTACATAGCCCTCTATGTTATGCTCTTTTAAATAAGTATCCAGGCCCTTTTTAAAGGCGTCTAATGTATTCGATAGCATCACCTCCTAAGGCAGTGAATTCCATACCTTTATTGTCCTTACAATAAAGAAACCCTTCCACTGTTGTAGATTAAATCTCCTTTCCTCAAGTCTAAGCGGGTGGCCCCTTGTCCTATGTACTGTTTTGTTAATGAACAGGTCTTTGGAGAGCCCTTTGTATGGGCCCTGAACATATTTATATAGTGTTATCATATCCCCTCTAAGACGCCGTTTCTCTAGTCTGTACAAGTTTAACTTCTCTAGCCTTTCTTCATAACTAAAACTTTCCATTCTCCTTACTAGTTTTGTAGCCCTCCTCTGCACTTTCTCTAGTTCCATAATGTCCTTTTTCAGAAAGGGCGCCCAGAATTGAACAGCATATTCTAGGTGGGGTCTTACCATGGACCTGTAAAGAGGCATAATAATATCTTCCTCCTTTGAGTCAATACCCCTTTTAATACATGCCAATATCTTACTGGCCTTTGCAGCTGCCAGCTGGCACTGCATGCTACTGCTAAGTCTATTGTCTACCATTACTCCCAAATCCTTTTCATTTGTAGATTTCCCCAGAGAAACACCATTTAAACTATATGTTGCATTTTTATTATTATACCCAAAATGCATAACTTTACACTTGTCTATATTGAATCTCATTTGCCATTTGCCTGCCCAGTTACTCAATTTGTCCAAATCCTCTTGTAATGAAGACACATCCAGTTCAGACTTTATTACCTTACTTAATTTTGTGTCATCGGCAAACACTGATACATGGCTCCCTATGCCCTCTGGGAGGTCATTAATAAACAAATTAAAAAGAAGAGGACCCAGGACAGATCCCTGAGGTACTCCACTTAACACATTTATCCAACTGGAGAACTTGCCATTTACTACCACTCTTTGCATTCTATCTTTCAGCCAATTTCCAATCCACACACAAACATTTTCCCCTAGTCCTATTTCATTCAATTAGTACAGTAACCTCTTGTGTGGAACTTTATCAAATGCCTTGTCAAAGTCTAAATAGATCACATCAACCGCTGCTCCCGCATCTATATTATTACTCACTTTTTCGTAAAATGCGATCAAGTTAGTTTGACAAGACCTGTCTTTCACAAAGCCATGTTGACTCCTGCTAATAATATTCCTGTTCCAGCAGAATTCTTGAATATATTCCCTTAGCAACCCTTCAAACAGCTTCCCAACCACAGATGTCAAGCTTACAGGTCTGTAATTTCCTGGCTGTGACTTTGATCCCTTTTTAAATATGGGCACCACATCTGCTGTACGCCAATCCATGGGCACCATACCTGAAATAAAAGAATCCCTATAAATCAAAGGGCCTTGCTTAGCTCTTTAAGTACCCGTGGGTGTATATCATCTGGCCCCGGAGGTTTGTCTACCTTAACACCATTCAATTGTTTTAAAGTGTTAGTAATGTCTGAAAAAAACTTTTTTGCATTTAGAAGAGCTTAAAAAGCTGATCTAAATGCAAAAAAACGTATCTCTCAAACCGCTATGGTTTGAGAGATACGGGCGTTTAAAGTTTGATTTCTCCTACTGACAGCTGTAAAGCTGTCAGCAGGAGATCCGTGTCGGTCGACACCGTGGCGCTTCAGAAGTGCCCAGATCTCATTACTTACACGGAATCCCTTCATTGGAATGGTCTAAAACGTGTGCCTAGTGTTCAGGCACACATTTTAGATCATTCCAATGAAGGGATCGCATGTAAGTAAAGAGATCTCGGCACTTCTCAAGCGCCAGCGTGTCGACCGACACGGATCTCCCGCTGACAGCTTTACAGCTTTCAGTAGGAGAAATCAAACTTTAAACGCCCGTATCTCTTAAACCATAGCGGTTTAAGAGATACGGTTTTTTGCATTTAGATCAGCTTTTTAAGCTCTTCTAAATGCAAAAAAGTTTTTTTTAGACATTACTAACACTTTAACACTTTTTCTTGTGTTAGACAGTTCCATGTTTGCTGTGACTGTTCTGTAAAAGTAGTTTGCAGATTCTTGTCCATTTGGTTTTCCTTGGTAAAAACAGAAGAAAAGAAATTATTTAAAATATCTACCTTCTCTCTGTCCCCCTTGACCATCTCACCCGTTTCAGATAACAAGGACCCAACATTATCAGACTTTATTTTTTTGCCATTAATGTATTTAAAGAATTTTTTTGGGTTGCTCTTGCTCTCCTTAGCTATATTTTTTTCATTCTCTAGTCTAGCTAATTTGATAGCCTTTTTACAGGTTTTGTTGGCATTTTTGTATTCTGATCCCTCAGCTTTATAATTTAAATGCCGCTTTCTTGTTATTTATTTCATGAATTACTTTACTGGTTAGCCACATTGGTTTTAATTTGCTACTTTTGTATTTGTTTCCAACAGGGATAAATTTAGATGTGTATTTTTCTGTGTGTGTTTCTTGTGTGTGCTTATTATGTGTGTGTGTATTGTCTGTTTGTGTTGTGCATGTGTATTGCATGTATGCATTGTGGGTGTTGTGCATGTGTTGCGTGTTGTCGGTTTGCTTTGTGCATACGTATTGCGCCTGTGTTGCTCTGTATTGTGTCTGTGTGCATTGCTTGTATGTGTTGTGCGTGTGTTTTTTGTGTGTATTGCGTGTGTTTTTTTGTGCATGTGAGTATTGTGGGCATGTGTGTTGTTTGTGTCTGTGTATTGTGTGAGTGTTGTGGTGTTTTTTTTGTTGTTGAGTGTGTGTGTGCGCGCACATTTATACATGTATATATTGGGTGTGTTGTGCATTGTGTATGGTGCTTTGTGTGGTGCATATGTGTAATTTGCGCATGTGTGCTGTACATGTATGTGTGTGTGGTGGTGTATTATGCGTGTGTTTGTGTATGATGTGTGTGTTGTGGTGTATTGAGTGTATTTATTGTGTGTGTTGTGCATGTGTGTATTGCGTGTGTGCATTGCATGTGAGTATATATTGTACATGTGTATTGCATGTGTGCATTCTTTATGTGTTGTGTATTGTGCATGTGTGTTGTGGTGTGTTATGCATTTGTGTTTTTTCGTACATGTGTGTGTATTGTGTGCGCATGTGTGTATTGCGGGCATGTGTGTTGCACTTGTGTGTATATTGTATATGTGTGTCTTGTGTGTGTGTGTGTGTATTTTCTGTGTTGTGCATGTGTATTGCATGTGTGTGTATTATGAGTGGGTGTATTGCATGTGTGTGTTGTGTATTTGTATATATTGTGTTTGTTTGTGTTGTATGTATTGTTGTGTGTATTGTTTGTTATTAAATACTGTGTGTGTTGTATGTGTGTAGTGTGTGTTGCCACATATTGTGTGTCGGTGTGTATTGCTTGTATGTGTACATGTTGTGCATGTTTTTTTCATGCATGTGTGTATTGTGTGTGTGTATTGCGGGAGTGTGTGTGTGTTGTGGGCTTGTGCGTGTGTGTGTATTGTCTGTTTGTACTTTGCAAGTTTAATACATTCATGTATGTATTGTGTGTGTGGTGTGCATGTGTGTGTGTTGTGCATATGTATTGCGTGTGTGTGTTGTGCATGTGTGTGCGTATTGCGTATGTGTGTGTACTGCATGAATGTTTGTATATTGTGTGCACGTGTATGTATTGTGGTGCATGTGTATTTGTATTAAAGAAAGCCCCTGCAAACCCTTACCTTATCACAGAAGTGGCAGAGGAAATGCCCTATTTGTTTTTGAAAGATGAGATAGTCGGGGGGAGGGCAGATAAAATCACCTACAGTCTGGGTATATATTTGTGTATTTTTATTTATATAGCGCCATCCAGTGTACTTGGCATTTTGCAGATTACATTTACTATAGAAGGAGTACGATAAGTGTGATGATTAAGTGCTTATTTAGGCAGTCATAAGGGGAACAACCGGTGAGTATACATTAGGATAAGAGGTCCCTGCCCCATAGAGCTTACAATCTAAGTATAGGATGGGTGACAAACAGATACAAGCTGGTAGAGGAGGAAGTGCAGTGTTTGGCTTATGATGATAATGTTTGATAATGATAATGTTTCCATATTAAGCTGTTGCTAGAGATAAAAGGTGCTCTTTTAGCTTTGATTTAAAGTTTTTGAGGGTTGAGTCTTGGCGAGTACTGGGTGGTAGGGAGTTCCAGAGGTAAGGGGCAGCAAGTGAGAAAGCTTTCAATTGTGAAACAGCGATAGTGGTTAAAGGGACAGAGAGTCGTCCACCACATGTGCTGCGTAGTGGATGTGCAGGAATATGGCCGGATATCAAAGATGAAATATAAGTCGGGGACAAGTGATGGAGAGCCTTGAAGTTAATGAGGAGGATTTTTAATGTGACACGGTGCTTTATGAGAAGCCATGACAGTGATTTTAAGAGTGGTGGGGTGAGTACTGTTCTGGAGAAGAGGAAGAGTATTCTGGTGGCTGAATTAAGAACTGATTGAAGAGAAGCGAAATGGTTAGTATGAAGACCAATAAGTAAAGAGTTGCAGTAGTCCAGGCGAGAAAGGATAAGAGCATGCATGAGGGTTTCTGTTGTAGAGTGAGAGAGGAATGGCCGGATTTTTGCTATATTCCGAAGAAAAAAGCTACAGGTTTTGGTAACGTTGTTAATGTGGGTGGAGAAGGAAAGAGAAGAGTCCAAAGTTCCCCGAGGCAGCGGGCCTTGTCTACAGGGTAAATTGTGGAGCCTTCGACAGTTATAGAAACTGGAGGTGTTGTGCAGGATATAGGAGGGAAGATTAGGAGCTCAGTCTTGGACATGTTAAGTTTTAAGCAACGATGAGCCATCCAGGAAGAGACAGCAGTAAGGCAATCTGAGACCCGCTGCTGTATTTCAGGTGATATTGAGGGTGCGGAGAGATATATTTGCGTATTGGCTGCATAGAGATGGTAGTTAAAGCCAAAGGGTGTTATCAGTTGCCCCAGGGAGAGTGTATACAGTGAAAAGAGAAGAGGTCCTAGAACAGAGCCTTGGGGTACACCTAATGAGAGGGGGATCGGAGGTGAGGAGGTGTTAGCGTATGTATCACGGTGCCCGTGATTGCTGACTTCTGCTGTTAGTCAGGTGTGTGTACTCTCCATTGGCCGCCGGTCTACTGTCCGCCCAGTATTGCCTATATAGACTGGGCTGAGGCACCCTTTGGTTGCCCTTTCGTGGTGTCTCTATGTCAGCAGTCACCTGCCTTGTACCTATATCGTTGGGCCTGTTTTGCTCCTTTACCAGTGTCAGCGTTTCTCCAGTAGTCAGTGTCTCTCCTGCATGGTTCCTGCCTCCGTTCCAGTTCCGGTTGGGCTGCGGTTCCTGCTTCCGTTCTTGATCCTGTGCTGCCACTGTTCCTGCTCAGTTCCTGACTTGGTTGACAGACCTGCTGTTCCTGTGGTGGTCCTGGCCTGTCTATTGTTCCTGCTTCTGGATCTTGATTGTCATCTGTCTGGCTGCTGGGTCGCCTGGGCAACATTCTGATCACTGGTTTACTCCACATTCACTGGTTGCTGATCTCTCCATTATAGAACTGGTTGGGCGATACAATTGTCCAGTACGCGGTACTGGTTTACTCCACATTAACAGGTTGCTGATTCCTCCATTATAGAACCGGTTGGACATTACTGTCGCCCAGTACACAGTACTGGTTTACTCCACATTCACCGGTTGCTGATCCATCCATTATAGAACCGGTTGGGCGATATGGTTGTCCAGTAAGCGGTACTGGTTTACTCCACTTTCACCAGCTGCTGATCCATCCATTATAGAACCGGTTGGGCTATATGGTTGTCCAATATGCGGTACTGGTTTACTCCACATTTACCGGTTGCTGATCTCTCCATTATCGAACCGGTTGGGCGATACGATTGTCCAGTACGCAGTACTGGTTTACTCCACATTTACCGGTTGCTGATCCATCCATTATAGAACCGGTTGGGCGATATGGTTGTCCAGTACAAGGTACTGGTTTACTCCACATTCACCGGTTGCTGATTCATCCATTATAGAACCAGTTGGGCGATACGGTTGTCCAGTACGCGGTACTGGTTTACCCCACATTCACCGGTTGCTGATTCCTCCATTGTAGAACTGGTTGGGCGATACTGTTGTCCAGTACGCGGTACTGGTTTACTCCACTTTCACCGGTTGCTGATTCCTCCATTATAGAACCGGTTGGGCATTACTGTTGTCCAGTATGCGGTACTGGTTTACTGCACATTCACCGGTTGCTGCCGCCTCCATTATTGCACCGGTTTGGTCTCCCTGGCTGTGATACTGGTTTGCTCTACTGTTCCATCTTATGCTGCTGCTCCATCTAGACAGCATTAGTGGAGCTGTCCTTCTGTCCTCCTGGCTGCCTTTTACGGTATATTGGCAAGGCCGGTAGAACCACAATCAGATTGTCATGTTACCTCCAGGCTGCCTTGCCCGGTATATTGGCAAGGCCGGTAGAGCCTGTTTCCATTTTATAGCATCATCTTTCAGGCTGCCTTGCCCAGTATATTAGCAAGGCCGGTAGAGCCGTATTCCCGATATTGTATCATCTTCCTGGCTGCCCTGCCCGGTACATTGGCAGGGCAAGTAGAGCCTTAGTCATATTGTTAGTTTATACCATAGGCTGCCTTGCCCGGTACTTTGGCAAGGCCGGTAGAGCCCACCATGCTGTATCTTGTAAAAGCTACTGTTTGAACCCATTATGTACATGTGATATGTGTGTATGTTCAGGACCCATGAGGGTTCCCATTAAACTTTTCAATAAAGTTTGATTTTTATCTTACTCTGTGTCTGAGAGTCAAAACAAACCGTGACAGTATGAAAGGGCCATGACCTCAGACAGTAAGAGTGAAGGTAACGCACAGAACATCCATTGGAGGATGGATGTACATGAGCAGCGTTTGGATCAGTTGGCATTGGCCATCCAAACTATCCTTGAGCATACTGTACTTACTGACAAGTCTGTTTCAAGTCCGGTGGTCTCCCCAGTTTCAACACCGGAAAATTATACTATTACCTCTGTGGCTGCAGTCAAA
This sequence comes from Rhinophrynus dorsalis, assembly GCA_037306005.1. Lineage (NCBI taxonomy): Eukaryota > Metazoa > Chordata > Amphibia > Anura > Rhinophrynidae > Rhinophrynus > Rhinophrynus dorsalis. Next base: position 79,287,338 of record CM074727.1, read on the forward strand.
GGGCTAACTGCTTCTGCACCATTGCCACTCAGATATGTTGGCGAACCCAGACTGTGCTGAGGGTTTATCAATCAACTTGAGATATTTCTGGAGTTGACCTCTCATGCCTTTCCAAATGATCGCAGTAAAGTGGGGTTTATGATATCCTTATTGACTGGGCGTGCACTGGCATGGGACAATCCCTTATGGGAAAATGCTAAATCTTGCACAAAAAATTTCAGGGAATTTGTGCAAACATTTCGGAGAGTATTCGAGAGCCCTGGTAGAACCACCTCTGCTGCTAAACGTCTAATGGAGATTCAACAGGGCAAACGGACTGTGGGCGAGTATGCCATAGAATTCCGTACACTAGCAGCAGAGGTAGGTTGGAACAATGAGGCGTTGTTGGCTGCCTTTGCTCAAGGTCTGGGCGATTGTATCAAAGATGAAACTGCAGCTAGAGAGCTGCCGAATGATCTGGACGAATATATTGATTACGCAATTCTAACTGATACTCGGATCCGGGACAGGCTTATGGCTAAAGACCGTAGAGGACGGTCAAAAAAGCACTGGGCCTAGCAGTTCATTTTGTCAACCCATCCCTCCCTCATTGCCTAAATTCAATGACCATGCACGGGAGCCTGGTGAACCTATGCAATTAGGTTTTACCAGGTTAACCAAAGAGGAACGAGCACTTCGCAGGAGGCAGGGGTTATGTTCATACTGTGGTAAATCTGGGCACTTGCTAAGAACTTGTCTCGTACGTCCGGGAAACGAACACACCTAGGGTACCTTGGGGGACAGGCCCTAGGTGGTGTTCATCCGTCCCCAGGTTTGAGCATACAAAAACCCACCATCCAGATGATACTTTCGTTGGCCGATCGCTCTGTGGAGGTTCTGGCCCTGATTGATTCTGGTGCTGCCGGATATTTCATGGATAATGCCTTTGCTGAACGGCACAAGATTCTGTGGGTTAAAAGAGAATCCCCTCTGGCTACTGAGGCTATTGATGGCAGACCACTGCAACCTGCCCAGGCTACGTTTGAAACAATGCCACTTCCTATGACTATTGGGGCACTTCATAAAGAGGAACAGCAGTTTCAGATAATCAGTTCTCCACACCATGCAGTCATTCTTGGTTTCCCTTGGTTGCAATTGCATAATCCCCAGTTTGCTTGGCAAAAGTGTGAGATTTATGCCTGGTCCCAATATTGTATGGAGCATTGTGTATCTCACCCGGTAAAGATTCTGTGCGCCCCCCCTTCATTGCCAGACAAGTACTAACAATTCAGTGATGTTTTCAGTAAGGGTGAGACTGGCACCCTGCCTCAGCACAGGTCCTATGATTGTGCAATTGAACTACCCCCGGGGGTGGTGCCCCCTAGGGGCCGTACTCATCATTTGTCTTGTGAGGAGAACCAAACTATGGAGGAATATATTTCAGATGCCCTCAAAAGAGGGATAATCAGGAAATCCACCTCGCAAATTAAGACCATGCATTGATTACCGTGGACTTAATAAGCTGATGCCTAAGAATGTGTATCCGATACCACTCATCACCGAACTATTTGACAGGTTAAAAGGTTCCTCAATTTTCACAAAATTGGACCTACGTGCAGCATATAACCTGATTCGGATCAGAGCTGGTGATGAGTGGAAGACGGCTTTTAACACTAGATCCGGGCACTATGAATCTCTAGTGATGCCGTTTGGTCTCTGTAATGCACACGCAGTGTTCCAAGAAATAATCAATGATATCCTCAGGGATAAAACTGGAGATAGTATTGCGTCCCCTATCTATATCAGATATTAGATCTCTGTATTATGGGGTATTAGATAGTAATTTATCATATAGTTTATAGTATATTCCTATTAAACCTTTAGTGATGATACATCTTTTCATAGACCTTTTTATGTTTTTATTTTAGGTGAAGAAACCTATTTATTTTGTATATAGGGATGGTTATAACACTTGGTTCAAAGGGGAAGGGAAGAAAAATATTATAATAATAAAAAATATATAATATTTTTCTTCCCTTCCCCTTTGAACCTTTTTAAACACTGTGATTAGCTGAACCAATAATAAAATAGGGACAGCGGTCAGGGCCCAATCAGAAAATACTTCCAGAAGAAGGCACAAAAAGCAAATAGCGCCGAAACGTGTTGAAGAAGCAACCTGACATCCGGCGACACGGAACGCCGAATGTGGAAAGGAACATAGAGGGAGCAGAAGGACTGGTATCGAATCACGGAGAGAAGTATCGGTACAGGACTATACAGCAGCGGGGAAACGGTTCCAAGAGCAAGACTACGCTTGTACTTCAAGGGTTAAGACACATCAGGAGATTGAAGTAATCGGCCACCCACACCGGGAAACCGGGATTCCTATAACAAGTGCATTGACTTAGATTGTTATATTGACTGCTTACATTCCTTCCTAATTATACTCGAACCACTGCAGTTCCCCCTGAGTATATACATAAGATGCCGATACTCCAATAGTCTCCACCTATGATATCTGTATCTATGTTATATTTACACATACTGCTCCGTATCCACTTTATACGCTTGTACTTATTCTCTTTAACCAAGCATGAATACATTGATTCACTATAATTTTATGTGAATTTATTTATTTTAGTATTTTTTGATCTCTATTTCAGTATTTTGAGATTATTTCTGCCAATGCATACAAGTTGTGTTTTTATTTATTTTTATATGTGCTCTTTTTATTAATAAAATACTACACTTAGATCTACTTTTATGCACTGTCCCACCCCATCCCTCTTCTATCCTCAGGGATATGCTGCAGTTCTGTGTGGTGGTTTACCTGGACGATATACTTATTCACTCAGGTGACTTGTCACAACACATGAAGGATGTGTCAGAAGTGTTGCCACGCCTACGTAAGAACAAATTGTATTGCAAATTGGAAAAATGCGAGTTTCATAGATCCAGTGTGCCCTTTTTGGGGTTTGTTATTGCCAAGGAGGGTATTGCCATGGATCAGGAGAAACTTGCGGCAGTTTTGCAATGGCCACGGCCTAAAGGCTTAAAAGCGATTCAGCGATTTCTGGGCTTCGCTAATTATTACAGAAAGTTTATTAAGAACTTTTCCACGATTGTTAAACCATTGTCTGACCTTACTCATAAGGGTGCAAATCCTTCCCAGTGGTCTGAGGCAGCTGAATGTGCTTTTGAAACATTGAAATCTGCCTTTGCTGCTGCTCCAGTGTTATCCCACCCCAACCCAGCTCTCCCGTTTACATTGGAGATCGATGCCTCAGAGATTGGGGTTGGGGCAGTATTTTCTCAAACACCAGAAAAAGGGAGTACCATCAGACCTTGTGGGTTTTTCTCAAAGAAATTGTCTGTTGCCCAGAGTCACTATGAAATAGGTGACAGAGAACTACTGGCTATCATTCTCACTCTTAAGGAGTGGCGTCATTTATTGGAAGGCACCAGAAATCCTGTATTGATTCTCACAGACCATAAAAATCTGACTTATCTTTCAGAAGCTAAAAGATTGTCTTCTCGCCAGGCCAGATGGGAGTTGTTCCTTTCCTGATTTAATTTTATTGTATCTTACTTGCCGGGTTCCAAGAACGTTAGGGCTGATGCCCTGTCTAGACAATTTGAGCCTGAGACCGACAGGGGCGAGGTCCCAGCACCTATTATACAGCCTGATCGTATATTGGCCACGTTACGCACTAGTATCACTTCGCCACTGGGGGAAGAGATTCTGGCCTGGAGATTCTGTCGATAAGCCATTCCGCACTAGACTAGTTGAAATCTACCACTCCTCTAAGGCTGCTGGGCACATAGGTAGGTATCAATTAATTTGGTCACTCTCACAAGTTTTCTGGTGGCCCTCTTTGAGGAGAGATTGTGCTTCATTTACCAATGCCTGTGCCACCTGTGCTCGTACCAAGACCCCTAGACACATCCCTGTGGGCCTACTTCAACCAGTGCCTAATGGCGAACATCCCTGGTCTCACGTTTCTATCGATTTTATGGGAGAGTTGCCAGTGTCTAGTGGATATTCCTTCATAATTATGTTGGTGGACAGGTTTTCTAAAATGGCTCATTTCATACCTCTCCGTGGCCTTCCCTCTGCCGAAGAATTAGCGGTGGTTTTCACTAAGGAAGTATTCCAGTTGCACGGGGTACCCAGAGTTCTGGTGTCTGACCGGAGGAGCCAGTTCATGTCTCGATTTTGGAGAGTCTTTTGTGAACAGATGGGCATCCAATTGTCTTTTTCCTCCGCATACCACCCCCAGACCAATGGGGCTGCTGAGCGTGCCAATCAGGGACTGGAGCAGTTCCTGCGCTGTTTTGTTACTGACCATCATGATAACTGGGCCGACCTGTTGCAGTGGGCAGAGTTTGCCAGGAACTGTGCGGTTAACTCTTCATCCGGGAGCTCTCCATTTCTTATCAACTACGGGTTCCAGCCGTGCTTGCTCCCGGATTCATTTCAATCTCAACAGATTCCAGCTCTGGATGAGCATATTGAGCAGCTCCGCTCCACATAGGCACAGGTTAAAAGGGCACTCAGTCAGTCTTGTCAGCGTCATCAGCGCCATGCTAATCGTAGAAGGCTGCCAGCAGTCTCTTTCCAGGTTGGGGACAGGGTATGGCTATCCTCCAGAAACCTTAAGTTACAAGTCCCATCTATTAAATTGGCTCCCAGGTTTATTGGTCTGTATAGGGTGATCCGCAAAATTAACCCTGTTTTGTATGCCTTGGATATCCCTGCATCCATGCGCATTCACAATGTGTTCCACGTATCTCTCGTCAAACCTCTTGTATGCAACCGTTATACTACTAACCCTGTGGTGCCAGGGCCTATAGAGGTAGAGGGCCAGGAGGAGTACGAAGTTCAGAGTATTATTGATTCTCACAGATTTAGAGGAAAATTGCAGTATTTGGTACATTGGAAGGGTTATGGTCCTGAGGATCGATCCTGGGTAGATAGTAAGGACCTTCATGCTTCCAAATTACTGCAAATTTTTCATTCCAAGTACCCCCAGAAACCAGGTCCCTCTTCTTGAAGGGGGGGTCTTTGAGAGGGAGGTACTATCACGGTGCTGACTTCTGTGTGTGTACTCTCCATTGGCTGCCTGTCTATTGCCTGCCCAGTATTGCCTATATAGACTGGGCTGAGGCACCCTTTGGTTGCCCTTTCGTGGTGCTTTATGTCAGCAGTCACCTGCCTTGTACCTGTATCACTGGGCCTGGTTTGCTCCATTACCAGTGTCAGCTTTTCTCCAGTAGTCAGTGTCTTTCCTGCGTGGTTCCTGCCTCCGTTCCAGATCCGGTTGGGCTGCTGTTCCTGCTTCCGCTCTTGATCCTGTGCTACCGCTGTTCCTGCTCCATTCCTGACTTGGTTGGCAGACCTGCTGTTCCTGTGGTGGTCCTGGTCTGTCTTTTGTTCCTGCTGCTGGATCCTGATTGTCATCCGTCTGGCTGCTGGGTCGCCTGTGTGACATTCTGATCACTGGTTTACTCCACATTCACCGGTTGCTGATCTCTCCATTATAGAACTGGTTGGGTGTTAGTGTCGTCCAGTACGCGGTACTGGTTTACTCCACATTCACCGGTTGCTGATTCCTCCATTTTAGAACCGGTTGGGTGTTACTGTCATCCAGTATGCGGTACTGGTTTACTCCACATTAACCGGTTGCTGATCCATCCATTATAGAACCGGTTGGGCGATACGGTTGTCCAGTACGCGGTACTGGTTTACTCCACTTTCACCGGTTTCTGATCCATCCATTATAGGACCGGTTGGGCTATACGGTTGTCCAGTATGCGGTACTGGTTTACTCCACATTTACCGGTTGCTGATCTCTCCATTATAGAACCGATTGGGCAATATGATTGTCCAGTACGCGGTACTGGTTTACTCCACATTCACCGGTTGCTGATCCATCCATTATAAAACCAGTTGGGCGATATGGTTGTCCAGTACGCGGTACTGGTTTACTCCACATTCACTGGTTGCTGATTCCTCCATTATAGATCCGTTTGGGCGTTACTGTTGTCTAGTACGCGGTACTGGTTTACTCCACATTCACCGGTTGCTGATTCCTCCATTATAGATCCTGTTGGGCATTACTGTTGTCCAGTACGAGGTACTGGTTTACTCCACATTCACCGGTTGCTGATTCCTCCATTATAGAACCGGTTGGGTGTTACTGTTGTCAAGTACGCGGTACTGGTTTACTGCACATTCACCGGTTACTGCCGCCTCCATTATTGCACCGGTTTGGTCTCCCTGGTTGTGATACTGGTTTGCTCCACTGTTCCATCTTATGCTGCTGCTCCATCTAGACAGCATTAGTGGAGCTGTCCTTCTGTCCTCCTGGCTGCCTTGCCCGGTATGTTGGCAAGGCCGGTAGAGCCACAATCAGATTGTCGTGTTACCCTCCAGGCTGCCTTGCCCGGTATATTGGCAAGGCCGGTAGAGCCTGTTTCCATTTTACAATGTCATCTTTCAGACTGCCTTGCCCGGTATATTGGAAAGGCCGGTAGAGTCTTATTCCCGCTATTGTATCATCTTCCTGGCTGCCCTGCCCGGTACTTTGGCAAGGCCGGTAGAGCCTACCATGCTGTATCTTGTAAAAGCTACTGTTTGAACCCATTGTGTACATGTGATATATGTGTATGTTCAGGACCCGTGAGGGATCCCATTAAACTTTTCAATAAAGTTTGATTTTTATCAGTAGCTAGACATACGACTTTTCTTAGATTAGAGTTAAAGGGATAGTAATTCTTAAAATGTAAAAAAAATATGTTGTAGGATTTATCCCCCTGAGTAAAACAAGAGTACTCCCACTGCTGAAAGGTGTTTCATTCAAAAGTTATTAATTTTCAAAGTTGAATTTTTTAGGTGCAATATCACAGTGGCCTAAAATTGTACAGTGGCGCTGTTGCTACACCATCCTATGGAGATTTATGGTCCCGGGACCAGAGCTGTCCATAGGATTGTGTAGCAACAGCTCCACTGTACAATTTCAGGCCACTGTTATATTGCACCTAGAAAATTCAACTTTGAAAATTAATAACTTTTGAATGAAACACCCTTCAGCAGTGAGAGTACTCTTGTTTTACTCAGGGGGATAAACCCTACAACATATTTTTTTTAACATTTTAAGTATTACTATTCCTTTAAACTACAAAACTGAGTAAGCCTAGAGTAGGCAGGACTCCTAGACCTATGAGTTTTCTTAGTCTAGAGTTAGACTACAAAACTGAAGAAGGCTGGAGCCGGTAGAACTCATAGACAAATGGCTTTTCTTAGATTAGAGTTAGACTACAAACTGAGGAAGCCTGGCGCAGGCAGGACTCATAGACACATGACTTTTGTTAGATTAGAGTTAGACTACAAAACTGAGTAAGCCTAAAGCAGGCAGTGCTCATAGATATATATACGACTTTTCTTAGATTAGAGTTAGACTACAATACTGAGGAGGCCGGGAGCCAGAAGGACTCACAGACAAATTACTTTTCTTAGATTAGAGTTAGACTACAAAACTGAAGAAGCCTGGAGCAGACAGGACTCAGTAGATAGACAGACAACTTTTCTAAGATTAGAGTTAGGCTACAAAACTAAGGAAGCCTGGAGCAGGCAGGACTCATAGACAAAATAATTTTCTTAGATTAGAGTTAGACTAGAAAACTGAAGAAGCATGGAGCCAACAGGACTCATAGATAACTGACTTTTCTTAGATTAGAGTTAGGCTACAAAACTGAGGAAGCTTGGAACAGGCAGGACTCATAGATATATGACTTTTGTTAGATTAGAGTTAGACTACAAAACTGAGGAAGCTGGGAGCAGGAAAGACTCATAGACATATGACTTTTCTTAGATTAGAGTTACACTACAAAACTGAAGAAGCCTGGATCAGGCAGGACTCAGAAGATAGACATACATCTTTTCTTAGATTAGAGTGCAATGCAAGCAGGGCACTGGGTTGTATAGCTAGGGGCATTAGTAGCAGAAAAAGGGAAGTACTCATGCCACTCTACAGATCTCTAGTTAGACCTCACCTAGAATATTGTGTACAGCACTGGAGACCCCATCTCCAGAAGGATATTGATACTCTAGAGAAAATTCAAAGAAGGGCTACTAAAATGGTGACTGGTCTACAGGAAAAGAAATATCAGGAAAGACTAAATGATCTGAATATGTATAGCTTGGAAGAGAGAAGAGATAGAGGGGATATGATAGAAACATTGAAATACATGAAGGGATTCAACAAAGTACAGAATTGAAGTATATTTCAAAAGAGTAAAAACTTTAGGACAAGAGGCCATAGTCTAAAACTAGAGGGACACAGGTTTAGACATAATGGAAGAAAGTTTTACTTCACTGAGAGGGTAGTAGACAAGTGGAATAGCCTACCAGCAGAAGTGGTAGAAGTTAATACAGTGACAGAATTTAAGCATGCATGGGATAGGCATAAGGCGGTCCTTAACATAAGAAAAGACCCAGGACCAAAAAAGGTTTGAGGTTGCGTTTTTTTTTTTGTTTTTTTTTTACACTAGGAAAATGGGCAGACTAGATGGGCCGAATGGTTCTTATCTGCCATCAAATTCTATGTTTCTGTGTTACAAAACTGAGTAAACCTAGAGCAGGCAGTGCTCATAGATATACGACTTTTCTTAGATTAGAGTGAGACTACAAAACTGAGGAAGCATGGAGCACACAGGACTAAGTAGACAGACATACGACTTTTCTTAGATTAGAGTTAGAATACAAAACTGACGAAGCCTGGAGCCGATAGGACTCATAGACAAATGACTTTTGTTAGATTAGAGTTAGACAACAAAACCAAAGAAGCCAGGAGCAGGCAGGACTCAGTAGATAAACATACAACTTTTCTTAGATTAGAGTTAGACTACAAAACTAAGGAAGCCTGGAGCAAGCAAGACTCATACACATATGACTTTTCTTAGATTAGAGTTAGACTACAAAACTGAAGAAGCCTGGAGCAGGCAGTTATCAGAGACATACAATTTTTCTTAGATTTGAGTATGACTACAAAACTGAGGAAGCATGGAGCAGGCAGGACTCATAGACATATGATTTTTCTTAGATTAGAGTTAGACTACAAAACTGAGGAAACCTGGAGCCGGTAGGACTCATAGATAAATTACTTTTCTTAGATTAGAGTTAGACTACAAAAATGAAGAAGCCTGGAGCAGGCAGGACTCAGTAGATAAACATATGACTTTTCTTAGATTAGAGTTAGACTACAAAACTAAGAAAGCCTGGAGCATGCAGGATTAAAAGACAAATTACTTTTCTTAGATTAACGTTATACTACAATACTGAGGAGGCCTGGAGCAGGCAGGAATCAGTAGATAGGCATACAACTTTTTTTTTAGATTAGAGTTAGACTAAAAATCTGAGGAAGCCTGGAGCAGGCAGTAGTCATAGACATACGATTTTTCTTAGATTTGAGTTTGACTACAAAACTCAGGAAGCCTGGAGCAGGCAGTACTCATAGACATATGGCTTTTCTTAGATTAGAGTTAAACTACAAAACTTAGGAAGCCTGGAACAGGCAGGACTCAGACATATGACTTTTGTTAGATTAGAGTTAGAGTACAAAACTTATGAAGCCTGCAGCAGGCAGGACTCAGTAGATAAACATACAACTTTTCTTAGATTAGAGGTAGACTACAAAACTAAGGAAGCCTGGAGCAATCAAGACTCATACACATATGACTTTTCTTAGATTAGAGTTAGACTACAAAACTGAAGAAGCCTGGAGCAGGCAGTTATCAGAGACATACAATTTTTCTTAGATTTGAGTATGACTACAAAACTGAGGAAGCATGGAGCAGGCAGGACTCATAGACATATGACTTTTCTTAGATTAGAGTTAGACTACAAAACTGAGGAAACCTGGAGCCGGTAGGACTCATAGATAAATTACTTTTCTTAGATTAGAGTTAGACTACAAAAATGAAGAAGCTTGGAGCAGGCAGGACTCAGTAGATAAACATATGACTTTTCTTAGATTAGAGTTAGACTACAAAACTAAGAAAGCCTGGAGCATGCAGGATTAAAAGACAAATTACTTTTCTTAGATTAACGTTATACTACAATACTGAGGAGGCCTGGAGCAGGCAGGAATCAGTAGATAGGCATACAACTTTTTTTTTAGATTAGAGTTAGACTAAAAATCTGAGGAAGCCTGGAGCAGGCAGTATTCATAGACATACAATTTTTCTTAGATTTGAGTTTGACTACAAAACTCAGGAAGCCTGGAGCAGGCAGTACTCATAGACATATGGCTTTTCTTAGATTAGAGTTAAACTACAAAACTTAGGAAGCCTGGAACAGGCAGGACTCAGACATATGACTTTTGTTAGATTAGAGTTAGAGTACAAAACTTATGAAGCCTGCAGCAGGCAGGACTCAGTAGATAAACATACAACTTTTCTTAGATTAGAGGTAGACTACAAAACTAAGGAAGCCTGGAGCAATCAAGACTCATACACATATGACTTTTCTTAGATTAGAGTTAGACTACAAAACTGAAGAAGCCTGGAGCAGGCAGTTATCAGAGACATATAATTTTTCTTAGATTTGAGTATGACTACAAAACTGAGGAAGCATGGAGCAGGCAGGACTCATAGACATATGACTTTTCTTAGATTAGAGTTAGACTACAAAACTGAGGAAACCTGGAGCCGGTAGGACTCATAGATAAATTACTTTTCTTAGATTAGAGTTAGACTACAAAAATGAAGAAGCTTGGAGCAGGCAGGACTCAGTAGATAAACATATGACTTTTCTTAGATTAGAGTTAGACTACAAAACTAAGAAAGCCTGGAGCATGCAGGATTAAAAGACAAATTACTTTTCTTAGATTAACGTTATACTACAATACTGAGGAGGCCTGGAGCAGGCAGGAATCAGTAGATAGGCATACAACTTTTTTTTTTAGATTAGAGTTAGACTAAAAATCTGAGGAAGCCTGGAGCAGGCAGTATTCATAGACATACAATTTTTTTTAGATTTGAGTTTGACTACAAAACTCAGGAAGCCTGGAGCAGGCAGTACTCATAGACATATGGCTTTTCTTAGATTAGAGTTAAACTACAAAACTTAGGAAGCCTGGAACAGGCAGGACTCAGACATATGACTTTTGTTAGATTAGAGTTAGAGTACAAAACTTATGAAGCCTGCAGCAGGCAGGACTCAGTAGATAAACATACAACTTTTCTTAGATTAGAGGTAGACTACAAAACTAAGGAAGCCTGGAGCAAGCAAGACTCATACACATATGACTTTTCTTAGATTAGAGTTAGACTACAAAACTGAAGTAGCCTGGAGCAGGCAGTTATCAGAGACATACAATTTTTCTTAGATTTGAGTATGACTACAAAACTGAGGAAGCCTGGAGCAGGCAGGACTCATAGACATATGACTGTTGTTTGATTAGAGTTAGACTACAAAACTGAAGAAGCCAGGAGTAGGCAGGACTGAATAGATAAACATACAACTTTTGTTAGATTAAAGTTAGACTTCAAAACTAAGAAAGCCTGGAGGATTCAGGACTCATAGACATACAACTTTTCTTAAATTAGAGTTAGACAACAAAAATGAGTAAGCCTAGAGCAGGCAGTGCTATAGATATATGACCTCTTTTTAGGTTACAGTTAGACTACAATACTGAGGAAGTCGTGAGCCAGTAGAACTCATAGACAAATGACATTTCTTAGATTAGAGTTAGACAGTAAAACTGAGGAAGCCTGGAGCAGGCAGAACTCATAGACATATTACTTTTGTTAGATTATAGTTAGACTACAAAACTGAGGACGCCTGGATCAGGCAGGAATCCGTAGACAGACCTACCACTTTTCTTAGTTTAGAGTTAGACAACAAATCTGAGGAAGGTGAAGCAGGCAGTTCTTATAGACATACACTTTTTCTTAGATTTGAGTTTGACTTTAAAACTGAGGAAGCCTGGAGCAGGCAGGACTCATAGACAAATGACTTTTCTTAGATTAGAGTTAGACTAGAAAACTGAGGAAGCCTGGAGCTGGTAGGACTCATAGACAAATTACTTTTCTTAGATTAGAGTTAGTCGACAATACTGAGTAAGCCTAAAGCAGGCAGTGCTCATAGATATATGAATTTTCTTAGGTAAGAGTTAGACTACAAAGGTGAGGAAGCCGTGAGCCGTTAGGACTCATAGACTAATGATTTTTCTGATTAGAGGTAGACTATAAAACTGAGGAAGCCTGGAGCAGGCAGGACTCAGTAGGTAGACATTCGACTTTTCTTAGATTAGAGTTAGACAACAAAACTGAGTATGCCTGGAGAAGGCAGGGCTCATACACATATGACTTTTCTTAGATTAGAGTTAGACAACAAAACTGAGTATGCCTGGAGAAGGCAGGGCTCATACACATATGACTTTTCTTAGATTAGAGTTAGACTAAAAATCTGAGGAAGCCTGGAGCAGGCAGTATTCATAGACATACAATTTTTCTTAGATTTGAGTTTGACTACAAAACTCAGGAAGCCTGGAGCAGGCAGTACTCATAGACATATGGCTTTTCTTAGATTAGAGTTAAACTACAAAATTTAGGAAGCCTAGAACAGGCAGGACTCAGACATATGACTTTTGTTAGATTAGAGTTAGAGTACAAAACTTATGAAGCCTGCAGCAGGCAGGACTCAGTAGATAAACATACAACTTTTCTTAGATTAGAGGTAGACTACAAAACTAAGGAAGCCTGGAGCAATCAAGACTCATACACATATGACTTTTCTTAGATTAGAGTTAGACTACAAAACTGAAGAAGCCTGGAGCAGGCAGTTATCAGAGACATACAATTTTTCTTAGATTTGAGTATGACTACAAAACTGAGGAAGCATGGAGCAGGCAGGACTCATAGACATATGACTTTTCTTAGATTAGAGTTAGACTACAAAACTGAGGAAACCTGGAGCCGGTAGGACTCATAGATAAATTACTTTTCTTAGATTAGAGTTAGACTACAAAAATGAAGAAGCTTGGAACAGGCAGGACTCAGTAGATAAACATATGACTTTTCTTAGATTAGAGTTAGACTACAAAACTAAGAAAGCCTGGAGCATGCAGGATTAAAAGACAAATTACTTTTCTTAGATTAACGTTATACTACAATACTGAGGAGGCCTGGAGCAGGCAGGAATCAGTAGATAGGCATACAACTTTTTTTTTTAGATTAGAGTTAGACTAAAAATCTGAGGAAGCCTGGAGCAGGCAGTATTCATAGACATACAATTTTTCTTAGATTTGAGTTTGACTACAAAACTCAGGAAGCCTGGAGCAGGCAGTACTCATAGACATATGGCTTTTCTTAGATTAGAGTTAAACTACAAAACTTAGGAAGCCTGGAACAGGCAGGACTCAGACATATGACTTTTGTTAGATTAGAGTTAGAGTACAAAACTTATGAAGCCTGCAGCAGGCAGGACTCAGTAGATAAACATACAACTTTTCTTAGATTAGAGGTAGACTACAAAACTAAGGAAGCCTGGAGCAAGCAAGACTCATACACATATGACTTTTCTTAGATTAGAGTTAGACTACAAAACTGAAGAAGCCTGGAGCAGGCAGTTATCAGAGACATACAATTTTTCTTAGATTTGAGTATGACTACAAAACTGAGGAAGCCTGGAGCAGGCAGGACTCATAGACATATGACTGTTGTTTGATTAGAGTTAGACTACAAAACTGAAGAAGCCAGGAGCAGGCAGGACTGAATAGATAAACATACAACTTTTGTTAGATTAAAGTTAGACTTCAAAAGTAAGGAAGCCTGGAGGATTCAGGACTCATAGACATACAACTTTTCTTAAATTAGAGTTAGACAACAAAAATGAGTAAGCCTAGAGCAGGCAGTGCTATAGATATATGACCTCTTTTTAGGTTACAGTTAGACTACAATACTGAGGAAGTCGTGAGCCAGTAGAACTCATAGACAAATGACATTTCTTAGATTAGAGTTAGACAGTAAAACTGAGGAAGCCTGGAGCAGGCAGAACTCATAGACATATTACTTTTGTTAGATTATAGTTAGACTACAAAACTGAGGACGCCTGGATCAGGCAGGAATCAGTAGACAGACCTACCACTTTTCTTAGTTTAGAGTTAGACAACAAATCTGAGGAAGGTGAAGCAGGCAGTTCTTATAGACATACACTTTTTCTTAGATTTGAGTTTGACTTTAAAACTGAGGAAGCCTGGAGCAGGCAGGACTCATAGACAAATGACTTTTCTTAGATTAGAGTTAGACTAGAAAACTGAGGAAGCCTGGAGCTGGTAGGACTCATAGACAAATTACTTTTCTTAGATTAGAGTTAGTCGACAATACTGAGTAAGCCTAAAGCAGGCAGTGCTCATAGATATATGAATTTTCTTAGGTAAGAGTTAGACTACAAAAGTGAGGAAGCCGTGAGCCGTTAGGACTCATAGACTAATGATTTTTCTGATTAGAGGTAGACTATAAAACTGAGGAAGCCTGGAGCAGGCAGGACTCAGTAGGTAGACATTCGACTTTTCTTAGATTAGAGTTAGACAACAAAACTGAGTATGCCTGGAGAAGGCAGGGCTCATACACATATGACTTTTCTTAGATTAAAGTTAGACTACAGAACTGAGGATGCCTGGAGCAGGCAGGACTCATGGACTTATGACTTTTCTTAAATTAGAGGTAGACTACAAAACTGATGAAGCCTGGAGCAGTCTGTACTCAGTACATAGACATATGACTTTTCTTAGATTAGAGTTTGACTACTAAACTGAGGAAGCCTAGAGTAGGAAGGACTCACAGACATATGAATTTTCTTAAATTAGCGTTAGACTACAAAACTGCTGAAGCCTGAAGCACGCAGGACTCATACACATCCGACTTTTCTTAGATTAGGGTTAGACTATAAAACTGCGGAAGTCTGGAGCAGGCAGACTCATAGACATATGACTTTTCTTAGGTTAGAGTTAGACTACAAAACTGAGTAAAACTGTAGCAGGCAGGGCTCATAGAGATATGACTTTTCTTAGATTACAGTAAGACTTCAAAACTGAGGAAGCCTGGAGCCGAACAGACTCATAGATATACGACTTTTCTTAGATTAGAGTTAGTACAAAACTGCGGAAGTCTGGAGCAGGCTGAACTCATAGACATATGACTTTTCTTAGATTACAGTTAGACCACAAAACTGAAGAAGCCTGGGGCAGGCAGGACTCAGTAGGTAGACATCCGACTTTTCTTAGATTAGAGGTAGACTACTAAACTGAGGAAGCCTGGAACAGGCAGGGCTAACAAACATACAACTTTTCTTAGATTAGAGTTAGACTACAAAATTGAGGAAGTCTAGAGCTGGCAGGACTCATTGACATACAAATTTTCTTAGATTAGAGATAGACTACAAAATTGAAGAAGCCTGGAGCCGGAAGGATTCATAGACATACAACTTTTCTTAAATTAGAGTTAGATTAGAAAATTGAGGAAATCTGGAGCAGGCAGGACTCATAGACATATCACTTTTCTTAGATTAGAGTTAGACTATAAAACTGAAGAAGCCTGTAGCAGGCATTACTCATAGACATATGACTTTTCTTAGATTAATGTACAAAACTGAAGAAGTCTGGAGGAGGCAGGCCTCATAGACATATGATTGTTCATAGATTAGAGTTGGACTACAAAACTGAGGAAGCCTGGAGCTGGAAGGTTTCATAGCCATGCGACAATTCTTAGATTAGATTTAAACTACAAATCTGCGAAAGTCTTGAGCAAACAGAACTCATAGACATATGACTTTTCTTAGATTATAGTTTGACTAAAAAACTGCTGAAGCCTGAAGCTAGCAGGACTTATTGACATACGCATTTTCTTGGTTTAGAGTTAGACTACAAAACTGAGGAACCCTGGAGCAGGCAGGACTCATAAACATACAACTTTTATTAGATTAGAGTTAGACCACAAAACTGAGGAAGCCTGGAGTAGGCAGGACGTATAGACATATGACTTTTCTTAGATTAAAGTTAGACTACAAAACTGAGAAAGCCTGGAGCAGGAAGGGCTCATAGACTTATGACTTTTCTCAGAAGATAGAGTATAAAACAGAAGAGGCCTGGAGTAGGAAGCACTCATAGACATATGACTTTTCTTAGATTAAAGTTAGACTACAAAACTGAGGAGCCTGGATCCGGAAGGACTCATAGACTTACAACTTTTCTTAGGTTAGGGTTATACAAAAGAACTGCGGAAGTCTGGAGCAGACTGGACTCATAGACATACAACTTTTTTTTTGATTTGAGTTAGATTACAAAACTTCTGAAGCCTGAAGCACGCAGGACTCATAGACATACGTCTTTTCCTAGATTAGAGTTAGACTACAAAACTGAGATAAGCTACAGCAGGAATGACTCATAGGCATACAAATTTTTTTTAATTAGAATTAGACTGCAAATTTGAGTAAGTCTGTAGCAGGCAGGGCTCATAGACATATGACTTTTCTTAGATTAGACTTAAACTACAAAACTGAAGAGGCCTGGAGCAGGCAGGACTCATAGACATACACATTTTTTGATGTTAGAGTAAGAATTCAAAACTGAAGAATCCTTAAGACAGACAGACTCATAGACATGCTACTTTTCTTAGATTAGAGCTAGGTACAAAACTGCGGAAGTCTGGAGCAGGCAGGAATCGTTGACATATGTCTTTTCTTAGATTACAGTTACACCACAAAACTGAAGAAGTCTGGAGCAGGTAGGACTCAGTAGGTAGACATAAGACTTTTCTAAGATTAGAGTTAGACTACAAAACGGAGGAAGCCTGGAAAAGGCAGGGCTCATACACTTACAACCTTTCTTAGTTTAGAGTTAGACTACAAAACTGAGGAAGCCTGGAGTTGGCAGCTCTCATAGATATCCAAGTTTTCTGAGATTAGAGTTACACTACAAAACTGAGATAACCTGAAGGAGGAATGACTCATAGACATATGACTTTTTTTTAGAGTTAGACTACAAAACTGAGTAAGTCTGTAGCAGGTAGGGCTCATAGACATATGACTTTTTCTAGATAAGACTTAGACTACAAAACTGAGGAGGCATGGAGCAGGCAGGACTCATAGACATACAAATTTTCTGAGATTAGAGTAAGAATTCAAAACTGAAGAAGCCTG
Organism: Rhinophrynus dorsalis; assembly: GCA_037306005.1. Lineage (NCBI taxonomy): Eukaryota > Metazoa > Chordata > Amphibia > Anura > Rhinophrynidae > Rhinophrynus > Rhinophrynus dorsalis. Next base: position 79,304,520 of record CM074727.1, read on the forward strand.
AAGCCAGACAGACTCATAGACATACTACTTTTCTTAGATTAGTGTTAGGTACAAAACTGTGGAAGTCTGGAGCAGGCAGGAATCGTAGACATATTACTTTTCTTAGATTAGAGTTAGACTAGAAAACTGAGGAAGCCTGGAAAAGGCAGGGCTCATAGACATACAACCTTTCTTAGATTAGAGTTAGACTACAAAATTGAGAAAGCCTGGAGCTGGAAGCTCTCATAGATATACAAGTTTTCTTAGATCAGAGTTAGACTATAAAACTAATGAATCCTGGAGCAGACAGGACTCATAAACATATGACTTTTCTTAGAATAGAGTTAGACTACAAAACTTCTGAAGCCTGAAGCACGCAGGACTCATAGACATACTACTTTTCTTAGATTAGCGTTAGACTACAAAATTGAGATAACCTGAAGGAGGAATGACTCATAGATATACAACTTTTTTTTTTAGTTAGACTACAAACCTGAGTAAGTCTGTAGCAGGCAGGGCTTATAGACATATGATTTTTCTAAGATGAGACTTAGACTACAAAACTGAAGAGGCCTGGAGCATGCAGGACTCATAGACATACGATTTTTCTAAGATGAGACTTAGACTACAAAACTGAAGAGGCCTGGAGCATGCAGGACTCATAGACATACGATTTTTCTTAGATCAGAGTTAGGTACAAAACTGCGGAAGTCTAGAGAAGGCAGGACTCATAGACAAATGACTTTTCTTAAATTACAGGTAGACTACAAAACTGAAGAAGCTTGGGGCAGGCAGGACTCAGTATGTAGACATATACGACTTTTCTTAGGTTAGAGTTATACTGCAAATCTGAGGAAGCCTGGAAGAGGCAGGGCTCATAGACTTACAACCTTTCTTAGATTAGAGTTAGACTACAAAACTAAGGAAGCCTGGAGTTGGCAGCTCTCATAGATATACAAGTTTTCTTAGATTAGAGTTAGACTATAAAACTAATGAATCCTGGACAGACAGGACTCATAGACATATGACTTTGCTTAGATTAGAGGTAGACTACAAAACTGAGGAAGTCTGGAGGAGGCAGGTCTCTTTGATATACGACTTTTCTTAAATTAGAGTTAGACTACAAGACTGCGGAAGCCTGGTGCAGGCAGGACTCACAGGCATCTGACTTTTCTTAGATTAGAGTTAGACTACAAAACTGAGGAAGCCTGGAGCAGGAAGCACTCAGAGACATACAACTTTTCGTAGACTAGAGTTTGACTACAAAACTGAGTACGCCTGGAGCAGGCAGGACTCATAGACATATGACTTTTCTTAGATTAGAGTTAGACTACAACACTGCTGAAGCCTGGTGCAGGCAGGACTCATAGACATATGACTTCTCAAAGATTAGAGTTCGACTACAAAACTGTTGAAGCCTGGAGCAGGCTGGACTCATAGACATATGACTTTGCTTAGATTAATGTTAGACTAGGAAACTGAAGAAGCCTGGAGCAGGCAGCACTCAAAGGCATATGATTTTTCTTAGAGTTAAACTTCAAAATTGAGGAAGCTTGGAGCCGGAATGATTCATAGACATACAACTATTCTTAGATTAGAGTTAGAGTACAAAACTGAGGAAGCCTGGAGCTGACAGGGCTCATGGACATACAATTTTTCTTAGATTAGAGTTAGACTACAAAACTGAGGAAGCCTGGAACAGGCAGGACTCATTGACATATGACTTTTCTTAGATTAGAGTAAGACTACAAAACCGCGGAATCCTGGAGTAGGCAGGTCTCATATACATACGACTTTTCTTAGATTAGAGTTATACTACAAAACTGAGGAAGCCTGGAGCAGACATGACTTATTGTCATATGACTTTTCTTAGATTAGAAATAGACTGCAAAACTGCGGAAACCCGGAGTAGGCAGGTCTCATAGAGATACGACTTTTCTTAGATTAGAGTTAGACTACAAAACGAAGGAAATCTGGAGCAGGCAGGACTCATAGACATATGACTTTTCTTATATTACAGTTAGACTACAAAACTGAAGAAGCCTGGAGCAGGCAGCACTTAGTAGGCAGACATACGACTGATCTTAGATTAGAGTTAGAATACAAAACTGAGGAAGCCTGGAGCAGGCAGGGCTCATACACATATGACTTTTCTTATATTAGAGTTAAACTACAAACTGAAGATGCCTGGGGCAGGCAGGACTCATAGACATACGACTTTTCTTATATTATAGTTTGACTACAAAACCGAAGAAGCCTGGAGCAGTCAGTACTCAGTAGACAGACATATGACTTTTCTTAGATTAGAGTTAGACTACAAAACTGTGGAATCCTGGAGCAGGCAGGACTCATAGAAATACGATTTTTCTTAGATTAGAGTTTGACTGAAAACTCTACTGAGGAACTGAAGAAGCCTGGAGCAGGCAGGACTTATAGACATACAACGTTTCTTAGTTTAGAGTTAGACTACAAAACTGAGAAAGCCTGGAGCAGGCAAGACTCATAGAAATATGATGTTTCTTAGATTAGAGTTAGACCACCAAACTGAGGAAGCTTGAACAGGCAGGGCTCATAGATATTTGACCTTTTTTATATTAGAGTTAGACTACAAAACTGAAGAAGCCTGGTGCAGGAATTAACTCAGAGGGAGACATATGACTTTTCTGAGATTAGAGTTAGACTACAAAACTGCAGAAGCCTGGAGCAGGCAGGACTCATAAACATATGACTTTTCTTAGATTAGAGTTAGACAACAAAACAGAGGAAGCCTGGAGTAGGCAGGACTCATAGACATTGATGTTTCTTAGATTAGAATTAGACTACTTCTGAAACCTGAAGCTGGCGGGTGTCACAGACATACGACTTTCTCTTAGATTTGACTTAGTCTACAAATCTGAGGAAGCCTGGGGAAGGCAGGACTCATATACATATGACTTTTTTTTAGAATAGAATTAGACTATAAACCTGAGAAAGCCTGGAGCAGGCAGGACTCAAAGACACAAACATTTTCTTTGATTTAGACTACAAAACTGAAGAAGCCTGGAGCTGGAAGGCTGATAGACATATGACCTTTCTTAGATTAGAGTTAGACTACAAAACTGGAGAAGCCTGGATCAGGCAGGACTTACAGATATATGATTTTTCTTAGATTACAGTTAGACTACAAAACTGAAGGAGCTTTTAGTAGGCAGGAATCAGTAGATAGACATACAACTTTTCTTAGATTAGAGTTAGACTACTGCGGAAGCCAGGAGCATTGAGGACTCATAGACATAGGACTTTTCTTAGATTAGAGTTTGACTAGAAAATTGAGGAAGCCTGGAGCAGGCAGGACTCATAGACATATGACTTTTCTTAGATTAGAGTTAGACTACAAAAACGAGGAAACCTGGAGCAAGCAGGACTCATAGACATACGATTTTGCTTAGATTTGAGTTTGTCAACAAAACTGAAAAAATGTGCCAAACTTCTTGCAGCCTCAAAAGATAGCCGACGTAGGCCGAGGTTCCCGAAATAGGAATGTTTACGGTGTTTAGAGCCGCCTTAATGAGACCCTCAGCAGAGAGTTCAGGGTCAAGTTCAGCGGAGGTGCCACCAAGGTGGAAGGAAGCCACAAGTGAACACGCAGAATCTTCTGACACTTCCAGCGGTTCCTCCACTGAGGAATTAAACAAGTCAGGAATGCTAGGTGCCATAGGGGCCACATGCCTGAGGGAAGGGGAGGGCGTCCAAGACTGAAGGACCCCTTGAAGAAAAAGAGGAATTTGTGCTATAGACAACCTAAAGTCCCTGACCCAATGTGGCTCTTGCTCATGGCTGAAAGGCCCTGGCATAAGCACAGGGGCCACAGTACATAACAGGCATAACTGTCCTTAATACTCCATTTGGCATGAGGAACAATAGTTAATGGGGTTTAAAGACACCACAGAAACATCAGCCCTAGGTATAGCCCCAAGTTCCAACAGGTCTGACATCCTAACAGAGTATTAATGTCTGAAAGTATAAGGAAATACAGTGTTTAAGATTAAGAATTTCACCCCAGAAATAGGTAAAATACAAGTATCTGGCAGGTGAAGGGTTAATCTGCTAAGGAGAGTCCAAGCCCTGTGTAGGATAATCATGAAGGGAAGGCAGAAAAACGGTGTCTGCGATGGGAGCCAATCAGAAATGAGCTCGCAAAGCAGTCACTCATGGGAAATGTAGTTTTCCCTTAAAAAGTACCCCAACAGTACCCAAAGCCCCTTGAGCTCCCAAAAGACACAGAATGTTAGCCGGATGAGAGAACAAGGGCAGACAAACAAAATGAGCTATCTCTGAAGTCGCTACGTTGAGCGGTTGAATGGAGCATGGCATCTTTGCGGTAAAGCACAATTTTACAATGAAGAGTAAATAGTTGTAAAAACATCAGAACACATTAATATAAACAAATAAACACAATACCCTGAAGGGAAAAGTGCTAACCCCCCCCCCCCAAAAAAAAAGATGCCAAATCAGCAAAGGATTAATGTACCACAGAAACTCTGCTCCAAACCCCCAACAGACATACAGACAAACCCAGTGACTGCAGGAGTATGTATTAGGAACTCCACAGAAGACCACTGTGCTGTCTCCTGGTCTTCTGTCTTCAGATTACCATTGATAAAGAAGAAGTCTCAGTGGGCAGCTCCCCACAAGATCCCTCCCTCCCAGGGCTGAGAGGTCCACCATAGCACCTGTAAAATAAGCTATCCACTAGGGAATGTCAGTAATGGTAATCCAACTAATGGTGGTACGCCATATCTAACAGAAAACAATAAAAAATCTAAAACTATAGCAAAACTGTTTCTCTTGCCTTTCCTGTTCAAGGAAACAATCTAACTGGAAGATGATTGGCTGTGACCAGCTAAGGAGGGAAGGAAGGCTCCACCCTGCAAATTCTTTCCAGAATTGTATCCTGCCTACTTAAAGGGGCAATTGCCTTCCCAAAGTTACCAGAGAAAAGATTATTAGCAGGAATCAACATGGTTTTATGAGGAATACATCATTCCAAACTAATCTTTTCAGCTTCTATGAATATGTAAGTAGCAACATAGACAATTGTAAAGGCAGTTGATGTAGTATATCTAGATTTTTCAAAAGCATTCAATACAGTGCCACACAGGAGGTTGGTGTATAAAACGAGATTGGGGCTAGGTGATAACCTTTGCAATTGAATAGAAAACTGGTTGAGGGATAGGGAAGAGAGTGTGGACAATTCTCCAATACAGTTAAAGCTGACCTCAAGAGGGAGAGACCCAAGGACTTAGGTATCGGTTACACTGGTGGCAGTGGAGGGATCATCTCCCTCACCAATTTGGATATGTCATAGACATATGACTTTTCTTAGATTAGAGTTAGACTACAAAAACGAGGAAACCTGGAGCAAGCAGGACTCATAGACATACGATTTTGCTTAGATTTGAGTTTGTCAACAAAACTGAAAAAATGCGCCAAACTTCTTGCAGCCTCAAAAGATAGCCGACGTAGGCCGAGGTTCCCGAAATAGGAATGTTTACGGTGTTTAGAGCCGCCTTAATGAGACCCTCAGCAGAGAGTTCAGGGTCAAGTTCAGCGGAGGTGCCACCAAGGTGGAAGGAAGCCACAAGTGAACACGCAGAATCTTCTGACACTTCCAGCGGTTCCTCCACTGAGGAATTAAACAAGTCAGGAATGCTAGGTGCCATAGGGGCCACATGCCTCACCAATTTGGATTATGCCGGTGAAACATGACAAGCCTTCAGTCCATGGGCTCGGTTTGTCCTGACTGGGAATGGATAGAGTATCTGCTGGAAAGGAGATAGACGCTCCTGGGACTGGGGGGAGACACTGACCCAGTGACCAGGAGAATAGAGAAACTCATGCCCCTCCTAGGAACCGAGCCGTCAAAAGAGATGTTGAGCCGACTTATGGATGCAGTGTCAGATCGTTACATCCACATACTCCAGGAACATACTGTTGCTACTGCACTTGGGAGTGGGACCTGTGTCTTCCCCAGGGGCTTTTATACCCTTGCCCTGGGGAGTGGGACCACCATCCTCCCCAGTGGTGCTATTTCCCCTGGCCTGGGGAGCGTGACTGAGGTCCGCACCAGGCCCTGTGATGCCCCTGCCCTGGAGAGTGGGAATAGTGTCCTCTCCAGTGGCTCCTTTGCCCCAGAGCTGGGGAGTGGGATTGAGGTCCTCCCCATTGGCTCTATTGCTCCTAACCCGGTGAGAGAGACTGAGATCCCCGCCAGCCCAGTTGTTGCTATTACTCTGGGGAGTGGGACCCGTGTCCTACCCAAGGGCTCTGATACCCCTACCCTGGGGAGTGGGACCCATGTCCTTCCCAGGGGATCTGTTGACCCTACCCTGGAGAGTGGGAAGTGTGTCCTCTCCAAGGGCCCTGTTGCTACTGCCCTGGGGAGCGGGACCAGTGTCCTCCCCAGGGCATCTGTTGCCCCGGACCTGGAGAGTGGGAAATGTGTCTTCTCCAGGAGCTCTGTTGATCCTGCCCTGGGGAGTGGGACCCGTGTCCTCCCCAGTGGATCTGTTGCTCTTGCCCTGGAGAGTGGGAAATGTGTTCTCTCCAGGGGCTCCTTTGCTACTGCCTTGGTGAGTGAGAATTCGCTCCTCACCAGCACAAATGATGCCTTAGGACTGGTGAGTAGGAATTTGCTCCTCACCAGCTCAAGTGATGCCCGTGCACTGGGGAGTGGGACAGACATCCTCCCTGAAGATTTTTTTGCCCCAGCCCTAGGGAGTGGGACCTGTGTCCTGCCCAGTGGCAATGATGCCCCCGGACTGGTGAGTGGGAATTCATTCCTCACCAGTGCAAGTGATGCCTCTGCACTGGGGAGTGGGACGGATGTCCTCCCTGGTAATTTTGTTGACCAAGCACTAGGGAGTGGGACAGATGTCCTCCCCAGTGGCTATGATGCCCCTGGACTGATGAGTGGGAATTCACTCCTCACCAGCGAAAGTGATGCCCCTGCACTGGGGAGTGGGACAGACGTCCTCTCAGATGATTTGGTTGCCCCAGCAGTGGGGAGTGGGAACCGTGTCCTCCCCAGTGGATTTAACACCCCTGTCCTGGAGAGTGGGAAGTGTAGCCTCTCTACTGCCCTGGGGAGTGGGACCCATGTCCTCCCGAGTGGATCTGTTGTCCCTGCCCTGGAGAGTGGGAAAAGAGGATTTTAGTCTTACCTGTTAAATCCTTTTCTCTTAGTCCATACAGGTTACTGGTAACTTTGGGTAAGAGATCCATCCCTTTAATTGTAGACAGGAACAATTCTAGAATTGTATGCAGGGGGTGGAGCCTTCCTTACCTCCTTGGCTGCAGCTAGCCAACCAGCTCCAGAAAGATTTGAGATACTAACTATTGAGTAGATAGTGGAAGGAAAGGAAGACTCCTAAGAGCATGACCTCAAAGGACCCCCACGGTCTGTCACAGGAGAGCCAAGCATGGTCCCTTGACAGGGTGGGACACCAGTAACCTGTATGGACTAAGCAAATATATTCTTTGGAGAAGGGGCTAGATGGTAATGAATTTACTCAGATTCCCCTTCTTACAAGAGCTTAATTCGGTAAGAATCCAAGTATAAACATTTTCAGGGAGATTCACTGGCACCTTTAACTCCCAGGGTGTTGCAACCACTAAGATATTTCCACCCCACAAAAAAAGGGTAGATCCTGTCACTTTCAAATTTGAAAGCCCTATAACAAAACATATAAAAAAGAAACACACAGTATCTCAATCTTACATAAAGTTAAAAAAGAAAATCCACTTTATTCAAAAACATATATATGTGGGTCAGGTATATACATTTTAGGAAGAAAAATCTTTAAAAAGTAATCCAATTAATACAAGCACATACAAATATATCATGTAATAAATACATAGAAGGGTTATAAGAGATAAAATAAAATACATACAGTTTATCTCCTGTTTCCAAAATAATAACTCCAACTAAAGCACCATAAAAAATCAACAATACAGGACTTAAACTATGCTTCTACCACATTTAAACCCTAAGAGATTGAGCAAATATTACTCGCTCTTTAGTAGACAAACTGCAATTCACCGGAAGCTGGGAAACAGACAGTGGATTTGTTTGTTTCTATAACTGCAATTTCACCAGGTGCTGGGTTCGCTCCGAGCCGTCATGGATGGTTAGTTATTCATAGGGTGACACTTTGTAACCCTGTGAATCTGTTCTGTTAGAAACTCGGTGTTTCCCAGCTTCTGGTGAATTGCAGTTTGTCTACTAAAGAGCGAGTAATATTTGCTCGATCTCTTGGCGTTTAGGGGCTAGATTTAAAGGCTCACGTTAAACCAGCCGCTAAGTGAAAAAAGCACATCGCTCGCAAATAATCAATGAGTTACGGCAGATTCAATAGGTACTCTACAAGAATAGCTATCGAGCGTAGGCACAGCCAAAACACGTAGCACAAAACCCATTGTCGCTCATGTTAATGCGCAATGTGCAGCCAAATCACCCGATAACATAACTCAAAACAACTTGTAACATAACGGCTGCTGTTGGCTGGCAACCCTGATTGATGCAACAACAAATTCAAACACACAGCCAATCCCAAAGCCCCAAAGTATCCAAAAACTTCAAATACACCTATATATACCCAAAAATAACCATAACACACTGTCTGTTATCGAGTTCTTGAGAGCTAGATATCAGGACCCAGGAGCGGAGGATAGTGATCAGAGAGATGGAGACAGGAGCATTCATCGGAGGTACAAGGAGATTTTTGAGTTTGGAGTCTGGAGAGAGGTGAACTAACTATTCACATATTACACTTTTGCACATATTACATACACACATACAAACACAAACAAAACACATACATACACATACTCCTTTTTTTATGACACCTTACACATTTAAAATGTTATTTTTACAGTGTGAAACTGTGAGTGAAAGTGTGTGACAGAGAGTGAGTGGATCGAGTGTGTCTGTGAGGGCCTGTGGGAGTGCCTGGGTGTGAGTGGGTGAGTGATGGCAAGGAGAGGAGGACAGGAGAGAGAGGGATGGGGAGAGTAGTGGAGGAGGAGGAAGGTCAGGAGGGTATCCCTCAGCAGAGCAGGGGTGGGAGAGGGAGATCCGCAGGGTGGAGGGGGACCCGGCCCACAAGAGCAGGCACATGGAGGACAGGGACAGAACCTGCAGTGGGACGAGGGGTAGTTGCTGGGGAGCACCCCACACAGTCAGGGTCAGACCAGGCAGGGCACTCTGGCTCAGAATCCTCCCATGCCGGAGCTGACGAGGGCAGGATCAGGGATCCAAAATAAACTGAGGAGGAGAACACAGCTCTCATGGAGGCTGTCCTGGAGAGAGAAGGTCGGCGAAGGTCCCTGGCCTGTCAGCGAGGAGGAAGGCAGCCTGGAACCAGATCTGCAGCCGGGTGAAAGTGGTGGCTACATGCAGGCGTGACGTGGAGTCTGTGAAGAAGAGATGGGGCGACTGCCAGAGGGTGGTCAAGAACAAGCTGTCTGACATGGCCAAGCAAGCCCGAGGCACCGGAGGTGGCCCACCTGTCCCCATCACCTTCTGCGGGTGGGAGGAGATGGTACGGCAGAACATGTCCCTGACCCTGATTGAGGGGGGCATTGGAGGAGCTGACACTGTGGATGAGAGGAGCCTCCACACTACCGGTAAGTGCAACACTACATAACCACACACTACATCAACCAACACCAGCTGCACACACAGTCACACCTCAACACATGCCCATCATTCATCCATACAAATGCACCAACACAGCACCGTGAGGGTTAAAAACAGGACACTAGGACAAATGTTAAGGTCCAACTTGGGACAAACCTGTCAAACTCCTAGTTCAACCCTCCTGTTGCTGTGCTCATCGCACACAATACACAAACCGTGCTGTTCAAAATGTTGTCTGTTAAATATCATCACTGTTCACACACAGTGTCACCCATGTCCCCACAGGGAAGTCAGCACCTAACCCCTTGAGTGCTAGAGGGATCATCAATGCATCGATCAACAATGCTTTGGCAACCCTTCTGGGACTCAAAGGGTTAACCAGACAACAAACAAGTCAATAGGCCAACGATCACATGCTACACAGGGGACATTCACTAAGCGGTGACAAAGAGATGGTGGAGAGAAAGTAACCCTCACACACCCTCACTTCACCAATACTAGTGTTAGTCTATGGAGAATATGCAAAAACAAGAATCAAGTTGATAGGGTCCTATTGTACAGACTCCATGGAAAACATTGGAAATGGGGAAAGGAGATCACTGGAGAAGTCAGCATCATGTTCACTTCATCAGTTCAAGATCACCGCTTACTGAATCACAAAAAGGGTGGATCAGTTCACACATCACAGTGTCCCAGAGAATAACTGGTTGTATGTGCAACACACAGGCCGCAAACAATTCCCCAGAATTAAAGGTGGATGAAGTAGGCCTTGGTGTTGTGGCTGCAATCATTTACTCTAACTTGAAATGACATACCCCACATATGATTCCCACATGGATCCACAGGGGTGCTGATGCCATGGATGGATGGTACACCAGCCACTGTTTGCAGGATACACATGGGAACCAAATATCAACCATTGTACCTTGGTCACCAACGGGCCATGACTGAAGGATATCTCGGATTGAGAACGGTTGCCTCACACAGAAGGATGGATGGGCTCATACACAGAGAAAAAAGGCCTCAATCAAAGATATCCCTCACTACTGGCTTGATTGTTGTCCTCAGGATTCAACTGGAGCACACAACACGGACAGGATCTTGTCAAATTCATCAATCTATGATTGGCAGGGTGGTATCCCATGCATCACCATGTAATGCATAGGATATCATCATGACAACCAGAGAGTCAACTGTCAAGTAATCCAAAATTGTGCATTGTACAGGATCAAATAAGAAGATAGGGTTGAATAACACTTGAATCCCACTGCAGAGCTATTCACAAGAGATATGGACACTAACAAAAACGGTCAGATATGTACCTTTCAAATGTTTCAAAATATGTCCCAACACGATGTGAACACAGAGATCAGTTCACTGGATGTGATTGCCTTACTGGCCAGATATGTGCACCCATCAAAAATTAACCTACATTGCTACCATCCAAATACACATACATAGTATATCCCACTCTACATAGATGGGATATATGAGGTATGTTCATATCCATCATATCAATCCAATGTATTTTTGGATGGGTGCACATATATAGCCAGTAAGGCAATCACACGTACTGAACTGCTCTCTGGCTTCACATCTTGGAATGATATTTTTGAATCCATATGAAGGGTACATATCCACATGCATATATGACCATTTCTACTTGTGTGTAACTGTAATGGGATAGCAATGGGTAATTTCATCATGATTTAATATAGTTGGCATCGTAAAAAGATGTGTCTCGATGTAAGTCCTATCCCTCCAACCCTCATGGTTATACAGATATTGCTCTATGAGACAGGTGGAGATATCTGTCATTTGACCACACAGAGGCTCTTCAGCAGAGCCGAATTTGCAACATTTCAAGATAAATACTTCTTTGGAATGGTCCACAGAGTGTGCTTGCAAACCATGCACACTCTGTAGACCATTCCAATTAAGTATTGTTCTCTAATTGGGGCGATTTGGGCTCTGCTGAAGAGCCTCTGTGTGGACAAATGACCGAAATCTCCATCTGTCACATAGAACAATATCTGAATAACCATGAGGGTAGGAGGGATAGGACTATCAGCAAACAACATCTGTTTTCACAATGCCTACAATATGACATCAAGGTGGACTTAACCTTTGCTATCCCCTTGAAGGGACAGCCATCCCTAAAAGTTGTAAAGACAAATAAATGTTGTAGGATTCACCCCCTGAGTAAAACAATGATATTCCCACTGCTGAAAAGTGTGTTAATTCAAAAGGTATCACAGCTCAAACATGGATATGTCGGGGCAATATTCCAGTGACCTGAAATTGTACAGTGGTGCTGTTACTACACTATCATATGGACAGCTCTGGTACAGGGACCATAAATCTACATGGGAGGGTGTTGCAACAGCCCCACTGTACTATTTTGGGCCACTGTGATATTGCACCTCAAAATGAAACCTTTACCCGTAATAACTCAAGTATCAAACAACACCTTTCAGCAGTGGGAGTACCCTTGTTTACCCAGGGTGATTAAGCCGACCACATATACTTTTCTTCACCAGATATCAAAGTATAACTGTCTCCTCAAACCTATGGCTAAGTTCACTAATCACAATATGTAATTTCTCCACACAGCTTACGGCCCTCAAGCCCAGCGGGAGCCCGTGGAGGAGGCTACGTCACCCCCCAGTGAGGAGTACACAGAGGAGGGGACCAGCCGGTAGTCACCATACCCACCATCCCCATCTCCTCCAACTCAGACTGCACCACCACCTTCTGCACCACCACAGGCTGCACCCCTCCAAGCTGCACCACCACAGGCTGCACCCCTCCAAGCTGCACCTCCCCAGTACAGTGGCTGCATGCAACAGGAGGAGAGGTGGATGTATCCAGCCACCTCCACCAGCTACTACCCTCCAGCAGAAGCACCACCACCGCCAGGGAGGCAATGGCTGCCAGGGACAGTGGCCACCACCCAATATGGGCCATATGCATCCCAGATAAACTCACCCTCCTGGATGGCTCCACAGCCTGCCCAAGGTATGATCCCAGGTGGGGTCCAAGCACCTATCAGTGGCCAACATATGACCCTTGACCACTGGACTACCCACACCTGGGCCTGATTGGTGAGCCCAAGCGCCCTCTACCCAGGGACAATTTCACACCTCCACCAGCACACACATCAATGGGCAGCTCGGAATCACTTGATGTGGTGGGCATTTGCTCATCATCTGCACTAGCCACTCCAACAGCTGTCACAGCAGCCACAGCACTTCCAGCAGCAGCAGAGGACACAGCACTTCCAGCAGCAGCAGTAGAGGAAACAGCACTCTCAGCAGCAGAGGAAACAGCACTCTCAGCAGCAGAGGACACAGCAGCACTAGGGTCACCGGACACATCCACCTCCAGCACTGCATGCCTCACAGGGATGGAGGTGGAGTGTATGGCCCTGCAGAGGAGACTACTCTGGTTGAGCAGGAGCACAGGTGTGAACATCACCAGGAGCCTGAGGGAATCTAGGAGGAACACAGGCAGATTGGAGACCAGAATCCAAGCCCTGGAGTCGGAGGTGGTCAGGGTGAACACACAACTCTACTAGCTCCAAACGGGGATCATGGACATGTTCACACAGGTGCTTGTGGAGTTGAAAGAGAACAACCGCAGGGAGACCCTGAGGATGGAGAGGGAGAACCTGCGTTCCACGGAGGGGTCTACTGCACCCACCAACCCCTCCAGTGTTACCCCTGAAGCCACACCTAAGAGGCAGAGGGCGACCAGGTATCATGGTGCCCGTGCTCCCCTTGCTACTTTCTGTCAGTCTACACTGTGCTTTGCTCCCATTGGCTATACTGTGTTTGTCCCGCCCAGTATGGCCTTTATATACTGGACTCTGGCACCCCTTCAGTGCCCTTTCATGGTGTTCCTGTACCAGTGCTTGTTCTGCTCAGTGATTCCCAGTGTACTGAAGTGTGCTGCCTGACTACTCTGCATCTCGTCTCCTGCCTGTGTACCGACCTGGATTGCCTGATCATTCTTCTACACCTGCTCCTGTGTACCAACCCGGCTTGGCTGACGTTCCTGTTCCTGTGTACCGACCCGGCTTGGCTGACGTTCCTGCTTCTGTGTACCGATCCGGTGTGGCTGACGTTCCTGCTCCTGTGTACCGACCCGGCTTGGCTGACGTTCCTGCTCTGTGATTCGACCCAGTTTGGTTGACGTTCCTGCTCTGGCTGCCTCTGTGTTGCCTTGGTGACATTCCTATCCATCAGGCATTTTGTGTTGCTTCCGGTTGGTTACGACCTCAGGACGAGTTGCTCGGTTGCCCAGTCAGTCCGGTCACATCAGTGTTCAGTTGTGTCTCCGTACTGCTCCTGCAGAGTGCAAGTGGCCTAGTCTCCGTTACTGCTACGGCAGTGTGTTATTGGCCTTGTCTCCGTTACCGCTCCTGCAGAGCGCAAGTGGTCTAGTCTCCGTTACTGCTACGGCAGTGTGCCGTTGGCCTTGTCTCCGTTGCTGCTCCTGCAGAGTGCAAGTGGTCTGTCTCCGTTACTGCTACGGCAGTGTACCATTGGCCTTATCTCTGTTACTGCTCCTGCAGAGTGCAAGTGGCCTGTCTCCATTACTGCTACGGGAGTGTGCCATTGGTCTTGTCTCCGTTACTGCTCCGGCAGAGTGCAAGTGGCTATCACGGTGCCCGTGATTGCTGACTTCTGCTGTCAGTCAGGTGAGTGTACTCTCCATTGGCCACCTGTCTTTTGCCCGCCCAGTATTGCCTATATAGACTGGGTTGAGGCACCCTTTGGTTGCCCTTTCGTGGTGTCTCTATGTCAGCAGTCACCTGCCTAGTACCTGTATCCTTGGGCCTGTTTTGCTCTACTACCAATGTCAGCGTTTCTCCAGTAGTCAGTGCCTCTCCTGCGTGGTTTGTACCTCCGTTCCAGATCTGGTTGGGCTGTCGTTCCTGCTTCCGTTCCTGATCCCGTGCTGCCGTTGTTCCTGCTCCGTTCCTGACCTGGTTGGCAGTCCTGTCATTCCAGTGGTGGTCCTGATTTGTCTGCTGTAACTGCTGCTGAATCCTTATTGTCATCATCTGGCTGCTGGGTCGCCTGGGCGACATTCTGATCACTGGTTTACTCCACATTCACCGGTTGCTGATCCTGCTAGTATAGAACCGATTGGGCGAAACGATTGTCCAGTAGGCGGTACTGGTTTACTCCACATTCACCGGTTGCTGATTCCGCTAGTATAGAACTGGTTGGGCGCTATTGTTGTCCAGTACTCGGTACTGGATTACTCCTCATTCACCGGTTGCTAAGCTCGCTAGTATAGAACTGGTTGGGCAATACTGTTGTCCAGTACGAGGTACTGGTTTACTCCACATTCACCGGTTGCTGATTCTGCTGTATAGAACCGGTTGGGTGTTACTGTTGTCCAGTACGCGGTACTGGTTTACACCACATTCACCTGTTGCTGATCCCACTGCATAGAACCGGTTGGGCGTTACGATTGTCCAGTTCCCGGTACTGGTTTACTCCACCTTCACCGGTTGCTGATTCCGCTGTATAGAACCGGTTGGGCGTTACTGTTGTCCAGTACGCGGTACTGGTTTACTCCACTTTCACCGGTTGCTGATTCCTCTATGACTGAACTGGTTGGGCATTCCTGTTGTCCAGTACACGATACTGGTTTACTCCACATTACTGGTTGCTGATCCATCTGTTATAGAACCGGTTTGCTATACTGTTGTCCAGTGCACGGTACTGGTTAACCCTTCATTCACCGGTTGCTGCTGCCTCCATTATTGCACCGGTTTGGCCTCCCTGGTTGTGATACTGGTTTGCTCCACTGTTCCATCTTATGCTGCTGTCCCATCTATTCAGCATTAGTGGAGCTGTCCTTCTGTCCTCCTGGCTGCCTTGCCCGGTATATTGGCAAGGCCGGTAGAGCCATATTCTGATTGTTGTAATCCTCCAGGCTGCCTTGCCTGGTATATTGGCAAGGCAGGTAGAGCCTGTCTGCATTCCACAGTGCCATCTTTCAGGCTGCCTTGCCCGGTATATTGGCAAGGCCAGTAGAGCCACATTCAGATTGCTGTGTAACCCTCCAGGCTGCCTTGCCCGGTATATTGGCAAGGCCAGTAGAGCCACATTCAGATTGTCATGTGTAAGGAATGGAATGGTTTTTGGTGTTCTCCTCACAGTCAGTTGGGGGTTAATGCTCTGCATTAGGTTTCGCAACAGCAGAGGGGCAGGCACTGTAAGACGTAGTGTTTATGAGTATCATTTAGAGATGTCTCTATACTCTGTGTTATATAACCAAGCACATACACATGCGTAGTTTTAGACATCTTAGGGCGTAGCCTGTATTTTAACCTGTAATCAAGACAACAGTGGTCAGAGTCATTTTGTGGACACTAGGAAAGAGTGTACCTGGTCTCAAGTAGGAGAGGTACAGTGTTGCTGTCTAGCCATTTGGGACGTCTGGTCTGTCGGGCTATTCACCTCTGTAGACTGTACCTCATCCAAACTTGTGTGTTGCTGTTTAGCCATTTGGGACGTCAGGTCTGTCGGGCTATTCACCTGTATGTGATCCTACGGAGTTAGCGTGGAAGGCTCTCACACACTGATGTTTTGCTCCAGGGGATTAGATAAGTAACTTGTTTACTTATTGTATGTTTGTTTTGTATGTCTCCCATAAGTAACTTGTTTACTTATTGTATGTTTGTTTTGTATGTTTGTGTCTGTTTAGAGCCCAGGGTCGGGTATGTCTCCCATATTCCTGTGAACTCTGGCCATATAATTAACTTGTTTACTTATTGTATGTTTGTTTCATTATTGCTTGTTTTAATAAACTGCATTTCACTTCAGTGTTTGTCTTTATTCTGAAATTCCAAACTTCTAATTGAAACAGTCATGTTACCCTTTAGGCTGCCTTGCCCGGTATGTTGGCAAGGCCGGTAGAGCCTACCATGCTGTATCTTGCAAAAACTACTGTTTGAACCCATTATGTACATGTGATATATGTGTATGTTTAGGACCCGTGAGGGTTCCCATTAAACTTTTCAATAAAGTTTGATTTTTATCTTACTCTGTGTCTGAGAGTCAAAACAAACCATGACAGTACGAAAGGGCCATGACCTCAGACAGTAAGAGTGAAGGTAACGCACAGAACATCCATTGGAGGATGGATTTACATGAGCAGCGTTTGGATCAGTTGGCATTGGCCATCCAAACTATTCTTGAGCGTACTGTACTTACTGACAAGTCTGTTTCAAGTCTGGTGGTCTCCCCAGTTTTGACACCGGAAAATGAAACTATTTCCTCGGTGGCTGCAGTCAAAGGGCTAACTGCTTCTGCACCATTGCCACTCAGATATGATAGTGAACCCAGTCTGTGCAGAGGGTTTATCAATCAACTTGAGATATTTCTGGAGTTGACCTCTCATGCCTTTCCAAATGATCGCAGTAAAGTGGGGTTTATGATATCCTTATTGACTGGGCGTGCACTGGCATGGGCCAATCCCTTATGGGAAAATGCTAAACCTTGCGCAAAAAATTTCAGGGAATTTGTGCAAACATTTTGGAGAGTATTCGAGAGCCCTGGTAGAACCACCTCTGCTGCTAAACGTCTAATGGAGATTCAACAGGGCAAACGGACTGTGGGCGAGTATGCCATACAATTCCGTACACCAGCAGCAGAGGTAGGTTGGAACAATGAGGCGTTGTTGGCTGCCTTTGCTCAAGGTCTGGGCCGTTATATCAAAGATGAAACTGCAGCTAGAGAGCTGCCAAATGATCTGGATGAATATATTGATTACGCAATTCTAACTGACACTCGGATCCGGGACAGGCTTATGGCTAAAGACCTTAGAGGACGGTCAAAACTCACTGGGCCTAGCAGTTCATTTTGCCCACCCATCCCTCCCTTGTTGCCTAAATCCAATGACCATGCATGGGAACTTGGTGAACCTATGCAATTAGGTTTTACCAGGTTAACCAAAGAGGAATGAGCACTTCGCAAGAGGCAGGGGTTATGTTTATACTGTGGTAAATCTGGGCACTTGCTAAGAACCTGTCCCGTATGTCCGGGAAATGAACACACCTAGGGTACCTTGGGGGACAGGCCCTAGGTGGTGTTCATCCGTCCCCAGGTTTGAGCATACAAAAACCCACCATCCAGGTGGTACTTTAGTGGGCAGATCGCTCTGTGGAGGTTCTGGCCCTGATTGATTCTGGTGCTGCCGGATATTTCATGGATAGTCCCTTTGCTGAACGGCACAAGATTCTGTGGGTTAAAAGAGAATCCCCTCTGGCTATTGAGGCTATTGATGGCAGACCACTGCAACCTGCCCAGGTTACGTTTGAAACAATGCTACTTCCTATGACTATTGGGGCGCTCCATAAAGAGGAACAGCAGTTTCAGATAATCAATTCTCCTCACCATGCAGTCATCCTGGGTTTCCCTTGGTTGCAATTGCATAAGCCCCAGTTTGATTGGCAAAAGTGTGAGATTTATGCCTGGTCCCAATACTGTATGGAGCATTGCGTGTCTCACCCGGTAAAGATTCTGTGCGCCTCCCCTTCATTGCCAGACGAGTACCAATAATTCAGTGATGTTTTCAGTAAAGGGGAGGCTGGCACCCTGCCTCAGCACAGGTCCTACGATTGCGCAATAGAACTACCCCCGGGGGTGGTACCCCCTAGGGGCCGTACTTATCCTTTGTCTTGTGAGGAGAACCAAGCTATGGAGGAATATATTTCAGATGCCCTCAAAAGAGGGATAATCAGGGAATCCACCTCACCAGCTGGGGCTGGGTTCTTTTTTGTGAAGAAAAAGAATGGCGAATTAAGACCATGCATTGATTACCGTGGCTTAAATAAATTGATGCCTAAGAATACGTATCCGATACCACTCATCACCGAATTATTTGACAGGTTAAAAGGTTCCTCCATTTTCACTAAATTGGACCTACGTGCAGCATATAACCTGATTCGGATCAGAGCTGGTGATGAGTGGAAGACGGCTTTTAACACTAGATCCGGGCACTATGAATATCTAGTGATGCTGTTTGGTCTCTGTAATGCACCTGCAGTGTTCCAAGAACTAATCAGTGATATCCTCAGAGATATGCTGCAGTCCTGTGTAGTGGTTTACTTGGACAATATACTTATTCACTCAGTGACTTGTCACAACACATCAAGGATGTGTCAGAAGTGTTGCTCCGTCTACGTAAGAACAAATTGTATTGCATATTGGAAAAATGTGAGTTTCATAGATCCAGTGTTCCCTTCTTGGGGTTCTTTATTGCCAAGGAGGGTATTGCCATGGATCAGGAGAAACTAGCGGCAGTTTTGCAATGGCCACGACCTAAAGGCCTAAAAGCGATTCAGTGATTTCTGGGCTTCGCCAATTATTACAGAAAGTTTATTAAGAACTTCTCCTCGATTGTTAAACCATTGTGTGACCTTACTCATAAGGGTGCTAATCCTTCCCAATGGTCTGAGGCGGCTGAATGTGCTTTTGAGACATTGAAATCTGCCTTTGCTGCTGCTCCAGTGTTATCCCACCCCAACCCAGCTCTCCCGTTTACATTGGAGGTCGATGCCTCAGAGATTGGGGTTGGGGCAGTACTTTCTCAAACACCAGAAAAAGGGAGTACCCTCAGACCTTGCGGGTTTTTCTCAAAGAAATTGTCTGTTGCCCAGAGTCACTATGAGATAGGTGACAGAGAACAACTGGCTATCATTCTTGCTCTTAAGGAGTGGCGTCATTTATTGAAAGGCACCAGAAATCCCGTATTGATTCTCACAGACCATAAAAATCTGACTTATCTTTCAGAAGCTAAAAGATTGTCTTCTCGCCAGGCCAGATGGGCATTGTTCCTTTCCCGATTTAATTTTATTGTATCTTACTTGCCAGGTTCCAAGAACTTTAGGGCTGATGCTCTGTCTAGACAATTTGAGCCTGAGACTGACAGGGGCGAGGTCCCAGCACACCTATTATACAGCCTGATCGTATATTGGCCACGTTACGCACTAGTATCACTTCGCCACTGGGGGAAGAAATTCTGGCCACCCAGGGCATGGCTCCCCCAGAAACCCTAGTGGGCAAGTGTTTTGTCGATGAGCCATTCCGCACTAGACTACTTGAAACCTACCATTCTTCTAAGGCTGCTGGGTACATTGGTAGGGATCAATTAATATGGTCACTTTCACAAGCTTTCTGGTGGCCCTCCTTGAGGACAGATTGTGCTGCATTTACCAATGCCTGTGCCAACTGTGCTCGTGCCAAGACCCCTAGACATCTCCCTGTGGGCCTACTTCAACCAGTGCCTAATGGCGAACGTCCCTGGTCTCACGTTTCTATTGACTTTATAGGAGAATTGCCAGTGTCTAGGAGATATTCCTTCATACTTATGGTGGTGGACAGATTTTCTAAAGTGGCTCATTTCATACCTCTCCATGGCCTTCCCTCTACCAAAGAATTAGCGGTGGTTTTCGTTAAGGAAGTATTCCGGTTGCACGGGGTACCCAGAGTTCTGTTGTCCGACCGGAGGAGCCAGTTCATGTCTCGATTTTGGAGAGTCTTTTGTGAACAGATGGGCATCCAATTGTCTTTTTCCTCCGCATACCACCCCCAGACCAATGGGACTGCTGAGCGTGCCAATCAGGGACTGGAGCAGTTCCTGCGCTGTTTTGTTACTGACCATCATGATAACTGGGCCGACCTGTTGCAGTGGGCAGAGTTTGCCAGGAACTGTGCGGTTAACTCTTCATCCGGGAGCTCTCCATTACTTATCAACTACGGGTTCCAGCCGTGCTTGCTCCCGGATTCATTTCAATCTCATCAGATTCCAGCTCTGGATGAGCATATTGAGCAGCTCCGCTCCACATAGGCACAGGTTCAAAGGGCACTCAGTCAGTCTTGTCAGCGTCATCATCTTAAGTTACAAGTCCTATCTAATAAATTGGCTCCCCGGTTTATTGGTCCGTATAGGGTAATCCGCAAAATTAACCCTGTTTCGTATGCCTTGGATATCCCCTGCGTCCATGCGCATTCACAATGTGTTCCATGTATCTCTCCTCAAACCTCTTGTATGCAACCGGTATACTACTAACCCTGCGGTGCCAGGGCCTATAGAGGTAGAGGGCCAGGAGGAGTACGAAGTTCAGAGTATCATTGATTCTCGGAGATTTAGAGGAAAGTTGCAGTATTTGGTACATTGGAAGGGCTATGGTCCTGAGGATCGATCCTGGGTGGATAGTAAGGACCTTCATGCTTCCAGATTACTGCAAATTTTCCATTCCAGGTACCCACAGAAACTAGGTCCCTCTTCCTAAGGGGGGGGTCTTTGAGAGGGGGGTACTATCACGGTGCCCGTGATTGCTGATTTCTGCTGTCAGTTAGGTGTGTGTACTGTCCATTGGCTGCCTGTCTATTGCCTGCCCAGTATTGCCTATATAGACTGAGCTGAGGCACCCTTTGGTTGCCCTTTCGTGGTGTCGCTATGTCAGCAGTCGCCTGCCTAGTACATGTATCGCTGGGCCTGTTTCGCTCTACTACCAGTGTCAGGGTTTCTCCAGTAGTCAGCGCCTCTCCTGCGTGGTTCCTGCCTCCGTTCCAGATCCGGTTGGGCTGTCGTTCCTGCTTCCGTTCCTGATCCTGTGCTGCCGTTGTTCCTGCTCCATTCCTGACCTGGTTGGCAGTCCTGTCGTTCCAGTGGTGGTCTTGGCTTGTCTGCTGTTCCTGCTGCTGAATCCTGACTGTCATGGTCTGCTGCTGGGTCGCCTGGGTAACATTCTGATCACTGGTTTACTCCACATTCACCGGTTGCTGATCCCGCTAGTATAGAACCGATTGGGCAAAACAATTGTCCAGTACGCGGTATTGGTTTACTCCACATTCATCGGTTGCTGATTCCGCTAGTATAGAACCGGTTGGGCGCTATTGTTGTCCAGTACTCGGTACTGGATTACTTCTCATTCACCGGCTGATAATCTCGCTAGTATAGAACCGGTTGGGTGTCGCTGTTGTCCAGTACGCGGTACTGGTTTACTCCACATTCACCGGTTGCTGATTCCGCTGTATAGAACCGGTTGGGCGTTACTGTTGTCCAGTACGCGGTACTGGTTTACTCCACATTCACCAGTAGCTGATCCTGCTGCATAGAACCAGTTGGGCGTTATGATTGTCCAGTACGTGGTACTGGCTTACTCCACATTCACCGGTTGCTGATTCCACTGTATAGAACCGGTTGGGCGTTACTGTTGTCCAATACGTGGTACTGGTTTACTCCACATTCACCGGTTGCTGATTCCGCTGTATAGAACTGGTTGGGCGTTATTGTTGTCCAGTACGCGGTACTGGTTTACTCCACTTTCACCGGTTGCTGTTTCCTCTATGACTGAACCGGTTGGGCATTCCTGTTGTCCAGTACACAATACTCTTTTACTCCACATTACTGGTTGCTGATCCATCTATTATAGAACCGGTTTGCTATACTGTTGTCCAGTGCACTGTACAGGTTAATCCTTCATTCACCGGCTGCTGCCTCCATTATTGCTCCAGTCTGGCCTCCCTGGTTGTGATACTGATTTGCTCCACTGTTCCATCTTATGCTGCTGTCCCATCTATTCAGCATTAGTGGAGCTGTCTTTCTGTCCTCCTGGTTGCCTTGCCCGGTATATTGGCAAGGCCGGTAGAGCCACATTCAGATTGTCATGTTACCTTCTAGGCGGCCTTGCCCGGTATATTGGCAAGGCCGGTAGAGCCTACCATGCTGTATCTTGCAAAAACTACTGTTTGAACCCATTATGTACATGTGATATATGTGTATTTTTAGGACCCGTGAGGGTTCCCATTAAACTTTTCAATAAAGTTTGATTTTTATCTTACTCTGTGTCTGAGAGTCAAAACAAATCGTGACAGTGGCCTGGTCTTTGTTACTGCTACGTCAGTGTCATATGTTGCTCAATTCCTGATATTACTCTGGCAGTTCACGTTTGTTCTGTTAACCTATTTCTGGGCGTTACGTGTCCTTAAGCTCTCTATATGGAGTGAGCTCCATCACAGACCTCTCTTCACATGGGATTGTTTACACTCATTGAAGACCATTAACCCATGCAGTACCTTTCTCCTGGGAATTCTTCGTATTCTGCCTGACCTGTGTCAGTATATGCTGTTATGGACTTTATGGTTATACTGGACCTGTGTAGGCATATGTATATGTAACCTGTCGTTTGTCTGTATTATTCTGCTTAAATACTACAGGACCTGTGAGGGTTATTATATTACTGTGATTTCAATAAAACTGTGTTTTATCCTAAACCACTGTGTCTGTGTGTCAAACAAACCGTTACAGTACGAAAGGGCCATGACCTCAGACAGTTAAGGTGAGGGAAATACACAGAACATCCTTTGGAGGATGGATGTACATGAGCAGCGTTTGGACCAGCTGGCACTGGCCATACAAATTATTCTTGAGTGCACGGTGCATCTCAATAAACCAGTTCAGAATCCGGTGGTCTCCCCAGTTTCGACACCGGAGAGTCAATACTTGACAGCTGTTGCCTCAGTTAAAGGGTTAACTGCTTCTGCTCCACTACCACTCAGAGGGTTTATTAATCAAATGTAGATATTTCTGGAATTAACCCCTCACGCCTTTCCGAATGACCGCAGTAAGGTAGGGTTCATGATATCACTATTGACGGGCAGAGCCCTGGCGTGGGCCAATCCCTTGTGGGAGAATGCTAAACCTTGCACCAGGAACTTCAGGGAGTGTGTACAGACTTTTTGGAGAGCATTTGAAGTTCCTGGTAGAGCCACCTCTGCTGCCAAACGACTCATGAAGATACAACAGGGCAATTGTACTGTTGGCGACTATGCCATAGAATTCCGTACATTGGCAGCAGAGGTAGGTTGGAACAACAAGGCGCTGGTGGACGGTTTTACACAAGGACTTGCTGACCGTTTTAAGGATGAAACGGCAGCTAGAGAAGTGTCTAGTGATTTGGACGAATACATTGATTACGCCATTCTAATTGATTCTCGTATTCGTGAGAGACTTATGGCTAAAGACCGTAGGCTATGGCCTAGAAACAGTGTGCAAAATAGTTTTTTGATTCCACCCATGCCTCCCTCGCCTCCCATGCCTCCTGATCGTAAACAGGAGTCCTGTGAACCAATGCAACTTGGGTTAACAAAACTATCTAGGGAAGAATGGGCACACCGCAGGAGCAGGGGTTATGTCTGTTCTGTGGCAAAGCTGGGCACCTATTACGTACCTGTCCTGTATGTCCGGGAAACGAAAACACCTAGGGTACCTTGGGGGACAGGCCCTAGGTGGTGTTCAGCAGTCCCTAGACCCTATTATGCAGAAACCCATGATCCAGGTGGTATTTTCATGGGCAGAAGACTCAGTGGAGGTTCTGGCCCTGGTTGATTCCGGCGCGGCTGGTTACTTCATGCACAGTTCATTTGCTGCGTTACATAAGATTCCGTTGGTCAGGAGTGAATCTCCCTTAGCCATTGAGGCCACTGATGGCAGACTGTTAGAAACAGCTCAGATAACTATGGAAACTATTTCACTTTCTATGACTATTGGGGACCTCTACATGGAGGAACAGCTATTTCAGATAATCCATTCTCCTCATCATGCGATCATTCTGGGGTTCCCATGGTTACATTTGCATAATCTCTAGTTTGACTGGCAGATTTGTGAGATCACGTCTTGGTCCAAGTACTGTATGGAGAATTGTGTGACTCATCCAGTTAAGATTTTGTGTACCTCTCCCTCCGTGCCAGCCGAATACCACCAATTCAGTAACGTTTTTAGTAAGGAAGAGGCTAGCACATTGCCCCAACATAGGGCATACGATGGCGCCATTGATTTGCCTACCCGATACCACTCATTACTGAACTATTTGACAGGTTAAAAGGTTCTTCCATTTTTACGAAATTAAATCTACGGACTGCCTATAACCTGATCAGAATAAGAGCTGGGGATGAGTGGAAAACGGCATTTAATATCAAATCTGGGCATTATGAATACTTTGTCATGCCGTTTGGCCTCTGTAACGCACCCGCTGTATTTCAAGAATTCATTAATGATATCCTCCATGATATGTTACAGTCCTACGTAGTAGTCTATCTTGATGACATACTCATGCACTCAGCTAATCTGTCTCAACACATCAAGGATGTGTCCGAGGTCTTGCTTCATTTATGCAAGAATAAACTATTCTGTAAAATGGAGAAGTGCGAGTTTCACAGGTCCAAAGTGCCTTTTTTGGGTTTTGTGATCTCTAAGGATGGTATTGCTATGGACCAGGAGAAGCTCGTAGCAGTCTTGCAATGGCCACGACCCAAAGGGTTAAAAGCGATTCAGCGTTTTCTTGGGTTTGCCAATTATTACAGGAAGTTTATCCAAAACTTTTCCACTATTGTTAAACCTCTATCTTACCTTACGCGCAAGGGTGCTAATCCATCCCAGTGGTCTAATGCAGATGATCATGCTTTTGAGACATTAAAATCTGCTTTCGCATCCGCTCCTGTACTGTCCCACCCCAACCCTTCCATTCACGTTGGAGGTTGATGCCTCTGAAATTGGGGTAGGGGCAGTACTGTCACAGCGCCCAGTGGCTGGGGGTACTCTGAGACCATGTGGGTTCTTCTGTTGAGTGCCCAGAGTCACTATGAAATTGGTGACAGAGAACTCCTGGATATCATTCTCGCTTTGAAAGAGTGGCGTCACCTGCTGGAAGGTACCATAACTCCTGTATTAATTCTAACTGACCGCAAAAATCTGACTTATCTCTCGGAAGCTAAAAGATTGTCCTCTTGTCAGGCCAGATGGGCCCTGTTTCTATCTCGTTTCAACTTTGCAGTATCCTACTTGCCGGGCTCCTAGAATGTTAGGGCTGATGCCCTGTGTAGACAATTTGGGCCAGAGATGGAGAAGGATGAGGTCCCCGTACCCATCATTCAGCCTGATCGCATCCTGGCCACCCTACGTACTAGTATCACTTCGCCACTGGGGGAGGAGATTCTGGCTACCCAGGCTACAGCACCCCCAGAAACCCCAGTGGGCAAGTGCTTTGTGGATGAGCCATTTCGTACCCGTTTGCTCGAAACATACCACTCTTCTAAGGATGCTGGGCATATTGGGAGGGATCAATTAATATGGTCTCTCTCACAAGTATTTTGGTGGCCGTCCGTAGGGGCCGACTGCTTCACATTTACTGCAGCCTGTACCACCTGTGCTCATGCCAAGACCCCTAGACACCTCCCAGTGGGCTTACTCCAACCAGTACCTAATGGCGAACGTCCTTGGTCCCACGTATCCATTGATTTCCTGGGAGAACTGCCAGTGTCTAGGGGTTACTCGTGCATTTTTATGGTGGTTGATAGATTCTCTAAAATGGCTCATTTCGTGCCCCTTTCTGGCCTTCCCTCAGCCCAGGATTTGGCAGTTGTCTGTGCTAAAGAGGTGTTCCGGTTGCATGGGGTACCTAGAGTTCTGGTGTCCGACCGTGGGAGCCAATTTGTATGCAGATTTTGGAGATCATTCTGTAACCACATGGGCATTCAACTGTCCTTTACTTCTGCCTACCATCCCCAGACCAATGGAGCAGCTGAGCGTGCCAATCAAGGAATGGAACAGTTCCTGTGCTGTTTTGTTACCAATCATCATGATAATTGGGCAGACCTGTTGCCTTGGGCAGACTTTGCCATGAACTGTGCGGTTAATTCATCGTCCAGAAGCTCCCCGTTTCTTATCAACTATGGGTTCCAGCCATGTTTGCTCCCGGACTCATTCCAGTCGCAACAGATTCCAGATCTGGATGTGCACATCGAGCAACTCCGCTCCACTTGGGCACAGGTTCAGAGGGCCCTCAGTCAGTCATTCCAGCGTCATCAGCTCCACGTTAACTGTAGACGGCTGTCAGCGGTCTCCTTTCAGGTTGGGGACAGGGTATGGCTCTCCTCCAGAAACCTCAATTTGCAAGTTCCATGTAATAAGTTGGCACCCCGGTTCATTGGTCCCTTCAGGGTAATCCATAAAATTAACCCTGTTTCGTATGCCTTGGATCTCCCAGCATCTATGCGCATTCACAATGTGTTCCATGTATCCTTGCTGAAACCTCTGGTATGCAAACGCTACACTACCACTCCTGTGGTTCCCGATCAGGTGGAGGTTCAGGGTCAGGAGGAGTACAAGGTCCAAAGCATAATTGATTCACTCAGATTTAGAGGAAAATTGAAATATTTGGTCCACTGGAAGGGCTATGGCCCTGAGGAACGTTCCTGGGTTGATCAGAATGACCTTCATGCTCCTAGATTGCTGCGCAATTTTCACTCTAAATTTCCTCAGAAACCAGGTCCCTCTTCCAGGAGAGGGGGTCTTTGAGAGGGGTGTACTATCATGGTGTTCCTGTACCAGTGCTTGTTCTGCTCAGCGATTCCCAGTGTACTGACTTGGCCTTCCTGACTACTCTGCATCTCGTCTCCTGCCTGTGTACCGACCCGGATTGTCTGACCATTCTTCTGCGCCTGCTCCTGTGTACTGACCCGGCTTGGCTGACGTTCCTGCTCCTGTGTACCGACCCGGGTTGGCTGACGTTCCTGCTCTGTGATTCGACCCGGCTTGGTTAACGTTCCTGCTCTGGCTGCCTCTGTGTCGCCTTGGCGGCATTCCTATCCATCAGGCATTTTGTGTCACTTCCTGTTGGTTACAACCTCAGGGCGAGTTGCTCTGTTGCTCAGTCAGTCCGGTCACGGCAGTGTTCAGCTGTGTCTCTGTACTGCTCCTGCAGAGTGCAAGTGGCCTAGTCTCCGTTACTGCTACGGCAGTGTGCCATTGCCCTTTTTTCCATTACTGCTCCTGCAGAGCACAAGTGGTCTAGTGTCCGTTACTGCTACGGCAGTGTGCCATTGGCCTTGTCTCCGCTACTGCTCCTTCAGAGTGCAAGTGGACTAGGGCTAGATTTAAAGGCAGCCGTTAAACCAGCCGCTAAGTGAAAAAGGCACATCGCTCGCAAATAATACAGGAGTTACGGCAGATTCAATAGCTACTCTACGAGAATAGCTATCGAGCATAGGCACACAAAAAACACATAACACAAAAGCCGTTGTCGCTCATGTTAATACACAACGGGCGGCCAAATCACATGATAACAGCGCTCAAAACAACATCTAACATAAAGGCTGCCGTTGTCTAGCAACCATGATTGATGCAAAAACAAATTCAAACACACAGCCAATCACAAAGCCCCAATGTATCAAATAACTTCAAATACACCTATATATACCCAAAAATAACCATCACACACTGTCTGTTATCGAGTTCTTCAGAGCCAGATATCAGGACCCAGGAGCGGAGGATAGTGATTAGAGAGAGGGAGACAAGAGCACTCATCGGAGGTAGAAGGAGATTTTTGAGTTTGGAGTTTGGAGAGAGGTGCACTTACTATACACATATTACACTTTGCACATATTACATACACACATACAAACGCAAACACATACATACACATAGTCCTTTTATTTTATAACACCTTACACATTTTACTTTTTATTTTGACAGTGTGAATCTGTGAGTGAAAGTGTGTGACAGAGAGTGAGTGGATTGAGTGTGTCTGTGAGGGCCTGTGGGAGTGCCTGGGTGTGAGTGGGTGAGTGATGGCGAGGAGAGGAGGACAGGAGAGAGGGATGGGGAGAGTAGTGGAGGAGGAGGAAACTCAGGAGGGTATCCCTCAGCAGAGCAGGGGTGGGAGAGCTAGATCTGCAGGGCGGAGGGGGACCCGGCCCACAAGAGCAGGCACATGGAGGACAGGGACAGAACCTGCAGTGGGACGAGGGGTAGTTGCTGGGGAGCACCCCACACAGTCAGGGTCAGACCAGGCAGGGTACTCCGGCTCAGAATCCTCCCATACCGGAGCTGACGAGGGCAGGATCAGGGACCCCAAATACACAGAGGAGGAGAACACGGCTCTCGTGGAGGCTGTCCTGGAGAGACAGAGTGTTCTCCACCCGACAGCGAAGGTCCCTGGCCTGTCAGCAAGGAGGAAAGCAGCCTGGAACCAGATATGCAGCCGGGTCAACGCGGTGGCTCCATGCAGGCGGGACGTGGAGTCCATCAAAAAGAGATGGGGCGACTGCCGGAGGGTCATCAAAAACAAGATGACAGAGCTCGCCAAGCACGCCCGAGGCACTGGAGGTGGACCAGTAGTGCCTATCACCTTCTGCGACTGGGATGAGATGGTGCGGCAGACCATGTCCCTGACCCTGATTGAGGGGGTCATTGGAGGAACTGACACTGGGGATGAGAGGAGCCTCCACGCTACCGGTAAGTGCAACACTACAGAACAACACACTACAGCAACCAACACCAGCTGCACACACAGTCACACCTCAACACATGTCCATCACTCAGCCATGCAACTGCACCAACACAGCACCCTGAGGGTTGAAAAAAGGACACAACACCTGGACAAATGGCAACGTCCAACCTGGGACAAACCTGTCAAAGTCCTACTTCAACCCTCCTGTCGCTGTGCTCATCACACACAATACACAAACTGTTATATTCAAAATGTCGTCTGTCTTAGATCATCACTGTTCACACACAATGTCACCCATGTCCCCACCCCCACCCTAACCCTTTGAGTGCTAGAGGGATCATCAATGCCTCAACCAACAATGCATTGGCAACCCCTCTGGTACTCAAGGGGTTAACCAGACAACAAACAAGTCAATAGGCCAACGATCACATGCTACACAGGGGACATTCACTAAATGGTGACAAACAGATGGTGGACACAAAGTAACCCTCACACACCCTCACTTCACCAATACCAGTGTTAGTCCATGGAGAATATGCAAAAACAAGAATCAAGTTTATAAGGTCCCATTGTACAGACTCCATGGAACACACTGGAAATGGGGAAAGGAGATCACTGGAGAAGTCACCATCATGTTCACTTCATCAGTTCAACATCACCGCTTACTGAATCACAAAAAGGGGGCATCAGGTCACAAATCACAGTGTCCCACAGAGTAAATGCTTGTAGGTGCAACACATAGGCCTAAAACTATTCCACAGATTTCAAGCTGGAAAAAGTAGGCATTGGTGTTGTGGCTGCAATCATTTACTCTGACTTGAAATGACATATCCCATATCATTCCCACATGGATCCACAGGGGTGCTGATGCCATGGATGGATGGTACACCAGCCACTCTTTGCAGGATACACATGGGAAACAAATAGCAAACATTGTACCTTGGTCACCAACGGGCCATGACTGATGGATATCTAGGACTGAGTACGGTTGCCTCACACAGAAGGATGAATGGGCTCATACACACAGAAAAAAACAGGCCTCAATCAAAGATATCCCTCACTACTGGCTGGATTGTTGCCCTTAGGATTCAAATGTTACTAAATATGTTCCAACACGATGTGAACACAGAGATCACTTCACTGGATGTGATTGCCTTACTGGCCAGATATGTGCACCCATCAAAAATCAACCTACATTGCTACCATCCAAATACACATACATAGTATATCACACTCTACGTAGATGGGATATACGAGGTATGTTCATATCCATCATATCAATCCAATGTATTGTTGGATGGGTGCACATATATAGCCAGTAAGGCAATCACACCTACTGCTCTCTGGCTTCACATCTTGGAAGGATATTACTGTATCCATATGAAGGGTACATATCCACATACATATATGACCATTTCAACTTGTGTGTCACTGTAATGGGATAGCAATGGGTAATGTCATCATGATGTCATATCATTGCCATCGTTAACAGATGTGTCTTGATCTAAGTCCCATCCCTCCAACACTCATGGTTATACAGATATTGCTCTATATGACAGGTGGAGATATCTATCATTTGACCACACGGAGGCTCTTCAGCAGAGCCAAAGTTGCAACATTTCGAGATAAATACCTCTTTGGAATGGTCCACAGAGTGTGCTTGCAAACCATGCACACTCTGTACACCATTCCAATTAAGTATTGTTCTCTAAATGGGGCGATTTGGGCTCTGCTGAAAAGCCCTCGTGTGGACAAATGACTGAAATCTACATCTGTCACATAGAGCAATATCTGAACAACCATGAGGGTAGGAGGGATAGGACTAACAGCGAACAACATCTGTTTTCACAATGTCTACAATATGACATCAAGGTGGACTTAACGTTTGCCATCCCCCTGGAGGGATAGCCATCCCTACAAGTTGTGAAGATAAATATATGTTGTTGGATTCACCCCCCCCCCCCCCGAGTTAAACAATGGTATTCCTACTGTTGAAAGGTGTCTTGGTTGAAAAGGTATCACAGCTCAGACATGGATTTGTCAGGGGCAATACCCCAGTGGCCTGAAATTGTACAGTGGTGCTGTTACTACACAATCATATGGACAGCTCTGGTACAGGGACCAGATATCTACATGGGAGGGTGTTGCAACAGCCCCACTGTACTATTTTGGCCCACTGTGATATTGCACCTCAAAATGAAACCTTCACCTGTAATAACTGAAACAACACCTTTCAGCAGTGGGTGTACCCTTGTTTACCCAGGGCGATTAACCCAAACACATATATTTTTCTTCACCACATATCAAAGTATAACTGTCTCCACAAACATATGGCTAAGGTCACTAATCACAACATCTTATTTCTCCACACAGCTTACTGCCCTCAAGCCCAGCGGTAGACAGTGGAGGAGGCAATGTCACCCCCCAGTGAGTAGTACACAGAGGAGGGGACCAGCCGGTGGTCACCTTACCCACCATCACCATCCCCTCCAACACAGGCTGCACCACCACCTACTGCACCCCTTCAAGCTGGACCACCACAGGCTGCACCCCTACAAGCTGGACCACCACATGCTGCACCCCTTAAAGCTGCACCTCCCCAGTACAGTGGCTGGATGCAACAGGAGGAGAGGTGGACCTATCCAGCCACCTCCACCAGCTACTACCCTCCATCAGCAGCACCACCACCGCCAGGGAGGCAATGGCTGCCAGGGACAGTGGCCACCACCCAATATGGGCCATATGCCTCCCAGTTAAACCCACCCTCCTGGATGGCTCCACAGCATGCCCCAAGGTATGATCCCAGGTGGGGTCCAAGCACCTATCAGTGGCCACCATATGACCTGTGGCCACTGGACTACCCAAACCTGGGCCTGATTGGTGAGCCCCAGCGCCCCCTACCCAGGGACATTTTCACACCTCCACCAGCACACACATCATTGGGCAGCTCGGGATCACTTGATGTGGTGGGCATATGCCCATCATCTGCACCAGCCACTTCAACAGCTGTCACAGCAGCCACAGCACCTCCAGCAGCAGCAGAGCAAACAGCACCCTCAGCAGCAGCAGAGGAAACAGCACTCTTGGCAGCAGAAGACTCAACACCCTCAGAAGCAGAGGAAACAGCAGCACCAAGGACACCGGGCACATACACCTCCAGCACCGCATGCCTCACAGGGATGGAGGCAGAGTGTATGGCCCTGCAGAGGAGACTACTCCGGTCGATCAGGAGTACTGACAACAACATTACAAGGAGCAGGAGGCAATCCAGAAGGAACATTGCACAATTGGAGACCAGGATCCAAGCCCTGGAGTCGGAGGTAGCCAGGGGGAACACACTACTCCAGCAGCTCAGGACTGGTCTCATGGACATGTTAACACATGTCCTTGTGGAGTTAAGGGAGATAAACCGCAGGGAGAACCTGAGGATGGAGAGGGAGAACTTGCGTTCCATTGAGGGGTCTACTGCAACCACCACCCCCTCCAGTGTTACCCCTGAAGCCACACCTAGGGGGCAGAGGGTTACCAGGAGTTCAACAAGGGCATCCACCTCTGGCACCCAGGCTAAGGCCCCCCCACCCAAAAAGGAAAAAATGAAAGGCCCAACCTGTCAACTTTCCCCTCAATAAAAAAAAAACCTTTTTTTGGATTCCTGTCTTATCTGTTGTGTCTTCAGTTATGGATTGGGTGGCAGGGTTGTCTCCAATGCATTGCCATACAATGC
Organism: Rhinophrynus dorsalis; assembly: GCA_037306005.1. NCBI lineage: Eukaryota > Metazoa > Chordata > Amphibia > Anura > Rhinophrynidae > Rhinophrynus > Rhinophrynus dorsalis. The sequence goes on from CM074727.1 coordinate 79,337,220, forward strand.
GGTGAACACAACCTCTGCCTGGGTGAAATGTTAGTGGGATGCTACAACATGGGTTCACACACACACCGTTGTACAAATTCAACTTGTAATACATCCCTAGAGCCATATTACACCACTGTGTTATATGGCGATGTTGTGTGTTGAATTTGAACAACAAAACATACCCCTTAGCACAACAAATGGTACAATTTGAACATTTGTCTACATCATATGTTGTGTTTAACCCTTTGAGTGCCAGAGTGGTAGGCAACGCATTGCAAAGAAATGCATTGGGGACCACTCTTGCACTCAGTGGGTTAATGGGATAACCAGACAAACAGCTCTGTGACTTAGCGGGGACATTACAAGTAGGACAGATAAATGGGACATGTATCAATATTATCTTGGATTCACACACTCATTGTGCAACTGACTTACTGGGGAAGCCAATGTTTTTAACCTAGGATTTCAATGTGTAACACACACATTGATATCCTGGGGTGAGCATTGGTGTCTCCTGTAAGTTGAGTTGCTCTTTCCCTAATGGTGTAACAGACTTCACCAGTGATAACACATGTCCATTTAGTCTGTTTGTTCGTTGATATAGCCCATGTACTGAGATATGTCAAAGTGGAGCAAAATCTCAGAACATTGATTATACTGAGCAATACAGAAACTGTGGACAGGTATTCACTGTGGAAGTATATCCCCTGTATCACCTCTTTATCACTCCCACTACACATTGGTGCATCACTGCCACCATCATCTGTTTGCATGGATACATCACAGAGTCCACTCACTGGCAAACAAGTGGTGGACTCCTGTGATGTGGGTGATGCCTTTCCATGTATGGGGGATACTCTATCCTGGGTGTGTTACGCATTGACAAATGTGTTCTCAAATATATCCTCCTACAGACACAGATAGAATGGTGATGGTTCATCTTTATTGTGTCTCAAAGTACATTAGAATGTACATGTGTTTTCTGTGTGTATTGCCTATATGCATTTAACACCTGTATGTGAACACTAAATGTACTTTGAAACTAAATTGTACTACTTCAGTAACACTGCTGCCCTGCTCATGTGTCATCCACAAGGTTTGACAACTCTGTAGCTAAGCATCCTAACTGTACAGGTTATAACACTCAAAAATTGGTGTTTTCTGTGTCTATATGAGAATGTTCCAGTAGAGGTTTGTGTGAACCTCAGGTCAAACATTGCATCACCAACAACATCACCATAAACAGCAAGGGGTGATCTTCATGAAGGTGTTGTCAGGACATCAATCCAGTCACATGGAAGATCTTCAGTTCAAGGATGGATCATGTTACGGATGCCTGTGGGACAAGAGGACAGGATTTGGAGCAGCACCCTCGAACTGATCATCAAGCAACAACAATTTAGTCTTTTTAATCCCCTCAATTGCCACGGTTACAGGTGAGTACACAAACCATTGCTTGACAATGTGTTGTGTACTTATCTGTAACCAATTCTGTGGGGAACTTAGGACATGTGCACCAGCCCTATGGATATGTGCCCCTGACATGTATACACACATTAACAAGTGTTCTGAGAGCTCCATGGAGGTAATGACATTGTGCTGCCACTGTGAAAGTGACAGTGGCAGCCCAATGTCATTTGTTCCATGGAACTGTTAGGACATATTTGTTGATGTGTGTATTCATGTCGGGGGCACATATGTCTGCACATTCACAGGTCAGCATGGAGTCCCTGGTAATCTGATCTACGTCTCATGACCTCTACATTGTGTGACCGTACCACTGTACATCCACCCCTGTGCTGCTCTTCTCAGCTGTAGCACAGTACAGGTCCCATATTGAGTCCAATGTCCCTTTAACCCCTGATGTGCCTGAGTATTATCCAATGCATATCATTAGATGATACTCTTTCGCTACTGGGCTAGCATGGTTGTTCAGGCTATAATCATGGCATATCCAGTTAGTTGCTGTCAATCAAGCCGTGTAAGGTGATGAACATGGGTAATATGTTGTACCTTGTTTCTCCTGGGGGTGTGCGTGATATCCTTGGGATCTGTATGTCAACGTGGAGAGTGGAATGGAGGATGGTTTTTGAGTCCACGCACACAATTTGCCATGTCCACTGCCAGTGCAGTGCTATGTCACTGTTCCTGTGGGGTGAGACAGAACAAAATGTGCAGTGTGGTTAGTGTCACAGGACTGATGGGGGACTTGCATGGATTGTTTCCATGCATGTGTTATACTCACAGGTGAAGTGTTCCGTGATGAGCCTGTCTCTGATCTCTGCCCCTCTCATGGTCTCCTCCACATGCCCGATGTCCATGGCCACTTCCTGTATGGGGGGGTCCGGGATGTGCTCCAGCAGCCTGGTGTCCACTGCGGTGTTGTGCAGTATTGCGCACGCCACAATGATGTCACACACCTTAGCCGGTGCATACTGCAGTGCTCCCCCAGAGTGGTCCAGACATCGGAATCTTGACTTGAGGAGCCCAAAGGTCCGCTCAATAGCATTCCTTGTTCTGGCATGAGCCTGGTTGTACCTTTCCTGGGCATGTGTTTGGGGATTGGCCAGAGGGGTCAGTAGCCAGGACTTGCATCCATAGCCAGCATCACCTGTGTAATGTGAGTGACATGGTGAGACAGGGAGCACATGTTGTGTGAATGATGTTTTGTGTGGTGGACGTAGTAGCTGTGGGTCAGGTGCATGCTGTGCAGCGTGGTGTGTTCGCCTGTGTATGTGGTGTGATTTTGTTTTGTGAACTCACCCACTAGCCATACCCCTGTAAAGGTTCCATTCTCAAAATCTCTGTGGACTGAGGAGTTTTGTAGAATGTATGCATCATGTGAGCTGCCAGGATATTTTGCACAGACATTCATGATCCTCATGTTGCTGTCACACACCATCTGCACGTTGATGGAGTGGAAGTTCTTCCTGTTGATGAATAGCTGTGCGTCACGTGCTGGGGCCTTAATCCGGACATGGGTGCAATCTATAGCACCCATGACCCTGGGCATGCCTCCCCTTGGGTAAAAGGCCTGCTTGACGTGTATCCAGTCCATGTCGGTGGTGGGAAAATGTATATAGGTACTGGCTTTGCTTTTGAGGGCTGGCAGGACCTGGGCCAGCATCCTGGAGAATGTGGCCTATGACATGCCAGATGTGTAACCCTCAGTGGACTGGAAGGCCCCACTTGCCATGAAGTGTATGGCACAGAGTAGTTTCTGCAGGCCAGTTAGGGTATGGTTGTGGATGTAGATGAGATCCACCTGGTCCTTGATGACCTCATACAAGGCAATGATGCTGTCAGGCCTCAACCTGTAGCAATCAATGACCTCATCATCTGTGATTCCAAAGAGGGTGACCCTTGGGTGGTATACCCTGGGCCTTGGTGGTCGTCTATACATCCTCTGCCCTCCAGGTGGGGATGGACTCCTGTGTGGCTGCTGAGCCAGAGCCTCCTCACTTGCAACAGGTGAAGGCTGTTGATCAGGCGTGCTTGGAGGTTGCTGATGTTCCCTAGCTCTCTCCCTTGCACGCCTTCTCCGCAGTCTTCGCAACAATATGTAACCCAACATGCTGTTTGCTCTCTCTATCTGTCTCTCTCTCTATATCTCTCTCTCTCTATCTCTGTCTATCTTTCTCTATCTCTCCCTCCCTGAGTGGAAAACAAGTCACAAATGAGTGTGTTGAGTTGTCCCTTTAAGTACTTGATAGGGCGTTGTGTAGGTGTGGTGATGAGGTGAGTGCTGACCATTGGTGAGTTGTTTTTGTCCAGGTATGTGTTTGCAGGTGTGTGTGTGTTATAAGATGTGGTGTGTTGTGCTTGTTATGTGTGTGCCATTTGCGGGCGTGCAGTTGTGGGGTGCAGGTCGCGTGTTGATGTTGCCCAGGTGAGCTTATATTTGCAGGTGTCCGCTTTGTGTGATAACCCCCATTGTTCCGTGCCATGTTGTGTTGTTGTTTTTTTTTGTGTGTCGTCCCTGTGGTGTTGGTTGTTGTTATGTGTGAAGTGATTTGTGTTGTGTGTGCATGTTTTTGTGTTGTTTTGGCATTGCACGGGTTAATTTTCCCATTTACATGGTTGTGCGGTAAGCATTTTGTGTATTTTCCTATGTAACGGGTGTTTCGTTTTGCCCGTTAAGTATCTAACGTGTGAGAAAAGTGGGTCTTAACTTTTTGCCGTTAGGTGTGTCTTTTTTTCAGCCGTTAGCAGTACCACAAGCCTTTGAATAGCTCCGGGGTATGTTTTTCCATGCGTCTGGATGCACGTAAGTGTATCGGCCGTTAGGATTGTGAAACTGCCGTTAGCTGTTCTTTAGACGGGTCTTTGAATTGCAACATGACACTTATTGCACCCGTTAGTGATTTTTTTTACTAACGGCTGCCTTTAAATCTAGCCCCTAGTCTCCGTTACTGCTACGGCAGTGTGCTATTGGCCTTGTCTCCATTACCGCTCCTGCAGAGTGCAAGTGGCCTAGTCTCCGTTACTGCTACGGCAGTGTGCCATTGGCCTTGTCTCCATTACTGCTACGGCAGTGTGCTATTGGCCTTGTCTCCATTGCTACTCCTGCAGAGTGCAAGTGGTCTGTCTCTGTTACTGCTACGGCAGCGTGCCATTGGCCTTGTCTCTGTTACTGGTCCTGCAGAGTGCAAGTGTCTGTCTCCATTACTGCTATGACAGTGTGCCATTGGCCTTGTCTCCATTACTGCTCCTGCAGAGTGCCAGTGGCCTGTCTCCGTTACTGCTACGGCTGTATACCATTGGTCTTATCTCCGATACTGCTCCGGCAGAGTGCAAGTGGCCTGGTCTCCGTTACTGTTACGGCAGTGTCATATGTTGCTCAGTTCCTGATATTACTCAGGCAGTTCACGTTTGTTCTGCTAACCTATTTCTGGGTGTTACGTATCCTTAAGCTCTCTATATGGAGTGAGCTCCATCACAGACCTCTCTTCACATGGGACTGTTTACACTCATTGAAGACCATTAACTCATGCAGTACCTTTCTCCTGGGAATTCATCGTATTCTGCATGACCTGTGTCAGTATATGCTGTTATGGACTTTATTTTTATACTGGACCTGTGTTGGCATATGTATATGTAACCTGTCGTGTGTCTGTATTATTCTGCTTAAAGTGTTAGGAATGTCTAAAAAAAGTTTTTGCATTTAGAAGAGCTTAAAAAGCTGATCTAAATGTAAAAAAATGTATCTCTCAAACCGCTATGGTTTAAGAGATACGGGCGTTTAAACTGTGATCTCTCCTACTGACAGCTGTAAAGCTGTCAGCAGGAGATTTGTGTCGGTCGACACGATGGCGCTTGAGAAGTGCCGAGATTGCCTTACTTACAAGGAATCCCTTCATTGGAATGGTCTAAAATGTGTGCCTGGTGTTCAGGCACATGTTTTATACAGACACAAGACAGGTTACATATACATATGCCTACATAGGTCCAGTATAACCATAGAGTCCATAACAGAATATACTGACCCAGGTCAGGCTTAATACGAAGGATTCCCAGGGTATCGGTACTGCACGGGTTAATGGTCTTCAGTGAGTGTAAACAGTCCCATGTGAAGCGAGGTCTGTGATGGAGCTCACTCAAGATAGAGAGCTTAAAGGGAAAGTAATACTTAAAATGTAAAAATAAATATGTTCTAGGGTTTATCCCCCTGAGTAAAACAAGGGTACTCCCACTGCTGAAAGGTGTTTAATTCAAAAGTTAAAAATTTTCAATGTAGAATTTTTTAGGTGCAATATCACAGTGGCCTGAAATTGTACAGTGGCACTGTTGCTAGATTGGTGTAGCAACAGCGCCACTGTACAATTTCAGGCCACTGTGATATTGCACCTAGAAAATTCAAATTTGAAAATTAATAACTTTTGAATTAAACACCTTTCAGCAGTGGGAGTACCCTTGTTTTACTCAGGGGAATAAACCCTACACCATATTTTTTTTTACATTTTAAGTATTACTATCCCTTTAAGGATAAGTAACATCTAGTAATAGGTTAGCAGACAAACGTGAACTGCCAGAGTAGTATCAGAAACTGAGCAACATATAACACTGCCGTAGCAGTAACGGAGACCAGGCAACTTGCACACTGCCATAGCAGTAACGGAGATGAGGTCACCTGCACACTGCCGAGTAGTAACGGAGACCAGGCCACTTGCACTCTGCAGGAGCAGTAACGGAGACAAGGCCACATGCACACTGCCTTAGCAGTAACGGAGACTAGGCCACTTGCACACTGCCGTAGCAGTAATGGAGACTAGACCACTTGCACTCTGCAGGAGCAGTAATGGAGAAGAGGCCACTTGCACACTGCCATAGCAGTAACGGAGACTAGACCACTTGCACTCTGCAGGAGCAGTAACGGAGACAAGGCCACTTGTACACTGCCGTAGCAGTAACTGAGACACACAACTGAGCACTGCCGTGACAGGAACGGACTGGGCAACTGAGCAACTCTCTCCAACCGGAAGCGTCACAGATGCCTAACCGATAGGAATGTCGCCAAGGTGACACAGAAGCAGCCAGAGCAGGAATGTCAACCAAGCCGGGTCGAATCACGGAGCAGGAACGTCAGCCAAGCCGGGTCGGTACACGGAGCAGGAGCGTCAGCCAAGCAAGGTTGGTACACAGGAGCAGGCACAGAATATTGGTCAGGCAGTCCGGGTCGGTTCACAGGCAGGAGACGAGATGCAGAGTAGTATGGCAGGCCAAGTCAGTAAACTGGATATACTGAAAGCAGGAACAAGCACTGGTACAGTTACACCATGAAAGGGCACCGGAGGGGTGCCAGAACCCAGTATATAAAGGCCATACTGGGCGGGACAAGCACAGAATAGCCAATAGGAGTAAAGCACAGTGTAGACTGACAGAATGTCGCAAGGGGATCACAGGCACCATGATAGTACACCCCTCTCAAAGACCCCCTCTCCTGGAAGAGGGACCTGGCTTCTGAGGATATTTAGAGTGAAAATTGCGCAGCAATCTAGGAGCATGAAGGTCATTCTGATCAACCCAGGAACGTTCCTCAGGGCCATAGCCTTTCCAATGGACCAAATATTGCAATTTTCCTCTAAATCTGCGTGAATCATTTATGCTTTGGACTTCGTACTCCTCCTGACCCTGAACCTCCACAGGACCGGGAACCACAGGAGTGGTAGTGTAGCGGTTGCATACCAGAGGTTTCAGCAAGGATACATGGAACACATTGTGAATGCGCATAGATGCTGGGAGATCCAAGGCATACGAAACAGGGTTAATTTTACCATCACCCTGAAGGGACCATTGAACCGGGTAGCCAACTTATTAGACGGAACTTGCAAATTAAGGTTTCTGGAGGAGAGCCATATCCTGTCCCCAACCTGAAAGGAGACTGCTGGCAGCCGTCTACAGATAGCGTGGCGCTGATGAAGCTGAAACGACTGACTGAGGGCCCTCTGAACCTGTGCCCAAGTGGACCGGAGTTGCTCGATGTGCTTGTCCAGAGCTGGAATCTGTTGCGACTGGAGTGAGTCCGGGAGCAAACATGGCTGGAACCCGTAGTTGATAAGAAACGGGGAGCTCCCGGAAAATGAATTAACCGCACAGTTCCTGGCGAACTCTGCCCAAGGCAACAGGTCTGCCCAATTATCATGATGATTGGTAACAAAACAGCGCAGGAACTGTTCCTTTCCATGATTGGCACGCTCAGCGGCTCCATTGGTCTGGGGATGGTAGGCAGAAGAAAAGGACAGTTGAATGCCCATGTGGTTACAGAATGCTCTCCAAAATCTGGATACAAATTGGCTCCCACGGTCAGACACCAGGACTCTGGGTACCCGATGCAACCGGAACACCTCTTTAACAAAGACAATTGCCAGCTCCTGGGCTGAGGGAAGGCCAGAAAGGGGCACGAAGTGAGCCATTTTAGAGAATCTATCCACCACCATAAGGATTAATGAGTAACCCCTAGACACTGGCAGTTCTCCCAGGAAATCAATGGATACGTGGGACCAAGGACGTTCGCCATTAGGTACTGGTTGGAGTAAGCCCACTGGGAGGTGTCTAGGGGTCTTGGCACGAACACAGGTGGTACAGGCTGCAGTGAATGCAGAGCAGTCGGCCCGTAGGGAAGGCCACCAAAATACTTGTGAGAGAGACCATATTAATTGATCCCTCCCAATATGCCCAGCAGCCTTAGAAGAGTGGTATGTTTCGAGCAAACAGGTACGAAATGGCTCATCCACAAAGCACTTGCCCACTGGGGTCTCTGGGGGTGCCGTAGCCTGGGTAGCCAGAATCTCCTCCCCCAGTGGTGAAGTGATACTAGTACGTAGGGTAGCCAGGATGCGATCAGGCTGAATGATGGGTATGGGGACCTCATCCTTCTCCATCTCTGGCCCAAATTGTCTAGACAGGGCATCAGCCCTAACATTCTTGGAACCCGGCAAATAGGATACTACAAAGTTGAAACGAGATAGAAACAGGACCCATCTGGCCTGACAAGAAGACAATCTCTTAGCTTCTGAGAGATAAGTCAAATTTTTGTGGTCAGTTAGAATTAATACAGGAGTTCTGGTACCCTCCAGCAGGTGACACCATTCTTTCAAAGGGAGAATGATGGCCAGGAGTTCTCTGTCCCCAATTTCATAGTGACTCTGGGCACTCAACAGCTTTTTTTAGAAGCACTCACATGGTCTCAGAGTACCCCCAGCCAATGGGCGCTGTGACAGTACTGCCCCTACCCCAATTTCAGAGGCATCAACCTCCAACTTGAATGGAATGGAAGGGTTGGGGTGGGACAGTACAGGAGCTGATGCGAAAGCAGATTTTAATGTCTCAGAAGCATGATCAGCTGCATTAGACCATTGGGATGGATTAGCACCCTTGTACATAAGGTCAGACAGAGGTTTAACAATAGTGGAAAAGTTTTGGATAAACTTCCTGTAATAATTGGCAAACCCAAGAAAGAGCTGAATCACTTTTAACCCTTTGGGTCATGGCCATTGCAATACAGCTGCAAGTTTCTCCTGGTCCATAGCGATACCATCTTTAGAGATCACGCAACCCAAAAAAGGCACTTTGGACCTGTAAAACTTGCAATTCTCCATTTTACAGAATAGTTTATTCTTGCGTAATTGAAGCAAGACCTCGGACACATCCTTGATGTGTTGAGATAAATTAGCCGAGTGTATGAGTATATCATCAAGATAGACTACTACGCATGACTGTAACATATCACGGAGGATATCATTAATGAATTCTTGAAATACAGCAGGTGCGTTACAGAGGCCAAACGGCATGACTAGGTATTTATAATGCCCAGATCTGGTATTAAATGCCATTTTCCACTCATCCCCAGCTCTTATTCTGATCAGGTTATAGGCAGTCTGTAGATCTAATTTAGCAAGAACCTTTTAACCTGTCAAATAGTTTGGTAATGAGTGGTATGGGGTAGGCATTCTTGGATATAAGTTTATTTAATCCCCGGTAATCGATACAAGGCCTCAACTCGCCATTCTTCTTTTTCACAAAAAAGAAACCAGCACCAGCAGGCGAATCAGATTTTCTAATAATCCCTCTTTTAAGGGCATCGTCAATGTATTCCTCCATGGCCCCGAATTTCCTCGCATGACAGCGGGTACGTGCGGCCCTAGGGGGCACAGCTCCAGGGGGCAAATCAATAGTGCAATCGTATGCCCTATGTTGGGGCAAGGTGCTAGCCTCTCCCTTACTAAAAATGTCACTGAATTGGTGGTATTCGGCTGGCACAGAGGGAGAGGTACACAAAATCTTAACTGGATGAGTCACACAATGCTCCATACAGTACTCGGACCAAGACGTGATCTCACAAGTCTGCCAGTCAAACTGGGGATTATGCAAATGTAACCATGGAAACCCCAGAATGACCGCATGATGAGGAGAATGGATTACCTGAAATAGCTGTTCCTCCTTGTGGAGGGCTCCAATAGTGATAGAAAGTGAAATAGTTTCCATAGTTATCTGAGCTGGTTCTAACAGTCTGCCATAAATGGCCTCAATGGCTAAGGGAGATTCCCTCCTGACCAACGGAATCTGATGTAACGCAGCAAATGAACTGTCCATGAAGTATCCAGCTGCGCCGGAATCAACAAGGGCCAGAAACTCCACTGAGTGTTCTGCCCATGAAAATACCACCTGGATTGTGGGTTTCTGCATAATCGGATCTATGGACTGCTGAACACCACCTAGGGTCTGTCCCCCAAGGTACCCTAGGTGCATTAGTTTCCCGGACGTACAGGACAGGTACGTAATAGGTGCCCAGCTTTGCCACAGTACAGGCATAACCCTTGCCTCCTGCGGTGTGCCCGTTCTTCCTTAGATAGTTTGGTGAACCCAAGTTGCATTGGTTCACAGGGTTCCTGACTATGATCAGGAGGCATGGGAGGCAAGGGAGGCATGGGTGGGATCAAAAAACTGTTTTGGCCACTGTTCCTGGGCCGTAGCCTGCGGTCTTTAGCCACAATTCTCTCACAAATACGAGAATCAATTAGAATGGCGTAATCAATGTATTCGTCCAAATCACTAGGCACTTCTCTAGCTGCCATTTCATCCTTAATACGGTAAGCAAGTCCTTGAGTAAAAGCGGCCACCAGCGCCTCGTTGTTCCAACCTACCTCTGCTGTCAATGTACGGAATTCTATGCCATAATCGACCACAGTACGATTGCCCTGTTGTATCTCCATCAATCGTTTGGCAGCAGAGGCAGCTCTACCAGGAGCGTCAAATACTCTCCGAAAAGTCAGTACAAACTCCCTGAAGTCCCTGGTGCAAGGTTTAGCATTCTCCCACAAGGAATTGGGCCACGCCAGGGCTCTGCACATCAATAGTGATATCATGAACCCCACCTTACTGCGTTCATTCGGAGAGGCGTGAGGGGTTAATTCCAGAAATATCTCCAACTGATTAATAAACCCTCTGCACAAGGTGGGTTCACCATCATATCTGAGTGGTAGCGGAGCAGAAGCAGTTAACCCTTTAATTGAGGCAACAGCTGTCAAGGATTGACTCTCCGGTGTTGAAACTGGGGAGACCACCGGATTCTGAACTTGTTTATTGAGATGCACCGTGCGCTCAAGAATAGTTTGTATGGCCAGTGCCAACTGGTCCAAACGCTGCTCATGTACATCCATCCTCCAATGGATGTTCTGTGTATTTCCCTCACCTTTACTGTTTGAGGTAATGGCCCTTTTGTACTGTAACGGTTTGTTTGACACATAGATACAGTGGTTTAGGATAAAACACAGTTTTATTGAAAACACAGCAATATAATAACCCTCATAGGTCCTGTAGTATTTAAGCAGAGTAATACAGACACAAGACAGGTTACATATACATATGCCTACACAGGTCCAGTATAACCATAGAGTCCATAACAGAATATACTGACACAAGTCAGGCGGAATACGAAGGATTCCCAGGGTATTGGTACTGCATGGGTTAATGGTCTTCAGCGAGTGTAAACAGTCCCATGTGAAGCGAGGTCTGTGAAGGAGGTTAGCAGACAAACGTGAACTGCCAGAGTAGTATAAGAAACTGAGTAACATATAACACTTCCGTAGCAGTAACGGAGACCAGGCAACTTGCACACTGCCGTAACAGTAGCGGAGACGAGGCCACTTGCACACTGCCGAGCAGTAACGGAGACTAGGCCACTTGCACTCTGCAGGAGCAGTAACGAAGACAAGGCCACTTGCACACTGCCATAGCAGTAACAGAGACTAGGTCACTTGCACTCCGCCGTAGCAGTACCGGAGACTAGGCCACTTGCATTCTGCAGTAGTAGTAACAGAGACAAGGCCACTTGCACACTGCCGTAGCAGTAACGGAGACTAGGCCACTTGCACACTGCCATAGCAGTAACGGAGACTAGACCACTTGCACTCTGCAGGAGCAGTAACGGAAATAAGGCCACTTGCACACTGCCGTAGCAGTAACGGAGACTAGACCACTTGCACTCTGCAGGAGCAGTAACGGAGACAAGGCCACTTGTGTTTCTCTGGGGAAATCTACAAATGAATAGGATTTGGGAGTTATGGTAGACAATAGACTTAGCAGTAGCATGCAGTGCCAGCTGGCAGCTGCAAAGGCAAATAAGATATTGGCATGTATTAAAAGGGGTATTGACTCAAGGGAGGAAGATATAATTATGCCTCTTTACAGGTCCATGGAAAGACCCCACTAGAATCTGCTGTCCAATTCTGGGCACCCTTTCTGAAAAAGGACATTATGGAACTAGAAAGAGTGCAGAGGAGGGCTACAAAACTAGTAAGGGGAATAGAAAGTTTTAGTTATGTAGAAAGGCTAGAAAAGTTAAACTTGTACAGACTAGAGAAACGGCGTCTTAGAGGGGATATGATAACACTATATAAATATGTTCAGGGCCCATACAAAGGGCTCTCCAAAGACCTGTTCATTAACAGAATAGTACACAGGACAAGGGGCCACCCGCTTAGACTTGAAGAAAGGAGATTTAATCTACAATAGCAGAAGGGTTTCTTTACAGTAAGGACAATAAAGGTATGGAATTCACTGCCTTAGGAGGTGGTGCTATCGAATACATTAGATGCCTTTAAAAGGGGCCTGGATACTTATTTAAAAGAGCATAACATAGAGGGCTATGTACGTTAGTATTGGGATTAATATTTAGTTAGGGCTTGTTGATCCAGGGAGAAATCTGATTGCCATTTGGAATCAAGAAGGATTCCCCCCCCCTTTCAAGGCAGAATTTGAAATTGCTATATTGAGGGGTTTTTTTTGCCTTCTTTTGGATCAACAATGGTAAACAGGAATAGCAAAAGGGTTGAACTAGATGGACGCAAGTTTTTTTCAACCTAAATTACTATGCTACTGTGTTACTATGTTACTTGCACACTGCCGTAGCAGTAACTGAGACACACAACTGAGCACCGCCGTGACAGGAACGGACTGTGCAACTGAGCAACTCGCCCTGAGGTCGCAACCAACCGGAAGCGTCACAGATGCTTAACTGATAGGAATGTCGCCAAGGCAACACAGAGGCAGCCAGAGCAGGAACGTCAACCAAGCCGGGTCGAATCACGGAGCAGGAATGTCAGCCAAGCCGGGTCAGTACACGGAGCAGGAACGTCAGCCAAGACGGGTCAGTACACAGGAGCAGGAGCAGAAGAGTACTCAGGCAGACCGGGTAGGTACACTGGAAATACTGAGAGCAGGAACAAGCACTGGTACAGGAACACCACAGATGGGCACTGGAGGGGTACCAGAACCCAGTATATAAAGGCCATACTGGGCGGGACAAGCACAGAATAGCCAGTAGGAGTAAAGCACAGTGTAGACTGTCAGAATGTCGCAAGGGGAGCACAGGCACCATGATAGCCCAACCTGTTAACTGCCCCCTCAATAAAGAAACATTGTGCTTTTGATTCCTGTCTGATCTGCTGTGTCTTCAGTTATGGATTGGGTGGCAGGGTTGTCTCCAATGCATTGCCATAAAATGCAGTGAACACAACATCTGCCTGGGTGAAATGTTTGTGGGATGCTACAACATGGGTTCATACACACACACACACACACACACACACACCATTGTCCAAATTCACCTGGCAAACCATCCCTGTTGCCATATAACACAACAGTGTTACATGGCCATGTTGTGTGTTAGAACTGTTCTGAACATACCCCTCATTACAACAACTGGTGCAACACTTAACATTCGTCTGCATCAATTGTTGTGTTTGAAGGGGAAACCAAACAAACAGATATGTGACTTAGCAGGGAAATAACAAGCAGGACAGATGGAACATGCTTCACTATTGACTTTGAATCAAACTCCTATTGTGCAGCTGACTTACTGGTGAACACAATGTACACCCTAGGATCCCAGTGTGTGTGATACACATTGGGATCCTAGGGGGAGCATTATGTTCTCCAGTAAGTCAGTTGCACGATAGGTGTTTGAATCACAGCCTAACTTACTGGATAGCCCAATGATTTTCCTAAGATGTGAATGTGTAGCAAACACATTAAAAACTTAGGCTGGGCATTGGGTTATGTACTAAGTTGTGTTGTTTTTTAACTAAGGTTGTAACACACTTCACCAGTGATAACACTTGTCCACTTGGTCTTGTTGTTTTTTTGATATAGCCCATGTACTGAGATATATCAACCTACAGCAATCTCAGGACATTGATAATATTGAGCAAGACACAAACCGTGGACGTGACATCACTGTGGAAGTAGTGAAGTCCCCTGTATCACCTGCTATCACCACAACACCCATTAGTGTATCATTGTCATCATCCCATTACATGAATACATCACAATGTTCACTCATGGTCAAACAACCAGTGGACTCCTGTGATGTGGGTCATGCCTTCCTATGTATGAGGTATACTCTAGCCCTGAGTATGGTTCATAATTGAGAGATGTCAAATTCAACATTTATTCATACAGACAGACACATACTGAATAGTGATGGTACTCCTTTATTGTGTCTCAAACTATAGTAACACATACATGTGTTTTCTGGGTATATAGCCTATATGCATGACACTTGTATGAGTGCACAAACCGTACATCTGAACTAAATAGGGATACTCTAGTAACACTCTGTGATGAGCAGTCTTACTGTACAGGTCTGATACCTGGGTGGTAGTACACACATGAATTCGTGTCTATATGTGAATGTTCCAGTAGAGGTTGCTGTGAACATCAGGTCACACATTGCATCACCAGCACAATCACTGGAAACACCAAGGGGTGAGCTTCATGGAAGTGTTGTCCAGACTTCAGTCCAGTCACATGGAAACTCCTCTGTTCAAGGATGGATCGTGCTATGGATGCCTGTGGGACAAGAGGACAGGATTTGGAACATGACCCTCGAAGTGTTCATTATGCAACAGCTACAACATCATGATCCTCTTCATCTTTCTCCTTACATGGGGCTACACAAACCATTGCTGTGGAATATGTTGTGTACTGGTCTATGAACCATCATGGGGGATAACTAAGGGGATGTTAACCATCTTTAGGGATATATGCCCCTGACATGGTTACACACATCAACAGATATGTCCTGATAGCTTCCTGACAACAATATATTTGGTCTCCCACTGTCAGAGACAGTCCAAATAAGTTTGGATCATGGAGCTATCAGGACATATTTGTTGATGTGTGTCTTTCTGTCTGGGACACATATCACTGCACACACACACAGGTCAGCATGGTGTCCCTGGAGACGTGATCCACATGTAATGAGCTCAATGTTGTGTAACACACTACCACTGTAGATCCATCCCTCTGCTGCTCTTTTTAGCTCTGGCAAACTACAGGTCCCATGTTCGCTCAAATGTCTCCTTAACCTCTGATGTGATAGAGTGTTATCCGATGCATTGCCTTGGATGAGACTCTCTCACTACAGAGTTACCACGGTTGCTATGGATGTGATCCTAGAAAAACCACTTTAGTTGGTGCCTGGGGAGCCGTGAAATATGTTGCACAAGGTGTTGTACCTTGGTTTCCAGGGTGACATGCATGATATCCTTGGGGTGGCAGTATCAACATGGGCGACAGTGTGTCAGATGTAATCGAAATCTCTAGCCCCAATCTGACTGGTCCATGGAATGGTTGATGGTGGTGGTCCATACTGCAGCTAGTGTCAGGGCTGTGTCACTGATCCTGTGGGGTGAAACAGAAGATGTGTGTTGTGGTGGGTGTGCATGCATGGATTGTGTGCATACATGTATTATACTCACAGCTGAAGTGATCCCTGATCAATATGTGTCTTGTCTGCATCCCTGTTAAGGTTTCCTCACCCTGGTCAATGTCCAGTGGGTCATCAGGTCTGGGTGGGGGCTGTACATCGTTGATGAGTCTGGTGGCTACTGCAATATTATGGAGCATGGCACATGCCATGACAATGTTGCAGACCTTGCCAGGTGCATACTGCAATGCTCCCCCCGCGTGGTCCAGACTTCGGAATCGGGACTTGAGGAGGCCGAAGGTACACTCAATGGCATTGCGAGTTCTGGCATGAGCCTGGTTATATCTTTCCTGGGCATCGGTTTGGGGATTGGCGAGTGGGGTGAGGAGCCATGGTTTGCAGCCATAGCCAGCATCACCTGTGGGAAGCGAGTGACATGGTGAGACAAGGAGCACATGTTGTGTGAATTCTGTTTCATGAGCTGAACGTACTAGCATGTGTGTAAGTGGTGTGATTTGGTATTGTTAACTCACCCAGAAGCCATCCGCCTGTATAGGTCCCATTTTCGAAATCTCTATGCACAGATGAGTTTCTGAGTATATGGGAGTTGTGACAGCTTCCGGGATATTTTGCACAGACATTCATGATGGCCAGGTTGCTGTCACACACCATCTGCACATTCATGGAGTGGAAGTTTTTTCGGATGTCCCTGACGTGATGGTGCTTTGATTCTGACATGGGTGCAATCTATTGCACCCATGACCCTGGGCATGCCTCCCCTTTCATAGAAGCCCTGCTTGAGATGTGTTCACTCCATGTCGGTGGTGGGGAAGTGTATGTACCTACTAGCCTTGCCTTTGAGGGCTGGCAAGACCTGGGCCAGCACCCTGGAGAATGTGGCCTGGGACATGCCAGATGCATAACTCTCTGTCGACTGGAAGGCACCACTTGTCATAAAGTGCATGGCACACAGGAGTTTTTGCAGGCCAGTTAGGGCATGGTTGTGGGTGCATATGGGATCCACCTGATTCTTAATGACCTTGTACAGAGCAATAATGCTGTGCGTCCTCAATCTGTAGCAATCAATGACCTCGTCACCGGTCATTACAAAGAGTGTGACCCTTGGGCGGTATACCCTGGTCCTTGGTGGACATCTATGCATCCTGGGCTGCCCCAGGGGTCCCTGTGGCAGCTGGGGAGAATCCTGTTGCTGCAGCTGTGCATCTGCAGACAGGTGTCCTCCAGGTGGGGATGGGCTCCTGTGTGGCTCATAAGCCAGAGCCTCCTCACTTGCAACAGGTGAAGGCTGTTGATCAGGTGTGCCTGGGGGTTGCTGGTGTTCCCTAGCTCTCTCCCATGCATGCCTTCTCCGCAGTCCTCACAACAATATGTAACCCAACATACTGACTGCGCTCTCTCTCACTCTCTATATATCTCTCTCTATCTCTCTTAAGTGGAAAACAAGCCACAAGTGAGTGTGGTTAGCTGTCCATCTAAGTAGGTGGTGGGGCGTTGTGTACGTGTAGTGATGAGGTGAGTGCTGATGAATGGGAAGGTGTTTGTTTTCCAGGTAAGTGTTTGCAGGTGTGTCTGTGTTTACAAGTGTGCTGTGTTGTGGTTGCTGTGTCCCTGTCATTTGTGGGTGTGGAGCTTTGCGGTGCAGGTTGTGTCTGGATCGTCTGGTGATGTTGCACAGGTGATCTTGTTTTGTGTTGGCAGGTGTCCGTGTTGTGTGCTAACCCCCATTATTCCATGGCATGTTCTGTTGGTGTTTTTTTGTTGGGCCATGTCCATGTGGTGTTGCTTGGTTGTTGTGTTGTGTGCGCCAGTGATCTATGGTGTGTGGACATGTTTTTTGTGTTATTTTGGCATTGCACGGGTTCATTTTCCCATTTGCATTTTTGTGCGGGAAGCAGTTCGTCTGTTTTACCATGTAGCAGGGTTTTTTTATTTGTCCGTTAGATGTCTAACAAAGTGACCGGAGCAGATATGAACCATCAGATCAGAGATAGCCCAACAAAACAATGAAGTGTCAACGGACACTGAACAGGGGTAACAACACCCCAACTGTTACACAGCACACAGAACTAGAGCCAACGGGGTTCAAAAGTGAAGGAAGCACCAAGAATCAAAGAAAATCCTAGACAGGCAAGACTGCCTCCAGGATTTTCCTCCCAAAACTGGCTTCAGCCGATGCCAGCACATCAACACGGTACTGCTCCGTAAAGGTGTGCATAGACAACCAAGTGGCCACCTTGCACAACTGATCACCAGAGGCCTGATTCTTGTAAGCCTAAGAGGCTCCAACCGACCTTGTAGAATGATCCGTGACCCAAAAGGGGACAGGCTTCCTCCTCAGCACGTAAGCCTTATGAATGGTGGACTTGATCCAGGATGTAATAATCACTTTGGAAGCAGGTCTTCCTGCCCTGGGACCCTCAGGAATGACGAACAGTGCATCAGAATGCCTGATAGACTCAGTGCGATGTACATAAAACTTGAGACAACGCACCACGTCTAACAAGTGGAGATCCCTCTCCTTGTCAGAGGTGGGCTCAGGGTAGAAAGAAGGCACCACAATCTCCTGATTGATGTGGAACTCCAAAACCACCTTCAGGAGAAACTCCTGAGAAGTGCGAAGCACCGCCTTGTCCTTGTGAAACACCAAATAGGGTGGTTTACAGGACAGAGCATGTAACTCAGTGACACGGCGAACAGACACAATCGCCAGGAGAAAAGCCATTTTCCACGTCAGCAGGCGTAGAGGAATAGTAGCCAAGGATTCAAATGGAGGGAGCTGAAGAACGCCCAAAACCAAGTTAAGATCCCATGGAGGAGCGGGATTCTTGAAGGCAGGACGACCATGAGCAACACCCTTGAAGAAAACCTTGACGTCAGGAAGGATGGCAATGCGCCTCTGAAAGCAAACAGAGAGGGCAGACGTCTGAACCTTAAGGGAACTCAAACTGAGGCCCTTATCCACACCATCCTGCAAGAAGGCTAGGACCATCGGCAGATCAAATTCCTGAGACAGGTCCTTATCAACACACCAAGACAGAAAACTCGACCCCAGATACGATGGTAGATCTTGGAAGAAACAGGTTTGCGGGCACTGAGCATAATAGCCACCACACCAGAAGAAAAACTTTTCTTATTCAGTATTGAGGATTCAATTTCCAAGCCGTCAAAGTTAGTGGATGAACATCCTCCTTCCTCAGGTAACCCTGTAGAAGAAGATCTGGAGGGCAAGGGAGCCGGATTAACTCCACTACTGACAGATCCAGAAGCTCCGGAAACCAAGCTTGGCGAGGCCAGTACAGAGCAATCAGAATGACTGGACAGCATTCCAGTCGCAATTTCCGTAACACCCTGTGCAACATGGGGAGGGGAGGAAAGATGTAGGCCAGGGGAAATAACCAAGGAATGGATATTGCATCCACCGCCAGGGCTAGAGGGTCCCTCCACCGAGAGCAGAACCTCGGAACCTTCCTGTTGTGTCTTGTCACCATAAGGTCCATGTAAGGAAAACCCCACTTCTGAACAATGAGGGTGAACACCTCTAGGTGCAGCTCCCACTCTCCGCCGTCCACTGTGTGTTTACTGAGGAAGTCCGCCATTACATTGTTAAAACGGTGCCCGTGATTCGTGCTGTTCTGTGTCTGTCACTTGCTGAGTATTCCTGATTGGCTGTCTGCTATTAGCCCTCCTCACACAGCCTTTTTAAACCCAGGTTGAGCACTTCCAGGTTGCCCTTTTGTGGTGTTTCTGACTTCACTTGGCCGGATCTGCATGTCAGGCTTCTGGGCCTGCTGTTCCTGCTGATCCTGCATACCGGTGTTCCAGTGTTCCAATGTTCCTGTATGCTAGTGTTCCGGTGTTCCTGTGTTCCAGCACCTAGCGGGTTAATCTTACTGAGTTCCTGTGTCTCCTGCCTGCCACTTCTCCAGCCGGTTCGCTCTGTACCGGCGGCTCTGGTGGTTCCAGTCATCTGTCAGTGCATCAGTCTCGCCCCGGTGGACTCCCCGTTGGAGTGTAGGGCTCCTGCTCTAGCCCCGTCGCTCCGGCGACATTGTTCTTCTCGCTGCTGCTTGTACATTGTTGGTTCCAGCGTGCGGACGCTGGTTTACTCCATTAAACCTAGTGGCGACATTTACTTTTGGTTCCAGCGTGAGGACGCTGGTTTACTCCATTAAACCTGGTTGCGATATACACTGCTGGTTCCAGCGTGCGGACGCTGGTTTACTCCATTAAACCTGGAGGCGACACTTACTTGCTCACAAATTGAAGTGTGCTCTGGATTAAGAGAACAGTTTGGTCATCCCAGCATTGAAAAAGTGTTTTTGTGTGTTTACAGCCTAACCTGCAGTAAGAAGGTTAAAGGGTTAAAGTGTAAAAGGTTGTGTTTTTTTTCTGGGAGTGTGATTAGTTAATTAAGGGTGGAGTTTGTGAACAATCCCCTGTGTAGACCTGTATAAATCTAGGTACAGGATATTAGAAAAGAAAAGAAAGGTACTTGCCTTATAGGCAAGCCAGCCAATTAACAAATGGAATTTTTTTTTTTTTTTTTTTTTTTAACACTAACCCCCTGAGCGCCAGAGGGGCAAGCAGCGCGCCAACAAATATCACGCTGCGTACCTCCAGCACCCAAAAAGGTCAGAATAGGAAAACTGAAAAGGAAACTGACTGTAACATAACATAAAGGGAACTTACTGTAACATAAAAATAACTTAAAGATGAAGTATGAGTTGAAATGAGTCCAGATGGGAGGACACCGAGCAGAGCACACCATTTAAGGCCCACTGGGAGGTCAAAGATAACATGCTCCCAGTGGCAAGGGCTTGGGTGTACTCTGCTCGGATACGGGAGCGCACAAATGCCCGGAATAAAGCTTCAGGCATCATTGGAACCTCCCCTGACAGCACCTGCTTCCTGGTCACATAAATGGCCATCTTAGCCTGCGCCAGGAGCAGGTTTATGAGGAGGTCCTCAGCCCTACTGGTCCGAGACACTGTGCGCCCAAAAATGAAGAGGTGTGGGGAGAAGTGCAGCCAGAACTGCAGGAGGGGCTGCAGTCGGCTGCAGGTGAAATAGATGTGAAAAACTGACTCGCCCCTGCCACAGAATGGATAGGCGGCAGGGGAGTCCTTGAAACGGGCCAGGTACTCCACCGTGCTCAGTGCACCATGGAGCACTCTCCAACTCAAATCCCCGATGGGTCTGGGCACCAAGGTGGAATAGAGTGCCCACCACCGGGGTCTCTCGCCCACGTCAACCACTCGCCTCCAGATGGTGTCTGGGTGACCAACGAGGGCGAGGAAGTGCACTGTGTGGAGCACGAGGGAATACAGCCTCTTCCTCGGCATGCCACGGAAACATGCCGAGGGTATCACCCCCAACCGGCTTAAGCTGGGGGCTGGAGAAGCCAAGGGGGACTGACGAGGCTTTGGTTGTATGCTTACAGCCGGAGGCCAGGGTTCCACAGGTAGATGTGGCTCTCCGGCCTGTAAGGCCCCGTCAATGAAGGTGCGCGAGTCGGGATGGATGGCAAGCTTAATCTCCTGGAGCAAACGGTACGGAACTCTGGGACGTTGGAAACCCATACGGTGCATAAGCACATCGGGCTCCACCCAGTCCGCCCGTTCATAGTCCAGGAGATCCCCGACTCGGGTCATCCGTGCTTGGCGAAGGCGACAACATATGCTAGGGGCTTCCAACGTCCGAGCCCCCATAGCTGGATTATATAGCAGGGGCTCCGCTAGAATATCTGCCCCCTGCGCTGTGCCCTGCCTTGACACGGCGACCATGCTCCAGGCCTTGAGGGTTTCCCGGTAGTATGCCGGCAGCACTGAGAGGTCGCTCCCAAACCCCTCAGGCTTGATGATGAATAGTTGCCGGTCATACCCCATATTGCTCAACTGGCGATAGAAGCTGGAGGCCAGTGCACACCACTGCAGTGAAGGGTCTGCGTACAGGTATCTCTGCAGGTACTGGAGGCGTAAGGTGTGCACCTGAGTGCGTATACACACCATTCCTTGACCTCCCTCTCCCAGTGGGAGGCACGCCACACCCGCAGAGACCCAGTGCTTCCTCAACCAGAGAAAGTCCAGCAGCATTCTCTGGATTTTGCTGATGAACTCGGGGGTCGGGCTAAGGCAGATCAGCCGGTGCCACAGCTGTGAGGCCACCAGCTGGTTGATCACCAAAGCCCTCCCCCTTAGGGAAAGCACTTTCGCAAGACCCCTCCACAGTCCCATCCGAGAGAGGACTCGTTCCTCTAGTTCTTTCCAGTTTGCAGGGACTGTGGGATTCGCAGTGCACAGGTAGACTCCAAGGTATTTCAAAGCTGTAGCCTCCCACTTGATGTTAAGGAAGGTGGGAGGCAGGGAGTCTACCTGTATGGGACCCTCTAAAAGGCCTGTGCATTTGGACCAGTTGATCTGAGCAGAAGAGGCAGCTGTATAAACCTCTTGGCATTCTTTAGCCCGCTCCAGATCAACTAGGTCTTGGGCCACGAGGAATACATCGTCGGCATATGCTGAAAGGACCACACTCATGTCTGGCTCCTTAAGCACCAGCCCTGTGAGCCTCTTCCTTAAAAGGCATAGGAAGGGCTTGATGGCTAGCGCATATAGGTGTCCAGACAAGGGGCATCCCTGCCGTACTCCTCGTCTAAATACCAGGGGTGCCGTTAGGGACCAGTTGATCTTAATTAAACACTCTGCAGAGGCATACAGCATCTTAAGGTAGCCCACAAAGCATGGGCCAAAGCCATATGCATGCAGAGTAGCTATGAGATATCTGTGATCCCCTCTGTCAAACGCCTTCTCCTGGTCTAGTGAGAGAAGAGCGAGTGACAGACCAGTCCTGCGGGCATAACAGAGCAGATCCCGGACCAGAAAGATATTATCAAAGATGGTCCGGCCCAGGATTGTATAGGACTGGTCTAAGTGGACCACCTCTGCCAGCACGGACCTGAGCCTTAAGGTGACAGCTTTGGCTACGATCTTATAATCTGTGCCGAGCAGCGAGACTGGTCTCCAGTTTTCGATAAGGCGGAGATCCCCCTTCTTGGGCAGCAAGGCCATTACTGCCCGTCGACAGGAAAGGGGCATCTCACCAGTCTCGAGGGCCTCCGTTAGGACCAGTTGGAAATCAGGTCCTAGAGTCTCCCAAAAGAATTGGAAGAACTCTACGGTCAGTCCGTCCAGCCCCGGAGATTTGCCATGGGGCATTAGACTGAGGGCTTCAGAGAGTTCAGCTAGACAGATGGGCTGATCCAGCCTCTCTCTTCCACCCTCTCTGACCGTTGGAAGCCCATCCCATAGCACCTTGCAGGCATCTGGAGAAATGGGATCCGGAGAGTACAGGTTTGCATAGAATCTCCGGGCCCTGTCCCGGATGCTCTCCGGATCCAAACGAGGGGCACCATCCTCCACGAGGAGACAGGTGATATGGCTACGGTTACCCCCCCCTCTTCTCCAGTCCGTATAAGAGGCGCGAGCCGCGATCCATCTCCCAAAGGAATCACAAGCGGCTTCGCACGAAGGCTCCCTTGGCCTGGTGCTGTTCCAGGTGACAGAGAACCTCCTTTCTCTCTACGTATTCGCGCTGCAAGGCTTGATCCCTAGATTCAGCAGCCAGCCTTTGCTCGAGGCCAAGCACCTCCCCCCGTAGTGCCTCAATCTCGGCACTGCGCTGACTGCTCACACCCCTAGTATACTCCTGACACAAGAGTTTCAAGTGCACCTTGCCCACGTCCCACCACTGACTCAGCGTGGCAAAGTCACCCTTGAAACCCCTCCAGTCCGCCCACCTCTCCCGGATCAATGCCGCAAAGCCCTCGTCCTCCAACAAGGTATTTTTGAAGTGCCAATAGGTGGCTTTTGTCGCCGATGACGTGGGCGACAACTTCACGGACACACAGTTGTGGTCTGTGAACGGGGCCAACCTAATGGCACTGGACTGGGCTATCGATCCGGGAGTGGGACACCCTACCATCTCTCACCCTGACATAAGTGAAAGTGTCTGATGCCCCTGGGTGCTGTTCTCGACAGATGTTGACCAGGGAGTAGAGGGTGATGACCTCCCTCAAGGCCGACGTGGATGGTGGATAATACTCTGTCCCGACACGGTCCAGAGCTTCGAGGGTGCAGTTGAAATCACCCCCGATAATCAAACACTCATCCGCATCGACAGTCTCCAGATAGGTCGACAAACTAGCAAAGAACCTCACCCTCTCCGGTCCTGCAGAGGATGCATACACGTTCAGCAGACTAAACGTGCAGCCTAGCTCTCGGACCCGGAGATGCAGCAGGCGGCCTGGGATAACAGCCTTCACACTCAGCACCTCAGGCTGAAAGGACTCTGAGAACAGGGTCACCACTCCACATGACGCCGAAGTGAAGTGGCTAAAGAAAACCCTGCCTCGCCACTCCAGATGCCAGTTGGCTTCAACCTCCGGAGTGGTATGGGTTTCTTGCAGGAAGCTCACAGAGTACCTCCCTTGCTGTAGATAGGAGAGTACCTGGAACCTGCGAAACCCATCCCTACAGCCATTGGTATTAAGGGTGTTGATGCTCAGAGCCATTACTGTGTGTCAGGAAGTGCTTTCTTCCCATCTCCTAGCGAGGCCTGATGGGACAGACACAAATTTAAGAACTTGCGGGCACGGATATGTTCAGCAGACCCGAAGTTCTTGGCCCTATTGCTGACCCTAAGATATTCTCTGAGAGAGTGGATGATTAACGGCAGATCATTCCACCTCTCAAGGGCCAGGTGCACCTTCTTTTTATTTTGTCCTCGAAGGGTGCTCTCAAGGAAAGCTGTTATTTCCTTGGCAGGGATGACAGGGCTAGGTGTAGGTATTGAGGCTGTGGAAGCCTCACTGCCATCCCTGAGCTCCTCCTCACTGAGTACTTTATAAACCCCCTTCTCCTCTAAGGGGGTAAGCCTTCTCAGCTTGATCTTAACACTCACACTTCTAGATGTTATTGAAGTGGGGTCTAATACACCCTTCGCGACCGAACCCTGAGAGGATTCTTGTGCCCCCTTGCTAGTACTAGGGGCACACTCAGGGGTAGCTGGCTGAACGGCGGCAGACGGCTTGCTGACATGGGGAGCTTTGGAGGCCTTATATGCCTCCTCAGCCTTCTCCACCGCCACCTGCGCAGCTTGGATGACGCTAAGGTTGGGGTCAGTGGGTGAAGTTGGAGTAGGGATCTCCGAGGTTGTAGCAGTCTCCTCCACGGTATTAATAGGAGGGACTTCTTGGTCACCCTCCTCCATTACCACTGCCCCTGGTTTATCACCCTCCCCTGGATTTTCCTCTACAGGGTCCTGAATGGGCGTTATGCTTAAGTCTATTGCCTCCAGGAGTGGCACATCCTGGGGAGTTGGTATTACCCCAGTGTCGCCACTGGAGAGTGACCCTGGAGGGAGAGGCTGACTGTGGTCCCCAAAGCTCAGCACCTTAGGGACACTAACTGCCTAGGGGCTTTATTGGGCTTCCCTTCATACATCAGGGGCAAGACAAGCTGCATAGCTATTGGCTGTCTGTCTGCCCCTGTCTCCTCAGGGAGACCCTTATTCCCCTGCACATTCCCCAGACCCTTGGCCACATTATCCCCCGCCAGGTCTTGGGGGAGAGGTGTGTGGTCTGTACCTGGCTGGCTGAGATCAATAGCCAGGTCAGACAATGTCACCACTTGAGGAGGCGATGGATGGCTCCTCTTTTTTACTTTGGAGGGATAGGAGATAAGCTCCTCCCATTCCTCCAGTGTCCCCCTATTGGTCCTATATTTCCTCTTCCTTGGGGCGTCATCCTTAGAAGAGGAGGTGCCGCCGCTCCCCGTGTCCTCTTTAGAGGGCTGAGATCTTTCCTCCCTCCCCTCATCCTCTACACTTGCTGAAGTGTTTATACTTGGGGCGGGGGGGGGGATGGCAACGGGGCAGCGGCAACACAGGGGGTAGTGGTGACACTCTTCTCCTTCCTCCCTTTTGCTGCAGCATCAGAAAAAGCTGCAGCTAATGATGTTTTTGCTGGGGAGGAAGGAGGCATGGAGGCTGCGGTGGTGGGCTTTGGAACAGCCTCCTTATAGCTCTCTGAAGGGGGGGCTTTCCCTTTTGAGGGCCCTGCCACGGTGGTCTTTGCAGGGCTGGGTGCTGTACGTGAGGTGCTTGCTACTGGCACTGGAGCTGGGGCTGATGTTTTAGATCGCTGCCCCTTGGGGCAGCTCTGGCGTGTATGCCCCAGCTCCTTACATGCAAAGCACCTCACTTCCTCTGTGCTGTAAAATATGCGGTACAGCACCCCCTCGAAATGAACCCCAAAGGACCCCTCAATACTTTCTGCACCCCGAGGCAGGAGGACTTGTGCCTGTCTCTTAAAAGAGAGCACATGCCTAAGTGCTCTCTCTTTGCAGCCCAGGGGAATCTTAGTGATGTTAGATTTTAACTCCCCCAGGGCTTGCAAGTGGGGGCGCAGCAAAGGGTCCGGTAGGAAGGGGGGCACATTAGATAGTACAAGTCGTGTGCCCATCCCTTCCAGGGGTTCTACAGGGATATAAGTCCCCCCAGTGTGAGCCCCTTCTGCACCAAAGTATATGCAGCAGCCAGCGTACGTAGAAATAGTACAGCTTTGCCGTACATTTTGCTGGCTGCTACAACTGCAGAGGGGCTCACAACATCAGCTGCAGCCTTAACATATGCCCCTATGCTGTGAACCCCAGACATGATACATCTGACTCCATGCCTCCTAGATAGCTGCTCTCCCCCAGAGTTGGCATGACTGGGGCTGGCACTAACCACCTGTGCAAAAGATCTAGTAATAGTAGGTGCTATAGGGGCAGTGCCAGTAGGAGCAGCCTGAGTAGAGGCAGAGGGAGCCTGAGGTCTGGGGCTTACTGTTTGGGACACAGCAGGGCTACAGCTAGTATTTCCAGGATCCCTTATTCCATCTTTGGGATCCTGAGGCCTCTTTATGCCCTTCCCCATTTTAAATCAAATAAAGAAATAAAATAAAAGGAAGGAAATTTTTTTTTTTATATATTTTTTTTGTTTTGTTTTGTTGTTGTTTTTCAAAGAGAGAGGTGAGAGAGAGGGAGAGGGAGAGATGCAGTGCTATGCACCTGGCACTGGGAGAGTTAACAGAAAAATAGGTGTTTTAAATCTCTGCCCCTCCCAGCTGCTTTAATCTCTCCCTCAGAGACACTTAAATAAAAGAAACTTAAACAAACAAAATAAATTTCCCACCACCCACCAAACCAAAAAGTGTTCAAAAGAAAACAAAACAACTGAAATCAATTTAACTAATTAACTAACCACCAGGAGTGGGGGAAGGGTCAGGGGAGTGCTGCTGGGTTGGAAGCCCTCAGGAGGTGAGCCCTTTTTGGGGAAGAAACTCAAGCCTCCTGGAGCTTTATACTCATACCTGGGAACTCTCCGGTTTTGCCCCGGAGACTCCGGATTTCAGCCTGAATTACCGGGTCTCCGGGGCAATGTGTGGATTACCGGGTGGGCAGAGTTTAAATAGAAACTCTGCCCACTTGTGCTCTGTCCCGCCCGATTCCTCCCACTCCCCACCCTCTTAGAGACTTTTTGCAGGGTTTTGTTTTTTGTTTTTTCTGTCCCGCCCCCCCTCCGCGCCTAAGCCCCGCCCCTTTTATGACGCGAATCGCGTCATTTTCTTCCTATGTCGGAACTGACAGGGTTACCCTCCGGGTAACCCTGTTTCAAAAGTTCCCAAGTATGTTTATACTTAAATAAAACAAATCAAAGGAAATAAACTAAAACAACTTTTCTTCTTAAACAAAAAAGAAAGAGGGAGAGCTGCAGTGCTGTGCACTGGCACTGGGAGGGTTAACAGTAATGAAAGATGTTTAAATTCTTTTCCTCCCAGCTGCTTGCTTCTCTCCCTCAAAAATAAACTTAAATTCAAAAATAAACTTAAACTAACAGAAAATAATCTTCCCCACCACCCACCAAACAAAAGTTTCTCAAAATAAATAAAAGAATCAAATTAAATCAAAGTAGAAAAAAGACCCAGCAGCGGGGGATGGGTCAGTGGTGTGAGCAGGAGAAAGGAGCCCACAGGAAGTGAGCCTTGTTGGGCAAGAAGCTGCTGCTTCCTGGGGCTCAACTTAAAAAGTAGACATGTGCGAATTCATTCGGAGACATTTGGATTTCGTCGAAAATGGGGTCATTCGGAGACATTCGGCCAATCCGAAACTCAAGGGTCATTCGGAAAAAATGATCCGACTCCGAACAGCCCAGGTCCGAAATTCGTCGAAACTTTTGGAAGTTTCGGCAATCGACACATTTCCAAAAGTTTTGACTACTTTTGACCAGGACTTTTTTTGTACTTCCTGTGCGCGCTCAATTACTTTCCCTCCATAATTGTCTCTAGTCCAATTCCATTCTCCGTTTCATGCACTACTTCCCTCTTTTGTCTGTATTCGAATAGCCTTCTTCGTTTCATGATGGGGGTTGGACTAATGACACAGTCACACAGACAGACAGCCTGCATTTCCTCATTGCGTTGTTGGAGCTCAGAGAGAGAAGAGATTAGAGAGTGTACAGTTGTTGTGTAGGCAGGCACGTAGCATTAGGGTAGGCATAGGTAGGCAGCCAGCATTAGTTCCAGTTATTGCCACTGCAAGAGCAAGTAATATTTGTTCCTGTGCAAAATATAAAAAAAATTAGGTATTTGTTCGAATACAGGTCCGTCCCTTACACGGGTCCCAGTGGGTCCATGGACCCAGGCGGCACTTTGACAGGGGCGGCAATTTGCCGTCCCATAGTATGTTTATTTTGTGCTCTTCCGCCAGTTCTGTGTTGCAGGGTGTCCCATCAGTGTGACTGTCAGCAGCCGGGCAGCCCTATGCTCACTCAGTGGAGATGCCTGTTGGCTGCTTCAGTGACGTGAATTATGTGATAGTGAAACATTATGCCTATTTTGTATTGTTTATCGCCCACCTAAAGTCAAGACTTGAATAAATAAGTCTACCGTCCCAGATTTGCTAGAGAGGTTTTACAAATACAGGAGGGTGCCCCCTGTACGAAATGAGTCTAAACATTTGGGATCCCTAGTATGAGTGCACAACAGTGCATGATGTGTCCTGAACAGGATTGCTGTGAGGTGTCTCCACCCAGAAGGTGCTGTCCGGGCTGAGCTTCAACATTGTGACGAGTGACCAACTAAGAGCACCGTGCCAGACTTAATCTGCAGCCATAGCATCACCCCCTCCTACTCTCCGGGTCCCGCTGACTGGCAATAACAGGTGAGTCACTAAGAGATCTGAAGCCTTTCTGGAAGTCCTTTCACTTGGAAAGGGGCTAGTATTACTTGTGGGAGTTGCCTCGTGTGTAAATAATTTCTAGGTGGGAGATGAATGTGCATCACTTATGTGTTTCCTAACAGTAGTTAGAATACAACTCCCATCATCCCCTGATTATGACGTTGGGAAATGCCCAGCAATTACCATAGAGCCCTGTATTGCACACTCACGGAAAACGGTGATATTGCTATACTAAGACAATGCTGTGGACCCCTCTTCAGAATAGATGTCAAGCATTTTTTTTTATTTCTCTCCTGTGTTGCAGTTTGTTCACAACAGAATGTCTCAGTTTTTCTTTTTAACACATTGCATCTATCACATTACAATCATTGATGTTTATTCTTGATGTAGTATGAAACACTACAATGTATATACACATAGAGTTATCTGATATGAGGGGAAATCAGGATAGGAAAACGAGAGAGAGGAATTTGGGTTTTAAAAGGGTAGGAGGCTGGTACCAGAAAATGAAACCTTAATCTTTACCCATGTACTAACATAGAATGTGACATGTAGTTTGTCCATGTTCGAGTCGACCACTTATGTTGAGTAGGATGTGACAGGCATGGGTTTTCGATGTTCGAGCATATGCTATATTGAAGGACAGGCATGGGGTTTCGATGTTCGAACATATGCTATATTGAAGGACAGGCATGGGATTTCGATGTTCGAACATGCTAAATTGAATGACAGGCATGGGTTCTCGATGTTCGAAGTTTGCATTGTGACTGGCATCCCATGCTGGAGTAGAGGTGACATGCACAGACTGGCAATGTACGACAATGTCCGTTTTTGGGATGGATCTTTTTCTAAATGCACACCCTGTCTGCAAAGAATGATAGCAGCGTGCACGGAGGCGCACTGCTATAATTTAACCCATGTTAAATTCGGGCGAATAATTCGGAATGGATCAGAATTTCGTCTGAATCGAATAGGCCCGGTCCGAAATTAGGATCATCCGAATCGAAAAAAAAAATTCGTCCGAATTCGAATTTTACCGAAAATTTTGCCCGTGCACAAGTCTATTAAAAAGTGCAAGAATCAACTACAAATTCACCCAATTTTCCCCAAAAAGAAATAAAACCTAACTAAACTCTTATTCAACTAAACTAACTAAAAAGAATCACAAAAGAAAAGAAAACTCCCCTCAAAGAGGCCTTTTCAGAGAGCTTCCTAACACACAACCTCTCTCCTACAACCTCAGTCAAAAGCTAGGGACAGGCCTCACAGAGCTTGCTCACAAATAGAGCGTGCTCTTTCCTAAGTGCTCTGGAATAAGTGTGCAGTTGGTGAAACACAGCAGTTAGTGCAACACAGGAGTTAGAGGAACACAGGTAAATTAATTGTTTACATTTTGTAAGAACTCACAAGTTTGGAGATCTCACTCAGTGCACATCCTGCCATATGTATGCATGCTTGGAACAGCATTTCCAGGGTCCATACCGCTGTTGCAAATGTGAGCAAGTGGCCCTTATAGAAGCTCAGATTGGAGCTCTAGAGAGTCATATTACAACACTGAGAGACATTGACAACCTTGAGAGGAGTCTCTTGCTAACTGAGCAGAGTCTAACTGGGTAACCTAGCAAAGAGGGAGGAGATCAGCTAGAAGGAAACCAGGCACATAGCTGGGTGACAGTTAGAAGTGGTTGCAGTGGGGGAGGGAAGAGGAAGAGGGCAGCCAGTCCTGAGTTTTTCCATCCAAACAAATTTGCTTATTTAAGTGAAGATGTTGGGGAGGCAAACCCAGAGGTGGAATTGCTGGAGAAGACTGTTTTCCCTAACAGCCGGGAGAACAGCTCCTCTAGGGATCCAGAGGAAAGTAAAGCCTAGGCAGGTTGTGGTGGTAGGGGACTCCATTATTAGGAGAACAGATAGGGTAATCTGTGGCTCTGATCGCGGCAACCGAATGGTTTGCTGTCTCCCGGGTGCCCGGGTTCAGCATGTTGCAGACAGGGTGGACAGATTATTGGGAGGGGCTGGAGAGGATCCACCTGTCTTGGTGCATATTGGTACCAATGACAAAGTAAGAGGAAGGTGGAGAGTCCTAAAAGGTAATTTTAGGGATTTAGGCAGTAAGATTAGGAACTGGACCTCCAAGGTAGTATTCTCAGAGATACTACCTGTGCCATGCGCTACGCCAGAGAGACAGCGGGAGATTAGGGAGCTCAATGCATGGCTGAAGTCTTGGTGTAAGAAGGAGGGCTTTGGATTTTTAGAGCACTGGGCTGATTTTGCTTTGGGTTACAATATCTATAGCAGGGATGGATTGCACCTGAATGCAAGAGGGTCTCAAGTGCTTGGGGAGAGGATTACTAGACGGTTGGAGGAGATTTTAAACTAGGAAGGGTGGGGAGGGGCCAATAAATACTGGGATAGATAGTATAGAAAGGGAAGGCGATATAGTCAATAACCAGGTGGGAGGATCTGGGGGCGGGGTTAGTACAGATGATAGGAAGAAGCATATAAACTACATCAAAACTAAATCACAAATGGAACACAGCAGTGGCATAAATTGTATGCTTGCAAATGCCAGAAGTTTAACTGGTAAAATAGGGGAACTGGAGCTGGTAGCTGAAATTGAAAACTATGACTTGATAGGCATAACAGAAACATGGTGGGATGACACACATGATTGGTCAATCAATTTGGAGGGCTACATGTTATTTAGAAAAGATAGGTCAAACGAAAGAGGTGGTGGGGTCTGTCTGTATGTCAAACCAGCATTATTGCCTCAATTGCGGGAAGATATATGTGATGACAGTAGTGAACATGTGGAAACCCTGTGGGTTGAAATAATCACTGGGGGTAAAACTGCCCAGAAAATATTAGTGGGTATTTGTTATAAACCACCAAACATTGGTGACCTTGAAGATTCAAAGCTATTAATGCAAATAGAAAAGGCTTCTCAATTAGGGAGAACTATAATTATGGGGGATTTTAATTATCCAGAAATAGACTGGAAAAATGGAACATCTTATTCTGCTAAAAACAGCAAGTTTCTGAACTTGTTGAATGACAATTTTTTGTCACAACTAGTGCAGACCTCAACCAGAGGGAATGCATGTTTGGATTTGGTAATAACTGACAATGAAGAACTTATCTCTAACATCCAAGTTAGGGAGCACTTGGGGAATAGTGACCATAACATGGTATCTTTTGAGATTAATTCAAAAAAGCAATTTGGTATGGGTTCCACCAAAACACTGAATTTTAAAACGGCCAACTTTAGCAGATTTAATGCATCCCTTGGTCTTGTTGACTGGGATAAAATATTTTCAGGAAAAAACACAGAAGGTAAGTGGAATGCCTTCAAAATAACATTGCAAAAATACATATATAAATTTATCCCTGTAGGAAACAAATACAAAAGAAGCAAATTAAAACCAATGTGGCTAACCAGTAAAGTAATTCATGAAATAAATAACAAGAAAGCGGCATTTAAACATTACAAAGCTGAGGGATCAGCAGAGGCATTTGCAGAATACAAAAATGTCAACAAAAACTGTAAAAAGGCTATTAAATTAGCTAGACTGGAGAATGAAAAAAATATTGCTAAGGAAAGCAAAAGCAACCCAAAAAAATTCTTTAAATACATTAATGGCAAAAAATTAAAGTCTGATAATATTGGGTCCTTGTTATCTGAAACGGGTGAGATGGTCAAAGGGGACAGAGAGAAGGCAGATATTTTAAATAATTTCTTTTCTTCTGTTTTTACCAAGGAAGACCCAATGGACAAGAATGTGCAAGCTACTTTTACAGAACAGTCACAGCAAGCATGGGACTGGCTAACACAAGAAAAGGTGTTAAAACAATTGAATAGTGTTAAGGTAGACAAAGCTCCGGGGCCACATGATATACACCCACGGGTACTTAAAGAGCTAAGCCAGACCCTGGCCAGACCGTTATATTTGATTTTCAGGGATTCATTTATTTCAGGTATGGTGCCCATGGATTGGCGTAAAGCTGATGTGGTGCCCATATTTAAAAAGGGATCAAAGTCACAGCCAGGAAATTACAGACCTGTAAGCTTGACATCTGTGGTAGGGAAGCTGTTTGAAAGGTTGCTAAGGGAATATATTCAAGAATTCTGCTGGAACAGGAATATCATTAGCAATAGCCAACATGGCTTTGTGAAAGACAGGTCTTGTCAAACGAACTTGATCGCATTTTATGAAAAAGTGAGTAATAATATAGATGAGGGAGCGGCAGTTGATGTGATCTATTTAGACTTTGCCAAGGCATTTGATACAGTTCCACACAAGAGGTTACTGTACAAATTGAATGAAATAGGCCTAGGGGAAAATGTTTGTGTGTGGATCGGAAATTGGCTGAAAGATAGAATGCAAAGAGTGGTAGTAAATGGCAAGTTCTCCAGTTGGATAAAAGTGATAAGTGGAGTACCTCAGGGATCTGTCCTGGGTCCTCTTCTTTTTAATTTGTTTATTAATGACCTGCCAGAGGGCATAGGGAGCCATGTATCAGTGTTTGCCGATAACACAAAATTAAGTAAGGTAATAAAGTCTGAACTGGATGTGTCTTCATTACAAGAGGATTTGGACAAATTGAGTAACTGGGCAGGTAAATGGCAAATGAGATTCAGTATAGACAAGTGTAAAGTTATGCATTTTGGGTATAATAATAAAAATGCAACATTTAGTTTAAATGGTGTTTCTCTGGGGAAATCTACTAATGAAAAGGATTTGGGAGTAATGGTAGACAATAGACTTAGCTGTAGCGTGCAGTGCCAGCTGGCAGCTGCAACGGCCAATAAAATATTGGCATGTATTAAAGGGGTATTGACTCCAGGGAGGAAGATATAATTATGCCTCTTTACAGGGCCATGGTAAGACCCCACCTAGAATATGCTGTTCAATTCTGGGTGCCCTTTCTGAAAAAGGACATTATGGAACTAGAGAGCGTGCAGAGGAGGGCCACAAAACTAGTAAGGGGAATGGAAAGTTTTAGTTATGAAGAGAGGCTAGAAAAATTAAACTTGTAAACACTAGAGAAACTGCGTCTTAGAGGCGATATGATAACACTATATAAGTATGTTCAAGGCCCATATAAAGGGCTCTCCAAAGACCTGTTCATTAACAGAACAGTACACAGGACAAGGGGCCACCCGCTTAGACTTGAGGAAAGGAGATTTAATCTACAACAGCGGAAGGGTTTCTTTACAGTAAGGACAATAAAGGTATGGAATTCACTTCCTGAGGAGGTGGTGCTATCAAATACATTAGATGCCTTTAAAAGGGGCCTGGATACTTATTTAAAAGAGCATAACATAGAGGGCTATGTACGTTAATATTGGGATTAATATTTAGTTAGGGCTTGTTGATCCAGGGAGAAATCTCTTCTTTTGGATCAACGATGGTAAACAGGAATAGGAAAAGGGTTGAACTAGAGGGACGCAAGTCTTTTTTCAACCTAAATTACTATGTTACTATGTTACTATGTTACTTACTGTTGGTTCCAGCGTGAGGACACTGGTTTACTCCATTAAACCTTGTTGCGATATACACTGTTGGTTCCAGCGTGCGGGCGCTGGTTTACTCCATTTAACCTGGTGGCGACATTTACTGTTGGTTCCAGCGTGTGGACGCTGGTTTACTCCATTAAACCTGGTGGCGATACTCTGTTGGTCCCAGCGTGCGGACGCTGGTTTACTCCATTAACCTGGTGGCGATACTCTGTTGGTTCCAGCGTGCGGATGCTGGTTTACTCCATTAAAACCTGGTGGCGACATTTACTGTTGGTCTCAGTGTGAGGATGCTGGTTTACTCCATTAAGCCTGGTTGCGATATCACTGTTGGTTCCAGCGTGCGGACGCTGGTTTACTCCATTTAACCTGGTGGCGACATTTACTGTTGGTTCCAGCGTGTGGACGCTGGTTTACTCCATTAAACCTGGTGGCGATACTCTGTTGGTCCCAGCGTGCGGACGCTGGTTTACTCCATTAACCTGGTGGCGATACTCTGTTGGTTCCAGCGTGCGGATGCTGGTTTACTCCATTAACCGGGTGGCGATATTTATTGTTGGTCCCAACGTGCAGACGTTGGTTTGCTCCTGATCTATCCAGTACTGAGGCTAGGTCGCTGTACACTCCTATGCAGTCGTCCGATTTTCCCTGGCAATAGACTTCTGCTGAGTAAGACCTTAGTTCCTATTCCTCTCTGCTGTCATAGTCATCTGACAGCTGGTCTACTCGCTCAGGCTGCCCTGCCCGGTATTGGTAAGGCCGGTAGAACCTTTGTCGTTACCATCCTTAAAGTTGCATTACCAGGTATTGGCAGGGCCGGTAGAGTCTACTACAGTGTTCCTCAGGCTGCCCTGCCAGGTATTGGTAAGGCCGGTAGAACCTTGTACATTACCATCTTTAAGGTTGCCTTACCCGGTATTGGCAGGGCCGGTAGAGCCTACACTCAGTACTCCTTTGGGCTGCTTTGCCCGGTATTGGTAAGGCCGGTAGAACCGGTATATGCCGTGAGGGTTGCCTTACCCGGAAAAGGCAAGGCCGGTAGAGCCTGTTATTGCTGCTGTCACTTGGGTTGCCTTGCCCGGTATTTTAGGCAAGGCCGGTAGAACCTATTGTATGGACTATTATTGTTGTATTGTTATGTATGTTTCTCTATGGGGATTGCTTTAACTTTTCAATAAAGTTACGTTTTTACTAAACCTTACGTCTGAGAGTATTTAAAAACCGTGACAATTGTCTACGCCAGGAATGTGCGTTTCGTCTATGGCAGGAACGTGTTCTTCTGCCCAGGACAAAATATCCTTGACCTCTAACCAAGCGGCGAGACTTCTTGTTCCACCCTGCTTGTTGATGTAAGCCACGGCCGTGGTGTTGTCAGACTGTACCCGGACTGAACAGTCCTCCAGCTGAGATGTCCATTGACGAAGGGCATGAAATATCGCCCGAAGCTCCAACACATTGATGGGAAGGAGAGATTCCTCCGGAGACCACCGACCCTGAGCACTCAGGCGACCCAGGACCGCTCCCCAGCTGGAGAGGCTAGCATCCATCATCACCGTGGTCCAGAAGGATATCAGGAAGGACTTGCCTTTCAGCAGATCGGAGCGGTCGAGCCACCATGACAAACTCAGTTCCACATGAAGAGGGAGGGACACTGGCATCTTCAGAAGGTCTGGAAGACACCTGCACACCTGGATCACAAACCTCTGGAGTTCCCTGGTGTGCACCATGGCAAACGGGACCGGTTCTGTGGTGGAGATGAATTTCCCCACTAGAGAGGACAGCTTCTTGGCTGGAACTGGATTTTAAGCCAGAACCGCAGACACACTGTGGACAATCTGGTGAGCTACCTCTTCTGTGAGAAAAACCATGCTCTGGGATGGGACAAGATTTGACTTGTTAATGTTGATGAGCCACCCATGATGGGTGAGAGTGTGAATGCATTGCTGAACCTGCTGATGAAGAAGTTCCGCAGAGGGGGCTTTCAGAAGCAAGTCGTCCATGTATGGAGTAACTCTGATGCCGTCCTGGTGGAGTATGAGCACTAAGGATCCCAGGACACGGTTGAAAACTTGAGGAGCTGTAGTTAGACCAAAGGGAAGAGCTGAAAACTGAAAATGCCATTTGTCGCCGGC
The DNA here is from genome assembly GCA_037306005.1 of Rhinophrynus dorsalis. Classification (NCBI taxonomy): domain Eukaryota; kingdom Metazoa; phylum Chordata; class Amphibia; order Anura; family Rhinophrynidae; genus Rhinophrynus; species Rhinophrynus dorsalis. The sequence continues at coordinate 79,373,856 of CM074727.1, forward strand.
AAATCGGAGATATTGCCGGCTCTATGGATGAATGGCAATGTGTAAATACGAGTCCTGAAGATCCAGGGATGCAAGGAATTCCTCCAGGGACATAGCAGCAATCACCATCCATAGAGACTCCTGACGATAACAAGTCCAGATCACAAACGAATTGAGATCCTTTAAATCCAAAATGGGACAACAACCACTCTCCTTCTTGGGGACCACAAAGAGGTTTGAGTAAAAACCCATACCTCTGTCCTGAACTGGAACCGGCTCTAGAACATCCTGCCTTCTACCAAACCGAGGAAGCCTGGAGCAGACAGGGCTCATAGACATTTGACCGTTTTTAGATTAGAGTTAGACAACAAAACTGAAGAAGCCTGGAGCAGGCAGGACTCATAGACATACAACTTTTCTTCGATTACAGTTAGACTAAAAAACTGTGGAAGCCTGGAACCAGAAGCACTCATAGACGTATATCTTTTCTTAGATTAGAGTTAGACTACAAATCTGCTGTAGTCGGAGGCTAACAGGACTCATAGACATTCGACTGTTCTTAGATTAGAGTTAGACTACAAAACTGAGGAAGCCTGGAGCAGGCAGGACTTCGTAGGTAGACATATGACTTTTCTTAGATTAGAGTTAGATTACAAAACAGAGGAAGCCTGGAGCTGGCAGGGCTCTTAGACATATGACTTTTCTTAGATTGGAGTTAGACTAGAAAACTGAGGCAGCCTGGAGCAGGCAGGACTCATAGACATTTGACTTTTCTTAGATTAGAGTTAGAATACAAAACTGCAGAAACCTGGATCAGGCAGGACTAATAGAAACATAGAACCGTAGAATTTGACGGCAGATAAGAACCATTCAGCCCATCTAGTCTGCCCAATTTCCTACTGTAAAAAAAAAAAAAAACACACAACCTCAAACCTTTTTTGGTCCTTGGTCTTTTCTTATGTTAAGGACCGCCTTATGCCTATCCCATGCATGCTTAAATTCTGTCACTGTATTGACATCTACCACTTCTGCTGGTAGTCTATTCCACTTGTCTACTACCCACTCAGTGAAGTAAAACTTTCTTACATTACATTTAAACCTGTGTCCCTCTAGTCCCTCTAATAGACATATGACTTTTCTTATATTACAGTTAGAATACAAAAGTGAAGAAGCCTGGAGCAGGCAGGACTCATAGACATAAAACTTTTCTTAGTTTAGAGTTAGACTACAAAACTGCTGAAGCCTGAAGCAGGGAGGACTCATAGACTTACAACTTTTCTTAGTTTAAAGTTAGACTACAAAAATGAGGAAGCCTGGAGCAGGCAGGACTCATAGACATAAGACTTTTTTTAGATTAGACTTAGACTACCAAACTGAGGAAGCCTGGAGTAGGCAGGGCTCATAGACATTTGACCTTTTTTAGATTAGAGTTATACTATAAAACTGAAGAAGCCTGGAGTAGGCAGGACTCATAGACATACAACTTTTCTCAGATTAGAGTTAAACAACAAAACTCTTGAAGCCTGAAGTACGCAGGACTCATAGACATATGACTTTTCTTAGATTAGAATTAGACTATAAAACTATGGAAGCCTGGAGCCAGAAGTACTCATAAACATATAGTTTTTCTTAGATTAGAGTTAGACTACAAGTCTGCGGAAGCCTGGAGCAAACAGGACTCATAGACATTCGACTTTTCTTAGATTAGAGTTAGACTACAAAACTGAGGAAGCCTGGAGGAGGCAGGACTTCGTAGGTAGACATACAACTTTTCTTAGATTAGTTAGACTACAAAACTGAGGATACCTGGAGCAGGTAGGACTCATAGACATATGACTTTTCTTAGATTAGAGTTATAATACAAAACTGCGGAAGCCTGGAGCAGGCAGGACTCATAGACCTACGATTTTTCTTAGATTTGAGTTAGACTACAAAACTGAGGAAGCCTGGAGCAGTCAGGACTCATAGACATATGACTTTTCTTAGATTAGAGTTAGAATACAAAACTTCGGAATCCTGGATCAGGCAGGACTAATAGATATATAACTTTTCTTATATTACAGTTAGACTACAAAAATGAAGAAGCCTGGAGCAGGCAGGACATAATATGTAGACATACGACTTTTCTTAGAATAGAGTTAGACTACAAAACTGAGTAGCCTTGATCCGGAAGGACTCATAGACATACAACTTTTATTAGATTAGAGTTAGACTACAAAACTGCGGAAGTCTGGAGCAGACTGGACTCATAGACATACAACTTTTCTTAGATTATAGTTAGACTACAAAACTGAGGAAGCCTGCAGCAGGTAGGACTCATAGACATATGACTTTTCTTAAATTAGAGCTAGACTAGAAAACGTCTGAAGCCTGAAGCAAGCAGGACTCATAGACATACGACTTTTCTTACATAAGAGTTACAAAACTGAGATAACCTGGAGCAGGAATGACTCATAAACATATGATTTTTTTTTAATTAGACTTAGACTACAAACCTGGGTAAGTATATAGCAGACAGGTCTCATAGACATATGACTTTTCTTAGATTAGACTTAGACTACAAAACTGAAGAGGCCTGGAGCAGGCGTACATAGACATATGACTTTTCTGAGATTAGAGTAAGAATTCAAAACTGAGGAAGCCTGGAGCCAGACAGACTCATAGACATATGACTTTTCTTACATTAGAGTTAGGTACAAAACTGCAGAAGTCTGGAGTAGTCAGGACTCATAGACATATGACTTTTCTTAGATTACAGTTAGACCACAAAACTAAAGAAGCCTGGGTCAGGCAGGACTCAGTAGGTAGACATATGACTTTTCTTAGATTAGAGTTAGACTACAAAACTGAGGAAGCCTGGAATAGGCAGGGCTCATAGACATGCAACCTTTCTTAGATTAGAGTTAGACTACAAAACTGAGGAAGCCTGTAGCTGGCTGCTCTCATAGATATACACGTTTTCTTAGATTAGAGTTAGACTACAAAACTAATGAATCCTGGAGCAGACAGGACTCAGAGACATTTGACTTTTCTTAGATTAGAGGAAGACAACAAAACTGAGGATGTCTGGAGCAGGCAGTCTCATTGACATACGACTTTTTTTAGATTAGAGTTAGACTACAACACTGCAGAAGCCCGGTGCAGGCAGGACTCATAGACATACGACTTTTCTTAGATTAGAGTTAGACTACAAAACTGAGGAAGCCTGGAGCAGGCAGGACTTAGAGACATACAACTTTTCTTAGATTAAAGTTTGACTACAAAACTGAGGACGCCTGGAGCAGGCAGGACTCATAGACATATGACTTTTCTTAGATTAGAGTTAGAATACAAAACTGCAGAATCCTGGATCAGGCAGGACTAATAGACATATGACTTTTCTTATATTACAGTTAGACTACAAAACTGATGAAGCCTGGAGCAGGCAGGACATAATATGTAGACATACAACTTTTCTTAGATTAGAGTTAGACTACAAAACTAATGAATCCTGAAGCAGACACGACTCATAGACATCTGACTTTTCTTAGATTAGAGGTAGACTACAAAACTGAGGATGTCTGGAGCAGGCAGGTCTCATTGACATAAGAATTTTATTGGATTAGAGTTAGACTACAACACTGCAGAAGCACGGTGCAGGCAGGACTCATAGACATACGACTTTTCTTAGATTAGAGTTAGACTACAAAACTGAGGAAGCCTGGAATAGGCAGGGCTCATAGACATACAACCTTTCTTAGATTTGAGTTAGACTACAGAACTGAGGAAGCCTGTAGCTGGCAGCTCTCAGAGATATACATGTTTTCTTAGATTAGAGTTAGACTACAATACTAATGAATCCTGAAGCAGACAGGACTCATAGACATCTGACTTTTCTTAGATTAGAGGTAGACTACAAAACTGAGGAAGCCTGGAGCCAGACAGAGTCATAGACATATGACTTTTCTTAGATTAGAGTTAGGTACAAAACTGCGGAAGTCTGGAGTCGGCAGGACTCATAGACATATGACTTTTCGTAGATTACAGTTAGACCACAAAACTGAAGAAGCCTGGGTTAGGCAGGACTCAGTAGGTAGACATATGACTTTTCTTAGATTAGAGTTAGACTACAAAACTGAGGAAGCATGGAATAGGCAGGGCTCATAGACATGCAACCTTTCTTAGATTAGAGTTAGACTACCGAACTGAGGAAGCCTGTAGCTGGCAGCTCTCAGAGATATACATGTTTTCTTAGTATAGAATTGGACTACAAAACTAATGAATCCTGAAGCAGACACGACTCATAGACATCTGACTTTTCTTAGATTAGAGGTAGACTACAAAACTGAGGATGTCTGGAGCAGGCAGGTCTCATTGACATTAGAATTTTATTGGATTAGAGTTAGACTACAACACTGCAGAAGCACGGTGCAGGCAGGACTCATAGACATACGACTTTTCTTAGATTAGAGTTAGACTACAAAACTGAGGAAGCCTGGAATAGGCAGGGCTCATAGACATACAACCTTTCTTAGATTAGAGTTAGATTACAAAACTGAGGAAGCCTTTAGCTGGCTGCTCTCATAGATATACACGTTTTATTAGATTAGAGTTAGACTATAAAACTAATGAATCCTGGAGCAGACAGGACTCATAGACATTTGACTTTTCTTAAATTAGAGGTAGACTACAAAACTGAAGATGTCTGGAGCAGGCAGGTCTCATTGACATACGACTTGTCTTAGATTAGAGTTAGACAACAACACTGCGGAAGCCATGTGCAGGCAGGACTCATAGACATATGACTTTTCTTAGATTAGCATTAGACTACAAAACTGAGGAGGCCTGGGCAGGCAGGACTCAGAGACATACAACTTTTCTTAGATTAGAGTTTGACTACAACACAGCGGAAGCCTGGTGCAGGCAGGAATCATAGACATATGACTTCACATAGATTAGAGATAGACTACAAGCCTGAAGAAGTCTAGAGCAGGCAGGATATACAACTTTTCTTAGATTAGAGTTAGACTACAAAACTGTGGAAGACTGGATACGGATGGACTCATAGACATATAGCTTTTCTTAGATTAGAGTTAGACTACAAACCTGCGGAAGTCTGGAGTAAACAGGACTCATAGAGATTTGAATTTTCTTAAATCGGTAGGTAGACATACGACTTTTCTTAGATTGGAGTTAGACTACAAAACTGAGGATGCATGGAGCAGGCAGGACTCAAAGACATATGACTTTTCTTAGATTAGAGTTAGACTACAAAACTGAAGAAGCCTGGAGCAGTCAGTACTCAGTAAATAGACATACGACTTTTCTTAGATTAGAATTAGACTACAAAACTGCGGAAGCCTGGAGTAGGCAGGTCTCTTAGACATATGATTTTTCTTAGATTAGAGTTTGACTACAAACTCTACTGAGGAACTGAGGAAGCCTGGAGAAGACAGGACTTATAGACATACGACTTTTCTTAGAGTAGAGATAGACTAGAAAACTGCTGAACCCTGAAGAAGGCAGGACTCATAGACATACAATTTTCTTAGTTTAGAGTTAGACTAGAAAACCGTGAAAGCCAGGAGGAGGCAGGACTCATAGACATAAGACTTTTATTAGATTAGACTTAGACTACCAAACTGAGGAAGCCTGGAGCAGGCAGGGCTCATAGACATTTGACGTTTTTTTTTATTCGAGTTAGACTATAAAACTGTGGAAGCCTGGAGCCGTAAGCACTCATAGACATATATCTTTTCTTATATTAGAGTTAGACTACAAACCTGTGAAAGTGTGGAGCAAAAAGGACTCATAGACATTCAACTTTTCTTAGATTACAGTTAGACTACAAAACTGAGGAAGCCTGGAGCAGGCAGGACTTTGTAGGCAGACATACGACTTTTCTTAGATTAGAGTTAGACTACAAAACTGAGGAAGCCTGGAGCTGGCAGGGCTCTTAGACATTCAACTTTTCTTAGATTGGAGTTAGACTAGAAACCTGAGGAAGCCTGGAGCAGGCAGGACCCAGTACATAGACAGAATACAAAACTGCGGAAGCCTGGAGCAGGCAGGACTCATAGACATACTTCTTTTCCTAGATTAGAGTTTGACTACAAAACTGCAGAAGTCTGGAGAAGGCAGGACTGATAGACATATATCTCTTCTTAAATTAGAGTTAGATTGAGGAAGCCTAGAGCGGTCAGGACTTATAGACATACATCTTTTCTTAGTTTAGAGTTAGACTACAAAACTGAGGAAGCCTGGAGCAGGTAGGACTCATAGACATATGACTTTACTTAGATTAGAATTAGACTACAAAAGTGAGGAAGCCTGGAGCAGACAGGATTCATAGACATATGCCTTTTCTATTTTTAGAGTTAGACCACAAAAGTGAGGAAGCTTGGAGCAGGCAGGGCTCATAGACTTAGACTTAGACTACAAAACTGAAGAATTCTGAAGCAGGCAGGACTCATAGACATACGACTTTACTTAGATTAGAATTAGACTGCAAAACTGAGGAAGACTAGAACAGGCAGGATTCATAGACACACGGCTTTTCTTTGTTTAGAGTTAGACTACAAAAGTGAGGAAGCTTGGAGCAGGCAGGGCTCATAGTCATACGACTTTACTTAGATTAGAACTAGACTGCAAAACTGAGGAAGCCTGCAGCAGACAGGACTCATGGACATACTACTTTTCTTAGATTAGAGTTAGACTACAAAACTGAGGAAGTCTTAATCCGGTAGGACTCATAGACAAAAGACATTTCTTAGATTAGAGTTAGTCTGCAAAACTGCAGAAGCCTGGAGCAGGCAGGACTTTGTAGGTAGACATATGACTTTTCTTAGATTAGAGTTAGACTACAAAACTGAGGAAGCCTGGAGCTGGCAGGGCTCTTAGACATATGACTTTTCTTAGATTGGAGTTAGACTAGAAAACTGAGGCAGCCTGGAGCAGGCAGGACTCATAGACATATGACTTTTCTTAGATTAGAGTTAGAATACAAAACTGCAGAAACATGGGTCAGGCAGGACTCAGTAGGTAGACATATGACTTTTCTTAGATTAGAGTTAGACTACAAAACTGAGGAAGCATGGAATAGGCAGGGCTCATAGACATGCAACCTTTCTTAGATTAGAGTTAGACTACCGAACTGAGGAAGCCTGTAGCTGGCAGCTCTCAGAGATATACATGTTTTCTTAGTATAGAGTTGGACTACAAAACTAATGAATCCTGAAGCAGACACGACTCATAGACATCTGACTTTTCTTAGATTAGAGGTAGACTACAAAACTGAGGATGTCTGGAGCAGGCAGGTCTCATTGACATAAGAATTTTATTGGATTAGAGTTAGACTACAACACTGCAGAAGCACGGTGCAGGCAGGACTCATAGACATACGACTTTTCTTAGATTAGAGTTAGACTACAAAACTGAGGAAGCCTGGAATAGGCAGGGCTCATAGACATACAACCTTTCTTTGATTTGAGTTAGACTACAGAACTGAGGAAGCCTGTAGCTGGCAGCTCTCAGAGATATACACGTTTTCTTAGATCAGAGTTAGACTACAAAACTAATGAATCCTGAAGCAGACAGGAGTCATAGACATCTGACTTTTCTTCGATTAGAGGTAGACTACAAAACTGAGGATGTCTGGAGCAGGCAGGTCTCATTGACATAAGAATTTTATTGGATTAGAGTTAGACTACAACACTGCAGAAGCCCGGTGCAGGCAGGACTCATAGACATACGACTTTTCTTAGATTAGAGTTAGACTACAAAACTGAGGAAGCCTGGAATAGGCAGGGCTCATAGACATACAACCTTTCTTAGACTTTTCTTAGATTGGAGTTAGACTAGAAAACTGAGGCAGCCTGGAGCAGGCAGGACTCATAGACATATGACTTTTCTTAGATTAGAGTTAGAATACAAAACTGCAGAAACATGGGTCAGGCAGGACTAATAGAATCATAGAAACATAGACATATGAATTTTCTTAGATTAGAGTTAGAGTACCAAACTGAGGAAGCCTGGAGCAGGCAGGACTCATAGACATATGAGTTTTCTTAGATTAAAGTTTGACTACAAAACTGAAGAAGGCTGGAGCAGTCAGGACTCATTAGATAGAAATGCGACTTTTCTTAGATTAGAGGTAGACTACAAAACTGCGGAAGCCTGGAGCAGGCAGGAGTCATAGACATATGAATTTTCTTAGATTAGAGTTAGAGTACCAAACTGAGGAAGCCTGGAGCAGGCAGGACTCATAGACATACAACCTTTCTTAGATTAAAGTTTGACTACAAAACTTAAGAAGGCCGGAGCAGTCAGGACTCATTAGATAGAAATGCGACTTTTCTTAGATTAGAGGTAGACTACAAAACTGCGGAAGCCTGGAGCAGGCAGGACTCATAGACATATGAGTTTTCTTAGATTAAAGTTTGACTACAAAACTTAAGAAGGCTGGAGCAGTCAGGACTCATTAGATAGAAATGCGACTTTTCTTAGATTAGAGTTAGACTACAAAACTGAGGAAGCCTGGAGCAGGCAGGACTCAGAGACATATGACTTTTGTTAGATTAGAGTTAGAATACAAAACTGCAGAATCCTGGATCAGGCAGGACTAATAGACATATGACTTTTCTTATTTTACAGTTAGACTACAAAACTGATGAAGCCTGGAGCAGGCAGGACATAATATGTAGACATACAACTTTTCTTAGATTAGAGTTAGACTACAAAACTAATGAATCCTGAAGCAGACACGACTCATAGACATCTGACTTTTCTTAGATTAGAGGTAGACTACAAAACTGAGGATGTCTGGAGCAGGCAGGTCTCATTGACATAAGAATTTTATTGGATTAGAGTTAGACTACAACACTGCAGAAGCACGGTGCAGGCAGGACTCATAGACATACGACCTTTCTTAGATTAGAGTTAGACTACAAAACTGAGGAAGCCTGGAATAGGCAGGGCTCATAGACATACAACCTTTCTTAGATTTGAGTTAGACTACAGAACTGAGGAAGCCTGTAGCTGGCAGCTCTCAGAGATATACATCTTTTCTTAGATTAGAGTTAGACTACAAAACTAATGAATCCTGAAGCAGACAGGACTCATAGACATCTGACTTTTCTTAGATTAGAGGTAGACTACAAAACTGAGGAAGCCTGGAGCCAGACAGAGTCATAGACATATGACTTTTCTTAGATTAGAGTTAGGTACAAAACTGCGGAAGTCTGGAGTCGGCAGGACTCATAGACATATGACTTTTCGTAGATTACAGTTAGACCACAAAACTGAAGAAGCCTGGGTTAGGCAGGACTCAGTAGGTAGACATATGACTTTTCTTAGATTAGAGTTAGACTACAAAACTGAGGAAGCATGCAATAGGCAGGGCTCATAGACATGCAACCTTTCTTAGATTAGAGTTAGACTACCGAACTGAGGAAGCCTGTAGCTGGCAGCTCTCAGAGATATACATGTTTTCTTAGTATAGAGTTGGACTACAAAACTAATGAATCCTGAAGCAGACACGACTCATAGACATCTGACTTTTCTTAGATTAGAGGTAGACTACAAAACTGAGGAAGCCTGGAATAGGCAGGGCTCATAGACATACAACCTTTCTTTGATTTGAGTTAGACTACAGAACTGAGGAAGCCTGTAGCTGGCAGCTCTCAGAGATATACACGTTTTCTTAGATCAGAGTTAGACTACAAAACTAATGAATCCTGAAGCAGACAGGAGTCATAGACATCTGACTTTTCTTAGATTAGAGGTAGACTACAAAACTGAGGATGTCTGGAGCAGGCAGGTCTCATTGACATAAGAATTTTATTGGATTAGAGTTAGACTACAACACTGCAGAAGCCCGGTGCAGGCAGGGCTCATAGACATACGACTTTTCTTAGATTAGAGTTAGACTACAAAACTGAGGAAGCCTGGAATAGGCAGGGCTCATAGACATACAACCTTTCTTAGATTAGAGTTAGATTACAAAACTGAGGAAGCCTTTAGCTGGCTGCTCTCATAGATATACACGTTTTATTAGATTAGAGTTAGACTATAAAACTAATGAATCCTGGAGCAGACAGGACTCATAGACATCTGACTTTTCTTAGATTAGAGGTAGACTGCAAAACTGAAGATGTCTGGAGCAGGCAGGTCTTATTGACATAAGAATTTTATTGGATTAGAGTTAGACTACAACACTGCAGAAGCCCGGTGCAGGCAGGACTGATAGACATACGACTTTTCTTAGATTAGAGTTAGACTACAAAACTGAGGAAGCCTGGAATAGGCAGGGCTCATAGACATACAACCTTTCTTAGATTAGAGTTAGATTACAAAACTGAGGAAGCCTGTAGCTGGCTGCTCTCATAGATATACACGTTTTATTAGATTAGAGTTAGACTACAAAACTAATGAATCCTGGAGCAGACAGGACTCAGAGACATTTGACTTTTCTTAGATTAGAGGTAGACTACAAAACTGAAGATGTCTGGAGCAGGCAGGTCTCATTGACATACATAGTAACATAGTAACATAGTAACATATTAAATTAGGTCGAAAAAAGACACAAGTCTATCAAGTTCAACCTTCGCTTCGTACCTCAGTAACTGAGAATTTTATAGCTTTCCTGCTACCAATTAAATTAGTCTTTATCAGACCTTCCTTATCAGCCTACTGATAAACAGTATAACTCTGTATGTTCCCTTTTGAAAGAAATGTATCTAATCTTCTCTTAAATGTATCCATTGTATCTGCCATAACTACCTCCCTGTGCAATGAATACCACAATTTGACAGACCTTACCGTAAAAAAACCCTTCCTCTGCTGAAGTTTAAACCTCCTTTCCTCTAATCTCAAGGGGTGTCCCCTGGTCACCTGATCAGGCCTTGGAATAAATAGCTCACCGCAGAGATCCTTGTATTGATCTCTCATATACTTGTACAATGTGATAAGGTCTCCTCTTAGTCGTCTTTTCTCTAGAGTAAATAAACCAAGTTTGTTTAGTCGTTCCTCATATGTCAAGTCCTCCATTCCCTTAATTAATTTTGTTGCTCTCCGCTGTACCCTCTCTAGTTCTAGTATATCCTTTTTCAGAACCGGTGCCCAAAATTGCACAGCATACTCAAGGTGAGGTCTTACCAATGATTTGTATAATGGCAAAATAATGTTATCCACTCTTGCTTCAATACCTCTTTTCATGCAAGACAGGACTTTGTTTGCCTTTGCTACTGCTGTTTGACACTGGTCACTGTTTCCAAGTTTGTAGTTGACAAGGATACCCAGGTCTTTTTCTAGCAACGAGTCACTTAAAATTATTCCATTAAGTTTATAAGTAGCCTTGGGATTGTTTCCTCCCAAATGCATGACTTTACACTTCCCCACATTAAACTTCATATTCCACATGTTTGCCCAATCTGACATTGTATGTAAGTCCCTCTGTAGAGAGAAAATATCCTGTTCTGAATTAATGACTTTGCATAATTTAGTATCATCTGCAAATATTGATATTTTGCTTTCTATATCTATTTCCAGGTCATTTATAAACATGTTAAAAAGCAGCGGACCCAATACTGAACCCTGAGGTACTCCACCCTCCACTTTAACTATACTGGAGAATTTTCCATTTACAACCACACACTGTTCCCTATCCTTCAACCAGTTTTGTATCCAATTGCAAAGGTTATCTCCTAACCCCAATTTCCTTATTTTATACCACAGCCTTCTGTGTGGTACTGTATCAAATGCCTTTGCAAAGTCTAGATATACTACATCTACTGCCTTGCCATTGTCAAGGTTGCTGCTTACCTCCTCATAGAAGCTGAAAAGATTAGTTTGGCATGATCTATTCTTCATAAAACCATGTTGATTCGTGCTAATGATCTTATTTTTTGTGTTGTAATCCTGAATATAGTCCCTTATTATGCCTTCTAATAGTTTTCCCACTACAGAGGTCAAACTCACTGGTCTATAATTCCCAGGTTCTGTTTTAGTTCCCTTCTTAAATAGAGGCACTATGTTAGCTCTTCGCCAATCCTGTGGCACTGAGCCTGTGGTAATAGAATCTTTAAAGAGTAAATATAGGGGTTTTGCTAACACTGCACTGAGTTCCTGAAGAACCCTTGGATGTATACCATCAGGACCCGGTGCTTTGTCGGTCTTAATTTTGTTCAGTCTTCCCATGACATCTCCTTGAGTTAACCCAATATCTATTAATTGTATTGTTTTATTTGTTACTTGCGGAGGCTCTTCTACCATTCCTTGCTCCCTTGTATATACTGATGCAAAGAAAGTGTTTAAAACATCGGCCTTTTCCTTATCCTTACTAACCAACTCACCCATCTCATTTTTGAATGGTCCAATGCACTCCCTCTTAAGTTTTTTGCTATTTATATATTTAAAAAACTTTTTTGGATTAGTCTTGCTTTCCCTTGCAATTCAAGTTTCATTATCTATTTTTGCTACCCTAATTGCCTTTTTGCAATCTTTGTTGCACTCCCTGTATTTTAAGAAAGATTGTTCAGTTCCTTCTGACTTAAATAATTTGAATGCGTTTTTTTTCCTTGCCATTTCCTTCTTTACATGTGCAGTTAACCACATTGGCTGTGACTTACTTCTTTTGCACTTGTTCCCCATTGGTATATACATTTGGGTACATTTCTGCAACCTAAATTTGAATTCTGACCATTTTTCCTCAGTATTTTTGCCTTTAAATAAAATATCCCAGTCTATGTGTTGCATTGAGGCCCTTAACAATTTGAAGTTCGCTTTTTTAAAATTAAGAGTTTTGGTTGAACCTATACATTTTTGCTTTGCCAGACAGATCTCAAATGTAACCATGTTGTGATCACTGTTTCCCAAATGTTCTCTTACCTTAATATTGGATACCATTTCTGTGTTATTAGTGATCACTAGGTCCAATACATTGTTATTTCTTGTCGGCGCTCCCACCATTTGTGACATGTAGCTTTCACGAAGCGTGTTCAAAAACCTGCTACCCTTAACACTCTGACAGGTCTCATTTTTCCAGTTGATATCTGGATAATTAAAATCTCCCATAATTATAGTATGCCCAAACTGGGCAGCTTTCCTCATTTGCAATAGCAGTTGGGCCTCATCATTGTCATCGATATTTGGTGGTTTGTAGCATATGCCCACCAACAACTTTTTTTTACCTTTCACACCACATTTAGTCTCGATTTCTACCCACATGGACTCCACAGTTTGGCCAGTTTCCTCACTAATATCACCTCACAAAACTGGATTTAGCTCTGTTTTCAAATTTAAGCACACACCTCCACCTTTTCTATTAATTCTGTCTCTTCTAAACAGGGAATAGCCCTCTATATTTACAGTCCAGTCATGTGCATCGTTCCACCATGTTTCTGTTATTCCAATTATGTCCAATTGCTCATTAACCGCCAGCAATTCTAGTTCTCCTATTTTATCTACCATACTTCTTGTATTTGCTAGCATACAATTGATTTTGAAGTCTTTACATATATTAATCCCTACATGCCTTTTTTCTTCACCTTCATTTACTAGGAGTTCCTCCCTACTGACTAAATTTCTCCCCACCCTTTCTCCACCCCCCTGGTCATTTACTTGGACCCAGTTCCTATCTGCTCTATCTACCCCATTTTTGCTATCTATACCCACCCCCCCTTTCCTTGTTTAAAAGCTCCTCCAAGCTTCCTAGCATTCTCTCCCCTAACACAGAGGCTCCTCTACCATTTAGGTGCAATCCATCTCTTCCATATAGATTGTACCCAAGAGCAAAGTCTGCCCAGTGTTCTAAAAACCCCAAACCCTCCTTCCTACACCATTGCTTGAGCCATGCATTAAGCTCCCTGAGCTCCCTCTGCCTACCTGCACTGGCGCATGGCACAGGGAGTATTTCAGACATACGACTTGTCTTAGATTAGAGTTAGACAACAACACTGCGGAAGCCCTGTGCAGGCAGGACTCATAGACATATGACTTTTCTTAGATTAGAGTTTGACTACAACACAGCGGAAGCCTGGTGCAGGCAGGAATCATAGACATATGACTTCACATAGATTAGAGATAGACTACAAGCCTGAAGAAATCTAGAGCAGGCAGGATATACAACTTTTCTTAGATTAGAGTTAGACTACAAAACTGTGGAAGACTGGATACGGATGGACTCATAGACATATAGCTTTTCTTAGATTAGAGTTAGACTACAAACCTGCGGACGTCTGGAGTAAACAGGACTCATAGAGATTTGAATTTTCTTAAATAGGTAGGTAGACATACGACTTTTCTTAGATTGTAGTTAGACTACAAAACTGAGGATGCCTGGAGCAGGCAGGACTCAAAGACATATGACTTTTCTTAGATTAGAGTTAGAATACAAAACTGCAGAAACCTGAATCAGGCAGGACTAATAGATATATGACTTTTCTTATATTACAGTTAGACTACAAAACTGAAGAAGCCTGGAGCAGGCAGGACTTAGTAGGTAGACATATGACTTCTCTCAGATTAGAGTTAGACTACAAAACTGAGGAAGCCTGGAGCAGGTAGGACTCATAGACATATGACTTTACTTAGAATATAATTAGACTACAAAACTGAGGAAGCCTGGAGCAGGCAGGATTCATAGACATATGACTTCTCTTATATTAGAGTTAGACTACAAAACTGAAGAAGCCTGGAGCAGTCAGTACTCAGTAAATAGACATACGACTTTTCTTAGATTAAAATTAGACTACAAAACTGCGGAAGCCTGGAGCAGGCAGGTCTCTTAGACATATGATTTTTCTTAGATTAGAGTTTGACTACAAACTCTACTGAGGAACTGAGGAAGCCTGGAGAAGACAGGACTTATAGACATACGACTTTTCTTAGAGTAGAGATAGACTATAAAACAGAAAAAGCCTTGAGCAGATAGGACTCATAGACATACAACTTTTCTTAGATTAGAGTTAGACTAGAAAACTGCTGAACCCTGAAGAAGGCAGGACTCATAGACATACAATTTTCTTAGTTTAGAGTTAGACTAGAAAACCGGGAAAGCCAGGAGGAGGCAGGACTCATAGACATAAGACTTTTCTTAGATTAGACTTAGACTACCAAACTGAGGAAGCCTGGAGCAGGCAGGGCTCATAGACATTTGACGTTTTTTTGATTCAAGTTAGTCTATAAAACTGTGGAAGCCTGGAGCCGTAAGCACTCATAGACGTATATCTTTTCTTATATTAGAGTTAGACTACAAACCTGTGGAAGTGTGGAGCAAAAAGGACTCATAGACATTCAACTTTTCTTAGATTACAGTTAGACTACAAAACTGAGGAAGCCTGGAGCAGTCAGGACTCATTAGATAGAAATGCGACTTTTCTTAGATTAGAGGTAGACTACAAATCTGCGGAAGCCTGGAGCAGGCAGGACTCATAGACATACGCCTTTTCTTAAATTACAGTTTGACTACAAAAGTGAGGAAGCCTGGAGTATTCAGGACTCATGGACATACGACTTTCCTTAGTATAGAGTTAGAGTACAAACCTGCAGAAGCCTGCAGCTGGCATGACTCATAGACATATGACTTTTCTTATATTAGAGTTTGACTACAAATCTGAGGAAGTCTGGAGCAGACAGGACTCATAGACATAAGACTTTTCTTAGATTATAGTTAGACTACACCACTGCTGAAGCCTGAAGCATGCAGGACTCATAGACATTCAAGTTTTCTTAGACTATTGTTAGACTACAAAACTGAAGAAGCCTAGAGAAGGAAGGACTCATAGACATGTGACTTTTCTTAGATTAGAGTTAGACTACAAATCTGAGGAAGTCTGGAGCAGACAGGACTCATAGACATAAGACTTTTCTTAGATTATAGTTAGACTACAACACTGCTGAAGCCTGAAGCATGCAGGGCTCAAACACATGCGAGTTTTCTTAGACTATTGTTAGACTACAAAACTGAAGAAGCCTAGAGAAGGAAGGACTCATAGACATGTGACTTTTCTTAGATTAGAGTTAGACTACAAAACTGAGGAAGCCTGGAGCACACAGGACTCATAGACATATGACTTTTCTTAGATTATAGTTAGACTACAATACTAAGGATGCCTGGAGCAGGCAAGACTCATAGACATGTGACTTTTCTTAGATTATAGTTAGACTACAAAACTGAGGAAGCCTGGAGCAGGCAGGACTCATATAGATATGACTTTTCTTAGATTAGAGTTAGACTGAGGATGACTGGTGCGAGGCAGGCTCAGGATGACAGCAATACTTGAGATGTAGCCACTAGAAAACCGCAGAACACTGGAGCAGGCAGGACTCAGTCATTAGATATATACAGCATCTGAGGATGAGTGGTGTAAGGTAGACACAGGATGAAAGCAACTCTGGAGATGTAGCTAGGAATGCAAAACACTGTGGCATGCAGAACTCAGTAAATACATGGATGCAGCATCTGAGGATGACTTGTGCTAGGCAGTCTCAGGATGACAGCAATACTGGAGATGTAGCCAGCAAAAAACCGCAGATCACTGTAACAGGCAGGACTCAGTCATTAGATGGATACAGCAACTGAGGAAGACTGGTGCGAACTAACAGAAGGTTCAGCACTGGTGGCAGCAGGTGCAGCAATGGCAGCAGGCACAGCACTGGTGGAAACAGGGCAGCACATCTGACAGAAGGTTCATTATTGGTGACAGCAGGTTCAGCACTGGCAGTAGGCACAACACTGGTGGCAGAAGGGGCAACACTGGCAACAGGTACCGCAGTGGTGACAGCAGGGGCAGCAAGTCTGACAGCATGCACAGCACTAGTGGCAGCAGGGGCAGCATGTCTGACAGCAGGCACAGCAATAATGGAAGCAGGGGAGCACATTTGACAGCAAGTACAGCAATGATGGCAGCAGGGGCAGCACATCTGGCAGCAGGCATAGGCAGCTGACCTGTCCTGCTCTCACTGCTACCCTTTTCCTCCTCCCTTCCCATTAAATTCACCAATTTCCCTAGGGGTGATTTAGGGGGATTGGGCAGTATTGGTTCTGTAGCGCTCACTTCCTCCTCCTCCTCAGACTCAGAGGACATGTAAGAGTCCTTCCAATTTTATTATTTTTAAACCTGTTCATAATGATAGCAGTCAATATGAGCCTCTCCTGTCTCAATATTTGCTATAAATACACAGCAGAACAGTACAGCATGTCTACCTTGCTCTGTAGCTGCTTATATTGTGTTTCACTTCCTGGAATACGTCACGTTTTTATAGCAAAAACATGTAAATCAATGGACGGAAACTTTCTATCCATTCAAGAAATGGCGAAAAATTTTGGCCAGTGGGTGAAAATGCGAAGATTTTAATGATTTGTTTTAAAGAGGATTTTCCAGAGAAAAAGCAGACAGCAATGTGTTTTTTGTGGGATTTCTTTTGGGAACACGCAAGAGCTTTTCTCACCCCTATATATTACCTGTACATCTATGTTTCCTCCGATCCAGGTGACAACCGCTATTATTCTGTTCGCCTACATTCACCGCTATAGTTACCTTCGACTTGAGCCTCCGCATCTGCCTAGGTGGCCCCTGGCTGTCTCAGCTCGACAGTGTGTTTCTACTGCAAGGCAAGTCAAAGCTGGGTGTGCTGCATCTATCAGTGGTGTGCTCCACTAGTAGCTGTGGTCCTGGTCTAGGTGTCGGAGGTAGCAGGGGTGAGTATATAAATCCTCCTTGTCAGTCTGTTACCTTGACCTGGTTTGCTCTTTATTCATGTGGGCACATGTGGTGTAGGAGTGTGCTAGTATTCGATCACTTGGTGGCGGTAGTGCACATCTTTACTGTGTCTCTGGGGTTACTAGAGTTTTGTTGATCCTAGCTGTATTCTGTTCAAACCGTGGTTGGATTTCCTTCACACTTGTCATTGCTGTCTGACTCCATCTCTTTCACCACTGTTTGGTGAGAGATAATCCTTTTTGGCCAAACTTAAAGCAGTCCTAGCCTGCTACATTTAAAGTGCTAGCCTCTATTGCCCTACAGTCAAAAATTAAGCAGTTCCACCCTTATACATTTAAAGGTCTAATACCTATTGCCCTACGGTTGAACTTTAACCCCTTAGGGACCCTTGACGTACCAGGACCATCAAGAGTAAACTTGCTTGAAAGACCCTTGACGGTCCTGGTACGTCACGTACTTTTTACTTACAGCGCTCTACCGGGAGCGCTGTAAGTAAAAATGGGGCATGAAATAGACCGCTCCAAGATCGGAGCGATCTGTTTCAAGCCCCATAGTGACGCGCCGATACACGTGACAGGTCACGTGTACCGGCGCATCCAAGTGCCCCTATGCGGACGTTATGGGACGGAAATGTCCCATAACGTCCGGTCCTTAAGGGGTTAAGCAATCTCAGCCTGCTGTCTTTGTCGAATCCTTTACTATTGAGCATGAACTTAGAAGGTCTGCATCTGGGGTCCTCACTGGGTCCTTTGACCGAGACCAACACCAATGTGCTTCTGCTCCCATCCTGGTCAGGGTCTCGGTTCAAACTGGATTGGACATCTGGCTTTGTGGCCAGCACCTTTATCTGGCTTTGGCGGCAGCAAGGGATATGGGCCACCAGTAGGGTCTGGACATTTGGACACCCAGATACTGACCCTTGACACATTGTTCAAACTCAGACGTCTTAGCCTTAGCAAATACCCTGTTCTCTCATAGTCACTGAAGGAATTTACAGTAGTTTATCTGATGTTGACCCAGAGTAGGGAAGAATATCAGAATATCATCTACATACAATACAACGGAGATCATATAAATGTCATGAAAAATTTAATTAACCAGGGCTTGAAAGACTGCTGGAGTATTGCAAAGCCCAAACAACATTAATGACCAAATCTTGTATTGACTGCAGTCTTCCACTCATCAGCCTGACAGATTCAGACTATAAGCTCCTCGTAAATAAAGCTTAATTAATATGAAGCCCTTTTTAGAAGATTGGATAGTGGTTTTTAATAGTAATCTTGTTTAAAATCTGATAGTCTAAATAGACCTTCATCCTTTTTGCAACAGAGAAAGGACCTGAGGGCGAATGAACCCTTTGGCAAGATTTCTCGGATGCAGTCTTCTAATGTTTGATTTTCAGGTTGAGAAAGGCAAAACATGTGACCCTTGGGAGGAGTTGATACAGGGTATAGAGCAGTTGTGCAATCATATGCCCTGTATAGAGGCAGTATTTTAGCATCTTCTTTGAAGAAAACATTTGAGAAATCCCAACAGGGCTTGAGGACCTTATTCTGGAATTCTAATGGTAAATTCACTGTTTTAGAAACCAGTGACCTACTAGAAATGCATGTTTCAAAGCAGGAATTTCCCCAGATAGTAATTTCCTTGTTTTCCCAGTAAATCTGTGGGTTATGCGTGCTGAGCCAAGGTAAGCTGACAGCTAGGGGTTCTTTCTTTTTCCTGCAAGATAGACCTTGAAATTTAGACCAAGATAAGCCCATGAACATTCCAGCCTCTCCACAGTTTATAAAGGCAGGGACTGATATGAAACCAGAGGACCATTGTATCTTTATAGGAACAGTGAATCTACCTGGTCTAAGAAATTGAAAGGGTGGAGACATATGGTATTAGCTTAGAAAGCTGTCTCTGTGGTTTTCTAAGCTAGTCTGTTTCCTGGCTGAAAGGGACACTGTCTCACCATGTGTCCTTTAATGCCACAACATAGATGCAGACCTAAAGTTTGTCTCTACATTATCTCTTCTTCAGTGAGGTGGTTGATATTTCATAGGGCTTCAGATGAGCAGGAAGAGACAGGCATATCTGACTAAAGGGGTCTGCCCTTACCTTCACCTATGATATCAGTCTCTCTCTAGCTTTTGCTCCTGTATTAACCTGTCCAAATCCAAACATAAGGAAATGATCCCTCGGAAAGGCTGCTTTCCAGTGTGTTTTATTATGAAAGAGTGTGGAATTCAAGCTCACAGTGGCTTACAGATTGATTACCGTGTCACAGATCTAGAAGAGAGGCTTCAGCTTCTGCCTGGGCTGTTGAACACCACCTTAAAAACTGCATTAAAGGCATCAGAGTCTTCTAGGACGTGTGAGTGTTGCTCAACCAGAGGGGAAGCCCATGCTAAGGCCTCTCCTTTAAAGAGTGAAATAATGAAGCATAGTTACAGAAGGAAATAGGAAGGGTTCGAAAATTGCAACAAACACTGGTTTAGGAACCACTTAAACTCAAGTGGTTGGCCTGAAAATGTATGTGGGAAGGGAATCTTGGGAGGCACGTAACCCTTGCAGGGAAAAGCAATAGCCACACCAAGTGACCTGGAAGCTGAAGCAGCTGTGGTGGGAGTAGAAGCTTTTGGTCTGGTAGCAGTTCTCAACATTTCTAAGACCATATTAAATTTTTGCTCTAAGTTATGCAAGTGAGAACCATGGGAAGTTAGGAATTCCTCTTGGTGTTCCTGCCTTGATAACAAATGAGATAGAAAGCTCCATGCACCCAGAAGTCCTAACTGACATGGTTCCAATAGCAGCTAGCGGGTGGAGTAGGGAATGAAGCTGCAGAACGTAGATAACTGTCAACCTCAATATGTGATAATCAGACTCAACCTTTTCCCCCACTGGCAGGAAGCATGAAGGGAGAGAGAGAGAGAGAGAGAGCAAAATAGTGATAGAGAAGAGAAATAGAGAAGAGAGACAGAGAGAAAGAAGTGTGAAAGAGAAATAAGAGAGAGGAGAAAGAGAGAGAAAAGCAGAGAGAGAGAGAGAGAGAGAGAGAGAGAGAGAGGGAAGAGAGATAAAGGGTGTGAGAGAGAGCCAAAGAAATAAAGAGGGGAAAAAACAAAGGAAGCCCTAAGTCCTTTGATAACAAGTGGGTAAAGAAAAGGAGGGAGCCAGAAAGATAACCCACTTGAGTGACAAGCGAAGTGAAATCAGGCTCAGAACAAAAAGTGAAACAAGAGTCAGAGGAGACTAGAACCTGTAAGAAAATTAGCCAGGAAGTGGAGCAGAAAAAGCTGGGAGGTGCCTAAAGAAGCATGGCACTAGGAGACCTGAGAGAGAACAGCACTGAGGAAGGCAGAAGGAAGGAGAAGAAGAGGATAAAGCAAGGCTAGCAGGTGAAATGGAGGACAGGCCAAGAGGTGACTGACAAGGAAAGAGGCAAGAGAACCTGAGAGGAAACTGAGCATGAGGGTGAATAAAAATGGAAGGAGAAAAGAAAGGAAAGCTTTCCAAGAACGATTGTGGAGAAAAGCAGAAAGAGCAGTTAGTTGGAGTTCGGCTGGCCGAGAATCAAAGGAGAAATAGAGACTATGAGACCAGACAAGAGCCGGAAAGGCTAGGTAGGCAACAAAAGATAAACAGAGAGTCTGGAGGAAGCATGGTCAATCCAGGGATTAGGCAACTGAACCAAATTGAGAAAATCAAAAGAAGAGTCCGGAGGCAATGAGTGAAGGAGGAAAAGAGGTTTAAATGAGTAATAAGCACCAATAGAATGAGAAGCGAGGAAAGGGGCTTACCACAAGTAGGCAATCACAAGAGTATGCCAATGAGTTGTTAGGCAAACTGTAGGAAAGTCTGTTTAACTTCATAGATGTGAATTTGCAAATAAGTATCCTTCATATCTGGGAAGGCCAAAAACTCCCCTGCACACATGGTGGTGAAAAGGGACCAAAAAGACTCCATCTTGGTCTGAGGAGTAAGAACAAAACAGTTGAGATGCTTCAAGTCCAGAATAAGATGGCAGTGGCCATTATTTTTGGAAACTATTTAGACTGTAATCTCTGGGGCAGGGACCTCTCTCCTATTGTTTTTATGAATGTGACTCTTATTTTATCCCCTCTTATTTATTGTAACATATGTCTGTTGGGGTCAGTTGCTAAATGGTGCAATGTTTAATAACAATTAACCCATTAACTATGAGCAGGCCCCACCAGGGGTAAACAGCATTCCCTGTTGAGCAGCACTTCATGCTGCAGGGTTCAGAGCAGGCACAGGCTGTCCTGGCGATGCAGTTTCTTTTCTTGATGACATTGCTGAAAAACTTCCCCACCACTCCTCCTCCTGTTACTTGCCACTTCAGACACTGGAGGGTACCAGATAGCTTCTCCTGTCTCATCTGGGAGCAGCTCTTGTATACTGCAGTAAATATTTCACTTCTAATTTATAAACCCTTAGCCACTGGAGGGACCAGCTCTGTGTGGAAATAAATTAGAAGTGAAATATTTATTGCAGGCAAATGTAGTTGTTGATACCTTTATTGGCTAACTAAGCAGATTTAGAATGCAAGCTTTCAAGACCTTAGGTCTCTTTGTAATGATGTAATGGACCCTTGGAAGAGCCAAGCAAGAAAGTCCTAAAGACTGGACTTTCACAGAAGAAGTAGGCACTTCTCTGGCTAGAACCCATTTAAAGATCCCCAGTAGAATTAACATGGGCAAAAGTAGGCGGCCCAGGGATTGTTCAGTCGGCTTCCTGCCCACAGGGTCTGATAGGCTAAAGAATGTTGTGATGCTGGCAGTCAGGATTGGTATCACTGTGCCCGTGATTGCTGCCTTTACATGTCAGTTACCTGTAGGGGGCTCTCCACTGGCTGCTTGCCTTCAGCCCGCCTTGCACTGCCTATTTAGTCTGAGCTTGGGCACCCTTTGGTTGCCCTTTCATGTTGTCTCTATGCTGCTGCTCCTGCATTGTGATCCTGTGCTTCCTGGGCCTTGTCGTTGATTGCCAGTGGTATTCTAGCTCCTGCCTCCAAGTCGCCTGGTTCCTGCATCTATTCCTGATCCGGTTGGAGTTGCTGTTCCTGATGTTGTTTCCTGCTGCCGTTCCAGATCCGGTTGACCGTCTGCAGTGCTGATGCTCTTCATCCTACTGGTTACTGGGTACTGGTTCGCTCCACTATAACCGGCTGCCGTTGCACCGGAAGAGTCATTGGTTACTCCAGTACGCGGGTACTGGTTCGCTCCACTGTAACCGGCTGCTGTTGCACCGGAAGAGTCATGGGTTGCTCCAGTACACAGGTACTGGTTCGCTCCACTGAAACTGGCTGCTGATGCACCGAATGAGCCTTTGGTTATTCCGGTACGCGGGTACTGGTTTGCTCCACTGTAACCGGCTGCTGTTGCACCGGTAGAGTCACTGGTTACTCCAGTACGCGGGTAGTGGTTCGCTCCACTGTAACTGGTTGCTGTGCACCGGTAGTGTCATTGGTTACTCCAGTACGCGGGTACTGGTTCGCTCCATTGATTCAGGCTGTTCAGTCCTAAACAGCCTGACAGATTGAAGGTTTCTCCCAGTACACTGGTACTGGTTTGCTCCTCGCCTAACTGGTGACTAGTTGCGCTTTCAGACTACACTGTGGTGGTGACTGTGGTACACTGCTCGTTATTGTTCCATCCTTATATGAGTGGCAGTCCATTTCAATCTATATATCCTGTGGCCTTGCTTGTCATCGTTGGTGACTGGTTGTCTCCACCTAGCCAGTTACATTGGCCACCTTGCTGCCCTCATTATCAGCAGTGGGCTGCCTTGCCCGGTATTGGTAAGGCCGGTAGAACCTGGTCGTGTCTATTCCTTAAGGGGTTGCCTTACCCGGTATTGGCAAGGCCGGTAGAGCCTCATTACCTACAGTCCCGGTGTCTTGGCTGCCTTGCCCGGTATATTGGCAAGGCCGGTAGAACCTCATTACCTACAGTCCCAGTGTCTTGGCTGCCTTGCCTGGTATATTGGCAAGGTCGGTAGAGCCTTCAGTATTCCTTGCATGAGTCTCCAGGCTGCCCTGCCCGGTATATTGGTAAGGCCGGTAGAACCTATTACCATCTTGTGCCATCTAAGGTTGCCTTACCCAGTATTGGCAGGGCCGGTAGAGCCTGTATCCTATTCCATGTATCATTACTATGCTCCTATGTAAACTGCTCTATATATATATCTTGTATGTGTATACTACCCAGTAGGGTTCTCTTTAACTTTTCAATAAAGTTATGTTTTTACCTATCTCTGTGTCTGAGAGTCATAACAAACCATGAAAATTGGCCACAGGTTTCCCGGCTCTGGATTGGCCAGAGGTTGAAGCAGAATATTCAAAGATGCTTCAATCCTTCCGGCGTTGTGTGAAATGTTGTGTATTCCAGCCCCTCGAATTTGTTTCATTGTCTGTCCCCAGTCCAAGCCCTTTGTATAGTAATTCAATCATGTCTGGCTTTTTGTATCATGTCCCCACTGAATGTTTACCCTTATTGTACTCTTTGTTGAACCTTGTGAGTTAACATGGTTATGTGTGTATAAAAAGAGCTGTTCTTCCACAATAAACTGGTATTCATTTTGGAGTAAAAAGGAGTCCTGTCTCTTTGCTACAGAATGGTATCAAGTAGCTTCTCTTGCTCCCCATTCTGCTACAAGCTCTGGAGCAGTACCGGAGAGGCTACCACTATGTAGCCAACCTCGGGAGGGAGAAACCTGCAATAATGGTCTAAGTCAGCCCAAGGACTTAGGCTTCCGTTACACTCTTCCTCATGGCATGTTATACAGATAAATATGAAATCACCTCTTATATACAAGTACACATTGTCAGGGACATTAAATTAACTGTATTGATGGGACTGTTCCTCACTCAGAGGGACAGAAAAGTATAGGAGATTAAGTTGATGTTAAACTTTAAAGGAATAGTAATACTTTGCTTTATCTTTATTTTATTTTGTAGGCATTAAAAAAACATGAACAACGATATAAGTCTTATCTCTCAAACCTTTATGGTTTGAGAGATATTCACAAGCAAAGTTTCCCTCTCCCGCCTCTTTTACGTAATGTAAGCAATCTCTTCTCAGATGTGGAATGCAGTCAATAGACCAGACAGATAACAGCAAGGAACAATATTCTTCCTATCAGAACAATGAAAGCCCTGCCCCCTTGACAAGCTTTTCAGCTTTTCCCCTTATCTTAATTGAAGATTGTCCCTCTCTGCAGTCTGCACCTCCCTTCTGCTCTGGCTGAGCAGTGTTACATTAGTAAAAGGGTCTGGAGGGGGATACTTTGTCATTGAATTACTCTTGAACTATAACTCTGACAGTATTGAAATAACACTCTCCAAAGTCCAAATATTATGATGATTAATTAGAGCTGCTTTTATTATGAAACATTACTATCCCTTTAATACTATTCATAATGGTTTGAATAAAGACAGAAAATTCTTGTCACATTATCACTTAGTGGATTAACCTTTCCAACAGACCCACTGGCATCGTAAATACCTCTAAAGCCTCACAGGAAGACTGCAATTTACCATTGACTGACCAAAGTATCTGGATCTGGGCTGTGTTCTCTTATCTGATTTCCATTCTAAACAATGCAATGTGTACTTGTATATAAGAGATGTTTTCATATTTATCTGTATAACATGCCCGAGGAAAAGACCTAGGGCTCAGTTCTATTACCTGCGCTAAAACCGGCATTACAAGAAAAACAAGCAACGTGAATTTTGCAAACATGTGCTACGTCGGTATTCTGTTGCAGAGCCACAGTAAAACAAAACTGGTGTAGACAGCACATTTCAGAGTACTAACAAAATTGGCACTGTCTGCTTTTTTTCGACTACTGCCTAAAAAAACTTGCAAAATGTCAAAGTCCAAGGAAATAGGCGTACGTTTGACGACAGAAAGATCAAGTTCAGTGTTAGATGTGTTCCCCACATTATCAAAATCTGATATAGATGCCCCCTTCGACATTTTACCCCCCTTTGAAAAATCGGCTTACAGTGCTTTCTTTCACCTCTTTAATTCGATGAATATTGTTCATATTCCACATTTTAAACCCCCCATGAAAATTCAACTTACAGTGCTCCCATGACTTTCTTTCACCATTTAAATCCAACATTTTTCTTCTCCTATTTTTTTTCGACATACCCTTGTATTTTGTATTGCCAGAGTAACCCTATGAGTACCAGATAGGTAGCAACACATAGCAATTACTGAAAGCCGACAGTCTGAAATGATGTTAAAAAGCCGATGCCAAGGCAGTAGAGCCTGTTACAGTCTTAGACCCAGCCATAAAGATAGCAATTATAAACCTATATGAGTCAAAATTCAGTATGATTGTGCCCAAAGAGCAGAAATAGTGGATACAGTAATCTACTCTCCCTTTGGTAGTGTTCGTGACTTAGAGTGGATAGAGCAGCTGTGTAAGAGTCTCAAGCTAATCTATATATATATATATATATATATATATATAAAAGAGAAAGCTTTGTTGCATTATTTATGTTTCCTCAGGACACAAAACATAATTTATGTCTCCTCAGAAGACACACACACACACACACACACACACATAGGACAAAATAGCTCATTACATAATTTACGTCTCCTTAGGAGACACACACATCATGCAGGGAGTTGGCCTGCACCCACTATCCAGCCCGCCTACAACTATACAACCTACCAAAAAAAAAACAAAATGGCTGCCACTTGATCCTACACCACAGACAAACACACATACACTATCCAACTAAGGAAAGAAAAAGCACACGCACACACACACACCACACACACATATATACTTTGACACACACACACACACAGTCACTCTCTCTGACTCCCAGTAGCCTCAGCAGGACCTGTAGTACAGCCACTGAAGGGAAGCTGCAGCACTAGGGGAACAAAATGGCACTCAAAGGGTTAAGGTATGTCCTCATTGCTCAATTATTTCTTCACTGTCATCATTTGCCATACAACACAGGGGACAGGCAGCCATCAGGTACACACTTAACCTGACTGACACAGGGTTGTGTATCACGTTTTACCCCTCAGGGAGTGTGGTCAAACTCCTGACACTGTAAACTTGCATTTCCTTCCCACTTCTCCTCCATCCCCAGCCTATTACTAACACTTTCCCACATTTATGTTAAGCCCTGCCCCCACTTGTGATTAAGCCCCACCCACTTTTACCCCAAATTGCCCCATTAGTCTCTCCACATCAGCACCACATGAGTCCCCTCCAGGGACTCCACAAGTCAAAGTTCCCAGGTATGAGTACACTTCCCACTGCTATTTAACTCTGACATGACACTCTATACATTAACCCCTTGAGTGCCAGAGGGGTGCACAACGCATTGCAATGCACTCTGGCATTCAAAGGGTTAACATGCTGCTATAATGCTCTTTTTATTTTCTGATTTCCATTTGCACAACCCAAATACACACAGGCACAATACTTAACCCTTTGAGTGCCAGAGTGGTACGCAACGCATTGCAAAGCAATGCGTTGCATACAACTCTGGGCCTCAGAGGGTTAAATTCTGGCCCAATGTAAAGGAGAAATAAAATACAACATTGCATACCCAAGTCTTCCTCTTTAGGATATATTACTGCTTCATACCTCCCAAGTGTCTCTCTTTAGGAGATATTAGTGCCACATGTCTGTGTTTATCAGTGTGTCTGCATTTCACAAATGTATGCCCAACGGTCACATGACAGGCAACTACGTCCCACATTGCTAGTTTTGTTATAAATCCATGGCTTATTCAAACAACAAAACTTGTGTGATATTCACTTACTGGTAGAAAGCGGTTGTAGAACCTCCATGTGCTGTACAGTGCATATGTCCATATCACATTAAAAATCCGCTGCTAGCAGTGAATGAGAGGAATCCCCAATTTGCAGTTAATTACAAATGTAGCAAGACGTGTACTCCTGTGACCCCTGAGTTCTAACAAAGCCCTGGGTTCTAACACAGAACGGTCGCTACCAAAACATGCAAAGTTATGAATGAAACTCTACCTCAAATAAATGTAAAAACTTAATGCAAGCTTCATATATTAATAGTATGGCAATCTCATTTGGGAATCCAAGTAAACTATACTGCAGGACGCCTGTACATCGCACCTCATAGCATGTAGTAGTTAATGTGGCAGAAAACAATAAGTGTATAATCGGGGTTATGTTCTACAATGTGTTACAGCATAGAATGTTATATAACCCCAAAATATGAGTAAAGTGACTCCTTGGTAAAAAAAAATAACCGGGTAATAGGAATTGAGATTCCTCTGTATTGTGCGGCTATTCGTAGTCCCCCTGACTATCATTGCATTCATTCTGTGTACTCCAGTTATTCATACCCGAAGTAACCATAAGGAAAAAAAATGTTTTATGTGCTTGATATTCTACATCTACATACAGTAGAAGGGATCTAAATGCATATTATATTACTCAGAATGTATTCCATAATCCATGCTTCTCATTCATTATATGTCATGCACGTGGAACCCCTTAATGCTGTTATTATCCTAATAAACTGACATGAGGCCTCCTAAGAGGATAAGACATAACCCAAGAATAAAAGAGGGCAAAGGGAGAGATATATTAATAGAATTCCTAATAAGCTCATACTGATGGATACTGTGTCCGCATGCCAGCACATCACAAAGCATCCTCCCCCAGTATTAAACATAATACGCTCTTCCCATTATCATATAACATCCTGAAGTAAGGTACGGGGTACGGGGTATCAAGAAAATGTAGATATATGACCTACATCGTGTATATGAGTACATACTGTAAAAAGCGTAAGTAAATGCAAATTATTCTTATAAATGCAATAAAAAAGTATAACAAAAAAGTTTGTCATCTATAGTAACCATATAGCAATCACTGTATATCTTTGGAGTACATGCGGTTAATCTGAAAAAACTGACAGGATGAGGTCACACCTTTTTCCTCATAATAGGGGTCCCAAACTCTGCTATAAAGGTGACATGTACAGGGTTCCTCACATTAGATTAACATTTAGGATGTAATTTGTTTAATTCTCCTACGGATGAGGATTTCCTCTGTTCCTCTGTTTCTCAGTATGACCGCAGGGGAGCTTCGCTCTTCACTTCCATAGGAATATATGGCACTCTTATGTATTGTATGCATAGAGGTATGATTATCAAAATGTATACTATAACGTCACCTAAATTGTTGTCATGTACTAATATTTATTATAATTTACTACTACACATGTATGTTACCTGCTATACAGGCTGCGGGAAACTTCAGGATATCGTACCAACCATCCTGGTTTGGGCATATATGGTAGAAGGCTTATGAATTGATCATATTTAGGTCCTCCTGGAATTATAGGCTCTGGGATCTAAATATAGTGACCTATGTGACTTTTGGGGTTCCCAGTACCTATGTGCATGCAGTTTTCTTGCTTCACGATTTAGCGGTATCATGACCTGAGATGACCCTACTATGAGCAGGAGTGGGGCTTCCGAAGTTTTAGAGTATGGCTGTTAGGCGTCGTAAATATGGATTATTTGATACTGGGGATTGTAGCTTTCTTTTATGTTCTCTATATCACCGTTTCTGATGGCAGGGACTCTGTATCTAGCGAGTCCGGGTACTTTACAATGCGCAGGAGACCCGTGGCGGCCAGTAAAGGAGATATAGTTAGAGACGGATACCCATATGGTGGTTTTTGCAATCTCTACTGTAGTGGGGTGTTCTTCTATTCCAAGCTTCTATTCTACTTTGTCTTTAACATATGCGTAAGTCTATGTCACATAAGTGTTAAGATTATGTCGCTTATAATGTTTAGAATACATTAAGTAAGATACTCATGTTTTTTATGTTTGGGGTCTTATCCTGATTGGGTGAGGGTCAAAGGGTATTTATAGTGGTTGGAGAACACCATTTTGACATCTTGAAAAAGATCCATGTGATGACTGAAACGTTGACTATGAATAAAGAAACACTTATTGCTTTAATTTGGAATCCTGGGAGTGCTGATTTCATTACTACATTGTATGAATTACTTTGATTGTGTACCCAGGCATTTGCCCCAGTTGTCGAGAGTGCAACCTGAAACTTCTTCCAGTGTATAAATATATATATATATATATATATATATATATATATATATATATATATATATATATATATATATATGTATATAGGGTTAGTCTTACAATAAAAATACAAGGGCATGTTGAAAAAAAATAGAAGAACAATGTCGGATTTAAATGGTGAAATAAAATTATGGTGCACTGTTAGTCAAATTTTAAAGGGTTTTTTTTAAAATGTTGAATGTACAAAATTTGTCGAATTAATGTCTTGAAGGAAGCACTGTAAGTCGACTTTTAAAAGGCGGTGGGTTAATATTTCGAAGAGGGGCAATCTATCTCAGATTTCTATGCTATGTACTGTATTCTACACTGCTTTTGTTCGAGCAACCATGGTTTTGAAACTGTCGTTGTGGCTTCTACGTCTCAACCTCTGAGGTGCAGAATTTCCAACTTAAATTGGATAAACAAAACAGGTGCTAATGCTGAGTGTGGGTAATAGAATACTACTTGCACGTTGTTTTTAATTGTTTCCTATGTGTAATTACCGCTGGTTTTGTTTTCACAAGGCGAGTAATAGGATACCAAAACCTGACTTAAAACACAGCGCCTATTTTTTTTTTTTTGCGCTGGTAATAGAATCAAGCCCCTAAAGTCTTGAAAGCTTGCATTCTAAATCTGGTTAGTTAACCAACAACTATATTTGCCGCCTGTATTTCTATGGCTAACACGGTACCAACTCTCATCAAATATTTACTGCAGGATATAAGAGCTGCTCCCCGATGAGACAGGAGAAGCTATCTGGTACCCTCCGGCATCTAAAGCAGCAAACTAGAGGAGGAGGAGTGAGGAATATCGCCAGGACAGCCCCGCAGCTGCTCTGCACCCTGGAGTGTGAAGTGCTGCTCATCAGGGAAAGCTGCTTTACCAATGATGGGTCCTGCTTGTAGTTAAGGAGTAATCGTTATTAAACAATGCACCATTTAGCAACTGAGAATGTATTGTATTGTATTGTATACGGGAGCTTAAATGAGTGACAATTAAGCCCACAACATGAGAATCTCACACTTTTGATGCAGGAGAGATTCTCATATGTTCCCCATCATGTTTTCTGCTTTTTTTGTGGGAAAAATCAGCTTTAGAAAAGCAATTAAAATATTTTCCATTTTTGCCCATTGGCAAAAATGTTTCTATATTTTTTCAATGGCTAGAAAGTTTTCGCCCCATTAATCAAATATTTTTGACCTTTTCTCTATAAAAATGTGCAGTTTTCCAGGAAGTGAAACACAATACAAGCAGCTACATAGTGAGAGAGAGGTGCTAAGCTGTTGTGTTGTGTATTAGTAGAGAAATGGAGGCAGGAGAGGCTAATAGTGACTGCTATCACTATGAGCAAGTTTAATAACAATAAAAGGAGGACCTGGAATAACCATTTCCATTGAGTGTGAGGAGCAGGAAGTGACCACTACCACCAACATGAAAGGTTCCGGATGCCCTGGTACTACTAAGAAGGTCCATCAGCTTGTACAGAGTGTTAGGAGTGAAGGAGGGGAGATCATATTACTAGTGAGGAGGAAGATGCAGGGGCTGAAATTGATGTGGTTAGAGTTAGTAGTAGTGACAGTGATGGTGAAGCAGCTGGTGGGACTAGTTTTAGGGTAGTGGTAGGGGAAGTAATGCAGTGCATTCAGACTAGCGGTTAAGGGAGCCCACACCATTCCCCTGACCCTGAGAGTCTCCTTCCTCCACTCGGGGGGACAATATATAATATTATTTCAGTGACTATAGAGAGTTTAGCATTACTGAAGTAACCGAACAGTAATATGCACTACAAGGAAGGATTGCAGCGTTGTTTCTACTGAAACATTAATATCCCTTTAAAAGCCTGCTTGTTATTTCTTATTTCCCTGCAAACCTCTTTATTAAGCCACATCGGTCTTAATTTGCTCATCTTCTACTTATTCTCCAATGGTATATATCGATGCCTATATTTATCTAAGAACACTTTAAACAAATTCCATCTTTCTTGTGAATTTTTATATTTGAATACTACATCCCACTGAATGTCCTTTCATACTGCTTTTAGCATTGTAAAATTATTTATTTTAAAATGGGATGTTTTGGTTAAACCCTTGCTAATGGGTTTCTCTTAAAAAAGGATACCATACTGTGGTAAAAGTTGCCTAAATATTCCTGTATACTGTTTCTGTTTACAATAGCAACACTTTACCAAACTGAGGAGAGAGGAGGAAGAGAATATGGACAAACAGAAAGGAAGAGTAAAGTGTAGAACTAGCGATTGTACCACAGACATCATGAATGTGACTGCTACACAGAGAGACTTGGACATACTCTCAGCACCTGCGCACTCTGAATACTGGAGACTGTGTCCTCTTCAGTCTTCAGACTCATATATATATGTTTGCATGTCCTATTAAAACAATCTAAGCAGAATGAGAAGTTCAAACTGACGATGGTGCCAGAAATAATAGACCATCTAATGAGGAATTACACAGATCCAGCCCACAAAAAACAAAATGTAGGCTTATTAAGAAAGAACATTTAACCTGATGCACCTTCTTTACGTTCACTTTTAAAACCGACCTAAACTGATGGAGCTAAAGTAGAACAGGGAGGGAGTCCCCCTTCTCTAGAGAGCCTTTTAAGGCAAGTGTCCTGCCCTCCTGGCCAGAGGATACTTTACCTTATGGTTCCTTTGCTCCACACCGGACAAATGAGAAGAGAGTTTTAAAAAGATGAGCTCATTGGAAGAACTATTTGGTCAGTTGGATGGATTATGGGACAGAAAATACAACAGTACCTTCCGAGTCACAGCTAAATATGGCAGTCACATATGCCTATAACATAGTAACTAGGGGTGGTCAAAAGGTCCCTTCATGTTCCCGCAAAAACAAAGTGGTGTTCTGCTTTTTCATGGGAAAATCGCTTTAAAGGGATAGGTCCTACAAAAAAATAAACAATATATGTGGGATTGTTTCTAACAAACCTATGTCCTACAAATCAATGTTTCCTTAGCGCTTGGGCCTAACACAAGTCTTATTTCCAACAACAAATCAAAATTTCCTCAGGGCTTGTGCCTCTATTGTCTAAGTCCTAAAAATCAATGTTTCCTCAGGGCTTGGACCTAATACAAGTCTAATTTCCTACAACTAATCAATGTTTCCTCATGGCATGTGTTAGTAATAGTCCTACAAATATTCCTCTACAAAATACTTTATCCCATCAAGTTTCAGTCTACCCCTGTAACAGCTTACATCAGGGGGTCCCTGTCTCTGTCATGTTATATACCAATTTATTATTTTATTTTTAATTGTATTTATTTTTTTTTTATTAACTGTCCCCCAATACCAGTCAACAACCTACCCCAAAGCAAATTCTCTGTTCAACCGATTATATCCCTAGACTATACCCACCAACACAGGCACCCTTTCCAGACCTTTTTTATACCATGTCTTATGTTTTTTTTTAAATTTACTACATGACAGGAAGCATCATATTTTGCATAATCTTTCTTTACTGAACTCCATAGCAGCACAGTAACCAATCAGAAAAAAGGAGAGTCAGAACATAAAAGGCTGGTACAAGTAGACCACTTTCTCTTTCTTGTTGCTCCAACAAGCTGCACAGGTCAGAGTGTTTTTCTGTGGTTTTTTACTTTATTACTGTTAGATGCTTTGGTGAAATAGTGTTACTTTTTACTGTGAGCTTATATTGGGTTTGTGCCTAGGCCTTATGTTCTCCTTTCAAATAACTATGTGTTTTGTTCACATTGGTATTTCGATTTCTGTATTTTCTAAAGTCATTCTGCCCATTCATATCCTTTAAAAAACTAAACAGTGTATGTGGGTCTTTGGGTCTAGAGACTGTCTAGGCACTCTGTGTAGGGTTACTTTTTACCTTTTAGTTTATTGCGCTGTCTTTTTTTGTGGACGGATGTTATTTGTATAGGCTTGCTCTCTGCAGAGTGCGTGGCATGCTCTGACCCGTTTCCCATTACCTTCAGCCTGGTTCCCGTCGGATCGCTGTCTGCGGACCGGCCATGAACTCCGGCGGCCATCTTGAATCTTGTTCTCGCGAGATTCTCGGTGACCATCTTGTTTTCTGTTCCTTCCCTGCCGGGTGACTCCGGTTGCGAAGGGTGGTTTTTTGCCTGAACTGCGACTTTTTCCTTTTGGGATAAAATAAGTAAGAGCTGGTGCTAAACTGCTCTTTGTGCTGCCTCCATAGTACTTCACTTGGTTTAATATACGACAATTATACTACAGTTCCCTCATAAAAAAAAAAAATCAAACAAACAGTATCTGTTTTTCTAAAAATATGTATTTACTAACAATAAAGTTATATTTACTGTAACTTTTTATGTAAAATATTCTGTTTGTAAGGAGTCCAACCTGAAGGTTTATTCTCAATCTTTAAAAGGGTTTCCCGTTGTAGCTGTTTGTTTCCCACAGCTGTGTTGCTAGCAGTTCTCTTTGCTAGGATAAGCGGGGTGAGCCCCTGCGGTACAACTGGGATGAGCCCCCTCTTTTATATTCCCATTTTGCATGTATATTAGCTTATAAAGTGTCTTTTTTGTGGGTGAGCCCCACTATCTGTCTGGGGTTAGCCCCCTCCTAAATCCTATCTCTGAGTAGGCAATGTGCCATGCTTTGCATGGGTTTTTATATGGGCATTGTACCCTTAGTACCAAGGGAACATAACTAACGGGCACCGGGGTGAGCCCCCTGTATTTTTCTTTTTACCCTTTTTCTTATACCCATTTTCTTTCTGGATGAGCCCCAGTTGGCACCATACAGGAGGTCACCCCTTCTGGGCTACAGTTTGTTGTTTCTGACCCTAGTCTCCCTGTTCATTTACAGATTGTCACTAAATATCACTATATACACTAAGGATGACGGACTCTACTCAGGATTTCCAGGCCCTGATTGATGCAGCTGTTGCTGCTTCGGTGGAAAAGGTGCTTTCCAGGGTCCCTCCACGTTGACCCAGAATTTGTCTGAAGGCCCGCTTGCTGTAAGGTGCCTGGTTAAGGGTTGCTTCTCTCAAGATGGGCAGGGAAAGACTCCCATGAAACGAGCTAGACGAGATGACACCGCTGTTGTCAACTAGCATCTGTCTCCTCACTCATCTGGCGATGAGGCTCTCTCTCTGCCGCTAGCGGTAGTGGATGAGTGGTGTGCCGCTTCTGTGTCCGAGGAGGACCAGTGGGATGAACCTCGTGGATCTTTTTCCCAATATGTGAGGGAATCAACAGTGGATATGCCACCTGCGGGCTCACAGGAGGTTTCCTTTCAGGAGGATGGCAGTTTCTATGATAATAGAGGTCAACCACTCTTTGATCCACGTTCAATTAGACATCCCAAGTCTTCCGAGTGGTGACTTCCTGACCATCC
This sequence comes from Rhinophrynus dorsalis, assembly GCA_037306005.1. NCBI lineage: Eukaryota > Metazoa > Chordata > Amphibia > Anura > Rhinophrynidae > Rhinophrynus > Rhinophrynus dorsalis. The sequence goes on from CM074727.1 coordinate 79,409,030, forward strand.
GGCTCGCTTTGTACATTTCTGGCTGCAACAACCTTTGGACCGTGAAGTACGGGGTAGACCACGGGCTGAATGTCCGAGAAAGGTGCTTCCTGACAAAATTGCTGCCACTCCCCAGTTTGATCCTATGGTGCTATCACTGTGCCCGTGATTGCTGACCTCTGCTGTCAGTCAGGTGTGTGTACTCTCCATTGGCTGCCTGTCTATTGCCCGCCCAGTATTGCCTATATAGACTGGGCTGAGGCACCCTTTGGTGGCCCTTTCGTGGTGTCTGTATGTCAGCAGTCACCTGCCTCCGTTCTTGATCCTGTGCTGCCGCTGTTCCTGCTCTGTTCCTGACTTGGTTGGTAGACCTGTTGTTCCAGTGGTGGTCCTGGCCTGTCTATTGTTCCTGCTGCTGGATCCTGATTGTCATCCGTCTGGCTGCTGGGTTGCCTGGGCGACATTCTGATCACTGGTTTACTCCACATTCACCGGTTGCTGATCTCTCCATTACAGAACCGGTAGGGCGATACTGTTGTCCAGTACGTGGTAATGGTTTACTCCACATTCACCGGTTGCTGATCTCTCCATTACAGAACCGGTTGGGCGATACTGTTGTCCAGTACGCGGTACTGGTTTACTCCACATTCACCGGTTGCTGATTCCTCCATTATTGCACCGGTTTGGTCTCCCTGGTTGTGGCACTGGTTTGCTCCACTGTTCCATCTTATGCTGCTGCTCCATCTATACAGCATTAGTGGAGCTGTCCTGTCCTCCTGGCTGCCTTGCCCGGTATATTGGCAAGGCCGGTAGAGCCACAATCAGATTGTCGTGTTACCCTCCAGGCTGCCTTGCCCGGTATATTGGCAAGGCCGGTAGAGCCTGTTTCCATTTTATAGTGTCATCTTTCAGGCTGCCTTGCCCGGTATATTGGCAGGGAGGGTAGAGCCTTAGTCATATTGTTAGTTCATACCATAGGCTGCCTTGCCCGGTACTTTGGCAAGGCCGGTAGAGCCTACCATGCTGTATCTTGTAAAAGCTACTGTTTGAACCCATTGTGTACATGTGATATATATTTATGTTCAGCACCCATGAGGGTTCCCATTAAACTTTTCAATAAAGTTTGATTTTTATCTTACTCTGTGTCTGAGAGTCAAAACAAACCATGACAGTACGAAAGGGCCATGACCTCAGACAGTAAGAGTGAAGGTAACGCACAGAACATCTATTGGAGGATGGATGAACATGAGCAGCGTTTGGATCAGTTGGCATTGGCCATCCAAACTGTCCTTGAGCGTATTGTACTTACTGACAAGTCTGTTTCAAGTACGGTGGTCTCCTCAGGTTCGACACCGGAAAATGATACTATTACCTCTGTGGCTGCAGTCAAAGGGCTAACTGCTTCTGCACCATTGCCACTCAGATATGATGGCGAACCCAGTCTGTGCAGAGGGTTTATCAATCAACTTGAGATATTTCTGGAATTGGGGTTTATGATATCCTTATTGACTGGGGTGCACTGGCATGGGACAATCCCTTATGGGAAAATGCTATACCTTGCACAAAAAATTTCAGGGAATTTGTGCAAACATTTCGTAGAGTATTCGAGATCCCTGGTAGAACCACCTCTGCTGCTAAACGTCTAATGGAGATTCAACAGGGCAAATGGACTGTGGGTGACTATGCCATAAAATTCCGTACACTAGCAGCAGAGGTAGGTTGGAACAATGAGGCGTTGTTGGCTGCCTTTGCTCAAGGTCTGGGCGATTATTTCAAAGATGAAACTGCAGCTAGAGAGCTGCCGAATGATCTGGACGAATATATTGATTACGCAATTCTAATTGACACTGTGATCCGGGACAGGCTTATGGCTAAAGACTAGTGATGAGCGAGCACCCCAATGCTCGGATGTTCGGGTGCTCTGACCGAGCACCCCCTGAGGCTCGAGTGCTCGGCCGAGCATCCGAGCCCCATTGAAGTCAATGGGAGGACTCGAGCATTACACCAGGCACCCCCTGCTCTGATGAGGGGAGGGTGCCTGGTCCATAGGAAAAGGGCAGAAAAAGATGGAAACACTACAGAAATGGTTCAGGGACAGCATAGGGAGGATGTCTGGATGCACCTTGGACTCCAACATCGCTGCTGGGAACGATCTTTCGCCCGTAGTACGCCATTTTTACAGACTGACCATAAAACACACAAAAAGGAAAATAAAAACGACTTTAGGCGAAAAATTGTTACCAAACAATATTTGCTGTATATTTACTTGTATATCATCTGCAAATTATCCCAAAAATTTCCTTGATTTTCGGAAGTGAGGCCATGATTAAGAGGGAAACGTGCGCAGAGGCAAATTCTCCCAAAAATTTCCTTGATTTTCAGAACTGAGGCCATGATTAAGAGGGAAACGTGCGCAGAGGCAAATTCTCCCAAAAATTTCCTTGATTTTCAGAACTGAGGCCATGATTAAGATGGAAACGTGCGCTGAGCAGACCATCTAAAACATTATGGGTGAGGGTCTGCTGCAGAGCTGACCATCCTAAACATTATATGCGAAGGCCCGCTAGTGAGCTGACGCTATAAAACATTATATGAGAGGGCCCGCTAGAGAGCTGACCCAATAAAACATTATATGAGAAGGCCCGCTGGTGAGCTGACCTATATAAAAATTGTCAAACAGGGCCCGCTGGTGAGCTGGCCCTATATAAAAATTATATCACAGGGCCCGCTGGTGAGCTGGCCCTATATAAAAATTATATCCCAGGGCACGCTGGTGAGCTGGCCCTATATAAAAATTATATCCCAGGGCATATGGAAGAGGAGGAGGAGGATGAGAAGATTAAGAGTCAACCATATACCCGTTTTTTGGGTGGAAGGGGTGAATGGGAATACAGAGTATTCCCATCATTGTAAATAACATATATAAAGTGAGTTTATGTTCCCCCGGGGCTTTCCTCCAGTGGAGTGGAGAAGTCAGGGGAAATCCAGGCCTTGTTCATTTTTATAAGTGTCAACCTATCAGCATTGTCGGTGGAAAGACGGATACGCTTATCTGTTATGATGCCACCAGCAGCACTAAATACCCGCTCAGACAGAACGCTGGCGGCAGGGCAGGCCAGCACCTCCAAGGCGTAGAGTGCCAGTTCATACCACGTGTCCAGCTTGGACACCCAGTAGTTGTAAGGCACAGAGGGATCATTGAGGACGCTGACACGGTCTGCTACGTACTCCTTCACCATCTTCCAAAACTTTTCCCTCCTTGTGACACTAGGCTGCGCATCAGGGTGAGGGTGCTGGCGGGGTGTCATGAAGGTGTCCCACGCCTTGGAGAGTGTTGCCCTGCCTTTCTCGGAACTGCTGTGTGCTCCCCTTTTCTCCCCTTCTCGGTTGGCCAAGGTAGCACGTACTCTGCCGCCAGCGTTGTCAGATGGAAAATTTTGGAGCAATTTTTCGACAAGAACCTTCTGGTATTGCAACATTTTGCTTGTCCTCTCCACCGAAGGAATGAGAGATGAGAAATTCTCTTTGTAGCGGGGGTCCAGAAGGGTGAACACCCAGTAATCCGTGTTGTCTAAAATGCGTACAACGCGTGGGTCACGGGAAAGGCAGCCTAACATAAAGTCAGCCATGTGTGCCAGAGTACCAACAGTCAAGATTTCGCTGTCCTCACCAGGAGGATGACTCTCAATCTCCTCATCCTCTTCCTCCTCTTCTGCCCACCCACGCTGAAGAGATGGAACTAAAGTTCCATGGCTACCCTCTGTAGCGGAGGCAACCGTGTCTTCCTCCTCCTCCTCCTCCTCCGCCTCCTCCAATTGTCGCTGAGAAGACGAAGTGAGGGTGCTCTGGCTATCACCTTGTGTAAGCTCTTCCTCCCCCATTTCCACCTCTTCCACATGCAAAGCGTCGGTTTTAATTGTGAGCAGCGAGCGTTTCAGTAGACACAGAAGTGGGATGGTTACACTGATAATAGCGTTATCGCCGCTCACCATCTGTGTCGATTCCTCAAAATTGCGTAAAACCTCACAGAGGTCTGACATCCATTCCCACTCCTCACTTCTGATTACAGGAAGTTGAACGGAGAGGCGACGACCGTGTAACAGCTGGTACTCCACTACTGCCCTCTGCTGCTCACAAAGCCGGGCCAACATGTGGAAGGTGGAGTTCCAGCGCGTGCTCACGTCACACAGCAGCCGGTGAGCTGGCAATTGTAAGCGCTGCTGCAGCTTCAACAGGCCGGCTGAAGCTGTTGATGACTTACGGAAATGTGCACACACGCGGCGCACCTTGGTCAAGAGATCATGCACATTGGGGTAGGTTTTTAGAAATCGCTGCACCACTAAATTAAATACATGCGCTAGGCATGGTACGTGTGTGAGCTTGCCGAGCTCCAAAGCCGCCACCAAGTTACGCCCATTATCACACACAACCATGCCTGCTTGCAGGTTGAGTGGCGAGAGCCACTGCTCGGTCTGGTGACTAATCCCCTGCAACAGCTCTGAGGCCGTGTGCTGTTTGTCCCCAAGGCAGATCAGCTTCAGCACGGCCTGTTGACGCTTCCCCACTGCAGTGCTACACTGCTTCCAGCTACTGGCTGATGGGGGAGTGGCGGTGTGTGTAGAGAATTCGGAGGTGGAAACGGAGGAGGAGGAGCCAATAACGTAGGTGCTGGTGGAAACCCTGATGGAGGTAGGGCCCGCAATCCTCGGCGTGGGTAGCACCCGTGCCATCCCAGGGTCCGAGTCGCTCCCAGCCTCCACGACATTCACCCAGTGTGCCGTCAGGGAAATGTAGCGTCCCTGGCCACAAGCACTTGTCCATGTGTCAGTCGTTAAGTGGACCTTCCCAGTAACTGCGTTGGTCAGGGCACGGGTGATGTTACAGGACACATGGTGGTGTAATGCGGGGATGGCACACCGGGAAAAGTAGTGGCGGCTGGGGACCGCGTACCGAGGGACAGCTGCTGCCATCAGGCTGCGGAAGGACTCAGTCTCCACAAGCCTAAATGGCAGCATTTCGATGGCCAGTAATTTGGAAAGGTGTGAGGTTAGTGCTATGGCCTGTGGGTGGGTGGCTGGGTACTTTCTCTTGCGCTCAAATGCCTGGGGTAACGACATTTGGACGCTGTGCTGGGACAGGGAAGTGGATGTGGTCGCTGATGGTGCTTCAGATGCTACAGGTGCAGGGCGGGAGGTATGCGGGCCTGCGCCTTCGACAGGCGATTGGCCGGCACCGAAAACAGGGGAAGAGGAGGCAGTGGTGTGGCCTGCAGACACAGATGGGCGATCCAGGCGTTCCTCCCACTTACTACGGTGCTTGGATGTCATGTGTCGGATCATGCTGGTGGTGGTGAGGTTTCTAGTGTTCATGCCTCGGCTCATTCTGGTGTGGCACAGGTTGCAAACTACAATTCTTTTGTCGTCCGCACTTTCCTTAAAAAAACGCCATACCGCGGAACACCTACCCCTTGGCAAGGTAGATTTACGCAAGGGGGTGCTCCGTGGAACATTTGCGGGCCGGTTTGGTGCGGTCCGCCTTCTTTCTGTAGCCACACCACTGCCTCTTCCAGCCTGTTGCGGTGCTGCAGATGGCTCACCCTCAGGACTGCTGTCATCGCTCGGCTCTACACCTTCCCAGGTGGGGTCAGTCACCTCATCGTCCACCAAGTCCTCCTCCACTTCCTCACTCTGATCATCCTCCTCAAGTCTTGATCCCACCACATACTCAGTCATTGACAACTGTATAACATTCTCCTCAACAAGGTCTTGAGACGGAAATAGTGGTTGATTTAATGGCAACTGTGTCTCATCATCATCATCATCATCCACTACTTCCTTTGACCTTAAATGCCGTTCACATCTGTCATCTTCTTGAGATTGGGTAGCCTCTAGAGGTTGTGAATCAGGGCACAAGATGTCATGTTCCTCTGCAAGCGTGCTTGGAGAGAGGGTCAAATGAAGGATTGGTGATGAGACGAGCTCCTCACTATATCCCAGTGTGGGATCACTTCTTTGACCAGACCGTGTATGGTGGGAGGAAGGATGATCAGAGTGAGGATTATGTTGACCAGACTCTTGGCTACTGAGAGTGGACTTGGTGGAAGACAGGGTGGTGCTTAACCGACTGGAAGCAGTATCAGCTGTCATCCAACCGACCACCTGTTCGCAGTGGTCGGACCTCGAGAGTGATGTCCTGCGACGCCCTGTAAAATTACACATGAAGCTAGGTATGGTGGATGTCTTTCTTTCTTGTGCTCTGGCACCAGGCACAGTTTCTCCGCGTCCTGACCCGCGCCCTGAACTTTCAGGATCACGTCCACTTCCCCGTCCCTTTTTACCCGCCTTCTTCATCTTACACAGAATATGTGACTTTAATATTTGAGTTTGAAAACTTAACAGTATTTCTTATTATTCTGCAACTGTACAGAGTACACAGAATAGGCTGTTAAACGGCGGTGAAACACACTGAATGGAATATGTGACTTTAATATTTGAGTTTGAAAACTTAACAGTATTTCTTATTATTCTGCAACTGTACAGAGTACACAGAATAGGCTGTTAAACGGCGGTGAAACACACTGAATGGAATATGTGACTTTAATATTTGAGTTTGAAAACTTAACAGTATTTCTTATTATTCTGCAACTGTACAGAGTACACAGAATAGGCTGTTAAACGGCGGTGAAACACACTGAATGGAATATGTGACTTTAATATTTGAGTTTGAAAACTTAACAGTATTTCTTATTATTCTGCAACTGTACAGAGTACACAGAATAGGCTGTTAAACGGCGGTGAAACACACTGAATGGAATATGTGACTTTAATATTTGAGTTTGAAAACTTAACAGTATTTCTTATTATTCTGCAACTGTACAGAGTACACAGAATAGGCTGTTAAACGGCGGTGAAACACACTGAATGGAATATGTGACTTTAATATTTGAGTTTGAAAACTTAACAGTATTTCTTCCTATTCTGCAACTGTGCAGAGTACACAGAATAGGCTGCTAAACTGCGGTGAAACACACTGAATGGAATATGTGACTTTAATATTTGAGTTTGAAAACTTAACAGTATTTCTTATTATTCTGCAACTGTACAGAGTACACAGAATAGGCTGTTAAACGGCGGTGAAACACACTGAATGGAATATGTGACTTTAATATTTGAGTTTGAAAACTTAACAGTATTTCTTATTATTCTGCAACTGTACAGAGTACACAGAATAGGCTGTTAAACGGCGGTGAAACACACTGAATGGAATATGTGACTTTAATATTTGAGTTTGAAAACTTAACAGTATTTCTTATTATTCTGCAACTGTACAGAGTACACAGAATAGGCTGTTAAACGGCGGTGAAACACACTGAATGGAATATGTGACTTTAATATTTGAGTTTGAAAACTTAACAGTATTTCTTATTATTCTGCAACTGTACAGAGTACACAGAATAGGCTGTTAAACGGCGGTGAAACACACTGAATGGAATATGTGACTTTAATATTTGAGTTTGAAGACTTAACAGTATTTCTTCCTATTCTGCAACTGTACAGAGTACACAGAATAGGCTGTTAAACGGCGGTGAAACACACTGAATGGAATATGTGACTTTAATATTTGAGTTTGAAAACTTAACAGTATTTCTTATTATTCTGCAACTGTACAGAGTACACAGAATAGGCTGTTAAACGGCGGTGAAACACACTGAATGGAATATGTGACTTTAATATTTGAGTTTGAAAACTTAACAGTATTTCTTATTATTCTGCAACTGTACAGAGTACACAGAATAGGCTGTTAAACGGCGGTGAAACACACTGAATGGAATATGTGACTTTAATATTTGAGTTTGAAAACTTAACAGTATTTCTTATTATTCTGCAACTCTGCAGAGTACACAGAAAAGGCTGCTAAACTGCGGTGAAACACACTGAATGGAATATGTGACTTTGATATTTTAGTTTGAAGACTTAACAGTATTTCTTCCTATTCTGCAACTCTGCACAGTACACAGAATAGGCTGCTAAACTGCGGCGAAGCACACTGAATGGAATATGTGACTTTGATATTTTAGTTTGAAGACTTAACAGTATTTCTTCCTATTCTGCAACTCTGCACAGTACACAGAATAGGCTGCTAAACTGCGGCGAAGCACACTGAATGGAATATGTGACTTTGATATTTTAGTTTGAAGACTTAACAGTATTTCTTCCTATTCTGCAACTCTGCACAGTACACAGAATGTGCTGCTAAACTGCGGCGAAGCACACTGAATGGAATATGTGACTTTGATATTTTAGTTTGAAGACTTAACAGTATTTCTTCCTATTCTGCAACTCTGCACAGTACTCAGAATGTGCTGCTAAACTGCGGCGACGCACACTGAATGGAATACGTGACTTTGATATTTTAGTTTGAAGACTTAACAGAATGTGCTCTAATCTGCAACTTTGCACACTAAACAGAATGTGCTCTAATCTGCAACTTTGCACACTAAACAGAATGTGCTCTAATCTGCAACTGTGCACACTAAACAGAATGTGCTCTAATCTGCAACTTTTCACACTAAACAGAATATTTTTTTTTTTTTTTTTTGTTTTTTTCCCCCCACACAAAATAACCTGCTGCCCCCACACACAGTAGTCCTAAAAAGGACTTTTGATTCTTTTTTGTCACAATTTTTTTTTTCCTCCCTACACTGCCTTTCCCTTCCTATCCTCAGCTCTCCCTGGCTCAGACTGAGCCGAACTCGATGGTCAGGTGCTATACAGCACCTGACCACGGGTTCTGGCCAGCCAATCAGTGTAATGCCAGCAGCCAACATGGCTGCTGGCATTACACCGATGTCAGAGCCTCCCTGCACGTTTATTGGCTGCGCAGAAGCCGCAAAACGTGCGGGGAGGAGACCCGAACATGGCGGGCGAGCACATGCGGTACTCGTACGAGTACCGCCATGTGCCGAGCAGAGCGATGCTCGAGCCGATCCGAGCATCGGCCGAGCATGCTCGCTCAACACTACTAAAGACCATAGAGGACGGTCAAAAAGCACTGGACCTAGCAGTTCATTTTGCCCACCCATCCCTCCCTCATTGTCTAAATTCAATGACCATGCACAGGAGCCTGGTGAACCTATGCAATTAGGTTTTACCAGGTTAACCAAAGAGGAACGAGCACTTTGCAGGAGGCAGGGGTTATGTTTATACTGTGGTAAATCTGGGCACTTGCTAAGAACTTGTCCCGTACGTCCGGGAAACGAACACACCTAGGGTACCTTGGGGGACAGGCCCTAGGTGGTGTTCATCCGTCCCCAGGTTTGAGCGTACAAAAACCCACCATCCAGGTGGTACTCTCGTGGGCAGATCGCTCTGTGGAGGTTCTGGCCCTGATTGATTCTGGTGCTGCCGGATATTTCATGGATAATGCCTTTGCTGAACGGCACAAGATTCCGCTGGTTAAAAGAGAATCCCCTCTGGCTATTGAGGCTATTGATGGAAAACCACTGCAACCTGCCCAGGTAACGTTTGAAACAATGACACTTCCTATGACTATTGGGGCACTTCATAAAGAGAAACAGCAGTTTCAGATAATCAATTCTCCTCACCATGCAGTCATTCTGGGTTTCCCTTGGTTGCAATTGCATAATCCCCAGTTTGATTGGCAAAAGTGTGAGATTTCTGCCTGGTCCCAATATTGTATGGAGCATTGTGTGTCTCACCCAGTAAAGATTCTGTGCGCCTCCCCTTCATTGCCAGACGAGTACCAACAATTCAGTGATGTTTTCAGTAAGGGGGAGGCTGGCACCCTGCCTCAGCACAGATCCTATGATTGTGCAATTGAACTACCCCCGGGGGTGGTGCCCCCTAGGGGCCATACTTATTCTTTGTCTTGTGAGGAGAACCAAGCAATGGAGGAATATATTTCAGATGCCCTCAAAAGAGGGATAATCAGAAAATCCACCTCACCAGCTAGGGCTGGGTTCTTTTTTGTGAAGAAAAATAATGGCGAATTAAGACCATGCATTTATTACCGTGGCCTAAATAAGCTGATGCCTAAGAATACGTATCCGATACCACTCATCACCGAACTATTTGACAGGTTAAAAGGTTCCTCAATTTTTCACAAAATTGGACCTACGTGCAGCATATAACCTGATTCGGATCAGAGCTGGTGATGAGTGGAAGGCGGCTTTTAACACTAGATCCGGGCACTATGAATATCTAGTGATGCTGTTTGGTCTCTGTAATGCACCCACAGTGTTCCAAGAACTAATCAATGATATCCTCAGGGATATGCTGCAGTCCTGTGTGGTGGTTTACCTGGACGATATACTTATTCACTCAGATGACTTGTCACAACACATCAAGGATGTGTCAGAAGTGTTGCTCCGTCTACGTAAGAACAAATTGTATTGCAAATTGGAAAAATGCAAGTTTCATAGATCCAGTGTGCCCTATTTGGGGTTTGTTATTGCCAAGGAGGGTATTGCCATGGATCAGGAGAAACTTGCAGCAGTTTTGCAATGGCCACGGCCTAAAAGCTTAAAAGCGATTCAGCGATTTCTGAGCTTCGCTAATTATTACAGAAAGTTTATTAAGAACGTTTCCACGATTGTTAAACCATTGTCTGACCTTACTCATAAGGGAGCAAATCCTTCCCAATGGTCTGAGGTGGCTGAATGTGCTTTTGAGACATTGAAATCTGCCTTTGCATCTGCTCCAGTGTTATCCCACCCCAACCCAGCTCTCCCACTTATATTGGAGGTCGATGCCTCAGAGATTGGGTTTGGGGCAGTACTCTCTCAAAGACAAGAAAAAGGGAGTACCCTCAAACCTTGTGGGTTTTTCTCAAAGAAATTGTCTGTTGCCCAGAATCACTATGAGATAGGTGACAGAGAACTACTGGCTATCATTCTCACTCTTAAGGAGTGGCGTCATTTATTGGAAGGCACCAGAAATCCTGTATTGATTCTCACAGACCATAAAAGTCTGACTTATCTTTCAGAAGCTAAAAGATTGTCTTCTCGCCAGGCCAGATGGGCATTGTTCCTTTCCCGATTTAATTTTATTGTATCTTACTTGCCGGGTTCCAAGAACGTTAGGGCTGATGCCCTGTCAATTTGAGCCTGAGACCGACAGGGGCGAGATCCCAGGACCTATACAGCCTGATCGTATATTGGCCATGTTACGCACTAGTATCACTTCGCCACTGGGGGAAGAAATTCTGGCCACCCAGGTTACTGCTCCCCCAGAAACCCCAGTGGGCAAGTGTTTTGTCGATGAGCCATTCCACACTAGACTAGTTGAAACCTACCACTCCTCTAAGGCTGCTGGGCACATTGGTAGGGATCAATTAATTTGGTCACTCTCACAAATTTTCTGGTGGCCCTCTTTGAGGGCAGATTGTGCTGCATTTACCAATGCCTGTGCCACCTGTGCTCATGCCAAGACCCCTAGACACCTCCCTGTGGGCCTACTTCAACCAGTGCCTAATGGCGAACATCCCTGGTCTCACGTTTCTATTGACTTTACAGGAGAATTGCCAGTGTCTAGGAGATATTCCTTCATACTTATGGTGGTGGACAGATTTTCTAAAATGGCTCATTTCGTACCTCTCCGTGGCTTTCCCTCTGCCAAAGAATTAGCTGTGGTTTTCGCTAAGGAAGTATTCCGGTTGCACGGGGTACCTAGAGGTCTGGTGTCCGACCGGAGGAGCCAGCTCATGTCTAGATTTTGGAGAGCCTTTTGTGAACAGATGGGCATCCAATTGTCCTTTTCCTCCGCATACCACCCCCAGACCAATGGGGCTGCTGAGTGTGCCAATCAGGGACTGGAGCAGTTCCTGCACTGTTTTGTTACTGACCATCATGATAACTGGGCCGACCTGTTGCCGTGTGCAGAGTTTGCCAGGAACTGTGCGGTTAACTCTTCATCCGGGAGCTCCCCGTTTCTTATCAACTACGGGTTCCAGCCGTGCTTGCTCCCGGACTCATTTCAGTATCAACAGATTCCAGCTCTGGATGATCATATTGAGCAGCTCTGCTCCACATGGGCACAGGTTCAAAGGGCACTCAGTCAGACTTTTCAGCGTCATCAGCGCCATGCTAATCATAGACGGCTGCCAGCAGTCTCTTTCCAGGTTGGGGACAGGGTATGGCTATCCTCCAGAAACCTCAAGTTACAAGTCCCATCTAATAAATTGGCTCCCCAGTTTATTGGTCCGTACAGAATGATCCATAAAATTAACCCTGTTTCGTATGCCTTGGATATCCCTGCATCCATGCGCATTTACAATGTGTTCCATGTATCTCTCCTCAAACCTCTTGTATGCAACCGTTACACTACTAACCCTGTGGTGCCAGGGCCTATAGAGGTAGAGGGCCAGGAGGAGTACAAAGTTCAGAGTATTAATGATTCTCGCAGATTTAGAGGAAAATTGCAGTATTTGGTACATTGGAAGGGTTATGGTCCTGAGGATCGATCCTGGGTGGATAGTAAGGACCTTCATGCTTCCAAATTACTGCAAATTTTTCATTGCAAGTACCCCCAGAAACCAGGTCCCTCTTCTTGAAGGGGGGGTCTTTGAGAGGGGGATACTATCATGGTGCCCGTGATTGCTGTCAGTCAGGTTTGTGTACTCTCCATTGGACGCCTGTCTATTGCCCGCCCAGTATTGCCTATATAGACTGGGCTGAGGCATCCTTTGGTGGTCCTTTCGTGGTGTCTGTATGTCAGCAGTCACCTGCCTTGTACCTGTATCGTTGGGCCTGTTTTGATCCGTTACCAGTGTCAACGTTTCTCCAGTAGTCAGTGTCTCTCCTGCGTGGTTCTTGCCTCCATTCCAGATCCGGTTGGGCTGCAGTTCCTGCTTCCGTTCTTGATCCTGTGCTGCTGCTGTTCCTGCTCAGTTCCTGACTTGGTTGGCAGACCTGCTGTTCCTGTGGTGGTCCTGGCCTGTCTATTGTTCCTGCTGCTGGATCCTGATTGTCATCCATCTGGCTGCTGGGTCGCCTGGGCGACATTCTGATCACTGGTTTACTCCACATTCACCGGTTGCTGATCTCTCCATTATAGAACCGGTTGGGTGATACTGTTGTCCAGTACGCGGTACTGGTTTACTCCACATTCACCGGTTGCTGATTCCTCCATTATAGAAGCGGTTGGGTGTTACTGTCATCCAGTAAGCGGTACTGGTTTATTCCACATTCACCGGTTGCTGATCCATCCATTATAGAACCGGTTGGGCGATACGATTGTCCAGTACGCTGTACTGGTTTACTCCACATTTACCGGTTGCTGATTCCTCCATTATAGAACCGGTTGGGCGTTACTGTCATCCAGTACGCGGTACAGGTTTACTCCATATTCACTGGTTGCTGATCCATCCATTATAGAACCGGTTGGGCGATACGGTTGTCCAGTACACGGTATTGGTTTACTCCACTTTCACCGGTTGCTGATCCATCCATTATTGAACCGGTTGAGCTATACGGTTGTCCAGTACGCGGTACTGGTTTACTCCACATTTACTGGTTGCTGATCTCTCCATTATAGAACCGGTTGGGTGATACGGTTGTCCAGTACGCGATACTGGTTTACTCCACATTCACCGGCTGCTGATTCCTCCATTATAGAACCGGTTGGGCATTACTGTTCTCCTGTACGTGGTACTGGTTTACTCCACTTTCACCGGTTGCTGATTCCTCCATTATAGAATCAGTTTGGCGTTACTGTTGTCCAGTACGCGGTCCTGGTTTACTCCACATTCACGGGTTGCTGCCGCCTCCATTATTGCACCGGTTTGGTCTCCCTGGTTTGCTCCACTGTTCCATCTTATGCTGCTGCTCCATCTATACAGCATTAGTGGAGCTGTCCTTCTGTCCTCCTGGCTGCCTTGCCCGGTATGTTGGCAAGGCTGGTAGAGCCTGTTTCCATTTTATAGTGTCATCTTTCAGGCTGCCTTGCCTGGTATATTGACAAGGCCGGTAGATCCTTATTCCCGCTATTGTATTGTCTTCTTGGCTGCCCTGCCTGGTACATTGGCAGGGCCGGTAGAGCCTTAGTCATATTGTTAGTTCATACCATAGGCTGCCTTGCCTGGTACTTTGGCAAGGCCGGTAGAGCCTACCATGCTGCATCTTGTAAAAGCTACTGTTTGAACCCATTGTGTTCAGGACCCGTGAGGGTTCTCATTAAACTTTTCAATAAAGTTTGATTTTTATCTTACTCTGTGTCTGAGAGTCAAAACAAACTGTGACAGGTGCTCACCTTCCTGTGCCGCTCGGGTCACAGGATAAGCTGTTGGATATCCTGGGACCTTTGGTGAAGATTTTGTTTTTTGCTGACCAAGCTTTGAACATGGGGATCCCCTGGATGCAAACGCCGTCCGTGAATGGGCACAGCGCTCTGTCTGCCTCCTGGGCAATGCTAATGCCGCAATTTCTGTTTCTGTTTACTCAGGATTGACCCTAAATTGGCGGAGCTGGGGTCGAAGGAGCTGGGTCCCTCGGCCAATGGTCTGCTGTTTGGAGAACCCTTCATTGCAGAGCTCAAACGCCATGTGAATCTCTTCACAATCTTAAACAAGGCTGAGTCGTCCATGCGACAGGTTTTCTGCCCTCCATCTGTCAAGGGTGTTTTTGGGAGAGCTGGCCGGCAGTGGGGCCGTGCCACCAGCAGATTCTGGAATTCTGGCCCCCGTGCCACTCCTTCCTCCTCTGGATTCTTCCCTTCAGGTCCCTACTGGAACGCACCTTTCTCCACAGGCACAGATAGAGCCAGGACTCAGAGGGACAGAGGACGTTCCAGATTTACGGCAGGTAAGCAATCCTGTTTTGAATGTTTCTCCCATGGGTTTCACTGCAGGAAAAATTTCTTGTCATTTGCAGGCTTGGCGGAAGATTTCTTCGGACGCGTGGGTCCTCCAGTGTGTCCAAGGCTACATGATAGAATTCCTTTCACCTCCGGTTCAGATGTCCCCTCCGCCTGTGGCAATGGTTTCGGCTGTGGATCAAGGTCTGATAGACGAAGAGATTGTTTCCCTTTTTTCCAAAGGAGCTGTGCAATATGGTCCGGACGACACAAGTTTCTTTAGCAATGTGTTTCTCGTTCGGAAGAAGACCAGCGATTTTCGACTGGACGTCAATCTGAGGGCTCTCAACGCTTTTGTGGTTTATCGCCACTTCAAGATGGAAGGCATCCATCTGCTGCGAGATCTTTTGGTTCAAGGGGATTGGTTTTCTCGTCTTGACCTAAAGGATGCTTATCTCTCCGTTCCGATTGCTCCTTGTTGTCGCCAGTTTCTTCGCTTTCTATGGCGGGGTCGTCCATGCCAATTTACATGCCTGCCTTTCGGTCTCAGCTTGGCTCCGTGGTGTTTCACTAAGCTACTGAAACCAGTGGTAGCACATTTCCGGTCCCTTGGCATTCGTTGCCTTATCTACCTCGACTATCTACTTCTGTTTTGCAACAACACCTCGAGGATTTGATCTCAGAAGCAATTCGTGGTGCGCTTCCTCGAGTCCTTGGGTTTTGTCATCAACGTGGAAAAATCAGCGTTGAAGCCTTCTCAGGTAGTTGAATTCCTGGGGTTCTAAATCGATTCTGTTCAATGTCTTCTATGACTTCCGTTGGCAAAGGTGGCAGCGATCTGCAAAGAGATCCGCCGTGTTCTTCGCCTACAGCAAGTCCCATTGTGTTGGTTGGCTCGCATAGTGGGTCTCCTATCCTCATCGATTCAGGCGATCTTCCCGGGTCCACTACATTACCGGGCGATGCAGTGGCTGAAGGCCCACCATCTCTGGTTGGGTCGGTCTTACGACCACTTGGTGGACTTGTCCCCGGAAGTTCATACGGAACTACGTTGGTGGCTCTTCACATGCAGGCCTGGAACAGCAAGGCTGTTTTCGGTTCATCCCTAGACTTTGTAGTGGAGTGGGA
Source organism: Rhinophrynus dorsalis (assembly GCA_037306005.1). Taxonomy (NCBI): domain Eukaryota; kingdom Metazoa; phylum Chordata; class Amphibia; order Anura; family Rhinophrynidae; genus Rhinophrynus; species Rhinophrynus dorsalis. The sequence continues at coordinate 79,424,947 of CM074727.1, forward strand.
TGCGAGTCTGTGGGTCTGGGGAGCACATTGAGTGGATTCGGCCACAGTGGGTCCTTGGTCAGTCTCAGAGGAAGGCCTTCATATCAATTGTCTAGAATTGATAGTGGGGTCATTCGCAATTCACAGTTTCACCAGGGACTCCAAGAATTGTTGCATTCTCCTTCGGATGGGCAATTTTTATGCCGTTCAATATATAAACAAGCTGGGAGGAGCCAGATCCTGGGACCTGACGGAGGCAGCGAAGAATCGTTACAAGTTCTGTTTCAGTCGCAACATCTCCCTTCAGGCGGAGTATCTTCCGGGGATTTCCAATTTCACGGCAGATTGGTTTTCTCATCATTGGAGAGATGGCAGCGATTGGAAGCTGGACAAGTCACTGTTCCAACAGCTGTGTTTCTTCAGAGGGCCCCTGGTATTGGATCTGTTGCTTCCAGGACCAATCGTCAACTGCCGACTTATTTCAGCTGGCTCCCGGACCCGGAATGCAAGGCGGTAGATGCTTTCCTTCAGCGTTGGCCGCTTCAAGGAGCATATGCGTTTCCTCCGTTCGTGATGTTGTTGAGGGTTCTACATCAGGTTCGAGTTCAAGAGGTGAGCATTCTCCTGGTTGCTCCATTGTGGCTGAGTCAACCTTGGTACCCGGACCTTCTGGAATTGTCGTTCGCAGATCCTCTTCTTCTTCCTTTTTGTCCTCTTCTCCTCTCTGACCCTCGAGGGGACCCTCATCCTCTCGTCATTCAGGATTGTCTACCTCTGGTGGCCTGTGCAATTTCAGGAGTTCCAGGTCGGTCCACGGCTTATCACAAGGGTTAGAGATCTCTTGCTGGTACAAGACGATGTTATATATCCACATGTAACGCCTGGGCTGGCTGGTGTCTGGAGAGGGGTTGCGATCCCTTTACAGCGCCTATGGCTGCTATCTTGAATTATTTATCTTTTTGTTTTTCTTTGAGCCAATCTTTTAGGTCTATTAATGTTATTCGTTCAGCTATTTCAGCTGCGCATATTCCGATTGCAGGGGTTCCTGTAGGATGCGATCCTTTGGTCTGCCGACTTCTACGTGGGGTTAAGTTATCTAGATCTCCGGCACCTAAGTATTCCTCATTTTGGCATGTGGCGGTTGTTTTGCAATTTTGAGGAATTGGCCTTCAAATGACTTATTGTCTCTTAAACAGATTTCAGCTAAACTTACTGTTTTGCTTTGGTTTCTTTTTGACAGGTTTCGGACGTTAGAGCTTTTGATGGGTTTTCAGTGCTCCCGGAAGGGGTGTCGTTTGCTATTTTTCGTCGAACGAAGTCAGACTCCTCTTCAGTTTTTTATCATTTTTTTCGGGAGGTTCCTCAACTTTGTGTGGTGGAGGTTTTACTTCAATATGTGCGAGTTACTGCATCCTTACTTTCTGTTCCCTCTGGTCAGCTTCTCATTTCTTATGTTAGACCTCATAGACCTGTTTCTTCTATCACTTTGGCTCAGTGGGTTCGCTAGGCTTTATCTCTGGCTGGGGTGGATCCTGGTTTTGGAGCCCACTCGGTTCGAGGAGCTGCTGTGGCTGGTGCTGCTTCTTCGGGGGCTTGCAGTGCAGATATTCTACGAGCAGCTGACTGGTCTAAAGAGAATACTTTTCGAGCATTTTATTTCTGTCCTGCAGTTCATGAGTCTCACTCTCTTTTATCTCAGCGTTGAAATTGCAAAATACGAAGCCTCCTGTCATGTAGTAAAATTGTAAAATATATATAATTTTTGTTTTTTTATTAACCCCAACCCCAGTAAACAACCCCCAAAAAAATTCACTGGTAAACTGATTCTTTCCCTAAACCCCACAACACATGCCTCCTCATACCCCTTTTATACTATGCCTTTGGGAAATAAAATTTGTGTTGTGTGTAAATTCAGTATTCCCATTGATGTCAATGGAATGAGCTACGAAAAAAGCGGAAAAACCTAACAACCTAACCTATTCAACAAGCAGGAAGTTCCATTACTTGCTGTTTACGGTTTGATGCGAAAATTATTGCCCATCCCTAACACTAACATAGCTGGTAAGGCAGAAAAAAAGATTTGCATCCAGCAAGTTCAGTCATGCCATATCACTCTGTTGATCCAGAGGAAGGAAAAAAAAAAGGAAAAAAAACACGTTGAAGTCATTTCCGGCTAAGCCCAAAGAGGGTATAAAATTCTTCCTTACTTGAAATGGCAGTTGGATATTTCCCTGGATCAATATCTGATGTGCATTGAAGCCAGCTGTCATAATTCTCAATATTGTTCTGTCCTAGATACTAGAGGTATCCATTACTTTATGAAAGCAGTTACAGTATCTGCAAGCACAGCATCCCAAGGCAAAGAATTCAAATACTGCCCTTACTGTTAAAAACCCCTTCCTTTGTTTTAGTTGGAAGAGTCTTTCCCCTAGTGTTAATGGATGATCTCTTGTTCTTTGCTCAGCTCTTTGAGAAAATCGTTCCTTGGAGAGTTGTTTGTATTGATGTTGAACATATATGCAAATTGTAATCATATCACCCCTTAGATGTTGCTTCTCTAATGTAAACAAGCCCACTTTGGCTAGTCTCTCTTTATAACTCAAATCCTCAGTTATCAGTTTTGTTGCACATCTCTGCATTTTTAACAATGTGTTTTCAAGCAGAATAGAATTGTATTCCCATTCTGTGTGTCTATACCTATTTTTATGCATGATACTACCTTATTTGCTCTTTGCTCTTGCAGCACCTGAGTGACACTATACACTACTGTGAAGACTATTGTCTATCAGTAACATGTTGATTTCTACAGCTCAAATTCATAGTCTTGCATTTATCTATATTAAACCTCATATTCCACATTTCCTCTCATTCACTCAAAGTATCCAAATCTTTCTGCAGAGAAAAGACATCCTTCTCGGAATGTATTTCCTTACACAACTTAGGGCTAGATTTAAAGGCAGCCGTTAAACCAGCCGCTAAGTGAAAAAGGCACATCGCTCGCAAATAATACAGGAGTTACGGCAGATTCAATAGCTACTCTACAAGAATAGCTATCAAGCGTAGGCACACAAAAAACACGTAACACAAAAGCCGTTGTCGCTCATGTTAATGCGCAACGGGCGGCCAAATCACACGATAACTGAGCTCAAAACAACATCTAACATAACGGCTGCCGTTGTCAAGCAACCATGATTGATGCCAAAACAAATTCAAACACACAGCCAATCACAAAGCCCCAATGTATCAAATAACTTCAAATACACCTATATATACCCAAAAATAACCGTCACACACTGTCTGTTATAGAGTTCTTCAGAGCTAGATATCAGGACCCAGGAGCGGAGGATAGCGATCAGAGAGAGGGAGAAAGGAGCATTCATTGGAGGTAGAAGGAGATTTTGGAGTTTGGAGTTTGGAGAGAGGTGCACTTACTAGACACATATTACACCTTTGCACATATTACATACACACATACAAACACAAACACATACACATACATACATACATACACATAGTCCTTTTTTTTCATAATACCTTACACATTTTACTTTTTATTTTGACAGTGTGAATCTGGGAGTGAAAGTGTGTGACAGAGAGTGACTGGATCGAGTGTGTCTGTGAGGGCCTGTGGGAGTGCTTGGGTGTGACTGGGTGAATGATGGCAAGGAGAGGAGGACAGGAGAGAGGGATGGGGAGAGTAGTGGAGGAGGAGGAAGGTCAGGAGGGGATCCCTCAGCAGAGCAGGGGTGGGAGTGGGAGATCCGCAGGGCGGAGGGGGACCCGGCCCACAAGAGCAGGAACACGCAGGACAGGGACAGAACCTGCAGTGGGACGAGGGGTAGTTGCTGGGGAGCACCCCACACAGTCAGGGTCAGACCAGGCAGGGCACTCCGGCTCTGAGTCATCCCATGCCGGAGGTGACGAGGCCAGGATCAGAGACCCAAAGTATACAGAGGAGGAGAACACGGCTCTTGTGGAAGCTGTCCTGGAGAGGCAGAGTGTTCTCCACCCGACAGCGAAGGTCCCTGGCCTGTCAGCGAGGAGGAAGGCAGCCTGGAACCAGATATGCAGCCGGGTCAACGCGGTGGCTCCATGCAGGCGGGACGTGGAGTCCATCAAAAAGCGATGGGGCGACTGCCGGAGGGTGGTCAAGAACAAGCTCTCCGAACTCGCCAAGCACGCCCGAGGCACTGGAGGTGGCCCACCTGTCCCTATCACCTTCTGCGGCTGGGAGGAGATGGTGCGGCAGAACATGTCCCCAACCCTGATCGAGGGGGTTGTTGGAGGAGCTGACACTGGGGATGAGAGGACCCTCCACACTACCGGTAAGTGCCACACTACATAACAACACACTACAGCAACCAACACCAGCTGCACACACAGTCACACCTCAACACATGCCCATCATTCATGCACACAACTGCACCAACACAGCACTCTGAGGGTTAAAAACAGGACACAACACAAGGACAAATATCAAGGTCCAACTTGGAACAAACCTGTCCAAGTCCTACTTCAACCCTCCTGTCGCTGTGCTCATCACACACAATACACAAACCATGCTGTTCAAAATGTCGTCTGTAATAGATCATCACTGTTCACACACAATGTCACCCATGTCCCCACTGGGATGTCAGCACTTAACCCCTTGAGTGCTAGAGGGATCATCAATGCATCGATCATCAATGCTTTGGCAACCCCTCTGGGACTCAAAGGGTTAACCAGACAACAATCAAGTCAATAGGCCAACGATCACATGCTACACAGGGAACATTCACTAAGCGGTGACAAACACATGGTGGAGAGAAATTCACCCTTACACATCCTCATTTCACCAATACCAGTGTTAGCCTATGGAGAATATGCAATAACATGAATCAAGTTGCTAAGGTCCCATCGTATACACTCCATAGAAAACACTGGAAATGGGGAAATGAGATCACTGGAGAAGTCAGCATCATGTACACTCCATCATGTTGACAACACCGCTTACTGAATCACAAAAAGGATGGAGCAGGTCACACATCACAGTGGCACTGAGAATAACTGCTTGTATGTGCAACACACAGGCCTCAAACAATACCCCAGAATTAAAGGGGGAAAAAGTAGGCCTTGGTGTTGTGTCTGCAATCATTTACTCTAACTTCAAATGACATATCTCACATCTGATTCCCACATGGATCCTCAGGGGTGCTGATGCCATGGATGGATGGTACACCAGACACTGTTTGCAGGATACACATGGGAACCAAATATCAACCATTGTACCTTGGTCACCAACAGGCCATGAATGATAGATATCTCGGATTGAGTACGGTTGCCTCACTCAGAAGGATGGATGGGCTCATACTCAAAGAAAAAAGGCCTCAATCAGAGATATCCCTCACTACTGGCATGATTGTTGCCCTTCAGGATTCAACTGGAACACACGACATGGACAGGATCCTGTCCAGTTCATCAATCTCTGATTGCCAGGGTGGTATCCCATGCCCTACAATGCAATGCATAGGATATGATCCTGACAACCAGAGAGTCACCTGTCAAGTAATGAAAAATTGTGAATTGGACGGGATCAGCTAAGAAGATAGGGTTGAATAACACTTGATTCCCACTGCACATCTGTTCAAACAAAGATATGCACACAAAGGAGAATGGTCAGATATGTACCTTTCAAATGGCTCAAAATATGTCCCAACACGATGTGAACCCAGAGATCATCTCACTGCCTGTGATTGCCCTACTGGCCAGATATGTGCATCCATCAGAAACTAACTTACATTGATACCATCCAAATACACATACCTAGTATATCCCACTCTACGTAGATGGGATATACGAGGTATGTTCATATCCATCATATCAATCCAATGTATATTTTGATGGGTGCACATATATAGCCATTAAGGCAATCACACCTACTGAAATGATCTCTGGCTTCATATCTGGAAAGGATATATTCATATCCATATGAAAGGTACACATCCACATGCATATATGACCATTTCTCCTTGTATGTAACTGTAATGGCATAGCAATTGTTAATTTCACCAACATGTGGATCCATGTTAGTCCTATCCCTCCAAGCCTCATGGTTAGACAGATATCGCTCTATTTGACAGCTGGAGATTTCAGTCATTAGACCACACGGAGGCTCTTCAGCAGAGCCTAAATTGCCCCATTCAGAGATGGAGACATCTTTGAGATGGTCAACAAAGTGTGCCAGGTTTGCAAGCACACTCTGTTCACCATTCCAATGAAGTTTACATCTCTGAATGGGGCAATTTAGGCTCTGCTGAAGAGCCTCCGTGTGGTGAAATGACTGTCAAACATGTCAAAATGACTGTCAAATAGAGCAATATCTGTCCAACCATGTGGGTTGGAGGGATAGGACTAACATCGATCCACATCTATCTCTTACAATGCCTACAATATTACATCATGGTGAAATTAACCATTGCTATTCCATTAAAGGGATAGTAATACCTAACATGTGAAAAGAAAAATATATTGCAGGGTTCATCCCCCGAGCAAAACAAGGGTATTCCCACTGCTGAAAGGTGTTTCATTCAAAATGTAGCACAGCTCATAGTTGACTACTCCAGGGGCAATATCACAGTGGCCTGGAACTCTAAAATGGTGATGTTGCTAGACCATCCTATGGACAGCTTACGTCCAGACGCAATAAATTCTCATAGGATAATGTAGCAACAGTGCCAATGTACAACTTCAGGCCACTGGGATATAGCACCAAAGCAATTCTATTCTGAGCTGGGAGACTTTTTGAACAAAAACCCCCTCCAGCAGTGGGAGTACCCTTGTTTCACTCAGGGTGATAAACCACAAAACATATATTTCCCTTTCTGCATTTCATGTATTAGTATCCCATTAATCCCATCATGGCTACTTTTACTAATCACACAATCTCAATTCTCCACACAGCTTATGGGCCTCCATCGTAGCAGGAGCCCGTGGAGGAGCAGACCACACCACCCAGTGAGGAGGATACAGAGGAGGGGACTAGCCACTGGGAACGGTCTACAACTACCACACCTCCTCCCCAACTGGCTGCATCACCACTGCCTGCCTCTCAACTGCCTGCCTCTCAACTGCCTGCCCCACCACAGGATGCTCCACAGATGTACAGCGGCTGGATTCAGGGGGAGAGATGGATGCATCCCACTACCACTGGGAGCTATTACCCTCCAGCAGCAGCACCACCACCACCAGGGAGGCAATGGCTGCCCGGGAATGTGGCCACCAGCCAATATGGGCCATATTCCACCGAGATGGATCTACCCTCCTGGATGGCTCCCCAGTATGGCCCCAGATATGATCCCAGGTGGGGGCCAAGCACCTACCACTGGCCAAAGTATGACCCTTGGCCACTTGACTACCAACACCTGGGCCTGATTGGGGAGCCCCAGCGCCTTCATCCAAGGGACTTGTTCACCCCACCACCTCAACCAGCACAGACATCAGTGGGCAGCAGTGGGTCCCTTGATGTAGTGGGCACCCACACACCGTCTGTGCAAGCCACTCCATCAACACAAACAGCAATAGCAGCCACAGCACACCCAGTACCAGCAGAGGAGACAGCAGAGGCTGGGGAGATAGAGGCTGAGGAGACAGCTGAACCTGTGGAAGCAGAGGCTGAGGAGACAGCTGAAGCTGGGGAAACAGAACATGTGTCACCGGCCACTCCCATCTCCAGCAGTCAACGCACCACAGATCTGGAGGCTGAGTGCATGGCCCTTCAAAGAGGACAGCTCCGGGCAACCCACGCCACCATCGACAACCTCACGAGGAACCGGAGAGAATCCCGGAGGAACACGAACAGGTTGGAGACCAGAATCCAAGCTCTGGAGTCAGAGGATGCCAGGGGGAACACACAACTCCACCAGATACATGTGGGGATGATGGACATGTTTGCACAGGTGCTCATGGAGTTGCGAGAGATTAACCGCAGGGAGAACCTGAGGATGGAGAGGGAGAACCTGCGTTCCACAGAGGGGTCCACTGCACCCACCACGCCTTCCAGTGTTACCCCAGAAGCCACACCTAGGGGACAGAGGGTGACAAGGCAATCAGCCAGGGCATCCACCTCTGGCACCAAGTCTAAGGCCCCCCCCCCAAAAAAAGAAAAAATGAAAGGCCCAACCTGTCATCTGCCCCCTCAATAAATGAAAATTGTGCTTTTGAATCCTGTCTGATCTGCTGTGTATTCACTTATAGAGTGGGTGGCAGGGTTGTCTCCAATGCATTGCAAAACAATGCAGTGAACTCAACCCCTGCCTGGGGGAAATGTTTGTCTGATGTTACAACATGGGTTCACACACACCCACACCGTTGTCCAAATTCACCTGGCAACCCATCCCTGTAGCCATGTAACACGACAGTGTTACATGGCCATGATGTGTGTCAGATTTGATCAGAACATACCCCTTAGCACAACAACTGGTGCAACACTGAACATTCGTCTGCATCAATTGTTGTGTTTGAGGGGAAAACCAAACAAACAGCTATGCGACTTAGCAGGGAAATAACAAGCATGACAGATGGAACATGCATCAATATTAGTGATGAGCGAGCACCCCAATGTTCGGGTGTTGGGGTGCTCTGACCGAGCACCCCCGGAGGCTCGAGTGCTCGGCCGAGCACCCGAGCCCCATTGAAGTCAATGGGAGGACTCGAGCATTACACCAGGCACCCCCTGCTCTGATGAGGGGAGGGTGCCTGGTCCATAGGAAAAGGGCAGAAAAAGATGGAAACACCACAGAAATGGTTCAGAGACAGCATAGGGAGGATGTCTGGATGCATCTTGGACTCCAACATCGCTGCTGGGAACGATCTTTCGCCCGTAGTACGCCATTTTTACAGACTGACCGTAAAACACACAAAAAGGAAAATAAAAACGACTTTAGGCGAAAAATTGTTACCAAACAGTATTTGCTGTATATTTACTTGTATATCATCTGCAAATTCTCCCAAAAATTTCCTCGATTTTTCTGAACTGAGGCCATGATTAAGAGGGAAACGTGCGCAGAGGAAAATTCTCCCAAAAATTTCCTTGATTTTTCTGAACTGAGGCCATGATTAAGAGGGAAACGTGCGCAGAGGCAAATTCTCCCAAAAATTTCCTCGATTTTTCTGAACTGGGGCCATGATTAAGAGGGAAACGTGCGCTGAGCCGACCATCTAAAACATTATGGGTGAGGGTCTGCTGCGGAGCTGACCATCCTAAACATTATATGCGAAGGCCCGCTAGTGAGCTGACGCTATAAAACATTATATGAGAGGGCCCGCTAGAGAGCTGACCCAATAAAACATTATATGAGAAGGCCCGCTGGTGAGCTGACCTATATAAAAATTGTCAAACAGGGCCCGCTGGTGAGCTGGCCCTATATAAAAATTATATCACAGGGCCCGCTGGTGAGCTGGCCCTATATAAAAATTATATCACAGGGCATATGGAAGAGGAGGAGGAGGATGAGAAGATTAAGAGTCAACCATATACCCGTTTTTTGGGTGGAAGGGGTGAATGGGAATACAGAGTATTCCCATCATTGTAAATAACATATATAAAGTGAGTTTATGTTCCCCCGGGGTTTTCCTCCAGTGGAGTGGAGAAGTCAGGGGAAATCCAGGCCTTGTTCATTTTTATAAGTGTCAACCTATCAGCATTGTCGGTGGAAAGGCGGATATGCTTATCTGTTATGATGCCACCAGCAGCACTAAATACCCGCTCAGACAGAACGCTGGCGGCAGGGCAGGCCAGCACCTCCAAGGCGTAGAGTGCCAGTTCATACCACGTGTCCAGCTTGGACACCCAGTAGTTGTAAGGCACAGAGGGATCATTGAGGACGCTGACACGGTCTGCTACGTACTCCTTCACCATCTTCCAAAACTTTTCCCTCCTTGTGACACTAGGCTGCGCATCAGGGTGAGGGTGCTGGCGGGGTGTCATGAAGGTGTCCCACGCCTTGGAGAGTGTTGCCCTGCCTTTGTCGGAACTGCTGTGTGCTCCCCTTTTCTCCCCTTCTCGGTTGGCCAAGGTAGCACGTACTCTGCCGCCAGCGTTGTCAGATGGAAAATTTTGGAGCAATTTTTCAACAAGAACCTTCTGGTATTGCACCATTTTGCTTGTCCTCTCCACCGGAGGAATGAGAGATGAGAAATTCTCTTTGTAGCGGGGGTCCAGAAGGGTGAACACCCAGTAATCCGTGTTGTCTAAAATGCGTATAACGCGTGGGTCACGGGAAAGGCAGCCTAACATAAAGTCAGCCATGTGTGCCAGAGTACCAGCAGTCAAGATTTCGCTGTCCTCACCAGGAGGATGACTCTCAATCTCCTCATCCTCTTCCTCCTCTTCTGCCCACCCACGCTGAAGAGATGGAACTAAAGTTCCATGGCTACCCTCTGTAGCGGAGGCAACCGTGTCTTCCTCCTCCTCCTCCTCCTCCTCCGCCTCCTCCAATTGTCGCTGAGAAGACGAAGTGAGGGTGCTCTGCCTATCACCTTGTGTAAGCTCTTCCTCTCGCATTTCCACCTCTTCCACATGCAAAGCGTCAGTTTTAATTGTGAGCAGCGAGCGTTTCAGTAGACACAGAAGTGGGATGGTTACACTGATAATAGCGTTATCGCCGCTCACCATCTGTGTCGATTCCTCAAAATTGCGTAAAACCTCACAGAGGTCTGACATCCATTCCCACTCCTCACTTCTGATTAGAGGAAGTTGAACGGAGAGGCGACGACCGTGTAACAGCTGGTACTCCACTACTGCCCTCTGCTGCTCACAAAGCCGGGCCAACATGTGGAAGGGGGAGTTCCAGCGCGTGCTCACGTCACACAGCAGCCGGTGAGCTGGCAATTGTAAGCGCTGCTGCAGCTTCAACAGGCCGGCTGAAGCTGTAGATGACTTACGGAAATGTGCACACATGCGGCGCACCTTGGTCAAGAGATCATGCACATTGGGGTAGGTTTTTAGAAATCGCTGAACCACTAAATTAAATACATGCGCTAGGCATGGTACTTGTGTGAGCTTGCCAAGCTCCAAAGCCGCCACCAAGTTACGCCCATTATCACACACAACCATGCCTGGTTGCAGGTTGAGTGGCGAGAGCCACTGCTCGGTCTGGTGACTAATCCCCTGCAACAGCTCTGAGGCCGTGTGCTGTTTGTCCCCAAGGCAAATCAGCTTCAGCACGGCCTGTTGACGCTTCCCCACTGCAGTGCTACACTGCTTCCAGCTACCGGCTGATGGGGGAGTGGCGCTGCGTGCAGAGAATTCGGAGGTGGAAACGGAGGAGGAGGAGCCAATAACGTAGGTGCTGGCGGAAACCCTGATGGAGGTAGGGCCCGCAATCCTCGGCGTGGGTAGCACCCGTGCCATCCCAGGGTCCGAGTCGCTCCCAGCCTCCACGACATTCACCCAGTGTGCCGTCAGGGAAATGTAGCGTCCCTGGCCACAAGCACTTGTCCATGTGTCAGTCGTTAAGTGGACCTTCCCAGTAACTGCGTTGGTCAGGGCACGGGTGATGTTACGGGACACATGGTGGTGTAATGCGGGGATGGCACACCGGGAAAAGTAGTGGCGGCTGGGGACCGCGTACCGAGGGACAGCTGCTGCCATCAGGCTGCGGAAGGACTCAGTCTCCACAAGCCTAAATGGCAGCATTTCGATGGCCAGTAATTTGGAAAGTTGTGAGGTTAGTGCTATGGCCTGTGGGTGGGTGGCTGGGTATTTTCGCTTGCGCTCAAATGCCTGGGGTAACGACATTTGGACGCTGCGCTGGGACAGGGAAGTGGATGTGGTCGCTGATGGTGCTTTAGATGGTACAGGTGCAGGGCGGGAGGTATGCGGGCCTGCGCCTTCGACAGGCGATTGGCCGGCACCGAAAACAGGGGAAGAGGAGGCAGTGGTGTGGCCTGCAGACACAGATGGGCGATCCAGGCGTTCCTCCCACTTACTACGGTGCTTGGATGCCATGTGTCGGATCATGCTGGTGGTGGTGAGGTTTCTAGTGTTCATGCCTCGGCTCATTCTGGTGTGGCACAGGTTGCAAACTACAATTTATTTGTCGTCCGCACTTTCCTTAAAAAAACGCCATACCGCGGAACACCTACCCCTTGGCAAGGTAGATTTACGCAAGGGGGTGCTCCGTGGAACATTTGCGGGCCGGTTTGGTGCGGTCCGCCTTCTTTCTTTAGCCACACCACTGCCTCTTCCAGCCTGTTGCGGTCCTGCAGATGGCTCACCCTCAGGACTGCTGTCATCGCTCGGCTCTACACCTTCCCAGGTGGGGTCAGTCACCTCATCGTCCACCAAGTCCTCCTCCACTTCCTCACTCTGATCATCCTCCTCATGTCTTGATCCCACCACATACTCAGTCATTGACAACTGTATATCATCCTCCTCAACAAGGTCTTGAGACAGTAATAGTGGTTGATTTAATGGCAACTGTGTCTCATCATCATCATCATCCACTACTTCCTTTGACCTTAAATGCCGTTCACATCTGTCATCTTCTTGTGATTGGGTACCCTCTAGAGGTTGTGAATCAGGGCATAAGATGTCATGTTCCTCTGCAAGCGTGCTTGGAGAGAGGGTCAAATGAAGGATTGGTGATGAGACGAGCTCCTCACTATATCCCAGTGTGGGATCACTTCTTTGACCAGACCGTCTATGGTGGGAGGAAGGATGATCAGAGTGAGGATTATGTTGACCAGACTCTTGGCTACTGAGAGTGGACTTGGTGGAAGATAGGGTGGTGCTTAACCGACTGGAAGCAGTATCAGCTGACATCCAACCGACCACCTGTTCGCAGTGGTCGGACCTCGAGAGTGATGTCCTGCGACGCCCTGTAAAATGAGACATGAAGCTAGGTATGGTGGATGTCTTTGTTTCTTGTGCTCTGGCACCAGGCACAGTTTCTCCGCGTCCTGACCCGCGCCCTGAACTATCAGGATCACGTCCACTTCCCCGTCCCTTTTTACCCGCCTTCTTCATCTTACACGGAATATGTGCTACAAATCTGCAACTGAATGGAATATGTGACTTTGAAATTTTAGTTTGAAGACTTAACAGTATTTCTTCCTATTCTGCAACTGTGCAGAGTACACAGACTGTGCTGCTAAACTGCGGTGACGCACACTGAATGGAATATGTGACTTTGATATTTTAGTTTGAAGACTTAACAGTATTTCTTCCTATTCTGCAACTGTGCAGAGTACACAGAACATGCTGCTAAACTGCGGCGAAGCACACTGAATGGAATATGTGACTTTGATATTTTAGTTTGAAGACTTAACAGTATTTCTTCCTATTCTGCAACTGTGCAGAGTACACAGAATGTGCTGCTAAACTGCGGCGACGCACACTGAATGGAATATGTGACTTTGATATTTTAGTTTGAAGACTTAACAGTATTTCTTCCTATTCTGCAACTGTGCAGAGTACACAGAATATGCTGCTAAACTGCGGCGAAGCACACTGAATGGAATATGTGACTTTGATATTTTAGTTTGAAGACTTAACAGTATTTCTTCCTATTCTGCAACTGTGCAGAGTACACAGAATATGCTGCTAAACTGCGGCGAAGCACACTGAATGGAATATGTGACTTTGATATTTTAGTTTGAAGACTTAACAGTATTTCTTCCTATTCTGCAACTGTGCAGAGTACACAGAATATGCTGCTAAACTGCGGCGAAGCACACTGAATGGAATATGTGACTTTGATATTTTAGTTTGAAGACTTAACAGTATTTCTTCCTATTCTGCAACTGTGCAGAGTACACAGAATATGCTGCTAAACTGCGGCGAAGCACACTGAATGGAATATGTGACTTTGATATTTTAGTTTGAAGACTTAACAGTATTTCTTCCTATTCTGCAACTCTGCACAGTACACAGAATGTGCTGCTAAACTGCGGCGAAGCACACTGAATGGAATATGTGACTTTGATATTTTAGTTTGAAGACTTAACAGTATTTCTTCCTATTCTGCAACTGTGCAGAGTACACAGAATGTGCTGCTAAACTGCGGTGACGCACACTGAATGGAATATGTGACTTTGATATTTTAGTTTGAAGACTTAACAGTATTTCTTCCTATTCTGCAACTGTGCAGAGTACACAGAATGTGCTGCTAAACTGCGGTGACGCACACTGAATGGAATATGTGACTTTGATATTTTAGTTTGAAGACTTAACAGTATTTCTTCCTATTCTGCAACTGTGCAGAGTACACAGAATGTGCTGCTAAACTGCGGCGACGCACACTGAATGGAATATGTGACTTTGATATTTTAGTTTGAAGACTTAACAGTATTTCTTCCTATTCTGCAACTGTGCAGAGTACACAGAATATGCTGCTAAACTGCGGCGAAGCACACTGAATGGAATATGTGACTTTGATATTTTAGTTTGAAGACTTAACAGTATTTCTTCCTATTCTGCAACTGTGCAGAGTACACAGAATATGCTGCTAAACTGCGGCGAAGCACACTGAATGGAATATGTGACTTTGATATTTTAGTTTGAAGACTTAACAGAATGTGCTCTAATCTGCAACTTTGCACACTAAACAGAATGTGCTCTAATCTGCAACTTTGCACACTAAACAGAATGTGCTCTAATCTGCAACTTTGCACACTAAACAGAATGTGCTCTAATCTGCAACTTTGCACACTAAACAGAATATATGAAATTTTTTTTTTTGTTGTTTTTTCCCCCCCACACAAAATAAACTGCTGCCCCCACACACAGTAGTCCCAAAAAGGACTTTTGGTTCTTTTTTTTTTCACAATTGCATTTCTTCTCCCTACACTGACTTTCCCTTCCTATCCTCATCTCTCCCTGGCTAAGACTGAGCCGAACTCGCTGGTCAGGTGCTATACAGCACCCGACCACGGGTTCTGGCCAGCCAATCAGTGTAATGCCAGCAGCCAACATGGCTGCTGGCATTACACTGATGTCAGAGCCTCCCTGCACGTTTATTGGCTGCGCAGCAGCCGCAAAACGTGCGGGGAGGAGACCCGAACATGGCGGGCGAGCACATGCGGTACTCGTACGAGTACCGCCATGTGCCGAGCAGAGCGATGCTCGAGCCGATCCGAGCATCGGCCGAGCATGCTCGCTCAACACTAATCAATATGGTCTTTAAATCAAAATTCTATTGTGCAGCTGACATACTGGGGAACACAATGTACACCCTAGGATCTCAATGTGTGTGTTACACATTGTGATCCTAGGGTGAGCATTGTGTTCTCCAGCAAGTCAGTTGCACAACAGGAGTTTGAATCACAGCCTAACTTACTGCATAACCCAATGATCTTCCTAAGATTTCATTGTGTAGCACGCACATTGGAACCTTAGGCTGAGCATTGGCTTATGTATTAAAGGGATAGTAAACCTTGAGAATAAGTTCATTCTATATTGTAGCCCTTAAAAAACATGTAAAATGATATAAGTCTTATCTCCCAAACCATATATGTTTGGTAGATAAGACTTATATAATTTTTCATGTTTTTTAAAGGGCTACAATGTGAAATAAACTTATTTTCCAGGTTTACTATCCTTTTAAGTTGTGTTGTTGTTTAACTAAGGTTGTAACACACTTCACCAGTGATAACACTTGTCCACATGGTTGTTTTTGTTGATGTAGCCCATGTACTGAGATATGACAACCTACAGCAATCTCAGGACATTGATTATATTGAGCAACACACAAACCGTGGACATCACATCACAGTGGAAGTGTGTCCCCTGTATCACCAGCTAATCACTCACAACACACATCAGTGTATCACTGCCATCATGTCATTGCATGTATACATCACAAAGTCCACTCATGGTCAGGCAACTAGTGGACTCCTGTGATGTAAATCATGCCTTCCTTTGTATGAAGGATACTCTAGGCTTGGGTACGGTTCCACATTGACAGGTGTTTGATCCAACATTCATTCATACAGACACGGATTGAGTAGTGATGATTCTTGTGTATTTAGCCAATATGTATTAAACACTTGTATGAGCACAAAAAGGTACATCTGAACTAAATAGGAATACATTATAAATGCTAGTGAACTGCTCATGTGTTGTCCACATAGTTTGGCATCTGTGTATGAGCAGTCTTACTGTACAGATCTGATACCTGGATGTTAGTACACACATTAATTTGTGTCCATATGTGAATGTTCCAGTAGAGGTTGCTGTGAACATCAGGTCAAACATTGCATCACCAACACAATCACTTGAAACACCAAGGGGTGAGCTTCATGGAAGTGTTGTCCAGACTTCAGTCCAGTCATATGGAAACTCCTCTGTTCAAGGATGGATCGTGCTATGGATGCCTGTGGGACAAGAGGACAGGATTTGGAACATCACCCTCGAAGTGATCGTCATGCAACAGCTACAACATTATGATCCTCTTAATCGTTCCCGTTACATAAGTCTACACAAACCACTGCTTTGTACTGTGTTGTGTACTGGTCTATGAACCATCATGGGGGGAACTAAGGGGATGTTAACCATCCTTAGGGATATTTGCCCCTGACATGGTTACACATATCAACAAATACGTCCTAATAGCTTCCTGATAACAATATATTTGGGCTGCCACTGTCAGAGACAGGCCAAATATGTTTGGTTCATGGAGCTAGTAGGACATATTTGTTAATGTGTGTATTTCTTTCTGGGGCACATATCACTGCACACACACACACACACACAGGGCAACATGGTGTCCATGGAGATGTGATCCACATTTCATGAACTCCATGTTGTGTAACACACTATTACTGTCAATCCACCCCTCTGCTGCTTTCTTCGACTGTAGCAAGCTACTGGTCCCATGTCCCCACGAATGCCCCCTGAACCCCTTATATGACAGAGTGCTATCCGATGCATTGGCTTGGATGAGACTCCCTCGCTACAGGGGTACCATGGTTACTATGGGTCTGATCCTAGCAGAACACTTTAGTTGGTGCCTAGGGAGCTGTGGGATATGCTGAACAAGGTTAAAGTGTTGTACCTTGGTTTCCAGGGGGGGCATGCATGATATCCTTGAGGTAGCAGTATCAACATGGACGACAGGTTGTCAGATGTATTCGGAATCTCTAGGCCCAATCTGACTGGTCCACGGAATAGTTGATGCTGGTGGTCCATACTGCAGCCAGTGTCAGGGCTGTGTCACTGATCCTGTGGGGTGAAACAGAACATGTGTGTTGTGGTGGGTGTGTATGCATGGATTGTGTGCATACATGTATTATACTCACAGCAGAAGTGATCCCTGATCAATCTGTCCCTTGTCTGCATCCCTGTTGGGGTTTCCTCACACTCAACGATATCCACAGGGTCTTCAGGTCTGGGTGGGGGATGGACATCGTCCATGAGTCTGGTGTCCACCGCGATATTATGTTGGATGGCACATGCCACGATGATGTCGCAGACCTTGCCTGGTGCATACTGCAATGCTCCCCCCGAGTGGTCCAGACATCGGAATCGGGACTTGAGGAGGCCGAAGGTCCGCTCAATGGCATTCCGTGTTCTGGCATGAGCCTGGTTATATCGTTCCTGGGCATCGTTTTGGGGATTGGCGACCGGGGTGAGGAGCCATGGCTTGCATCCATAGCCAGCATCACCTGTGGAAAGTGAGTGACATGGTGTGACAAGGAGCACATATTGTGTGAATAATGTTTTCTGTGGTGAACGTACTAGCACTTGTGTATGTGGTGTCATTTGGTGCTGTTAACTCACCCAGAAGCCATCCGCCTGTATAGGTCCCATTTTCGAAATCCCTCTGCACAGATGAATTTCTGAGTATATGTGAATCGTGACAGCTCCCGGGAAATTTCGCACAGACATTCATGATGGCCAGGTTGCTGTCACACACCATCTGCACATTCATGGAGTGTAAGTTTTTGCGGTTCAGGAACATATGTCCCTGACGTGCTGGTGCTTTGATACGGACTTGGGTGCAATCTATTGCACCCATGACCCTGGGCATGCCTCCCCTTGCATAGAAGCCCTGCTTCAGATGTGTCCACTCCATATCGGTGATGGGGAAACGTATGTAGGTACTGGCCTTGGCTTTGAGGGCTGGCAAGACCTGGGCCAGCACCCTGGAGAATGTGGCTTGGGACATGCCAGATGCGTAACCCTCTGTCGACTGAAAGGCGCCACTTGCCATGAAGTGTATGGCACACAGGAGTTTTTGAAGGCCAGTTAGAGCATGGTTATGGGTGCATATGGGATCCACCTGCTCCTTGATGACCTCATACAGGGCTATGATGCTGTGTGGCCTCAACCTGTAGCGATCAATAACCTCGTCATCGGTCATTCCAAAGAGAGTGACCCTTGGGCGGTATACCCTGGGCCTTGGTGGTCGTCTATGTATCCTGGGCTGCTGCAGGGGTCCCTGTGGCAGCTGGGGAGCATCCTGTTGCTGCAGCTGTGCATCTGCAGGCAGGTGTCCTCCGGGTGGGGATGGGCTCCTGTGTGGCTGCTGAGCCAGAGCCTCCTCACTTGCAACAGGTGGAGGCTGTTAATGAGGCATGCTTGGAGGTTGCTGATGTTCCCTAGCTCTCTCCCTTGCATGCCTTCTCCGCAGCCTTCGCAACAATATGTAACCCAACATACTGTTTGCTCTCTCTATCTGTCTCTATCTGTCTCTCTCTATCTATCTATCTCTCTCTATCTCTCTCTATCTCTCTCTCCCTCCCTGAGTGGAAAACAAGCCACAAGTGAGTTTGTTGAGTTGTCCCTTTAAGTACTTGCTAGGGCGTTGTGTAGGTGTGGTGATGAGGTGAGTGCTGGCCAATGGTGAGTTGTTTTTGTCCAGGTAAGTGTTAGCAGGTGTGTGTGTGTGTTATAAGATGTGGTGTGTTGTGCTTGTTCTGTGTGTGCCATTTGCGGGTGTGCATTTGTGGGGTGCAGGTCGCGTGTTGATGTTGCCCAGGTGAGCTTGTATTTGCAGGTGTCCGCTTTGTGTGATAACCCCCATTGTTCCGTGCCATGCTGTGTTGTTGTTTTTTTGTGTGTCATTGTCCCTGTGGTGTTGGTTGTTGTTGTGAGTGTAGTGATTTGTGTTGTGTGTGCATGTTTTTGTGTTGTTTTGGCATTGCACGGGTTAATTTTCCCATTTACATGGTTGTGCGGTAAGCATTTTGTGTGTTTTCCTATGTAATGGGTGTTTTGTTTTGGCCGTTAAGTGTCTAACGGCTAAAAAAAGTGGGTCTTAACTTTTAGCTGTTAGGTGTGTCTTTTTTTCAGCCGTTAGCAGTACCGCAAGCCTTTGAATAGCTCTGGGGTATGTTGTTCCATGTGTCTGAATGCACGTTAGTTTATCGGCCGTAAGGATTCTGCAACTGCCGTTAGCTGTTGTTTAGACGGATCTTTGAATTGCAACATGGGACTTAACGCACCCGTTAGTGATTTTTTTTTGCTAACGGCTGCCTTTAACCCCTCCGGTGCCAGAGGCTTGTGCCATTTCCTGTACCCTGCAGGCCAGACACTTTTTCAGCATTTTTGCTATCCTTCTGTTTATGCTTGATTTCCTCTGGGGATTTTTAGTTAAATATGGAAAACTATATATTGTTTTTTTCAGAACGAATTGAGCTTTCTCGTGGTACCTTACATGAAGAGAATTTTACATCGTGCAAAAAGCTATGATGTCATAATGACAAAAAAAAGTAAAAATTTACTCATTTTCCTAAAATCACATAATATGTATCAAAAACATTTACCTTGATTGAAAAAGTTTCAATTATTTGAAAAAGCCCCAAGTCCCCCGAGTAAAAAAATACCAAATTTGTATAGTTTTACCTACGTCCATGGCTAGCGTAGAGCCCTAATCACCAGCAGCGCAAAATGACATTTTCAACTTTATAAACTAATATGCGCATTCTAGGGTTTTTGTGGTAAAACTACCCTAAAACAGTGGAATAACTATATAAAACTATATATTTCGGAAAAGTAGACAACCTGCCGCATCTAATGAGGGGTAACTTGCCTTCTTACCCCAAGCCTGGTGTGCACAAATGCCTCCAGAAGATGGCGCTAATGAAAAAAAAAGGCATTTTCTTACATTTCTGCCCCTTCAAATGTACTGAAATTTGTGAAAACCATGGCATTTCCAACTGTATTCATTAGCTAGTGCTCTTAGGAGAAAAATGACACCCCATTGGTATGAGTTTAACTACCTCAGGGGGCGCTAGAAGTGCAAAATGACACCTACTACAACCTCAAATTTTTCTAACATTTTCTCAAACATTACTTGTCTGTACACAAATGGTTATAACAACTACAGAAGTGAAGAAAGGGTACTCAAACCATACCATTTTGAAAAGAAGACACCCTGCCGCATCTAATGATGGGTGACTTGCCTTGTTACCCCAAGCCTGGAGTGCACAAATGCCTCCAGAAGGTGGCGCTAATGGAAAAAAAAGGCATTTTCTTACATTTCTGCCCCTTCAAATGTACTGAAATTTGTGCAAACCATGGCATTCCCAACTGTATTCATTAGCTAGTGCTCTTAGGAGAAAAATGACACCCCATTGGTATGAGTTTAACTACCTCAGGGGGCGCTAGAAGTGCAAAACGACACCTACTACAACCTCAAATTTGTCTAACATTTTCTCAAACATTACTTGTCTGTACACAAATGGTTATAATAACTACAGAAGTAAAGAAAGGATACACAAACCATACCATTTTGAAAAGAAGACACCCTGACGCATCTATTGATGGGTGACTTGCTTTGTTACCCCAAGCCTGGAGTGCACAAATGCCTCCAGAAGGTGGCGCTAATGAAAAAAAAAGGCATTTTCTTACATTTCTGCCCCTTCAAATGTACTGAAATGTGTGCAAACAATGGCATTTCCAACTGTATTAATTAGCTAGCGCTCTTAGGAGAAAAATGACACCCCATTGGTATGAGTTCAACTACCTCAGGGGGCGCTAGAAGTGCAAAATGACACCTACTACAACCTCAAATGTTTCTAACATTTTCTCAAACATTACTTGTCTGTTCCCAAATGGTTATAACAACTACAGAAGTGAAGAAAGGGTACACAAACCATACCATTTTGAAAAGAAGACACCGTACCGCATCTAATGATGGGTGACTTGCCTTGTTACCCCAAGCCTGGAGAGCACAAATGCCTCCAGAAGGTGGCGCTAATGAAAAAAAAAAGGCATTTTCTTACATTTCTGCCCCTTCAAATGTACTGAAATTTGTGCAAACCATGGCATTCCCAACTGTATTCATTAGCTAGTGCTCTTAGGAGAAAAATGACACCCCATTGGTATGAGTTTAACTACCTCAGGGGGCGCTAGAAGTGCAAAACGACACCTACTACAACCTCAAATTTGTCTAACATTTTCTCAAATATTACTTGTCTGTACACAAATGGTTATAATAACTACAGAAGTAAAGAAAGGGTACACAAACCATACCATTTTGAAAAGAAGACACCCTGACGCATCTATTGATGGGTGACTTGCTTTGTTACCCCAAGCCTGGAGTGCACAAATGCCTCCAGAAGGTGGCGCTAATGAAAAAAAAAGGCATTTTCTTACATTTCTGCCCCTTCAAATGTACTGAAATGTGTGCAAACAATGGCATTTCCAACTGTATTCATTAGCTAGCGCTCTTAGGAGAAAAATGACACCCCATTGGTATGAGTTCAACTACCTCAGGGGGCGCTAGAATTGCAAAATGACACCTACTACAACCTCAAATGTTTCTAACATTTTCTCAAACATTACTTGTCTGTTCCCAAATGGTTATAACAACTACAGAAGTGAAGAAAGGGTACACAAACCATACCATTTTGAAAAGAAGACACCGTACCGCATCTAATGATGGGTGACTTGCCTTGTTACCCCAAGCCTGGAGAGCACAAATGCCTCCAGAAGGTGGCGCTAATGAAAAAAAAAAGGCATTTTCTTACATTTCTGCCCCTTCAAATGTACTGAAATTTGTGCAAACCATGGCATTCCCAACTGTATTCATTAGCTAGTGCTCTTAGGAGAAAAATGACACCCCATTGGTATGAGTTTAACTACCTCAGGGGGCGCTAGAAGTGCAAAACGACACCTACTACAACCTCAAATTTGTCTAACATTTTCTCAAATATTACTTGTCTGTACACAAATGGTTATAATAACTACAGAAGTAAAGAAAGGGTACACAAACCATACCATTTTGAAAAGAAGACACCCTGACGCATCTATTGATGGGTGACTTGCTTTGTTACCCCAAGCCTGGAGTGCACAAATGCCTCCAGAAGGTGGCGCTAATGAAAAAAAAAGGCATTTTCTTACATTTCTGCCCCTTCAAATGTACTGAAATGTGTGCAAACAATGGCATTTCCAACTGTATTCATTAGCTAGCGCTCTTAGGAGAAAAATGACACCCCATTGGTATGAGTTCAACTACCTCAGGGGGCGCTAGAATTGCAAAATGACACCTACTACAACCTCAAATGTTTCTAACATTTTCTCAAACATTACTTGTCTGTTCCCAAATGGTTATAACAACTACAGAAGTGAAGAAAGGGTACACAAACCATACCATTTTGAAAAGAAGACACCGTACCGCATCTAATGATGGGTGACTTGCCTTGTTACCCCAAGCCTGGAGAGCACAAATGCCTCCAGAAGGTGGCGCTAATGAAAAAAAAAAGGCATTTTCTTACATTTCTGCCCCTTCAAATGTACTGAAATTTGTGCAAACCATGGCATTCCCAACTGTATTCATTAGCTAGTGCTCTTAGGAGAAAAATGACATCCCATTGGTATGAGTTTAACTACCTCAGGGGGCGCTAGAAGTGCAAAACGACACCTACTACAACCTCAGATTTGTCTAACATTTTCTCAAATATTACTTGTCTGTACACAAATGGTTATAATAACTACAGAAGTAAAGAAAGGGTACACAAACCATACCATTTTGAAAAGAAGACACCCTGACGCATCTATTGATGGGTGACTTGCTTTGTTACCCCAAGCCTGGAGTGCACAAATGCCTCCAGAAGGTGGCGCTAATGAAAAAAAAAGGCATTTTCTTACATTTCTGCCCCTTCAAATGTACTGAAATGTGTGCAAACAATGGCATTTTCAACTGTATTCATTAGCTAGCGCTCTTAGGAGAAAAATGACACCCCAGTGGTATGAGTTCAACTACCTCAGGGGGCGCTAGAAGTGCAAAACGACACCTACTACAACCTCAAATGTTTCTAACATTTTCTCAAACATTATTTGTCTGTACCCAAATGGTTATAACAACTACAGAAGTGAAGAAAGGGTACACAAACCATACCATTTTGAAAAGAAGACACCCTGCCGCATCTAATGATGGGTTACTTGCCTTGTTACCCCAAGCCTGGAGTGCACAAATGCCTCCAGAAGGTGGCGCTAATTAAAAAAAAGGCATTTTCTTACATTTCTGCCCCTTCAAATGTACTGAAATTTGTGAAAACCATGGCATTTCCAACTGTATTCATTAGCTAGTGCTCTTAGGAGAAAAATGACACCCCACTGGAATGAGTCGACCTACCTTAGGGGTGCCAGAAGCACATCACTACACCTACCTGTTTGCTTCTTCGAAAATGGCAGCTTGTACTAAAATGTCCATAACTGTTAGAGACATGAAGGAAAGGTATAAAAGGTATACCATTTTGGAAAGTAGACATTCTCCCGCATCAATTGAGGGGTCATTTGCCTTTCTACCCCCTGGGCTGAAGTGCACAAATATTTCCAAAAGGTGGCGCTATGGGAATAAATACATGTTTTTTTACATTTCCACCACTTCAAAGATACTAAAATCTTTGAAAACCATAACATTTCCTGCTGTATTCAGTACCTGCTACCAACATGAGAAAAATGGTAGCCTATTTGTGTGGGTTAACATAAAATATGTGGGTGCTAGGAACACGTACGTAAACCTGACACTTTTGTTTTTGAAATTATCTGCTTGCACTAAAATGGTTATAACCATAATAGATATGCAGAAAAGGTAGAGAAACAATGCCATTTTGGAAAGAAAACAACCTTCCGCATCTAATGAGGGGTCACTTGCCTTCTTACCCAAAGGCTGGTATGCACAAATGCTTCCAGGAGGTGGCGCTAGTGAAAAAAAAGGCATTTTCTTACATTTCTGCCCCTTCAAATGTATGGAACTTTGTAAAAACCATGGAATTTTCAACTGCATTCATTAGCTAGTGCTCTTAGGAGTCAAACGACACCCAATTGATATGAGTTGACCTACCTTAGGGGGTGCTAGAAGTAGAAAACTACACCTACTATAACCTCTGATTTTTCTGACATTTTCTCAAATGTGACTTGCCTGTACAAAAATGGCTATAACACATTCAGAATTGAAGAAAAGGTAGATAAACCATACCATTTTGGAAAGAAGACAACCTACCGCATCTAATGAGGGGTCACTTGCCTTCTTACCCCAATACTGGTGTGCATAAATGTTTCCAGAAGGAGGCGATATAGGAAAAAAATTGCATTTTTTTACATTTCTGCCCCTTCAAATGTATGGAGCGCTGTGAAAACCATGGAATTTTCAACTGCATTTGTTTGCTAGTGCTCTTTGGAGTCAAATGACACCCCATTGGTATGAGTTGAACTACCTTAGGGGGTGCTAGAAGTAGAAAACTACACCTACTACAACCTCTGATGTTTCTAACATTTTCTCAAACCTGACTTGCCTGTACGAAAATCACTATAACACCTTCAGAATTGAAGAAAAGGTAGATAAACCATACCATTTTGGAAAGAAGACAACCTGCCGCATCTAATGAGGGGTCACTTGCCTTTTTACCCCTAAGTTAGTTGGCACAACTATTTCCAGAATGTGGTGCTACAGGGAAAAAAAAAATTTGTTTTACACATCAGTCACTTCAAAGATACTAAAATGGTTCAATGGCGTGGGATTTCCTAGGAGGACTTCTTGCCAGCCTAAGAAAAATGGTACCCCACTGCTGTGGGTTGACATACCAATTTACTCTACAGGAGCGTAGCTACCAGTGAAACAGAAATGGTAAAGCAAACAGTGTATGTGTGATTTTATGGCTAACAGATGAAAGAGGCTAGGGCATCAGCCGGTGTACGTGCGGACCTGTGACTACAAGTGTAACAAAGTATGTGGGAGGGTGAGGGATTAGGCAGTGTGTGTGGGTATGAGCAGAGGAGCAAGGATGGTGGTGATGGTGGGGCAGTGTTTGATAGTGTGTATGGGAGATCTGTGACTACCAGTGTTGATAAAAAGTCCTGTGTGTGCCACAGGAAGGGGGTCGGCATTGAACTCCCCTCCTAGTGGCACACACAGGGTTAATTTGTGTTTTATTTATTTATTTTTTTTATTATATACCTCATTGAGGGGCATAAGGACCCCCTGATCCCTCCCCAATGAGGTCTTAGTAAAAAAAAATATATATATGTCCACAAACAGAGGGACCCTGAGAGTGCCACAGGGGTCTCCAGCGCATTGCAAAGCAATGCATTGTATCCTTGTGGCACTCAGAGGGTTAATTTTTTTTTTTTTTATCATTACTTGGTAATCAGAGCTTGTTGGGGGGCCATCAGGATCAATCATGATGGCCCCCCAACAATCTCTGATAACGAAGTAATGATAAATGCCCTGTGTGTGCGCCGCAGAAGGGGGGCTGCATTGCCCCCCCTTGTGGCACACACAGGGTTAATTTTTTTTTCTTTACTTTTTTTTTATTATGGACCTCATTGGTGGGTATCAGGACCCCTTTGATTCCCCCCAATGAGGTCTTAAAAAAAAAAAAAAAAAAGGAATCAAAACAAATGTCCCTGTGAGTGCCAAAGGGGTCTCCAGCGCATTGCAAAGCAATGCATTGGACCCTTCTGGCACTCAGAGCGTTAATTTTTTTTTTTATCATTACTTGGTAATCAGAGCTTGTTGGGGGGCCATCAGGACCAATCATGATGGCCCCCCAACAATCTCTGATAACGAAGTAATGATAAATGCCCTGTGTGTGCGCCGCAGAAGGGGGGCTGCATTGGCCCCCCTTGTGGCACACACAGGGTTAAATTTTTTTTCTTTACTTTTTTTTTATTATGGACCTCATTGATGGGTATCAGGACCCCTCTGATTCCCCCCAATGAGGTCTTAAAAAAAAAAAAGGAATCAAAATAAATGTCCCTGTGAGTGCCAAAGGGGTCTCCAGCGCATTGCAAAGCAATGCATTGGACCCTTCTGGCACTCAGAGGGTTAATTTTTTTTTTTATTATTACTTTGTAATCAGAGCTTGTTGGGGGGCCATCAGGACCAATCCTGATGGCCCCCCAACAATCTCTAGTAACAAAGTAATGATAGAAGCCCTGTGTGTGCCACAGGAGGGGGGGGGTGCATTGGACCCCCCCGTGGCACACACAGGGTTAAAAAAAATATATATATATTTTTTTTAATAATAGACCTCATTGAGGGGCATCAGGATCCCCCCTGATCCCCCCAATGCTGGGGACCACTGCGGCACTCACAGGGTTACTATTGTTTTTT
Source organism: Rhinophrynus dorsalis (assembly GCA_037306005.1). Taxonomy (NCBI): domain Eukaryota; kingdom Metazoa; phylum Chordata; class Amphibia; order Anura; family Rhinophrynidae; genus Rhinophrynus; species Rhinophrynus dorsalis. The sequence continues at coordinate 79,451,469 of CM074727.1, forward strand.
TGTTTTTTTTTTATTTATTTTATGTATTCAGACCTCGTGGGGGACATCAGGACTCCTCCTGGTGTCCCCCCAGTTATTGATCTCCCAGCCGATAGGCTGGGAGATCAATTTGGCGACTGCAGGAGAGCAAAGGCTCTCCTGCCTTTCACTCCTACCACCGGTAGGAGTGATCGCTATTGGGGAAAGTCACCTAAGGTCATCGGTGACTATGTCACCGATGACGTTAGGAGGCTTCCCCCGGTCCCGCCCACTCCTACCCGGAAGTTCGGGGTAGGAGGGCGGCGGAGGGAGAAGCTCTGTTTCTCAGAGCTTCTCCCTTGGCGATATTGATCTCCCAGCGCGATCGGCTGGGAGATCAATACCTGGGAGGACATGAGGAGTAATCCTCATGTCCTCCCAAGAGTGCCAGGCTGCATTTCAGCTGAAATGCGGCCACTGCCAGCCGGTTATACCGGCTTAAGCAGTGACCGCATTTTAGCTGTCAAATGTACGAGCGTGGCACAGCAGGTACAGCTGTGCTCACTCGTACATTGTACCCACCTGGCACTCTAGGGGTTAAATCGAGCCCGTGATGTCTGGCAACTTAATTAGACCGATTATTTGCAATTAAAGACAATGATGTAAATGGATATTAACATTTCACAATAAAAGCAGCTGCAATTAATCTTCATAGTATTTGGGCCATGGAGATTGTTATTTCAATACTGTCAGAGTTGTAGTTCAAGAGTAATTGAATGATAAAGTATCCCCCTCCCTCTCCTTTTACTAATGTAACACTGCTCACGTCAGAGTAGCAAGACTGTAGAAATGGATTGCAGAGAGGGACAATCTTCAGTGAGCATAAGGAAAAACCTGTCAAGGGGGCAGGGTTTTCCTTACTCTAGCAGTAAGAAGATTGTCCCTTGTTGTGAGCTGTCCGGTCAAGAGACCAGATTCCACATCTGAAAGGAAGTGGCGAAAAGTGTGAAAAATTTCCTGCATGATTTTTCGCGAAAACATGTCGATGTTTTTGCTTTTCCTGCGAAAAAATTCTTCCTTTCCACTTATTCAAAAATGTCCTCCTTTTCACCTGTTAACAAATTTTCCACTAAAGTTAACACATTTTTATCCTATATTTCCTATAGGTATTACATTTCCCACTGTAATTACTTTTTCTGAGGGCTGAAGTTTAGAAATAAGTGACTGAAAGTCAAAGTTGTGAGTCCTACAGCAACATATGTTAGCATGCAGAATGCATTTGTCAATGCTGGCCACACACACTGCTTTGTTTGCCAGTATTCCCCGGGGTCATTGTTTCTGCCTAAAATGTAGCTATCCTGCAAGCATGCAGAAACCATCTCACATGCAGTGGGACCACTTCTAGGAGTTATACGGTGCCCCTGTCTGTCAGTTACCAACCCATACTCAGGGAGCAAGTCCCAAAGAAATGTGCCACCACCACCACTTAGAATGTTGGGTTTTTACCACCCCTGCTGAGACTCATGAATTGCCCTATGTTCCGAATGGGATATTCTGGTTGATGATGTAGCTGTTTCTGCTGGTTGAAATGCTTTGCTGACTTCCATTTCACTATACAGTCTAGATCAGTGATTCTCAAGTGCGGCCACCAGAGTGTTTTGGTGTGGCCACCATGAGAAACTGAGAAATGGTGGCCACCGCCACTGCCTATATGTGTTTATGTTTTTTTGGGGGGGTTTTTGTATCTCTGTGCTGTTGCTGAGGCCTGGGCAGTTGCTTGGCAGATTTCTTATTTGTAACTTGTGACATGCTGAGGCTTCCTGCTTGAAGTAACTCAGCCAGCCAATGATTGTTCAGTCCGCCCAGCTGCCTCTTCACAGGAATGCGTGCCTCTGCGGACAAGCATGCAGATTTGTGGCAGTCCTGTGCGGTGGATCGCTGGAGCAATGGTAGGAGTGTCGGGGGCTTTTCATCTATCTACTTACTATTTTTAAGGTGACGATAGAAGTAGGAGAGAACTTCAATTGAGTCTGACTGCCAGCCTTTCCTCTCCGCATGCTAAGCAGAGTTCCATATTAACTCTTTCATATCTGCTGGCTCCTGCTTGGGACAACACACGCTAAGAAGATTCACATGTTAACTCTTTCATCTCTACTGTCTTCCTTGGCTCAGGAAAGACAACAGAAAAGTTAACGTTTGACTTACTAGCATGTGTTGTCCCAAGCAGGAGCCAGCAGATATGAAAGAGTTAACATGGAACTCTGCTTAGCATGTGGTGTCCCACTGTCCTTAACCCCTTGAGTGCCAGAGAAGTATGTAACGCATTGCTTTGAAATGTGTTGCGTACCTCTCTGGCACTCAAAGGGTTAAATAGCATTGCTGTCTTTAAAATTGCCCACATTATCACTAAAAGTAGTATGTGTTTCTTGTGACTTGTCATGCAGTGTAAGGGCAGCGCGGATGCTGAACGGGACATTACACTGAATAAATCAGCAACCTCCCACATGTCCCCTCCTTGAGTAATACAAACTCTCCTCTCCACACTTCTTCCCTCTCATTCCCTTTCCCTCACTCACTCCCATCCTCACCATCTCTCAAGACTTGCTTTACCACCAGTTTGCTGGCTGAAACGTCCTCCCACTTGTTTTCGTGCCTTGTCCACTTTCCCTTCTCCTGTTTGTCCTCTCTCCCTCAAGCAGTTCACTTATATTGCTGTCCATTTCTGCCTCCAGCCCTACAGTTCCCTTGCCACCATACTCACCCTCCATCTGATCTATCTGCATTTTCTCACTCTTATCCACTACTTCTGTCCCTTCTATCCGCCTGCTCTTAATTCAGCAAGTGGACATATGGCACGCAAGAGCAAAGTTGGAGGCTGTGAACAGTGAGACCCTTCTCTCAGCTCCCCAACCCCTCTTTCTGACCCCAATAATTTCTCTAAAAACTATTGATTAACCCCTTAGAGACTAGAGACGTTCTCATTACAATGGGAAGCCTAGTAACAAAGGAGTTAATATTTCTTAATTCAGTAACTGGTTAAAAGTAACATTCCCCAACAGCACTGGCAACTCCCGCACTTCACTGACTCCCAGCTGAGATCATTCAGTGCTCTGCTTCTTTGGGTTCTTGGGACTGAGAGCTCCGCTCATGCTCATAGCAGATGAGATTTATTACATGTGATTCCAGATTCAAACAAGCTGCACTTCTAATACATCTCTTTGCTTGGTGGGACAATTGAGCTCTAAGTAAATGGAGACCCAGGCACATGCACACATAGACACCAAGGGGGGCTTGAGCACCTGCCCGTTTTGTCCAAAGTGCCCTTGTGCCCTTTTAACAAAAAAATAATTATAAATAATTATGAGAAGTGCCCTTTTTTTCATTTGAGCCCCTGCCCCCCAAAATGTCTGTGCACGTCCCTGTGGAAACCTGATAAGCAGAGCCCTGTCTGGTCCCAGGTGGGAGTATGTGATGTGCGATCCCATGAATTTGCCTGCCAGAAAGTGTCCAGTGAGGCATTGCAATACACTGACTGGACACTATTTGGCAATATCAGTATTTGTGCATGTAATGTCATGGTGCGGCCACCACAACATGGCTGTGGCCGCAGTGACGGCCACCAGAACATTGTGGTTGCCGCAGTGATGGCCACCAGAACATTGAGAACCACTGGTCTAGATGTTTGTTGTGTCCTTACTGGCTGGGGGGTTAGCATTTGTGCCCATCTTCTAAAGTGTCTCCAAGAGTTTAACAACTCAGTTATTGGGTGACCCATTCTCTTTTCTTCTCATCCACAGGTATGAACATTCTATCCTCTGCCTTGCATTAATATTAACCCATTGTGTGCCTGGTGCATATGGAGTTATTTGTCTGGGTATGAACATTCTATCCTCTGCCTTGCATTAATATTAACCCATTGTGTGTCTGGTGCATCTGGAGTTATTTGTCTGGGTATGAACATTCTATCCTCTGCCTTGCATTAATATTAACCCATTGTGTGTCTGGTGCATCTGGAGTTATTTGTCTGGGTATGAACATTCTATCCTCTGCCTTGCATTAATATTAACCCATTGTGTGCCTGGTGCATCTGGAGTTATTTGTCTGGGTATGAACAGATACTAATATCTTGTATATCTAATTTATCAACCCTGTTAGCTCATAGACTGTATGACTGCATTCCCCCGGAGAGTTAATTTCCCTCTCACACCTTCCATTTCCCTCAGCCTTTTGCTCCATCCTTTGATATGCTGATAGTTTGATTGCCAATCACTAGTTTGGTGGCCTTTATATCTGGACTCTGGGGGAAAAGCATTTGTTGGGGGGTTAGCATTTGTGCCCCTCTTCTAAAGTGTCTCCAAGAGTTTAACAACTGAGTTCAACAATGAGGACAACACACAAGGCACCAGAACTCCTTCATTACCTGTAAAGAGAACCTGTAGGAAGATAATCAGCAAAGACATTTCTTCTCTGGCATCAGATTTGGACTTGCCATGTTTACATCTGCTATTTATTTTGTTGTTATATGTTCAGTGCTCCCCAGGATTCTTATCAGCCTCAGCTCTCCCCCTGACTTTACAAACTACATCCACATCTTCCCCTCTCTCCTCCCCTTCACACCTGTCTGTTCTTACACACTGCTCCAGATTTTAACCCCTTCTCCCTCTGTATTCCCTATTCCAATGCACCAATACAAATCCCACTCCCACATCTCTGCCCTTTGTCTTATCCTTCTGCTTGCCGCAGGGGATGTTGCTCCCAATCCCGGCCCAAACCCCATACCCACCTGCTATCAGCCACGGCCCACCTTTTCCTCCCACCACAATTTGGAGGGTTCTAAACCCTCAAATCTCATAAACATTCCTCTTTGTTCACCCTCCTTTCTCCCCTTCTCCTGTGCTCTGTTGAACACCTGCTCCAACAACCGCCATTCATGATTGTTTCTGTGAGCAATCACTGTAGTTGTTTGCTTTCACAGAAACTTGGTTATCTGCACAGGACACAGCTGTGGAGGCTGCACTCTCTTATGGAGGGTTCTGCTTCTCACACACCCCTCGTTCCACTGGTCGAGGTGGGGGGGTAGGTCTCCTTCTCTCCTCCCGCTGCCGCTTCCAGACCCTCTCAATCCAACCATCTGTACACTTTTCTTCATTTGAAGTACACGCAATCCAGCTCTATTACCCTCTGTCAATGAGCGTGGCTGTAATAAACAGGCCACCTACTAACTCCTCTTCTCCTTCAAACTTTCTCTCAGATTTTGAATCCTGGCTCTCCTTCTTTCTCTCCACTGACAATCCTGTCCTTATTCTAGGTAATTTTAACTGTCATATTGATGGCCCCTCTGTCCCCTGGGCTTCCCGTCTTCTAGACCTAACCTCTTCCCTTGATCTCCAGCAGTGGACTGACTGTGCCACTCACAAAGCTGGTCACTGCCTCGATCTTGTTTTTACTAAGGGTCTGGACCTTTCCTCTCTCACAGTTTCCCCATTCCCTCTATCAGACCACCATCTTATATCCTTCTCTGTCTCTCACTCTGCCCCTTCCCCCATCCCTCCCTCCAACAGATTTATAAGGGATACTTGCTCACTTGATCTCGCTGGGATGAGCACCTCACTTAACTCCAACCTTTCCTCTATCTTAGCCATCTCTGACACAGGCACTCTTGTTAACTCTTACAACTCAATCCTATCCTCTGCTATTGATTCCTTTGCCCCACTGAAACCACAATGGAGTCTTCAAGTCAATCCACGAACCTGGCTCAACTCTTACACCCGCTTCCTACATTCTTGCACTCGTTCTGCTGAATGCCTTTGGAGGAAATCTCACTCGCATGCAGATTTCATCCACTTTAAATTTATGCTGTCCTGCCTGTATTCTGCTTTATCAAAAGCTAAACAAGAATACTACACCATATTAATCCACAACAATAAATCTAACCCACGGCGTCTCTTTGCAGTCTTTGACTCCTTGCTCCATCCTTCCACTGCTTCCTCTCACGCCATACATTCACCTCAAGCTTTTGCAGAGCACTTCAAGCACAAGGTGGAATCTATTCAAAAACAGATTCCTACTGTTCCATCTGCCTCCGAACTCTCTCTCCCCAAACCCCCCTCATCATACTTCAATAGTTTTACCCTGATAAGAGAGGAAGAAGTTTCTTAGCTTCTCCTATCTACCCATCTCCCTACCTGCTCCATGGACCCTTTGCCCTCCCATTTACTCAAACCACTTGCACCAGTCCTTACACCTATATTAACACACATCTTCAACACTTCTCACTCCACAGGCACCTTCCCTTCTTCCTTCAAAGAGGCACAAATTAAACCCCTGCTCAAAAAGACTAACCTTGACCCCTCCTGTCTCTCTAACTATCGACCTGTCTCCCTTCTACCTCTTACCTCAAAACTCCTAGAACGCCTTGTCTTCTACCAAATAACTAAATTCCTCAACTCTAACTGTCTTTTGGATCCTATGCAGTCTGGTTTCCAGTGCGGTCACTCAACTGAGACAGCTCTCTGCAGGGTGGCCAATGATCTCCAGACTGCAAAAGCCAAAGGACAGTTTTCTATACTTATACTACTCAATTTATCCTCTGCCTTCAACATGGTTAACCATTCTCTGCTCACTCAAATTCTCCTCAGTCTTGGCTTCTGAAATCAAGCTGCTTCATGGCTCTCCTCCTATCTATCACAACGTTCCTTTTTTATGTCCTCTAACAATAACACCTCCTCCACAGTTCCTCTGTCTGTAGGGGTGCCTCAAGGCTCCATTCTGGGTCCTCTGCTTTTCTCACTGTACACCCTTTCATTGGGTGAACTTATTAGTTCGTTTGGCTTCAAATACCATCTATATGCTGATGATACCCAAATTTACATCTCCACTCCTGATCTTTCACCTCAAATCCAGCTGCAAATTTCAGACTGCCTTTTGGCCATTTCCTCCTGGATGGCACAACGTCAGCTGAAGATAAACATGGCGAAAACCGAACTGCTAATCTTCCCACCAAGACCTTGCCCAACACCTAGCTTCACCATTACAGTTGATGGAATTGATACTGATCCGGTCAGCTCAGCACGCTGCCTTGGGGCCATATTTGATTCATCTCTTTCTTTCTCCCCTCACATTAACTCCGTGGCTAGATCATCTCGATTCTTTCTCCGCAACATTGCTAAAATCCGCCCGTTCCTCTCCCAACAAACTATTAAAACTCTTTTACATGCCCCCATTCTGTCCCTCTTAGACTACTGCAATATCCTACTAACTGGCCTCCCTGCTACTCATCTTTCACCTATGCAATCTGTTTTAAACTCAGCTGCACGAATCACCACACTCTCCCCAAAAACTGAACCTGCCCACATAATTCTCAGACATCTGTCATGGCTCCCAATTCAGCAGCGCATCAATTACAAAGTCCTTATTCTTACCTTTAATGCTCTCCACACTGCTACCCCCTCCTTACATCTCTTCCCTCATCTCCTCTTATGTTCCTGGCCGCCTCCTTCTCTCAGCACACAACACACTTCTTGTTGCACCATCAACACCCTCTGCCCTCTCCCGTCTCAAACCTTTCTCACTTTCTGCTCCATACCTATGGAACTCCATACCCCTCTCCCTACATCTTGAAAAATCCCCCTCTGTCTTTAAGTCTACCCTGATATCTTATCTTTTGGTGCACTAGGACCATGCACTGCCTTTGGCCAAACTCAGCACTTGTAATCTCAGCACTTAACATCCTCTTACCCCATTGTCTGTCTCCTTTTACCCATTTAGACTGTAAGCTCCTTGGGGCAGGGACCTCTCTCCCATTGTTTCTATGAATGTCACACTTATTTCAACCCCTCTTATTTATTGTAACATATGTCTATTGTAAGGTGCTGCGTACACTGTATGGCGCCATATAAATAAAGATATACATACATACATACATACATCTCTCTCATCCTCCAAAATGCAACCATCCATTCGATCAATAAGCTCTCGATATTCCTTGACAGAATCTGATTCCTCAGAGAGTTGCTGCTGATCGACATGACTCCTTGTTTTGACAAACTGCTGATGGCCCTTTGGCAGAAATTAAAAAATTTTGTGTTTAATGTGGGTATCCAGCAAAGTGGCATGAATGTATTTGTCATTGCTTTTAATGGACACTATGAAAGGATCTTGTTCAAAACACGCTAACATGTCCTTTACCAGATGGTGCATGTATGTGTTGTCATTCTGGTAAGATTCCTCAGCTATGTTCCTCAATTTTTTATGCAATTAAAATATCAGTGGTAGGATTTCACTAATTCCTGCCCCAATGTGACTCACCAGCATAGCATGATTGCCTCCTCAAAGGGTTTCAGCAGCTCACATACATTGCACATTAGTTGCCATTGGCCAGGTGACAAAGAGGCTCCCTCCAAAGCCTTACAGTTTTGCATGGTGTTCTCGTTAATGGCCTTATTCTGCTCGTATAAAAGCTGTAGCATGTACATGGTGGAATTAAATCTTGTATGGACCTCCATTTTAAGCTAGTGATGGGGCAGGTTGTTACACTCTTGTATGGAGTATAGAGTGTTGCGTGCACTGTAGGAGCAACTAAAATGGGCACGGATTTTGCAGGCAATAGTAAGCATCTCTTTAAGGGTTTTGGATTTTGCCAGGAATCTGGTCACAACTAAATTTAGCACATGGGCAAAGCAGGGCACATGCACCATACCACCTATTCTCAAAGCAGCGAATATGTTGGAGCCGTTATCAGCAGACACAAAGCCAGCTTTTAAGGAGCAGGGTACAAGCCATTCCTCTGTGACCTGCTCTAGCTTACTTAGAACATCTACAGCTTTGTGGGACTGTCACTCAAAACTCTGCATGCAAAGGTGGAGTGATGATGGTATGGGCTATCCTGCTGCTGCCGCATTTTAATTACACTGCCACAACCAGAAACATGATTACTGGTTTTCTTGCCATAAGCACTTTTCAGCCCTTTGCCCACCACACTAACCACCTGCTTGTACTATTCAGACACAGCCATCCTGGAAAAATAACTGCTGCTTGGGATATTCCAGCGTGAAGCTACACATGACATCGGTTCTCTGAAACCTTAGTTTTCTACAAAAGAATACGGAAGCATATCAATTGCCAACATCTTGGCAGCCTTGTTATTCCACAGGCATACTTTGGGATTGTTTTTGTGAAGTTTTCGACTCCTTCCTAGGAACTCAGTCAGTGCGGGTTGGCAGGACATGGCAGAAGAAGCCTGAAACTTTATTGCTTTAACATTACTAGAGGAGGTGGTGGCAGCACATGCAGCATGTGTGGGAAGTCTATGACTCTTGCCATCTCCTACAGCAAAGCCAGAGTCATCATACTCCTCTGCAGCAGAAGCCATAGGTGTTAGTTGGACTGAACTAACTGTTGGCACTGGCAGCAGCACACTCTCTGACACGTAAATAACTTCACTACTTCTTTTGTCTGCCCTAGAGCCCTGGGAACCTTTTAAAGTGCTTCTGCTGCTGCTAGTTGTGGCACCTTTGGCCTTCTGATAGTGTGTCTCCCAGTCAGACCTGTGGTTGTGCTTCAGGTAGGATCTCATAGAGGAGGTGACTAGTAGTGATGAGCGAGCATGCTCGGCCGAAGCTCGGTTCGGCTCGAGCATCGCTCTGCTCGGCACATGGCGGTACTCGTACGAGTACCGCATGTGCTCGCCCGCCATGTTTGGGTCTCCTCCCCGCACGTTTCGCAGCTGCTGCGCAGCCAATAAACGTGCGGGGAGGCTCTGACATCAGTGTAATGCCAGCAGACATGTTGGCTGCTGGCATTACACTGATTGGCTGGCCAGAACCCGTGATCGGGTGCTGTATAGCACCCGACGCGCGAGTTCGGCTCATTCTTAGCCAGGGAGAGATGCGCTTAGGCAGGGAAAGTCAGTGTAGGGAGAATAAAATTGTTGAAACTCTTTCAAGACCCAAAAGTCCTTTTTAGGACTGTTGTGTGTGGGGGCAGCATTTATATTTTGTTTGGGGGGGCACAATTTCCTTTTTTTTGTGGGGGGGATATTTTTTAAGGTGACATATAATACTAGATGCACAGGAAGTCAGTGTAGGGAGAATAAAATTGTTGAAACTCTTTCAAGACCCAAAAGTCCTTTTTAGGACTGTTGTGTGTGGGGGCAGCATTTATATTTTGTTTGGGGGGGCACAATTTCCTTTTTTTTGTGGGGTGGATATTTGAAAGGTGACATATAATACTAGATGCACAGGAAGTCAGTGTAGGGAGAATAAAATTGTTGAAACTCTTTCAAGACCCAAAAGTCCTTTTTAGGACTGTTGTGTGTGGGGGCAGCATTTATATTTTGTTTGGGGGGGCACAATTTCCTTTTTTTTGGTGGGGGGGATATTTGAAAGGTGACATATAATACTAGATGCACAGGAAGTCAGTGTAGGGAGAATAAAATTGTTGAAACTCTTTCAAGACCCAAAAGTCCTTTTTAGGACTGTTGTGTGTGGGGGCAGCATTTATATTTTGTTTGGGGGGGCACAATTTCCTTTTTTTTTGTGGGGGGGATATTTGAAAGGTGACATATAATACTAGATGCACAGGAAGTCAGTGTAGGGAGAATACAATTGTTGAAACTCTTTCAAGACCCAAAAGTCCTTTTTAGGACTGTTGTGTGTGGGGGCAGCATTTAATTTTTTTTGGGGGTGGCAGAATTTCATTTTTTTGTGGGGGGGGACATGTTCTAAGGTGACATTGTACTAGGTGCACAGGGACAAATATTTCACAGTGCAGTGACAAGCTGACATATTCTGTTAGGTGCACAGGGCCAATGATTTTACAACGCAGCGACAAAAAGGGCCATTTTAAACGTGTGCCTAGCCATAGATTATTGTCACATTCTGTTTAGTGTGCAAATTCACAAATTAACGTCACATATTCCGTTCACTGTGCCTAGCCGCAGATTAGCGTCACATTCTGTTTCGTGTGCCTAGCCGCAGATTAGCGTCACATTCTGTTTCGTGTGCCTAGCCGCAGATTAGCGTCACATATTGTTTAGTGTGCCTAGCCGCAGATTAACGTCACATATTGTTTAGTGTGCCTAGCCGCAGATTAGCGTCACATATTGTTTAGTGTGCCTAGCCGCAGATTAGCGTCACATTCTGTTTCGTGTGCCTAGCCGCAGATTACCGGCATATATTCCGTTTAATATGAAGAAGGCGGGTAAAAAGGGACGGGGAAGTGGACGTGATCCTGATAGTTCAGGGCGCGGGTCAGGACGCGTAGAAACTGTGCCTGGTGCCAGTGCACAAGAAAGAAAGACATCCACCATACCTAGCTTCATGTCTCAGTTTACAGGGCGTCGCAGGACATCACTCTCGAGGTCAGACCACTGCGAACAGGTGGTCGGTTGGATTTCAGCTGATACTGCTTCCAGTCGGTTAAGCACCACCCTGTCTTCCACCAAGTCCACTCTCACTAGCCAAGAGTCTGGTCAACATAATCCTCACCCTGATCATCCTTCCTCCCACCATAGAGGGTCTGGCCAAAGAAGTGATCCCACACTGGGATATAGTGAGGAGCTCGTCTCATCACCAATCCTTGATTTGAACCTCTCTCCAAGCACGCTTGCAGAGGAACATGAGATCTTGTGCCCTGATTCACAACCTCTAGAGGGTACCCAATCACAAGAAGATGACAGAGGGGAACGGCATTTAAGGTCAAAGGAAGTGGATGATGATGATGAGACACAGTTGCCATCAAATCAACCACAATTACTGTCTCAAGACCTTGATGAGGAGGATGATACACAGTTGTCAATGACTGAGGATGTGGTGGGATCAAGAAATGAGGAGGATGATCAGAGTGAGGAAGTGGAGGAGGACTTGGTGGACGATGAGGTCACTGACCCCACCTGGGAAGGTGGAAAGCCGAGCGATGACAGCAGTCCTGAGGGTGAGCCATCTGCAGCACCGCAACAGGCTGGAAGAGGCAGTGGTGTGGCTAAAGAAAGAAGGCGGCCCGCAAATGTTCCACGGAGCACCCCCTTGCGTAAATCTCCCTTGCCAAGGGCTAGGTGTTCCGCGGTATGGCGTTTTTTTAAGGAAAGTGCGGACGACAAAAGAATTGTAGTTTGCAACCTGTGCCACACCAGAATGAGCCGAGGCATGAACACTAGCAACCTCACCACCACCAGCATGATCCGACACATGGCATCCAAGCACCGTAATAAGTGGGAGGAACGCCCGGATCGCCAATCTGTGTCTGCAGGCCACACCACTGCCTCCTCTTCCCCTGTTTTCGGTGCCGGCCAATCGCCTGTCGAAGGCGCAGGCCCGCATACCTCCCGCCCTGCACCTGTACCATCTGAAGCACCATCAGCGACCACATCCACTTCCCTGTCCCAGCGCAGCGTCCACATGTCGTTACCCCAGGCATTTGAGCGCAAGCGAAAATACCCAGCCACCCACCCACAGGCCATAGCACTAACCTCACACCTTTCCAAATTACTGGCCATTGAAATGCTGCCATTTAGGCTTGTGGACACTGAGTCCTTCCGCAGCCTGATGGCAGCAGCTGTCCCTCGGTACGCAGTCCCCAGCCGCCACTACTTTTCCCGGTGTGCCGTCCCCGCCTTACACCACCATGTGTCCCTTAACATCACCCGTGCCCTGACCAACGCAGTTACTGGGAAGGTCCACTTAACGACTGACACATGGACAAGTGCTTGTGGCCAGGGACGCTACATTTCCCTGACGGCACACTGGGTGAATGTCATGGAGGCTGGGAGCGACTCGGACCCTGGGATGGCACAGGTGCTACCCACGCCGAGGATTGCGGGCCCTACCTCCATCAGGGTTTCCGCCAGCACCTACGTTATTGGCTCCTCCTCCTCCTCCTCCGTTTCCACCTCCGAATTCTCTGCGCGCAGCGCCACTCACCCATCAGCCGGTAGCTGGAAGCAGTGTAGCACTGCAGTGGGGAAGCGTCAACAGGCCGTGCTGAAGCTGATCTGCCTTGGGGACAAACAGCACACGGCCTCAGAGCTGTTGCAGGGGATTAGTCACCAGACCGAGCAGTGGCTCTCGCCACTCAACCTGCAACCAGGCATGGTTGTGTGTGATAATGGGCGTAACTTGGTGGCGGCTTTGGAGCTCGGCAAGCTCACACACGTACCATGCCTAGCGCATGTATTTAATTTAGTGGTTCAGCGATTTCTAAAAACCTACCCCAATTTGCATGATCTCTTGACGAAGGTGCGCCGCGTGTGTGCACATTTCCGTAAGTCATCTACAGCTTCAGCCGGCCTGTTGACGCTGCAGCAGCGCTTACAATTGCCAGCTCACCGGCTGCTGTGTGACGTGAGCACGCGCTGGAACTCCACCTTCCACATGTTGGCCCGGCTTTGTGAGCAGCAGAGGGCAGTAGTGGAGTACCAGCTGTTACACGGTCGTCGCCTCTCCGTTCAACTTCCTCTAATCAGAAGTGAGGAGTGGGAATGGATGTCAGACCTCTGTGAGGTTTTACGCAATTTTGAGGAATCGACACAGATGGTGAGCGGCGATAACGCTATTATCAGTGTAACCATCCCACTTCTGTGTCTACTGAAACGCTCGCTGCTCACAATTAAAACCGACGCTTTGCATGTGGAAGAGGTGGAAATGGGGGAGGAAGAGCTTACACAAGGTGATAGCCAGAGCACCCTCACTTCGTCTTCTCAGCGACAATTGGAGGAGGCGGAGGAGGAGGAGGAAGACACGGTTGCCTCCGCTACAGAGGGTAGCCATGGAACTTTATTTCCATCTCTTCAGCGTGGGTGGGCAGAAGAGGAGGAAGAGGATGAGGAGATTGAGAGTCATCCTCCTGGTGAGGACAGCGAAATCTTGCCTGTTGGTACTCTGGCACACATGGCTGACTTTATGTTAGGCTGCCTTTCCCGTGACCCACGCGTTATACGCATTTTAGACAACACGGATTACTGGGTGTTCACCCTTCTGGACCCCCGCTACAAAGAGAATTTCTCATCTCTCATTCCTCCGGTGGAGAGGACAAGCAAAATGGTGCAATACCAGAAGGTTCTTGTCGAAAAATTGCTCCAAAATTTTCCATCTGACAACGCTGGCGGCAGAGTACGTGCTACCTTGGCCAACCGAGAAAGGGAGAAAAGGGGAGCACACAGCAGTTCCGACAAAGGCAGGGCAACACTCTCCAAGGCGTGGGACACCTTCATGACACCCCGCCAGCACCCTCACCCTGATGCGCAGCCTAGTGTCACAAGGAGGGAAAAGTTTTGGAAGATGGTGAAGGAGTACGTAGCAGACCGTGTCAGCGTCCTCAATGATCCCTCTGTGCCTTACAACTACTGGGTGTCCAAGCTGGACACGTGGTATGAACTGGCACTCTACGCCTTGGAGGTGCTGGCCTGCCCTGCCGCCAGCGTTCTGTCTGAGCGGGTATTTAGTGCTGCTGGTGGCATCATAACAGATAAGCGTATCCGCCTTTCCACCGAAAATGCTGATAGGTTGACACTTATAAAAATGAACAAGGCCTGGATTTCCCCTGACTTCTCCACTCCACTGGAGGAAAGCCCCGGGTGAACATAAAGTCACTTTAGATATGTTATTTACAATGATGGGAATACTCTGTATTCCCATTCACCCCTTCCACCCAAAAAACGGGTATATGGTTGACTCTTAATCTTCTCATCCTCCTCCTCCTCTTCCATATGCCCTGTGATATAATTTTTATATAGGGCCAGCTCACCAGCGGGCCCTGTGATATAATTTTTATATAGGGCCAGCTCACCAGCGGGCCCTGTTTGACAATTTTTGTATAGGTCAGCTCACCAGCGGGCCTTCTCATATAATGTTTTATTGGGTCAGCTCTCTAGCGGGCCCTCTCATATAATGTTTTATAGCGTCAGCTCACTAGCGGGCCTTCGCATATAATGTTTAGGGTGGTCAGCTCCGCAGCAGACCCTCACCCATAATGTTTTAGATGGTCGGCTCAGCAGCAGACCCTCATTCCTAATGTTTTAGATGGTCAGCTTAGCGGCATGCCCTTGCCCCTAATGTTTTAGAGGGTCACCAGCAGGCCATTAATCCTAATTTTTCAAGGGTGTGTATGATGCCCTCCTTTATGTGTAATAAAGGGTGTATTGGAGTGACATTTCAGTCTAATTTTTGGCAGCCCTTTCACTTAGTGCATAGGCTTTATGAGTGTTGGACCACTACCTGAACTATTGTACCACAATGTGAATGAGGCCCTCCATTTTGTGATATACAGGTTGTATCGGAGTGCCTCAGGTCCTCCCATTGAATTAAATAGGGCTGGGGTGTTCGACAGAGCAGAAGGTAGTTCTTGGCTTCATCCACTAAGTCACTTCGTCACTTTTACTCAATGGATCAGACCCCACTGTTCCGACTATAAATTTTGGACTTAACAAGGGCAAACGGACATGTTGTAAAACCTGTGGTAGCTGCGGCCTCCGTTCCTGAATGCTGTACCTTACCCGGGCCATAACCACGTTGAACACCTGCTTTACGCTGCGCACGTTTCCCTCTTAATCATGGCCCCAGTTCCGAAAAATCGATGACATTTTTTGCAGAATTTGCAGATGATATACAAGTAAATATACAGCAAATACTGTTTGGTAACAATTTTTCGCCTAAAATAGTTTTTATCTTCCTTTTTGTGTGTTTTACGGTCAGTCTGTAAAAATGGCGTACTACGGGCGAAACATCGTTCCCAGCAGCGACGTTGGAGTCCAAGATGCATCCAGACATCCTCCCTATGCTGTCCCTGAACCATTTCTGTGGTGTTTCCATCATTTTCTGACCTTTTCCTATGAACCAGGCACCCTCCCCTCATCAGAGCAGGGGGTGCCTGGTGTAATGCTCGAGTCCTCCCATTGACTTCAATGGGGCTCGGGTGCTCGGCCGAGCACTCGAGCCTCCGGGGGCGCTCGGCCAGAGCACCCGAACACCCGAGCATCGGGGTGCTCGATCATCACTAGTGCCTAGGTGTGAGCCTGCTTTCCCCCTGCTCACAGGTTTTTTTGCACAGACAACAGATAGCAATATGCTTAGCTTGGATCCTGTGTGAAGTATCTCCATACTGTCTACTTCATGGAATGAGGGGTTCCTGAGGTGGTGGTGCTGCTACTACTACTGGGGCTAGATGTTGATGTAATTCTACTACCACTATTACTGTGTCAAAGGTGCAGCACTTACAGCAGCAGCAGAGAACTCATCATATCTGACATTGTGGATGTTAACCTGTGTGCTGTTGCTGGGTGCACAAAAAAGATGTGTGTGGCTGAGTGGGACTTGGACTTTGAAGAGATGATGATGCTGATGATGACTGATAGGTTTACTGTGTGCTTTTTGACATCTGTGCTTGTTCAGGGTCAGACATTCCAAAGGCTTTCTCGAACAGTTTATAGACAGGCACAGTGCTCTTTAAAAGTGGTGGAAGATTCAGCCTTTGACTTTATGCTAATTCTCACATTCAACTTCATCTGTATCTCAACAAGAGAAGGATGCTGGAGGGATTTAATCTAGATCTGCATCATCATCAGACATCATTAGGTCATCCTCTGCAGCATCAGAATCATCTGACAGTTCTTGCCCACTGTTACCCTTATATTCCTCTAAGCTTTTGGAGATCTCAAACAATTTCTTTTTATTTTTATTGTAACAAAGTTCCCTACTACGGGTGTTTTGGTTCTTGTTTGTCTCACTATCTCATGCAGCAGGTGGCTCAGCTGCTACACCTTCCTCTATTATGCTATTGCCAGCATCATTAACACTTGAATGCGACTTCTTGTCATCTTCAGTGTTATTCTTATATGGTTCTTTATTTCTGCTGGCACTGGTGGTGCTGGAACTAGTTTTGCTTGGACCTTGACAAACTGCATCCTCCCTTGGAGTAGAAGGATCATCATAATTGATTGCACACGCTGCAGCAACCATTGCTGCAGTCAGTTTTTGAACTACTACTTTACTCTCACTTCCCTGAACTGCTCCACCCCTCCCCCTCCCCCTCCCCTTGTACATTTGCTAAACATTATGCAACTACACTGTGTTTTTTATACTGTACGGTACACTACACAACTGATGGAGCTGTATGATGCCTTGCCTAAGCCCAGTCTGTTACTGTCACCTAATATAGTTAGTTATTTATTCTTTTTATTTGTTTTTTTTGTTTTTTTATTTTTATTTTATTTTTTAAGTTGTCCACCCTGTTGTCTTATCACAGTCTGTCCAAAAAAAAAAAATTATAACTGAAAAACTAAATCAACAACGTCTTTCCCCACACTTCCCTCACCCAGCACAGAGACAATAACAGCAAGATCAGAAAGCAAATAGGTCCCTAGATGCCTATGTCTTGCCAGTCAGTCACATGGAATTTTGGAGTTTTTGGGGTCAACCTCCTTCCTCCCTTCTGCTCCCCAAACAGCCTCACTGACTCTCCTAACAGAACAAATGTCCTACCTATAAGATTCCCTAAACTAAACTTCAGTTCCCCTCTCTGTCTTCTCTAGCTCAAAAAACGTACTGTTCACTCCTCTCACAAACACAAAATGTCATGTTGTGAGAGCCTGATAGCCTTTTATATGGCTGTAGAAAACTTTTGTGTGGTGGAGAAATATTTTACTTCCCATTGATTTCAATGGGTGAAAAAAGGCAGGAAAAAGCGGAAAAACCGCTCTTTTCACTGGAAATTATTCTCCAAGCGGAAAGTGCCATTATTCGCCGATTTCAGTTTGAGGCGAAAATTTTCACCCATCCCTACTTACACTAGGTAAAAGAGGTGGGAGGAGGATATTTTATCATTTAATTACTCCTGATCTACAACTCTGACAGTACTGAAATGACACTCTCCATGGCCCAAATACTATGAAGATTAATTTGAGCTGCTGTTTTTGTGAAACGTTATTATCCCTTTAAATCACACCTTGCAGTGCAAATATATGGATGAACAGGACAACCATGCAATTCAGAAACAGTTTAATAGACGGTGACATTCGTTAAAAAGGACATAGTAAAATATATGACTGTGACTAAACTAACTGTAAGTAATTAGAAACAAAATATGAAAAATTCAGTATTGAATACAGAACCAGAAGGCCGAATCAAAAACAAATAAAATTAAATTACTCAAATCAGAGAAATCTAAATGTAGATTGAAACATAAATTGTTTGCATTAGACAAATCTATAGAGATGGGAAGCATTATCAAAGTACAGTATTATGGAGAGAATTTTGAAAATAAATATCCCTTTAAAAACCCAAAAGGATCCCTTTAAGAATGTAACATTGCCCAAAAGAGAAATCATTTGGGGCGACATTATCCAGTCTAACATTCAGAGTTGGAACAACAGAATCACTCATCCATAAATCCCAAAGACCTCAAAGAACACAGAAATAAAGCTTGATAAATCGATATTGCAAAAATTAAAAAAAATTATTTCAAATCGGAGATTCCTGAGTTTCATTGACGAATCCCTCTACTCCAATATTGTTCATAAGTATCACTTTTCTCCAATATTGTTCATATTGTCGCAATCTTTTCTGTTGACACTAAGGGCTAAAAGTTAAGACCCACTTTTTTTAGCCGTTAGACACTTAACGGCCAAAACAAAACACCCGTTACATAGGAAAACACACAAAATGCTTACCGCACAACCATGTAAATGGGAAAATTAACCCGTGCAATGCCAAAACAACACAAAAACATGCACACACAACACAAATCACTACACTCACAACAACAACCAACACCACAGGGACAACGACACACAAAAAAACAACACAGCATGGCACGGAACAATGGGGGTTATCACACAAAGCGGACACCTGCAAATACAAGCTCACCTGGGCAACATCAACACGCGACCTGCACCCCACAAATGCACACCCGCAAATGGCACACACAGAACAAGCACAACACACCACATCTTATAACACACACACACCTGCTAACACTTACCTGGACAAAAACAACTCACCATTGGCCAGCACTCACCTCATCACCACACCTACACAACGCCCTAGCAAGTACTTAAAGGGACAACTCAACACACTCACTTGTGGCTTGTTTTCCACTCAGGGAGGGAGAGAGAGATAGAGATAGAGATAGAGAGAGATAAAGAGAGATAGAGAGAGATAGAGAGAGATAGATAGAGAGAGACAGATAGAGACAGATAGAGAGAGCAAACAGTATGTTGGGTTACATATTGTTGCGAAGGCTGCGGAGAAGGCATGCAAGGGAGAGAGCTGGGGAACATCAGCAACCTCCAAGCACGCCTCATCAACAGCCTCCACCTGTTGCAAGTGAGGAGGCTCTGGCTCAGCAGCCACACAGGAGCCCATCCCAACCCGGAGGACACCTGCCTGCAGATGCACAGCTGCAGCAACAGGATGCTCCCCAGCTGCCACAGGAACCCCTGCAGCAGCCCAGGATGCATAGACGACCACCAAGGCCCAGGGTATACCGCCCAAGGGTCACTCTCTTTGAAATGACCGATGACGAGGTTATTGATCGCTACAGGTTGAGGCCACACAGCATCATAGCCCTGTATGAGGTCATCAAGGAGCAGGTGGATCCCATATGCACCCATAACCATGCGCTAACTGGCCTTCAAAAACTCCTGTGTGCCATACACTTCATGGCAAGTGGCGCCTTTCAGTCGACAGAGGGTTACGCATCTGGCATGTCCCAGGCCACATTCTCCAGGGTGCTGGCCCAGGTCTTGCCAGCCCTCAAAGCCAAGGCCAGTACCTACATACGTTTCCCCATCACCGATATGGAGTGGACACATCTGAAGCAGGGCTTCTATGCAAGGGGAGGCATGCCCAGGGTCATGGGTGCAATAGATTGCACCCATGTCCGTATCAAAGCACCAGCACATCAGGGACATATGTTCCTGAACCGCAAAAACTTCCACTCCATGAATGTGCAGATGGTGTGTGACAGCAACCTGGCCATCGTAAATGTCTGTGCGAAATTTCCCGGGAGCTGTCACGATTCACATATACTCAGAAATTCATCTGTGCAGAGGGATTTCGAAAATGGGACCTATACAGGCGGATGGCTTCTGGGTGAGTTAACAGCACCAAATGACACCACATACACATGTGCTAGTACGTTCACCACAGAAAACATTATTCACACAGTATGTGCTCCTTGTCACACCATGTCACTCACTTTCCACAGGTGATGCTGGCTATGGATGCAAGCCATGGCTCCTCACCCCGGTCGCCAATCCCCAAAACGATGCCCAGGAACGATATAACCAGGCTCATGCCAGAACACGGAATGCCACTGAGCGGACCTTCGGCCTCCTCAAGTCCCGATTCCGATGTCTGGACCACTCGGGGGGAGCATTGCAGTATGCACCAGGCAAGGTCTGCGACATCATCGTGGCATGTGCCATCCAACATAATATCGCGGTGGACACCAGACTCATCGACGATGTCCATCCCCCACCCAGACCTGAAGACCCTGTGGGTATCGTTGAGTGTGAGGAAACCCCAACAGGGATGCAGACAAGGGACAGATTGATCAGGGATCACTTCTGCTGTGAGTATAATACATGTATGCACACAATCCATGCATACACACCCACCACAACACACATGTTCTGATTCACCCCACAGGATCAGTGACACAGCCCTGATACTGGCTGCAGTATGGACCACCAGCATCAACTATTCCGTGGACCAGTCAGATTGGGCCTAGAGATTCCGAATACATCTGACAACCTGTCTTCCATGTTGATACTGCTACCTCAAGGATATCATGCATGCCCCCCTGGAAACCAAGGTACAACACTTTAACCTTGTTCAGCATATCCCACAGCTCCCTAGGCACCAACTAAAGTGTTCTGCTAGGATCAGACCCATAGTAACCATGGTACCCCTGTAGCGAGGGAGTCTCATCCAAGCCAATGCATCGGATAGAACTCTGTCATATAAGGGGTTCAGGGGGCATTCGTGGGGACATGGGACCAGTAGCTTTCTACAGTCGAAGAAAGCAGCAGAGGGGTGGATTGACAGTAATAGTGTGTTACACAACATGGAGCTCATGAAATGTGGATCACATCTCCATGGACACCATGTTGCCCTGTGTGTGTGTGTGTGTGCAGTGATATGTGCCCCAGAAAGAAATACACACATTAACAAATATGTCCTACTAGCTCCATGAACCAAACATATTTGGCCTGTCTCTGACAGTGGCAGCCCAAATAGATTGTTGTCAGGAAGCTATTAGGACGTATTTGTTGATATGTGTAACCATGTCAGGGGCAAATATCCCTAAGGATGGTTAACATCCCCTTAGTTCCCCCCATGATGGTTCATAGACCAGTACACAACACAGTACAAAGCAGTGGTTTGTGTAGACTTATGTAACGGGAACGATTAAGAGGATCATGATGTTGTAGCTGTTGCATGACGATCACTTCGAGGGTGATGTTCCAAATCCTGTCCTCTTGTCCCACAGGCATCCATAGCACGATCCATCCTTGAACAGAGGAGTTTCCATATGACTGGACTGAAGTCTGGACAACACTTCCATGAAGCTCACCCCTTGGTGTTTCAAGTGATTGTGTTGGTGATGCAATGTTTGACCTGATGTTCACAGCAACCTCTACTGGAACATTCACATATGGACACAAATTAATGTGTGTACTAACATCCAGGTATCAGATCTGTACAGTAAGACTGCTCATACACAGATGCCAAACTATGTGGACAACACATGAGCAGTTCACTAGCATTTATAATGTATTCCTATTTAGTTCAGATGTACCTTTTTGTGCTCATACAAGTGTTTAATACATATTGGCTAAATACACAAGAATCATCACTACTCAATCCGTGTCTGTATGAATGAATGTTGGATCAAACACCTGTCAATGTGGAACCATACCCAAGGCTAGAGTATCCTTCATACAAAGGAAGGCATGATTTACATCACAGGAGTCCACTAGTTGCCTGACCATGAGTGGACTTTGTGATGTATACATGCAATGACATGATGGCAGTGATACACTGATGTGTGTTGTGAGTGATTAGCTGGTGATACAGGGGACACACTTCCACTGTGATGTGATGTCCACGGTTTGTGTGTTGCTCAATATAATCAATGTCCTGAGATTGCTGTAGGTTGTCATATCTCAGTACATGGGCTACATCAACAAAAACAACCATGTGGACAAGTGTTATCACTGGTGAAGTGTGTTACAACCTTAGTTAAACAACAACACAACTTAAAGGGATAGTAAACCTGGAAAATAAGTTTATTTCACATTGTAGCCCTTTAAAAAACATGAAAAATTATATAAGTCTTATCTACCAAACATTTATGGTTTGGGAGATAAGACATATCATTTTACATGTTTTTTAAGGGCTACAATATAGAATGAACTTATTCTCAAGGTTTACTATCCCTTTAATACATAAGCCAATGCTCAGCCTAAGGTTCCAATGTGCGTGCTACACAATGAAATCTTAGGAAGATCATTGGGTTATGCAGTAAGTTAGGCTGTGATTCAAACTCCTGTTGTGCAACTGACTTGCTGGAGAACACAATGCTCACCCTAGGATCACAATGTGTAACACACACATTGAGATCCTAGGGTGTACATTGTGTTCCCCAGTATGTCAGCTGCACAATAGAATTTTGATTTAAAGACCATATTGATGCATGTTCCATCTGTCATGCTTGTTATTTCCCTGCTAAGTCGCATCGCTGTTTGTTTGGTTTTCCCCTCAAACACAACAATTGATGCAGACGAATGTTCAGTGTTGCACCAGTTGTTGTGCTAAGGGGTATGTTCTGATCAAATCTGACACACATCATGGCCATGTAACACTGTCGTGTTACATGGCTACAGGGATGGGTTGCCAGGTGAATTTGGACAACGGTGTGGGTGTGTGTGAACGCATGTTGTAACATCAGACAAACATTTCCCCCAGGCAGGGGTTGAGTTCACTGCATTGTTTTGCAATGCATTGGAGACAACCCTGCCACCCAATCTATAAGTGAATACACAGCAGATCAGACAGGATTCAAAAGCACAATTTTCATTTATTGAGGGGGCAGATGACAGGTTGGGCCTTTCATTTTTTCTTTTTTTGGGGGGGGTCCTTAGACTTGGTGCCAGAGGTGGATGCCCTGGCTGATTGCCTTGTCACCCTCTGTCCCCTAGGTGTGGCTTCTGGGGTAACACTGGAAGGGGTGGTGGGTGCAGTGGACCCCTCTGTGGAACGCAGGTTCTCCCTCTCCATCCTCAGGTTCTCCCTGCGGTTAATCTCTCGCAACTCCACAAGCACCTGTGCAAACATGTCCATCATCCCCGTATGTATCTGGTGGAGTTGTGTGTTCCCCCTGGCAACCTCTGACTCCAGAGCTTGGATTCTGGTCTCCAACCTGTTCGTGTTCCTCCGGGATTCCCTCCGGTTCCTCGTGAGGTTGTCGTTGGTGGCGTGGGTTGCCCGGAGCTGTCCTCTTTGAAGGGCCATGCACTCAGCCTCCAGATCTGTGGTGCGTTGACTGCTGGAGATGGGAGTGGCCGGTGACACATGTTCTGTTTCCCCAGCTTCAGCTGTCTCCTCAGCCTCTGCTTCCACAGGTTCAGCTGTCTCCTCAGCCTCTATCTCCCCAGCCTCTGCTGTCTCCTCTGCTGGTACTGGGTGTGCTGTGGCTGCTACTGCTGTTTGTGTTGGTGGAGTGGCTTGCACAGACGGTGTGTGGGTGCCCACCACATCAAGGGACCCACTGCTGCCCACTGATGTCTGTGCTGGTTGAGGTGGTGGGGTGAACAAGTCCCTTGGCTGAGGGCGCTGGGGCTCCCCAATCAGGCCCAGGTGTTGGTAGTCAAGTGGCCAAGGGTCATACTTTGGCCAGTGGTAGGTGCTTGGCCCCCACCTGGGATCATATCTGGGGCCATGCTGGGGAGCCATCCAGGAGGGTAGATCCATCTCGGTGGAATATGGCCCATATTGGCTGGTGGCCACATTCCCGGGCAGCCATTGCCTCCCTGGTGGTGGTGGTGCTGCTGCTGGAGGGTAATAGCTCGCGGTGGTAGTGGGATGCATCCATCTCTCCCCCTGAATCCAGCCGCTGTACATCTGTGGAGCATCCTGTGGTGGGGCAGGCAGTTGAGGGGCAGGCAGTTGAGAGGCAGGCAGTTGAGAGGCAGGCAGTTGAGGGGCAGCCAGTTGAGGGGCAGCCAGTTGAGAAGCAGGCAGTTGAGGGGCAGTCAGTTGAGGGGCAGCCAGTTGAGAGGCAGGCAGTTGAGGGGCAGCCAGTTGAGGGGCAGCCAGTTGAGAGGCAGGCAGTTGAGAGGCAGGCAGTTGAGAGGCAGGCAGTTGGGGAGGAGGTGTGGTAGTTGTAGACGGTTCCCAGTGGCTAGTCCCCTCCTCTGTATCCTCCTCACTGGGTGGTGTGGTCTGCTCCTCCACGGGCTCCTGCTGCGATGGAGGCCCATAAGCTGTGTGGAGAATTGAGATTGTGTGATTAGTAAAAGTAGCCATGATGGGATTAATGGGATACTAATACATGAAATGCAGAAAGGGAAATATATGTTTTGTGGTTTATCACCCTGAGTGAAACAAGGGTACTCCCACTGCTGGAGGGGGTTTTTGTTCAAAAAGTCTCCCAGCTCAGAATAGAATTGCTTTGGTGCTATATCCCAGTGGCCTGAAGTTGTACATTGGCACTGTTGCTACATTATCCTATGAGAATTTATTGCGTCTGGACGTAAGCTGTCCATAGGATGGTCTAGCAACATCGCCATTTTAGAGTTCCAGGCCACTGTGATATTGCCCCTGGAGTAGTCAACTATGAGCTGTGCTACATTTTGAATGAAACACCTTTCAGCAGTGGGAATACCCTTGTTTTGCTCGGGGGATGAACCCTGCAATATATTTTTCTTTTCACATGTTAGGTATTACTATCCCTTTAACGGAATAGCAATGGTTAATTTCACCATGATGTAATATTGTAGGCATTGTAAGAGATAGATGTGGATCGATGTTAGTCCTATCCCTCCAACCCACATGGTTAGACAGATATTGCTCTATTTGACAGTCATTTTGACATTTTTGACAGTCATTTCACCACACGGAGGCTCTTCAGCAGAGCCTAAATTGCCCCATTCAGAGATGTAAACTTCATTGGAATGGTGAACAGAGTGTGCTTGCAAACCTGGCACACTTTGTTGACCATCTCAAAGATGTCTCCATCTCTGAATGGGGCAATTTAGGCTCTGCTGAAGAGCCTCCGTGTGGTCTAATGACTGAAATCTCCAGCTGTCAAATAAAGCGATATCTGTCTAACCATGAGGGTTGGAGGGATAGGACTAACATGGATCCACATATTGGTGAAATTAACAATTGCTATGCCATTACAGTTACATACAAGGAGAAATGGTCATATATGCATGTGGATGTGTACCTTTCATATGGATATGAATATATCCTTTCCAGATATGAAGCCAGAGATCATTTCAGTAGGTGTGATTGCCTTAATGGCTATATATGTGCACCCATCAAAATATACATTGGATTGATATGATGGATATGAACATACCTCGTATATCCCATCTACGTAGAGTGGGATATACTAGGTATGTGTATTTGGATGGTATCAATGTAAGTTAGTTTCTGATGGATGCACATATCTGGCCAGTAGGGCAATCACAGGCAGTGAGATGATCTCTGGGTTCACATCGTGTTGGGACATATTTTGAGCCATTTGAAAGGTACATATCTGACCATTTTCCTTTGTGTGCATATCTTTGTTTGAACAGATGTGCAGTGGGAATCAAGTGTTATTCAACCCTATCTTCTTAGCTGATCCCGTCCAATTCACAATTTTTCATTACTTGACAGGTGACTCTCTGGTTGTCAGGATCATATCCTATGCATTGCATTGTAGGGCATGGGATACCACCCTGGCAATCAGAGATTGATGAACTGGACAGGATCCTGTCCATGCTGTGTGTTCCAGTTGGATCCTGAAGGGCAACAATCACGCCAGTAGTGAGGGATATCTCTGACTGAGGCCTGTTTTTCTTTGAGTATGAGCCCATCCATCCTTCTGAGTGAGGCAACCGTACTCAATCCGAGATATCTATCATTCATGGCCTGTTGGTGACCAAGGTACAATGGTTGATATTTGGTTCCCATGTGTATCCTGCAAACAGTGTCTGGTGTACCATCCATCCATGGCATCAGCACCCCTGAGGATCCATGTGGGAATCAGATGTGAGATATGTCATTTGAAGTTAGAGTAAATGATTGCAGACACAACACCAAGGCCTACTTTTTCCCCCTTTAATTCTGGGGTATTGTTTGAGGCCTGTGTGTTGCACATACAAGCAGTTATTCTCAGTGCCACTGTGATGTGTGACCTGCTCCATCCTTTTTGTGATTCAGTAAGCGGTGTTGTCAACATGATGGAGTGTACATGATGCTGACTTCTCCAGTGATCTCATTTCCCCATTTCCAGTGTTTTCTATGGAGTGTATACGATGGGACCTTAGCAACTTGATTCATGTTATTGCATATTCTCCATAGGCTAACACTGGTATTGGTGAAATGAGGATGTGTAAGGGTGAATTTCTCTCCACCATGTGTTTGTCACCGCTTAGTGAATGTCCCCTGTGTAGCATGTGATCGTTGGCCTATTGACTTGATTGTTGTCTGGTTAACCCTTTGAGTCCCAGAGGGGTTGCCAAAGCATTGATGATCGATGCATTGATGATCCCTCTAGCACTCAAGGGGTTAAGTGCTGACATCCCAGTGGGGACATGGGTGACATTGTGTGTGAACAGTGATGATCTATGACAGACGACATTTTGAACAGCATGGTTTGTGTATTGAGTGTGATGAGCACAGCGACAGGAGGGTTAAAGTAGGACTTGGACAGGTTTGTTCCAAGTTGGACCTTGATATTTGTCCTTGTGTTGTGTCCTGTTTTTAACCCTCAGGGTGCTGTGTTGGTGCAGTTGTGTGCATGAATGATGGGCATGTGTTGAGGTGTGACTGTGTGTGCAGCTGGTGTTGGTTGCTGTAGTGTGTTGTTATGTAATGTGGCACTTACCGGTAGTGTGGAGGGTCCTCTTATCCCCAGTGTCAGCTCCTCCAACAACCCCCTCGATCAGGGTTGGGGACATATTCTGCCGCACCATCTCCTCCCAGCTGCAGAAGGTGATAGGGACAGATGGGCCACCTCCAGTGCCTCGGGCGTGCTTGGCGAGTTCGGAGAGCTTGTTCTTGACCACCCTCCGGCAGTCGCCCCATCGCTTTTTGATGGACTCCACGTCCCGCCTGCATGGAGCCACCGCGTTGACCCGGCTGCATATCTGGTTCCAGGCTGCCTTCCTCCTCGCTGACAGGCCAGGGACCTTCACTGTCGGGTGGAGAACACTCTGCCTCTCCAGGACAGCTTCCACAAGAGCCGTGTTCTCCTCCTCTGTATACTTTGGGTCTCTGATCCTGGCCTCGTCACCTCCGGCATGGGATGACTCAGAGCCGGAGTGCCCTGCCTGGTCTGACCCTGACTGTGTGGGGTGCTCCCCAGCAACTACCCCTCGTCCCACTGCAGGTTCTGTCCCTGTCCTGCGTGTTCCTGCTCTTGTGGGCCGGGTCCCCCTCCGCCCTGCGGATCTCCCTCTCCCACCCCTGCTCTGCTGAGGGATCCCCTCCTGACCTTCCTCCTCCTCCACTACTCTCCCCATCCCTCTCTCCTGTCCTCCTCTCCTTGCCATCATTCACCCAGTCACACCCAGGCACTCCCACAGGCCCTCACAGACACACTCGATCCAGTCACTCTCTGTCACACACTTTCACTCCCAGATTCACACTGTCAAAATAAAAAGTAAAATGTGTAAGGTATTATGAAAAAAAAGGACTATGTGTATGTATGTATGTGTATGTGTTTGTGTTTGTATGTGTGTATGTAATATGTGCAAAGGTGTAATATGTGTCTAGTAAGTGCACCTCTCTCCAAACTCCAAACTCCAAAATCTCCTTCTACCTCCAATGAATGCTCCTTTCTCCCTCTCTCTGATCGCTATCCTCCGCTCCTGGGTCCTGATATCTAGCTCTGAAGAACTCGATAACAGACAGTGTGTGACGGTTATTTTTGGGTATATATAGGTGTATTTGAAGTTATTTGATACATTGGGGCTTTGTGATTGGCTGTGTGTTTGAATTTGTTTTGGCATCAATCATGGTTGCTTGACAACGGCAGCCGTTATGTTAGATGTTGTTTTGAGCTCAGTTATCGTGTGATTTGGCCGCCCATTGTGCATTAACATGAGCGACAACGGCTTTTGTGTTACGTGTTTTTTGTGTGCCTACGCTCGATAGCTATTCTTGTAGAGTAGCTATTGAATCTGCCGTAACTCCTGTATTATTTGCGAGCGATGTGCCTTTTTCACTTAGCGGCTGGTTTAACGGCTGCCTTTAAATCGAGCCCCACATCCATCAGTTTAAATGTTTAGAGGTTTTTCATTGAGTTTTTGACATAATTATTTAGGCTCCTGATAAAGTTACTTTTTTTATGAAGTGAGTTGAGCTATTTTATTTCATTGTATCATATTTGTAAGATAGGATTTTTAGTTTTTATTACCGGTATTTTAACAATTCTGATCAAAATTATAACTTTTTCATATGATTTTATATATTTTTGATCCATTTTTTGCTCAATCATAAATATATATATCCATATCCATACTGTTGTCCCATTGGGGAATATTATTACCCATCCGAATTGAGATTGGGGTTTGCACCTGAGAATTAACTACTGGTTCCAGAGACCCCTGTGGAGACTGAGTGAGGGCGGTTGGGATTCCCCACATGCTTCTGTCAGTCCTGGGATAGTTCTTTAGACCTCCCAGGTGAATCTACACCTATGAGTACCTCTTGCTGATGTTGATGTCTATATATACCCCCATGGTTTAAAACGGGAGTAGCTGAGTGAGGGCAGCTTAAAATATTTCCCCACATGCGGATTTAGCTTGCCCGACAATCTTTCAGCCAAGTGCTATATTATTATAGTGAGCTACCCTCCAAGATATCTTCCTACTCTGGGTCCATTATGGGTTGTTATTCCATAATAGAGGATTACTCCGGTCAAACCCATATCAGAGGAATTCGCTTTATTCTTTATATTAATTTAAGAACTACTAATTGCTTATTATGTGTATAGGTACACTTTTTTGCACAGATTACTATTGCTGCCTTTTCCTGTCAGTTATCTGACTGGGCTCCTCATTGGCTGTCTGTCTTCAGCCCTCCCTGTATTGCCTATATAGACTGGGCTTGGGCACCCTTTGGTTGCCCTTTCGTGGTGTCTCTATGTCGCAAGCACCTGCACTGTTTTCCTGAGCTTCCTGGGCCGTGACTGATTCTACTACACTCCAGAGATCGCCTGTGTACCTGCCTGACAGCTTCCTCGGTGTCTTGGTTCCTGCCTCCGTTCCTGATCCGGTTTGGGCTGTTGTTCCTGCTGCCATCCCTGATCCGGTTGGCTGCCGTTATTGTTCCTGTTTCCTGTCTTGACCTGGCTGTGTTCCTGCTCCTGGATCGCGTGCAGAGTGTCTCCTCCTTCATGTCATTCAGTGACTTGTGTAGTTCAGTATGCGGGTACTGGTTCGCTCCATATATATAACCGGTTGCTTGTTGTGTTCCATACAGCACCGGTAGAGTCTTGTGTATCCAGTACGCGGGTACTGGTCCGCTCCATGTATAACCGGTTGCTTGCTGCGTTCCATACAGCACCGGTAGAGTCTTTTGTAATCCAGTACGTGGGTACTGGTTCGCTCCACGCATAACCGGTTGCTTGCTGCGTTCCATACAGCACCGGTAGAGTCTTGTGTATCCAGTACATGGGTACTGGTTCACTCCACGCATAACCGGTTGCTTGCTGCATTCCATACAGCACCAGAAGAGTCTTGTATAGTCCAGTACGCGGGCACTGGTTCGCTCCATATATACCGGTTGCTAGCTACGTTCCATACAGCACCGGTAGAGTCTTGTGTATCCAGTACGCGGGTACTGGTCCGCTCCATGTATAACCGGTTGCTTGCTGCGTTCCATACAGCACCGGTAGAGTCTTGTGTAATCCAGTACGTGGGTACTGGTTCGCTCCACGCATAACCGGTTGCTTGCTGCGTTCCATACAGCACTGGTAGAGTCTTGTGTATCCAGTACAGGGGTACTGGTTCACTCCACGCATAACCGGTTGCTTGCTGCGTTCCATACAGCACCAGAAGAGTCTTGTATAGTCCAGTACGCGGGCACTGGTTCGCTCCATATATACCGGTTGCTAGCTACGTTCCATACAGCACCGGTGGAGTGTTGTGTAATCCAGTACGCGGGTACTGGTTCGCTCCGTGTATAACCGGTTGCTCTCAGTATCCATATAGCACCAGCAGTGTCATATTTAGTTCAATACGCGGGTACTGATTTGCTCCATCATTACCGGGTGCTCGTTGACACCTATACAGCCCCGGCAAGGCCTCTGTGTGCCCAGTATAGACGACTGGTTTACTCCACCAATATTCTAGTTGCTGAGACCATCTCCGCTTTTGCACCAGTACTTGCAGTTCTCTGGGTCTAGCAAGGCTGCCTTGCCTGGTATATTGGCAAGGCCGGTAGAGCCTCTCTCTCTCGTTGTGCCAGTCTTTAGGCTGTCTTGCCCGGTATATTGGTAGGGCTGATAGAGCCTCCTCATTTGTTATGCAAGCCTCCAGGCTGCCTTGCCCGGTATATTGGTAAGGCCGGTAGAACCTGTTTCCATATTGTGCCAGTCTTAAGGTTGCCTTACCCGGTATTGGCAAGGCCGGTAGAGCCTTTCTATTATTCACTTTACCACTATTCACTATTACATTGTACTAATCACATGTTGTTATCTGTGTATGCCAAACCCGCGAGGGTTCTCTTTAAACTTTCAACAAAGTTGTGTTTTTTATCTTAACTCTGTGTCTGAGAGTCAAAACAGACAGTACAAAAGGGCCATGACCTCAGATAATAAAAGGGAGGGTAATGCACAGAACATCCATTGGAGGATGGATGTACATGAGCAGCGCCTGGATCAGATAGCATTAGCTATCCAAACCATTCTTGAACGTACAGTACTCACGGACAAGCCTGTCCCGAGTCCGGTGGTCTCCCCAGGTTCGACACAGGAGAACGATACTATGCCCTCAGGGGCTACAGTCAAAGGGTTAACCGCTTCCGCTCGTTTGCCACTCAGATATGATGGCGAACCTAGCCTGTGCAGAGGGTTTATCAACCAACTTGAGATATTTATGGAATTAACCTTGCATGCCTTTCCTAATGATCACAGCAAAGTTGGGTTTATGATATCCCTACTGACTGGCAGAGCCCTGGCATGGGCCAATCCCTTATGGGAGAGTGCGAAACCTTGCACAAAGAATTTCAGGGAATTTGTGCATTCATTTCGGAGAGTGTTTGAGATCCCTGGTAGAACCGCCTCTGCTGCTAAACGCCTAATGGAGATACAACAGGGTAGGCGTACCGTTGGTGATTATGCCATTGAATTCCGCATCTTAGCAGCAGAGGTATGTTGGAATAATGAGGCGTTTCTGGCAGCCTTTGCTCAAGGTTTGAGCGAGCAGATCGAAGATGAAACCGCAGCTAAAGAGTTGCCTACTGATCTAGACGAATATATTGATTATGTTATTCTAATTGACACTCGGATCTGTGAGAGATTGATGGCTAAGGACCGTAAGTTAAGGTAAAAAAATAACGGATCTAGCAGTTCATTATACCCACCCATTCCTCCCTTGGCACCTAAGCCTAATGACCAGTTACGGGAAGCAGGTGAACCTATGCAAGTAGGCTTCACTAGACTAACCAAGGAGGAAAGAGCACACCACAGAAGGCAGGGGTTGTGCTTATACTGTGGCAAAACTGGGCACCTGCTAAGTTCTTGTCCTGTACGTCTGGAAAACAAACACACCTAGGGTACCTTGAGGGACAGGACCTAGGTGGTGTTCAACCGTCTCCAGGTTTGATCATACAGAAACCCATCATACAGGTGGTACTCTCTTGGGCAGATCAATTGGTGGAGGTTCTGGCCCTGGTTGACTCCGGCGCAGCTGGATATTTTATGGATAATGCCTTTGCTGAACGGCATAAGATTTCATTGGTCGAAAAAGAATCCCCTCTCGCTATTGAAGGTATTGACGACAGACCTCTACAACCTGCACAGTTTACCTTTGAAACTATACCATTACCTATGACCATTGGGGCGCTTCATAAAGAGGAACAGCAGTTCCAGATTATCAATTCTCCACACTATGCAGTCATTCTGGGATTTCCCTGGTTGCAGCTTCATAATACTCAGTTTGATTGGCAAAAGTGTGAAATCTCTGCTTGGTCTCAGTATTGTATGGAGCATTGTGTAATCCACCCGGTTAAGATTATGTGTACCTCCCTTCATTGCCTGACGAATATCAACAATTCAGCGATGTGTTTAGTAAGGGAGAGGCTGGCACCCTACCCCAGCACAGATCCTATGATTGTGCTATTGATTTGCCTCCGGGGGTGGTGCCCCCTAGGGGACGCACGTATCCACTGCCTTGCGATGAGAACCAAGCTATAAAGGAATACATTTCAGATGCCCTCAAGAGAGGGATTTTAAGGAAATCCAGCTCTCCAGCTGGGGCTGGATTCTTTTTTGTGAAAAAAAAGAATGGCGAACTGAGACCGTGCATTGATTACCGTGGCCTAAACAAATTAATGTCAAAAAACGCTTATCCGATACCACTCATCACCGAATTATTTGACAGGTTAAAAGGTTCCTCAATCTTTACTAAACTGGACCTACGTGCTGCTTATAACCTGATTCGGATCAGAGCTGGTGATGAATGGAAAATGGCCTTTAACACTAAATCCCGGAACTATGAATATCTAGTTATGCCGTTTGGTCTCTGTAATGCACCCGCAGTGTTTCAAGAACTGATTAATGGTATCCTCAGGGATATGCTGCAGTCCTGCGTTGTCTATCTGGACGATATACTCAATCATTCTGAAAATGTGTCACAACACATTAAAGAAGTGTTGCTCCGCCTACGTAAGAACAAATTGTATTGCAAATTGGAAAAATGTGAGTTTCATAAATCCAGTGTGCCCTTCTTGGGGTTCGTGATTGCCAAAGAAGGCATTGCCATGGATCCGGAGAAACTTGCGGCAGTTTTGCAATGGCCTCGGCCTAAGGGCCTAAAAGCAATTCAGCGATTTCTGGGTTTCGCTAATTATTACAGAAAGTTTATTAAGAACTTTTCCACGATTGTTAAACCATTGTCTGACCTTACTCACAAGGGTGCTAATCCCTCCCAGTGGTCGGTGGCAGCTGAAGATGGTTTTGAGAGGTTGAAATCCGCTTTTGCAACTGCCCCTGTGTTATCCCACCCCAACCCATCTCTCCCGTTTACATTGGAGGTTGATGCCTCAGAGATCAGGGTTGGGGCAGTACTTTCTCAACGACCTGTGAAAGGAGGAACTCTCAGACCATGTGGGTTTTTCTCCAAGAAATTGTCCGTGGCTCAAAGTCATTATGAGATAGGTGACAGAGAACTACTGGCTATCATTCTCGCCCTGAAAGAATGGCGTCATTTATTAGAGGGCACCAAAAATCCAGTATTAATTCTCACTGACCACAAAAACTTGACCTATCTCTCTGAGGCTAAAAGATTGTCCTCTCGCCAGGCCAGGTGGACATTGTTCCTCTCTCGATTCAATTTTGTTGTATCATACCTGTCTGGGTCCAAGAATGTTAGGGCTGATGCTCTGTCTAGACAATTTGAGCGTGAAGTAGACAGGGACGAGGTCCCAGCACCCATAATACAGCCTGACCGTATATTGTCTCCTCTACGCACAAGTATCACTTCACCGCTGGGGGAAGAGATATTGGCCTCCCAGGCTACCGCTCCCTCAGAAACCCCAGTGGGCAAGTGTTTTGTTGATGAGCCATTTCGCACTCGATTGCTTGAGACATACCACTCTTCTAAAGCCGCGGGGCATATTGGTAGAGATCAATTGATTTGGTCTCTCTCACAAATGTTCTGGTGGCCCTCCCTGAGGCCAGATTGTGCTGCGTTTACTAATACCTGTACCACCTGTGCCCGTGCCTAGACCCCTAGACACCTCCCTGTGGGCCTACTCCAGCCGGTGCCTAATGGTCTCACGTTTCCATTGATTTTATGGGAGAGATGCCAGTGTCTAGAGGGTATTCCTTCATACTGATGGTGGTGGACAGGTTTTCTAAAATGGCTCATTTCGTGCCTCTCCATGGCCTTCTCTCTGCCAAAGAATTAGCAGTGGTTTTCTCTAAAGAAGTATTTCGGTTGTATGGAGTACCCAGAGTGCTCGTGTCCGACCGGAGGAGCCAGTTTGTGTCCAGATTTTGGAGAGCATTATGCGAACAAATGGGCATCCAATTGTCCTTTTCCTCTGCCTATCACCCCCAGACCAATGGGGCCGCAGAGCGTGCCAATCAGGAACTGGAGCAGTTCCTGCGCTGTTTTGTTACTGACCATCATGATAACTGGGCTGACCTGTTGCCTTGGGCAGAGTTCACCAGGAACTGTGCGGTTAATTCTTCATCCGGGAGCTCCCCTTTTCTGATCAATTATGGGTTCCAGCCTTGTTTGCTCCCGAATTCATTCCAGTCACAGCAGATTCCAGCTCTGGATGAGCATATCGAGCAGCTCTGCTCCACATGGGCACAGGTCTTGAGGGCACTCAGTCAGTCTTTCCAGCGCCATCAGCGTCATGCCAATCGTAGACTGCTGCCAGTGGTTTCCTTCTAGGTTGGGGACAGAGTATGGCTTTCCTCCAGAAACCTCAAACTACAAGTTCCGTCTAACAAATTTGCTCCTCGGTTTATTGGTCCTTATAGGGTGATCCATAAAATCAACCCTGTCTCCTATGATTTGGACATCCCTGCTTCCATGCGTATTCATAATGTGTTCCATGTGTCTCTCCTCAAAACTCTTGTATGCAACCGTTATACTATTAACCCTGTGGTGCCAGGGCCTATAGAGGTTGAAGGTCAGGAGGAGTACGAGGTTCAGAGTATCATTGATTCCCACAGACTTAGAGGAAAATTGCAGTATTTGGTACATTGGAAGGGTTATGGTCCGGAAGAACGATTCTGGGTGGACAGTAAGGACCTTTATGCTCCCAAATTA
Source organism: Rhinophrynus dorsalis (assembly GCA_037306005.1). Lineage (NCBI taxonomy): Eukaryota > Metazoa > Chordata > Amphibia > Anura > Rhinophrynidae > Rhinophrynus > Rhinophrynus dorsalis. The sequence goes on from CM074727.1 coordinate 79,486,645, forward strand.
CTGCAAATTTTTCATTCCAAGTACCCACAGAGACCAGGTCCCTTTGAGAGGGGGCTACTATCACGGTGCCCGTGATTGCTGCCTTTTCCTGTCAGTTATTTGATTGGGCTCTCCATTGGCTGCCTGTCTTCAGCCCACCCAGTATTGCCTATTTAGACTGGGCTTGGGAACCCTTTGGTTGCCCTTTTGTGGTGACTCTATGTCGCTAGCACCTGCACTGATTTTCCTGAGCCTCCTGGGCCTTGACTGATTCTACTACGCTCCAGAGATCGCCTGTGTACCTGCCTGACAGCTTCCTCTGTGTATTTGGTTCCTGCTGCCGTTCCTGATCCGGTTGGCTGCCGTTACTGTTCCTGCTTCCTGTCCTGACCTGGCTGTGTTCCTGCTCCTGGATCGCGTGCAGAGTTTCTCCTCCTTCATGTCACCTTGGGCGACATTCTTATCTTTAAGTGACTTGTCTAGTCCAGTACGCGGGTACTCGTTCGCTCCATATACAACCGGTTGCTTGCTGCGTTCCATGCGGCACCGGTAGAGTTTTGTGTATCCACTACGCGGGTACTGGTTCGCTCCATGTATATCCGGTTGCTTTCTGCGTTCCATACAGCACCGGTAGAGAATTGCTTAATCCAGTACGTGGGTACTGGTTCACTCCATGTATAACCGGTTACTTGTTGCGTTCCATACAGAACCGGTAGAGAGTTGCTTAATCCAGTACGCGGATACTGGTTCGCTCCATGTATAACCGGTTGCTTGCTGCTTTCCATACAGCACCGGTAGAGTCTTGTGTTATCCAGTACGCGGGTACTGGTTAGCTCCATGTATAACCGGTTGCTTGCTGCGTTCCATACAACACCGGTAGAGTCTTGTGTTATCCAGTAGGCGGGTACTGGTTCGCTCCATGCATGCTGGTTGCTTGCTGCGTTCCATACAGCACTGGTAGAGTCTTGTATAGTCCAGTACGCGGGTACTGGTTCGCTCCATATATATACCGGTTGTTCTCAGTATCCTTTTAGCAACGGCAGTGTCATAGTTGGCCAGTATGCGGGTACTGATTTGCTCCATCATTACCGGGTGCACGTTTACTCCTATACAGCCCCAGCAAGACCTCTGTGTGTTCAGTATAGGCGACTGGTTTACTCCACCAATATTCTAGTCCCTGAGGCCTTCTCCGCTTTGCACCAGTACTTGCAGTTCTCTGGGTCTAGCGAGGCTGCCTTGCCCGGTATATTGGTAAGGCAGGTAGAGCCTCCTCTCTCTTTGTACCAGTCCCACGGCTGCCTTGCCCGGTATATTGTCAAGGCCGGTAGAGTCTCCTCTCTCTTTGTGTCAGTCTCAAGGCTGCCTTGCCCGGTATATTGGCAGGGCCGGTAGAGCCTCCTCTCTCGTTGTGCCAGTCTCAAGGCTGCCTTGCCCGGTATATTGGCAGGGCCGGTAGAGCCTCTTCATTTGTTATGCAAGCCTCCAGGCTGCCTTGCCTGGTATATTGGTAAGGCTGGTAGAACCTAATTCCATATTGTGCCAGTCTTAAGGTTGCCTTACCCAGTATTGGCAAGGCCGGTAGAGCCTTTCTATTATTCACTGTACCACTATTCTTTATTGCATTGTACGAATTACGTGTTGTTATATGTGTATGCCTAACCCGCGAGGGTTCTCTTTAAATTTTCAATAAAGTTGTGTTTTTATCTTAACTCTGTGTCTGAGAGTCAAAACAAACCGTGACACGTAGGGAATTCTAGAATTGTGCCCAAGTGGAGAGAAGTTGCCTAATGTGCTCATCCAGAGCCGGAATCTGTTCTGCTTGGAAAGTATCCGGGAGCAAGCATGGTTGGAACCTATAGCTGATAAGAAAGGGTGAGCTCCCGGAAGATGTGTTAATAGCACAGTTCCTGGCAAACCATGCCCACGGCAACAAGTCAGCCCAGTTGTCGTGATGATTGGAAACGAAACATCATAGAAATTGCTCCAGCCCCTGGTTGGAGCATTCAGCAGCCCCATTGGTCTGGGGGTGGTATGCAGATGAGAAGGACAATTGAATACCCATTTGGTCACAGAATGCCCTCCAGAAACTAGACACAAATTGGCTCCCACAATCAGAAACCAGGACCTTGGGGACTCCATGGAGCCGAAATGCCTCCTTAGCAAATGCCATGGTCAATACCTTAGCCGATGGCAAGCCAGGGAGCGGCACAAAGTGGGCCATTTTCGAAAATCTATCCACCACTATTAGTATAACTGTGTAGCCATTAGAGATGGGCAGTTCTCCCATGAAGTCAATAGATACATGTGACCATGGGCGGTCACCATTGGGAACAGCTTGTAATAGCCCAACTGGAAGGTGCCTTGGGGACTTGGAGCGAGCACAAGTGGTACAAGCAGCAGTGAAAGTGGCACAGTCCACCCTCAACGTAGGCCACCAGAACATTTGGGACAAGGACCAAATCAATTGATTTCTACCTACGCGACCGGCCGCATGAGAGGCATGGTAGGTCTCCATTAACCTGACCCGGAATGTTTCCACCACAAAACACTTGCCCATGGGTTTCTCCGGAGGCGCATTGGCCTGGGATGCCAAGATCTCCTCGCCCAATGGGGATGTGATACTAGTGCGTAATGTGGCTAGGATATGATTAGGAGGTATAATTGGTACTGGTGCAGTGTGGGAATCCGGATCAGGACCATATTGTCTGGACAGGCATCAGCCCGCACATTCTTTGTACCAGGTAAGTAGGAAACAATGAAATTGAAATGTGATAGGAATGGCTTGTCTGGGTGACAATCGTTTTGCCTCTGAGAGTTATGCAAGATTCTTATGGTCATTAAGAATCAAAATCGGCTCCGTGGTACCTTCCAGCAAATGGCGCCACTCACGTAGTGCCAAGATGATAGCCAGTAGTTCACAATCCCCAATGTCATAGTGTAATGAATGTAAGCTGGTTGAAAACTTCCTCTGGGCAGGAGTAAGCACAGAGGTTAGCAAACAGCTAATGATAATATAAAAAGCAGAAGATGAGAAGAACCTGCACTGACAAAACTAAAGCACACAAAGAACTGAATAGTGGGCATAGCCAAGGAACGGCACCCTGGACTTATGAAAGTCACACTTCTCCAGCTTGCAGAACAGTTTATTCTCTCTCAGCCTCTGAAGGACCGCGGTGACATGCGTCTCCAAATCAGGAGAATAAATCAAAATGTCGTCCAGGTAGACCACTATGCAGAACTGTAGCATGTCCCTAAGGACAATGTTTATGAATTCCTGAAATACTGCCGGAGCATTGCATAACCCAAAGGACATCACTAAATACTCGTAGTGACCTGTCCGAGTATTGAAAGCAGATTTCCACTCATCACCCTCCTTGATCCTTATTAGATTATATGGTGCCCTTAAATCCAATTTTGTGAAAATGGAAGCGCCCTTCAGTCGATCAAACAATTCGGTGATGAGTGGAATGGGGTAAGCTTTTTTAATCATTATCTTATTAAGACCCCTATAATAGATACAGAGTCTGAGTTCCCCATTTTTCTTGACGAAAAAGAATCCAGCCCCCGCGGGCAAGGAAGACTTACGAATTATACCATGAGCCAGAGCATCAGAGATGTACTCCTCCATAGCCCGATTCTCCTCACAAGACAATGGATAGCTTCTGCCCTTAGGATGCATGGTGCCAGGCACAATATTAATAGCACAATCATATGGCCGATGTTGTGGCAAAGTGCTAGCCTCTCCCTTACTGAACACATCTCTGAATGACTGATATTCAAGAGACAATGAGAGAGAGGTACAAAAAATCTTGGTAGGCTGCATTATGCAGTGTTCCTTACAGTAATCAGATCAAGCCAGAATCTCGCAGGACCTCCAGTCCACTTGGGGATTATGTGTATGCAGCCATGGAAATCCCAGAATGACCGCATAATGAGGAGACTGAATGATCGGGAACCTCAAAGTCTCTGTGTGAACAGCTCCGATACCAATCAACAGCGTGCATGTCTCCTGAGTAACCTGGGGAGGCACCAAAGGTCTTCCATAAATGGCCTCAATGTCCAGCAGGGATTCCCGTTAGACCAACTGAATATTATGCAGGACAGCAAACTCCTTGTCCATAAAATAGCTGGCCGTGCCGGAATCGATCAAGGCAGGAGCAGCAAAGGAAGAACCTGCCCAGGATGTCACGACATCCACCACGGGTTTACGTTGCGTGGCCTCTGGGGACTGATATACTCCACCTAGGACCTGTCCCCCACTGGACTCAAGGTGTGTTCGTTTCCCGGCCGCACAGGACATGTCTGCAACAAGTGTCCAGCTTTCCTACAGTAGAGGCAAAGGCCTTGTCTGTGGCGGAAGGACCATTCTTCCTTAGATAGACATGTAAATCCCAGCTGCATTGGCTCAATACTACTGCTTGTGGCACCAGGAGGCACGGGAAGTGAAGGAGGCACGGGTGGGAAACCAGTACTGGGCAACAACCCAGTTGAAAGCCTCTGCCTACGATCTTTATTAAGGTTTCTTTCACTTATACGAGTGTCAATCAGAGTAGCAAATTCTATGAATTTGTCCAGCTCCTTTGGCAATTCATGAACTGCGATTTCATCCTTTATTTTATCATCGAGACCTTGTGCGAAGGCTGCCGCAAATGCCTCATCATTCCAACCAACCTCTTCTACTAGCTTGCGAAAGTCAATTGCATAATCCGCAACCGTACGTGTGCCCTGTTGGATTCTCATGAATCGTTTTGCTGCAGAGGGGGCGCGCGCAGGAACTTCAAATACACTATGGAAGGCCCTTACAAACTCAGAAAAGTTTGTGGTAATTGGTTTGGCTGTCTCCCAGATCAGATTAGCCCAGGCCAGCGCTCTGCCTGTCAACAAGGATATCATGAACCCTACCTTACTTCTTTTGCTCGGAAAAGCCTGTGGTACCAATTCCAAAAAAATTTCTAGCTGGTTCAGGAAGCCACGGCATAAGTTAGGTTCTCCATCATTTCTCAATGGGAGTGGAGTGGTTGCGGACAACCCTCTATATGGATTACTCCGAGCCAGAGTTTGTGCCATCGGTGCCAAAACTGGGGTGGCCACAGATGCTTGCACTGGTTTGTCAAGATGTGCGGTATGCTCCAGAATAGTCTGCATGGCTAGTGACAACTGATCCAAGCGTTGCTCATGTGAATCCATTCTCCAGTGGATATTTTGAGAGCTCCCTTCAACTGTATTGTCTGAGGTCATGGTCCTTTCGTACTGTCACGGTACAGGATGAGAGGACAATCTACCCGGAGGCCTCTGCAGGCACTCGCCAAACGGGCCTCTTGTCACGGTTTTATAAGAACACTCAGGCAACTTAGGTAAGGTTAAGATCAGCTTTATTGAAAATAAATAATCAGCAAGGAAAGATCACCCCACTCAAGCCCAGATAAACACAGTACCGTGGTACTTCCCAAATCTGGCACAGGTCAGGATGAACAGAAATAATATGCAAGACACAATACTACAGGAGCTAAGTAGGCTTGAACCGTCGACTGGATACTGGAACAGTTAAACCACAACAGTACCAAACCACGAAAGGCACAATGAGAATAGCGGCAGTTAACTGCAGGGCAAATCCCTAGAATGCTAGGGATAGCGGAAGCAACACAGATAGGACACTGGCAAGTGACTGATTCCCTAGAACGTTAAGGATAGCGGAGGCAACTCAGATAGGACACTGGCAAGTGACCGATTCCCTAGAACGCTAGGTATAGCGGAGGCAACACAGACAGGACAGTGGCAAGTGACCGAGTCCCTAGAATGCTAGGGATAGCGGAGGCAACACAAATAGGACACTGGCAAGTGACCGATTCCCTAGAACGCTAGGGATAGCGGAGGCAACACAAATAGGACACTGGCAAGTGACCAAGTCCCTAGAATGCTAGGGATAATGGAGGCAACTCAGACAGGACACTGGTAAGTGACCAAGTCCCTAGAATGCTAGGGATAGCGGAGGCAACACAGATAGGATACTGGCAAGTGACAGGAGCTACTCGCAACTCATTCTCCCAGGTGATCTAAGGAGTGACAGGCCAAGCAGGCGCTGTAGCAGAAGTCGTTGAGTAACGAGAGCAAGAGTAACGGGCTCAGTTTACACACACAGAAGGGTCAGAAGCCAGAATGCCAGATCAGTACACATGGAGGTAGTAACCAGCCCTAGTCAGCAACGGAAGAAGGTTCTCAGCCAAACCCAGGTTGGTACACACAGAGGTAGTCATCCAGTCCTAGTCAAAAATGGAGCGGGTACTCAGCCAAAGCCAGATCGGTGCACACGGAGGTAGTCAGCCAGTCCTAGTCAGCAACGGAAGCGGGTTCTCAGTTAAAGCCAGGTAAGTACACACAGAGGTAGTCAGCCAGTTCTAATCAGCAAGGGAATTAAAACTCAGGAGCGACAGGAGCGAAGTCAGGCGAGCTGGGTCATACACGAAGCAGGAACATGCAGCAACTCTAGGTACAGGTACACCACAAAAGGGAGCTGAAACAATGACATGACCCAGTATAAAAGGGTTAGCCCTGGGTGGAGCCAGAACCAAATGGGCAATAAGAATCATGCCATGTGAAACCCGGAAGTAGCAATGTTGCCCTGCAGCTAAGATCACGGGCACCGTGATACCTCTCTCCCTGGTAATGGCATCAACTTGCATTGGTTCGCAACCGTCAGAAACAACCACAGGAGGCATGGGAGGCGAGGGAGGATAGGGTAGGCCAGAAGAACAAGAAGACCATCTGCCTGAGGGCCTCTGCAGGTTCTCCCTAAACGAGGGTCTCTTCCTCCATCAGGATACAATACAAAATCAATTTATCCAATTCATTATGTAAATCGCACGCCATGATTTAATCTTTTAAGGTATCATACAGCCCTTGTGAAAAGGCGGCTACTAAGGCCTCATTATTCCAGCCTACTTCCACAGCCAGGGTGCGAAATTCAGTGGAGTAGTCCACCACAGTATGTGCGCCCTGACGAATGGTCATAAGGTTTTTAGACACCGAGACCACGTGGCCTGGCCTTTCGAATACTTTCCTGAAGGAGTCCAGAAACTGCTTAAAGTTATACACAAAGAGTTTGTCAGTCTACCACAATGGGTTAGCCCATGCCAACGCCCTGCCAGTGAGGTGAGAGATCAGGAAGCCAACCTTACTGTGCTCAGAAGGAAAGGAATGCAGAACCATCTCCAGGTATATGCCGAGTTGATTGAGGAAACCAAGGCAAGAATCTGGGTCCCCACCATAACGCTGGGGGAGCTGAGAAGAATGAGATAACCCCTTGATCATGCTGCATCAGAAGAGGTTTGGACCACTGGTGCCTGGGAGGGAGTGGGAGTGGCCACCACTTGTGGATTAGAGCATTTGAGTTGCGTCATGCACTGCAACAAGGTTTGTATGGCCAAAGACAATTGGTTAATACGTTGATCCAATGTCTCCATCCTGTCCAGGATGCTTTGAAGAACTGCATTACTACTACCATCTGAATCCATGGCCCTTGCATACTGTCCCGGTTCCCCAGAGATGTTCAGGAGTCAGTACGGTATAGTGAAATGCAATTTATTAAATAACAATAAAAATAGCATACAATAGTAATAAGGCAGGACTAAGCAGATGGTGACAGCCAGCAAGCACTACTATCACGAATAGTAGACTGCCAAGATTGACCACACTGCTGGAGACTAGGCTAAAGCCACTGGTAGTTTCAGCTGGAACCAGGAGTTGGAACAGGAGCAGGAACCGGAACACAAAGTCTTGATCCAATGAATGAGGAATACTCCTGACTCACGCCTGCAGTCAGTATAGTGAAAGCGAATACTATACTCACGCCTGCAGTCAGTATAAGAAACGGATATCTGACTCACGCCTGCAATCAGGATATAGCTAGTCTACCATAGCCCCAGGTCCGCACCAGATTGGGTGTCTGCTAGGTACAGGAGACAAACAAGAGAATAGACAGATATAACCACAGGTCAGCACCAGAGAGGGTAGGCAGACAAGCCAGGTCATACACAGTTCAGGAAATCAGTTAGAGCCACAGGTCTGCACCAAATTGGGTGTCCACTATAAGGATAAGGCAGGAGAATCGTCAGACAGAGCCACAGGTCAGAACTAGATTGTATAGGCTATTAGTCAGACAAGCCAGATCATACATAGAGCCCAAGGAAACAGAACTGTATTGTACAACAACGCAAGGGCAACCAAGTCAGGACTCAGTCTGCCCTTTAAATCCCTCCTCAGGAAGTAGGTAGGAGGGGCAGCTCAAAGGGAGGAAGTAGGAGGAGACTACGGGAAGCAAACACATAAAACAGAGGCCAGCTTCATTCAGAAGCTTCGCACCTGCAGATGACACATCTTGCTCTGATGCGTCCAACCGCTGCCATAATCCTGGGTCAATCTGTGCGGCATGGACGGCTGCTGATGCCGAAGCGTCATTTCGAGCATCGCCTGAAGCGGCGTGCTGGAACCAAGGTAAGCTGTGGCAGCTCTATGGTTCAAACTGACAATGGCGCAGGGATAATAGCCCACCTAATGAGGAATTACAGAGATCCAGCCAACAAAAAAACAAAATGTAGGCTAATTAAGAGAGAATATTTGTCCTGATGAACCTTCTTTAAAGTTACTTTTAAAACTGATCTAAACTGATGGGGGTAAAGTAGAACAGGGAGGGAGTCCCCAACTGTAGATGGCCTTTTAAGACAAGTGTCCTGCCCTCTTGGCCAAAGGATACTTTTGCCTCAAACTTAAATTGCCTAAAAATGGCACTTTCCACTTGGCGAAAAATTTCCAAAGTGCAATTTTCCCGCTTTTTTCACCTAGCTCACTGCGTTGAAATCAATTGGAAAAAAAATGTTCCCCCACCACATTAAAGTTTTCTCTGCTTTTCTACAGCCATATAAAAGGATGTCAGGCTCTCACAGCATGCCATTCTGTGTTTGTGAGAGAAGAAACCAGCATGTTTTTGTGCTACAGACAAAAGGCAAATAAAGGGGAATTGAAGCTTAGTTAAGGGGTCTTTTACGTAGTACATTTGTTATCTGTATTAGGGGAGTCTGGGAACACAGGCTGGTTTTGCTTTTATTGCCTCTATGTTGGAGAAATCTGGGGAAAGAAGTTGTTGATTTTGTTTTTTAGTTTTATATATATGTATATTTTTTGACTAACTGTGATAAGATAGGGTGGACAACTAAAAAAAAAAAAATAGAAGTAATAGTGTGCTGGGAAATATTGCACTATAATCGAAAAATGTGTTAGAATAAGAGAAAAATTTTCTGGAATAGGCAAAAATTTTGCACTGGAGAAAAGGAGAAAACTTTCGCGAAAAAAGAGAAAAATCGTCCGTTTTTCATAAAAAGTCATGCAGGGAATTTTTCTCACTTTTCGCTCACCCCTACTTATAAGGTTTATTTTTCTACAATTTAACATATTATTTCAGCACTTTTAATGTATTGATCCACTGGTCACAAGTTTTTTTCACCTTCAAATCCTATGTCTGCAAAATGCGTTAGAGAAGCTTTAGTTTCTCTGTAGTTAAAGTTGGCCCCTTAATGAATGTTCCTGCCTAACACATGGAATTGAATGGGAAAATCAGAATTCTTTTCTAAATTCAGCACCCAGAGTGTGTTTTTTTTTCCAGCGGTATTTTTTTTCACAGCAAAGGTAATTGAATGGCTTAAGTGGTTGGAAAAATACAGTCGCTGTGTTTTTTTGCCGATGGCCACAATTGAATCAAGGGCTTAATGTCTAATTAGGAAGTTGTAACTTGATATCCTCAAAGGTTTTGTATCTCTGAAGAAATGGAGCCATAACTCCACAATACAGGTAGGGTTTTATATTGCACCCTACCACTGTATAGGTCCCACCCATGTCCCCTGTGAGAACCTGTCCCCATGTCACTGGATTTTATGTTATAGCCATTCTATCAGCACTCTGTGTATCTTTGCTGCAGTAAATATATGCCATCATGTCCACTGTATAAATTCTATCCCTAATATATTGGGTTCCTTGAACTGTTACATCTGACCAATATTGTTATGGACTTATTTGGAGGACTTCAATGCTGCAGTTACCAGTTATAGAGAAGGGAAGACACAGGCATTGCTCATTTGACTATAGGGGTGGAACCCCGATATACATAAAGTCCAAAATGGGCTAAATGTGAGTGCTATTATCGCTTTTTTAAATTGCTCTATTAAATTACTACACTTAGATATTTTTCTATTGTTGTCCCAGTTTTCTGTTATTACATGTTATTTTTCAAGGGCATAGTGAAGGGTACATTACATAAATATACTTTTATTATCAGGTCTTACAATCATAATAACAAAAATAAAGATACTGCACATAAATCTTTGTTTAAAAGTCAATGTTCACATTTTTGTCAAAGTCTTCATAGAAAACATGGTTGAGAATCATTGGTCTAGTTTTTGCACTCTTTTCTATTAGCAGCTAATTTCCTTGATGTGGACCAGGCCACTTACATTTGAAGCAGCATCAAGACTTCAGACTGAGCACTTGATCATCAATTCACGCATTCATTCAGAACATCTCCATATCATATTCATTGATTATTACATCATTCATATCATCACTCTGCTCATCCTTTTAATTTCATCAGTATATTTTGCCCATTCTGGACTGGGACTGTTTTTACATTAAGGTATTCTTTACATGGACTGTCATTCAATACAAGTTATTTGTTATGCCACCTGTATATTTTTGGTCTCTTAGGTTGTAGCCTTTCTTAACTTATCAGGTGGATGTTGTTTCACATGTGTATTATTTTTTTATTCATAGAGATTTTATATTACTATTGCAGTGACATATTAATTTACTGCATATTTAATTGCTGTTTCTACCACACACTATTTGTGTTAGTGTTTTTTTATTTTCTATTTTTTTTTAAATATATACAGTGGTATATTAACCCAGAGGAATAAAAGCAATGTGTTGCGTACCCCTCTGGCACTCAATGGGTTAACTGTGTGGGGGCAGCATATGTCAAATTTATGAGGCACCATATGTCAAGTTTTAATGGGGGGGGGGGCAATTTCTATGTTTGTGGGGCAGCATGGGAAACATCACCATTGTATGTTAGCCTGACATACACTGAGTGACACTTCCCAGCCTTGTTCAGGCAGTGCCCATGAGGATTTGTGGCTACCAGTAGGCAAGGGAACCAGGCTGGGGCAGTCAAACAGTGTACATGGGGATCTGTGGCTACCAGTGGTCAAGGGAACAAGTCTGGGGGCCAGGCAGTGTATACGGGGTTCTATGCCTACCAATGGGCAAGGAAATAAGGCTGGGGGGCATTTGGTAGCCACAAATCCCCATGGACACTGCCTGACTCATATCCTTGTGTGCACAACATGTATGAAATATGATACAGAGCTGAGGAAATTATGTACTGCTTGGTGAAATTGTTTTAACCCTTTAAGTGTCATAAGGGTGCATAATACACATCCCTATTGCACCCAAAGGGTTAAGGGAGTGATGCTGTTCGTGGTGCTATAAGGATCAGTTCCACTCCTGTACTGAACAAGTGGAGAAGTAGAGAGAACCCTCTCAGACTTCAGGATTGTCTCCTGCTGGTGATGTGTGAGGGAGAGCATACCTTCCACATCAACAGCAGTTTACAACCCTCCAAGCTTTACATGCTGATTGAGGATTGTTACTGCATAGAAAACTACAGGGAGGTGAAGTTGAGACTGCGAACTCCGACAGCACAGCCTGCTATCAGAGTTTAGTGCATGTGGTGAGATGCTACATTAACATATAAATACCCCTCTTGAATGCAATAATGGCTCATTTTTGTCGATGGAGTGAGTGAAAATTCAGAAACCTGTAAATGGCATGTTGTATAGATGTCAACGTGGATAGATTTTTTTCAGACTGATGGGGATATGGGGCTCGATTTAAAGGCAGCCGTTAGCAAAAAAAATCACTAACGGGTGCGTTAAGTGTCATGTTGCAATTCAAAGATCCGTCTAAAGAACAGCTAACGGCAGTTGCAGAATCCTTACGGCCGATACACTTACGTGCATTCAGACGCATGGAACAACATACCCCAGAGCTATTCAAAGGCTTGCGGTACTGATAACGACTGAAAAAAAGACACACCTAACGGCTAAAAGTTAAGACCCACTTTTCACACACGTTAGACACTTAACGGCCAAAACTAAACAGCCGTTACAGAGGAAAAGACACAAAAGGCTTACCGCACAACCATGTAAATAGGAAAATTAACCCGTGCAATGCCAAAACAACACAAAAACATGCACACACAACACAAATCACTACACACACAACAACAAACAACACCACAGGGACAATTACACACAAAAACAACAACACAACATGGCACGGAACAATGGGGGTCATCACACAAAGCGGACCCTGCAAATACAAGCTCACCTGGGCAACATCAACACGCGACCTGCACTCCACAACTGCATGCCCGCAAATGGCACACACAGAACAAGCACAACACACCACATCTTATAACACACACACACCTGCAAACACTTACCTGGACACAAACAACTCACCATTGGTCAGCACTCACCTCATCACCACACCTACACAACGCCCTAGCAAGTACTTAAAGGGACAACTCAACACACTCACTTGTGGCTTGTTTTCCACTCAGGGAGGGAGAGAGAGAGATAGAGAGAGAGAGAGAGAGAGAGAGAGGTAGAGAGAGAGAGAGAGAGAGGTAGAGAGAGATAGAGACAGATAGAGAGAGCAAACAGTATGTTGGATTACATATTGTTGCGAAGACTGCGGAGAAGGCGTGCAAGGGAGAGAGCTAGGGAACATCAGCAAACTCCAAGCACGCCTCATCAACAGCCTTCACCTGTTGCAAGTGAGGAGGCTCTGGCTCAGCAGCCACACAGGAGTCCATCCCCACCTGGAGGGCACAGGATGTATAGACGACCACCAAGGCCCAGGGTATACCGCCCAAGGGTCACACTCTTTGGAATGGCTGATGACGAGGTCATTGATCGCTACAGGTTGAGGCCTGACAGCATCATTGCCTTGTATGAGGTCATCAAGGAGCAGGTGGATCCCATCTACATCCACAACCATGCCCTAACTGGCCTGCAGAAACTACTCTGTGCCATAAACTTCATGGCAAGCGGGGCCTTCCAGTCCACTGAGGATTACGCATCTGGCATGTCACAGGCCACATTCTCCAGAGTGCTGGCCCAGGTCCTGCCAGCCCTCAAAAGCAAGGCCAGTACCTATATACATTTTCCCACCACCGACATGGACTGGATACACGTCAAGCAGGCCTTTTACGCAAAGGGAGGCATGCCCAGGGTCATGGGTGCTATAGATTGCACCCATGTCCGGATTAAGGCCCCAGCACGTGACGCACAGATATTCATCAACAGGAAGAACTTCCACTCCATCAACGTGCAGATGGTGTGTGACAGCAACATGAGGATCATGAATGTCTGTGCAAAATATCCTGGCAGCACACATGATGCATACATTCTACAAAACTCCTCAGTCCACAGAGATTTTGAGAATGGAACCTTTACAGGGGGATGGCTAGTGGGTGAGTTCACAAAACAAAATCACACCACATACACAGGCGTACACACCACTCAGCTCAGCATGCACCTGACCCACAGCTACTACGTCCACCACACAAAACATCATTCACACAACATGTGCTCCCTGTTTCACCATGTCACTCACATTACACAGGTGATGCTGGCTATGGATGCAAGTCCTGGCTACTGACCCCTCTGGCCAATCCCCAAACACATGCCCAGGAAAGCTACAACTAGGCTCATGCCAGAACGAGGAATGCTATTGCGGACATTTGGGCTCCTCAAGTCAAGATTCCGATGTCTGGACCACTCTGGGGGAGCACTGCAGTATGCACCGGCTAAGGTGTGTGACATCATTGTGGCGTGCGCAATACTGCACAACATCGCAGTGGACACCAGGCTGCTGGAGCACATCCCGGACCCCCCCATACAGGAAGTGGCCATGGACATCGGGCATGTGGAGGAGACCATGAGAGGGGCACAGATCAGAGACAGGCTCATCACGGAACACTTCACCTGTGAGTATAACACATGCATGCAAACAATCCATACAAGTCCCCCATCAGTCCTGTGACACTAACCACACTGCACATTTTGTTCTGTCTCACCCCACAGGAACAGTGACACAGCACTGCACTGGCAGTGGACGTGGAAAATTGTGTGTGTGGACTCAACAACCATCCTCCATTCCACTCTCCACGTTGACATACAGACCCCAAGGATATCACGCACACCCCCAGGATAAACAAGGTACAACATATTACCCATGTTCATCACCTTCCACGGCTTGATTGACAGCAACTAACTGGATATGCCATGATTATAGCCTGAACAACCATGCTAGCCCAGTAGCGAAAGAGTATCTGCATGATAATGCATGATATGCATTAGAAGGGACATCAGACTCAATATGGGACTTGTATTGTGCTACAGCTGAGAAGAGCAGCACAGGGGTGGATGTACAGTGGTATGGGCACACAATGTAGAGGTCATGAGACGTAGATCAGATTACCAGGGACTCCATGCAGACCTGTGAGTGTGCAGACATATGTGCCCCTGACATGAATACACACATCAACAAATATGTCCTAACAGTTCCATAGAACAAATGACATTGGGCTGCCACTGTCACTTTCACAGTGGCAGCACAATGTCATTACTTCCATGGAGCTCTCAGAACACTTGTTAATGTGTGTATACATGTCAGGGGCACATATCCCTAGGACTGATGCACATGTCCTTAGTTCCCCACAGAATTGGTTACAGATGAGTACACAACACATTGTCAAGCAATGGTTTGTGCACTCACCTGTAACTGTGAAAACTGAGGGGATGAAAAAGACTAAATTGTTGTTGCTTGATGATCAGTTCAGGTCTACTGCTCCAAATCCTGTCCTCTTGTCCCGCAGGCATCCATAACATGATCCATCCTTGAACTGAAGATCTTCCATGTGACTGGATTGATGTCTTGACAACACCTTCATGAAGATCACCCCTTGCTGTTTATGGTGATGTTGTTGGTGATGCAAAGTTTGACCTGAGGTTCACACAAACCTCTACTGGAACATTCTCATAGAGACACAGAAAACACTAATTCTTGAGTGTTTTAACCTGTACAGTCAGGATGCTCAGCTACAGAGTTGTCAAACCTCATGGACAACACATGAGCAAGGCAGCAGTGTTACTGAAGTATTACGATTTAGTTTCAAAGTACATTTAGTGTTCTCATACAGGTGTTCAATGCATATAGGCAATACACACACAAAACACATGTACATTCTAATGTACTTTGAGACACAATAAAGATGAACCATCACCATTCTATCTGTGTCTGTAGGAGGATATATTTGAGAACACATATGTCAATGTGTTACCACACCCAGGGTAGAGTATGCCCCATACATGGAAAGGCATCACCCACATCACAGGAGTCCACCACTTGTTTGCCAGTGACTGGACTCTGTGATGTATCCATGCAAACAGATGATGGTGGCAGTGATCACCAATGTGTTGTGGGAGTGATGAAGAGGTGATACAGGGGACATACTTCCACAGTGAATACCTGTCCACAGTATCTGTATTGCTCAGTATAATCCATGTTCTGAGATTTTGCTCCACTTTGACATATCTCAGTACATGGGCTAACGAACAACAAGACTAAGTGGACATGTGTTATCACTGGTGAAGTCTGTTACACCCTTAGGGAAACAGCAACTCAACTTACAGGAGACCCCAATGCTCAGCCCAGGATATCAATGTGTGTGCTACACATTGAAATCCTAGGTTAAAAACATTGGCTTCCCCAGTAAGTCAGTTGCACAATGAGTGTGTGAATCCAAGTCAAAATGGATACATGTCCCATTTATCTATCCTGCTTATAATGTCCCTGCTAAGTCACAGAGCTGTTTGTCTGGTTATCCCATTAACCCACTGAGTGCAAGAGTGGTCCCCAACGCATTTCTTTACAATGCGTTGTCTACCACTCTGGCACTCAAAGGGTTAAACACAACATATAATGTAGACAAATGTTCAGTGTTGTACAATTTGTTGTGCTAAGGGGTATGTTTTGTTGTTCAAATTCAACACACAACACCGCCATATAACACAGTGGTGTAATCTGGCTCCAGGGATGTATTACAAGTTGAATTTGTACAACGGTGTGTGTGTGTGAACCCATGTTGTAGCATCCCACTAACATTTCACCCAGGCAGAGGTTGTGTTCACTGCATTGTATGGCAATGCATTGGAGACAACCCTGCCACACAATCCATAACTGAAGACACAACAGATCAGACAGGAATACAAAAAAAAGGTTTTTTTATTGAGGGGAAAGTTGACAGGTTGGGCCTTTCATTTTTTCCTTTTTGGGTGGGGGGCCTTAGCCTGGGTGCCAGAGGTGGATGCCCTTGTTGAACTCCTGGTAATCCTCTGCCCCCTAGGTGTGGCTTCAGGGGTAACACTAGAGGGGGTGGTGGTTGCAGTAGACCCCTCAGTGGAATGCAAGTTCTCCCTCTCCATCCTCAGGTTCTCCCTGCGGTTTATCTCCCTCAACTCCACAAGGACCTTTGTTAACATGTCCATCACACCAGTCCTGAGCTGCTGGAGTAGTGTATTCCCCCTGGACACCTCTGACTCCAAACCTTGGATCCTGCTCTCCAATTGAGCAATGTTCCTTCTGGATTGCCTCCTGCTCCTTGTAATGTTGTTGTCAGTACTCCTGCTCGACCGGAGTAGTCTCCTCTGCAGGGCCATACACTCCGCCTCCATCCCTGTGAGGCGTGCGGTGCTGGAGGTGGATGTGGCCGGTGTCACAGGTGCTGCTGTTTCCTCTGCTGCTGAGGGTGCTGAGTCTTCTGCTGCTGAGGGTGCTGTTTCCTCTGCTGCTGAGGGTGCTGTTTCCTCTGGTGCTGCTGGAGGTGCTGTTTCCTCTGCTGCTGAGGGTGCTGAGTCTTCTGCTGCTGAGGGTGCTGTTTCCTCTGCTGCTGAGGGTGCTGTTTGCTCTGGTGCTGCTGGAGGTGCTGTGGCTGCCGGTGCTGCTGGAGGTGCTGTGGCTGCTGTGACAGCTGTTGGAGTGGCTGGTGCAGATGATGGGCACATGCCCACCACATCAAGTGACTCCGAGCTGCCCAATGATGTGTGTGCTGGGGGAGGTGTGAAAATGTCCCTGGGTACGGGGCGCTGGGGCTCACCAATCAGGCCCAGGTGTGGGTAGTCCAGTGGCCATGGGTCATATGGTGGCCACTGATAGGTGCTTGGACCCCACCTGGGATCATACCTTGGGGCATGCTGTGGAGCCATCCAGGAGGGTGGGTTTAACTGGGAGGCATATGGCCCATATTGGGTGGTGGCCACTGTTCCTGGCAGCCATTGCCTCCCTGGCGGTGGTGGTGCTGCTGATGGAGGGTAGTAGCTGGTGGAGGTGGCTGGATAGGTCCACCTCTCCTCCTGTGGCATCCAGCCACTGTACTGTGGAGGTGCAGCTTGAAGGGGTGCAGCCTGTGGTGGTGCAGCTTGTAAGGGTGCAGCCTGTGGTGGTGCAGCTTGAAGGGATGCAGCCTGTGGTGGTGCAGCTTGAAGGGGTGCAGTAGGTGGTGGTGCAGCCTGTGTTGGAGGGGATGGTGATGGTGGGTAAGGTGACCACCGACTGGTCCCCTCCTCTGTGTCCTCCTCACTGGGGGTTGACATTGCCTCCTCCACTGTCTCCCGCTGGGCTTGAGGGCCGTAAGCTGTGTGGAGAAATAAGATGTTGTGATTAGTGACCTTAGCCATATGTTTGTGGAGACAGTTATACTTTGATATGTGGTGAAGAAAATTATATGTGCTTGGGTTAATCCCCCTGGGTAAACAAGGGTACTCCCACTGCTGAAAGGTGTTGTTTGAGTTATTACAGGTGAAGGTTTCATTTTGAGGTGCAATATCACAGTGGGCCGAAATAGTACAGTGGGGCTGTTGCAACACCCTCCCATGTTGATATCTGGTCCCTGTACCAGAGCTGTCCACATGATTGTGTAGTAACAGCACCACTGTACAATTTCAGGCCACTGGGGTATTGGCCCTGACATATCCATTTCTGAGCTGTGATACCTTTTGAATCAACACACCTTTCAACAGTAGGAATACCATTGTTTAAGTCGGGGGAGGGGGGTGAATCCAACAACATATATTTATCTTCACAACTTGTAGGAATGGCTATCCCTCCAGGGGGATGGCAAAGGTTAAGTTCACCTTGATGTCATATTGTAGACATTGTGAAAACAGATGTTGTTCGCTGTTAGTCCTATCCCTCCTACCCTCATGGTTGTTCAGATATTGCTGTATGTGACAGATGGAGATTTCAGTCATTATTTGTCCGCACGAGGGCTTTTCAGCAGAGCCCAAATCGCCCCATTTAGAGAACAATACTTAATTGGAATGGTGTACAGAGTGTGCCTGGTTTGCAAGCACACTCTGTGGACCATTCCAAAGAGGTATTTATCTCGAAATGTTGCGACTTTGGCTCTGCTGAAGAGCCTCCGTGTGGTCAAATGATAGATATCTCCACCTGTCACACAGAGCAATATCTGTATAACCATGAGTGTTGGAGGGATGGGACTTAGATCAAGACACATCTGTTAACGATGGCAATGATATGACATCTTGATGACATTACCCATTGCTATCCCATTACAGTGACACACAAGTAGAAATGGTCATATACGTATGTGGATATGTACCCTTCATATGGATAGAGTAATAACCTTCCAAGATGTGAAGCCAGAGAGCAGTTCAGTAGGTGTGATTGTCGTACTGGCTATACATGTGCACCCATCCAACATGACATTGTATTGATATGATGGATATGAACATACCTCGTATATCCCATCTACGTAGAGTATGATATACTATGTATGTGTATTTGGATGGTAGCAATGTAGGTTGATTTGTGATGGGTGCACACATCTGGCCAGTAAGGCAATCACATCCAGTGAAGTGATCTCTGTGTTCACATCGTGTTGTAACATATTTGGTAACATTTGAATCCTAAGGGCAACAATCCAGCCAGTAGTGAGGGATATCTTTGAGTGAGGCCTGTTTACTCTGTGTATGAGCCCATCCATCCTTCTGTGTGAGGCAACTGTACTCAATCCTAGATATCCATCAGTCATGGCCTGTTGGTGACCAAGGTATAATGATGTTTGCTATTTGTTTCCCATGTGTATCCTGCAAAGAGTGGCTGGTGTACCATCCATCCATGGCATCAGCACCCCTGTGGATCCATGTGGGAATCAGATATGGGATATGTAATTTCAAGTCTGGGTAAATGATTGCAGCCACAACACCAATGCCTACTTTTTCCAGCTTGAAATCTGTGGAATAGTTTTAGGCCTGTGTGTTGCACCTACAAGCATTTATTCTGTGTGACACTGTGATGTGTGACCTGATGCCCCCTTTTTGTGATTCAGTAAGCGGTGATGTTGAACTGATGGGGTGGACATGATGGTGACTTCTCCAGTGATCTCCTTTCCCCATTTCCAGTGTTTTCCATGGAGTCTGTACAATGGGATATTATAAACTTGTTTCTTGTTGTTGCATGTTCTCCATGGACTAACACTGGTATTGGTGAAGTGAGGGTGTGTGAGTTACTTTGTGTCCACCATCTGTTTGTCACCACTTAGTGAATGTCCCCTGTGTAGCATGTGATCGTTGTCCTATTGACGTGTTTGTTGTCTGGTTAACCCCTTGAGTACCAGAGGGGTTGCCAATGCATTGTTGATCGATGCATTGATGATCCCTCTAGCACTCAAGGGGTTAGGGTGGGGGTGGGGACATGGGTGACATTGTGTGTGAACAGTGATGATCTATGACAGTCGACATTTTGAACATGATGGTTTGTGTATTGTGTGTAATGAGCACAGCGACAGGAGGATTGAAGTAGGACTTTGACCCAAGTAGGTTTGTCCCAAGTTGGACGGTGCCATTTGTCCAGGTGTTGTGTCCTTTTTTTAACCCTCATGGTGCTGTGTTGGTGCAATTGTATGGCTGAGTGATGGACATGTGTTGAGGTGTGAGTGTGTGTGCAGCTGGTGTTGGTTGCTGTAGTGTGTTGTTCTGTAGTGTTGCACTTACCGGTAGTGTGGAGGCTCCTCTCATCCCCAGTGTCAGTTCCTCCCACGACCCCCTCGATCATGGTCGGGGACATGTTCTGCCTCACCATCTCCTCCCAGCCGCAGAATGTGATGGGCACAGATGGGCCACCTCCGGTGCCTCGGGCTTGCTTGGCCATGTCAGACATCTTGTTCTTGACCACCCTCCGGCAGTCGCCCCATCTCTTCTTCACAGACTCCACGTCCCGCCTGCATGTTGCCACCGCGTTCACCCGGCTGCAGATCTGATTCCAGGCTGCCTTCCTTCGCTCTGCCAGGCCAGGGACCTTTGCCGTCGGGTGGAGAACACTCTGCCTCTCCAGGACAGCTTCCACAAGAGCCGTGTTCTCCTCCTCACTATATCTGGGATCCCTGATCCTGCCCTCATCAGCTCCGGCATGGGAGGATTCAGATCCGGAGTGCCCTGCCTGGTCTGACCCTGCCTGTGTGGGGTGCTCCCCAGGAACTACCCCTCGTCCCACTGCAGGTTCTGTCCCTGTCCTGCGTGTGCCTGCTCTTGTGGGCCGGGTCCCCATCCGCCCTGCAGATCTCCCTCTGCCACCCCTGCTCTGCTGAGGGATCCCCTCCTGAGCTTCCTCCTCCTCCACTACTCTCCCCATCCCTCTCTCCTGTCCTCCTCTCCTTGCCATCATTCACCCAGTCACACCCAGGCACTCCCACAGGCCCTCACAGACACACTCGATCCAGTCACTCTCTGTCACACACTTTCACTCCCAGATTCACACTGTCAAAATAAAAAGTAAAATGTGTAAGGTGTTATAAAATAAAAGTACTATGTGTATGTATGTGTATGTGTTTGTGTTTGTATGTGTGTATGTAATATGTGCAAAAGTGTGATAAGTGTATATTTAGTGCACCTCTCTCCTCTCTCCAAACTGCAAAACTCCTCTACCTCCAATGAACGCGTCTCTCTCCCTCTCTCTAATCACTATCCTCCGCTCCTGGGTCCTGATATCTGGCTCTGAAGAACTCGATAACAGACAGTGTGTGACGGTTATTTTTGGGTATATATAGGTGTATTTGAAGTTATTTGATACATTGGGGCTTTGTGATTGGCTGTGTGTTTGAATTTGTTTTTGCATCAATCATGGTTGCTTGACAACGGCAGCCGTTATGTTAGATGTTGTTTTGAGCGCAGTTATCGTGTGATTTGGCCGCCCGTTGTGCATTAACATGAGCGACAACGGGTTTTGTGTTACATGTTTTTTGTGTGCCTACGCTCGATAGCTATTCTCGTAGAGTAGCTATTGAATCTGCCGTAACTCCTGTATTATTTGCGAGCGATGTGCCTTTTTCACTTAGCGGCTGGTTTAACGGTTGCCTTTAAATCGAGCCCATGATGTCTAAGACTCTTTAGTGCATACTATCCATGTGCCTTCAAAATGCCATTACTGAGCCCTCTTTAACCTTAAGTACATTTCATCCAAGGTATTATGTATGATTCTGAGGCACCCGATTCACAGCTGTTCTATTCTATTTATTTTCCTAAAATGTGCAGTTGTTTTGAAATACTTGCAGCATGCCATTTTTATGTATTACTATATTACTCTCTGGGCTAGATTTAAAGGCAGGCATTAGTAGAAAAAACACTAACGGGTGCGTTAACGTGCAGTAAGCCATTTAAAAGTCCGTCTTAAGAACAGCTAACGGCAGTTCACAAAACATTACGGCCGATAGACGTATCTGAATTGAGACTCGTGGAACAAGATTCCCCAGAGCCATTTAAAGGAGTGCGGTACTGCTAACTGCAGAGAGAAAGGTCCATTTAACGGCCAAAAGTTAAGAGCCAGTTTTGTTAGGCGTTAGACATCTAATGGAAGAAAAAACCTGTTACATGGTAAAACAGATGAACTGCTACCCGCACAAGAAAACAAATGGGAAAATTAACCCGTGCAGTACCAAAATAACACAAAAAACACACCACAGACCACAGATCACTGTAACACACAATACAACAACCACGCAACACCACAGGGACAAGGCCTCACAAAAAAAAAACACCAATACAACATGGCACGGAACAATGGGGTTAGCACACAACACGGACACCTGCCAATACAAAACAAGCTCACAATATCACATGATCCAGTCACAACCTGCACCACAAAGCTCCACACCCGCAACTGACAGGGACACCGCAACCACAACACAGCACACTTTTAAACACAGACACACCTGCAAACACTTACCTGGACAACAAACACCTTCCCATTGGTCAGCACTCACCTCATCACCACACCTACACAATGCCCCACCACCTATTTAAATGGACAGTTAACCTCTTGTGGCTTGTTTTCCACTCAGGAGAGATAGAGACAGAGATACAGCGCAATCAGTATGTTGGGTTACATATTGTTGCGAAGACTGCGGAGAAGGCATGCAAGAGAGAGAGCTAGGGAACACCAGCAACCCCCAGACACACCTGATCAAGAGCCTTCACATGTTGCAAGTGAGGAGGCTCCGGCTCAAGAGCCACACAGGAGCCTATCCCCACCTGGAGGACAACACCTGCCTGCAGATGCACAGCTGCAGCAACAGTCCCCAGCTGCCACTGGGACCCCTGCAGCAGCCCAGGATGCATAGACAACCACCAAGGCTCAGGGTATACCGCCTAAGGGTCACTCTCTTTGGACTGACTGAAGACGAGGTCATTGATCGCTACAGGTTGAGGCCGCACAGTATCATTGCCCTGTATGAGGTCATCAAGGATGAGGTGGATCCCATATGCACCCACAACCATGCCCTAACTGGCCTGCAAAAACTTCTGTGTGCCATACACTTCATGGAAAGTGGCGCCTTCCAGTCGACAGAGGTTTACGCATCTGGCATGTTACAGGCCACATTCTCCAGGGTGCTGGCCCAGGTCTTGCCAGCCCTCAAAGGTAAGGCCAGTACCTATTATCACGGTGCCCGTGCTTTCCTGTAACTCTCTGTCCTGGGGCTCGTCCATTGGAGGAGGCTGACTGGCCCGCCCAGGGTGTTCCTTTATATTGGGCTTTATGGCACCTGTCAGGTGCCCTTTAGTGGTGTTCCTGTGCCTGCGCTATTGTTGCTGTGATCCTGTATTCCTGTGTACCGACTCGGCTCGTCTGACTACTCTACGTTCCTGCTCCGTGATTGAGCCGGTTCTGGCTGACTTCCTGCTCTGTGATTGACCCGGTTCTGGCTGACTTCCTGCTGCATGATTAACCCGGCTCTGGCTGACGCTCCTGCTCCGTGATTGACCCGGTTCTGGCTGACTTCCTGCTCCGTGATTGACCCGGCTCTGGCTGACGTTCCTGCTCCATGATTGACCTGGTTCCGGCTGACGTTCCTGCTCCGTGATCGACCAACTCTGGCTGACATTCCTGCTCCGTGATCCTTCCAGTTCTGCGTTCCGCTTCAGCCTGGCGACATTCTGAGCCTGCTCGCAGCTAGCACCAACTGATCACACTTTCGTTACTCTGTGGCCTCCGTTTCTGAGCCTGTTGGCTACCTCCGTTTACTGAGCCTGTGAGAGATTACTTCCGAGCTGTGGCCGTTGTGTCTGTGCCTGTCTTAACACTTGCTGTGCCGGTTGCCTCCATTATACCAAGCCGTTGCATACGCCCGCCAAGCTTGTTGCCTCCGCTACTGAGCCTCTTTTACACCTGTTGAGCTATTGTCTGCATACCGAGCCTAGCTTTACATTGCAGAGTTGTATACCTGTTTGGTGCCGTTCTCCAGTGTGTTGTGCCACGTGGTGCAAAGGGCATTCCGATACTCTGGCAGTGTAAGCTCCGTGTCAACACCGGAAGGGTGCTTTGGCTCAGGTCCTTCTCGCTCATTGTGTGGTTCCATCCATCCATACTTGGTTGTGCATTGGCTCTAGTATTCAGCTTGGGCAGTGCTTCCTCCGTTACAGCACCTAAGGGGTGCTAGGCTCAGGTCCCATTGGCACTCGCAGTGTACACTTCTGCCGCACCAGGGGTGCTTCCTATTCTGGCTCCATTGGCTCAGGCAGTATCTCTCCTTGTTGCTCACCCCTGTAGGGGCATTGGCTCTTCCTACAGTTGGTTACGCTATACTCCTGGGCATTTCCAGACCGAGATCTGGTCGTGATTCAGTTTGGTCGCTCTGCTTGAGCTAGCTGCTACATCACTACTACTAGGACTGTTGTATACCGGGCGTTGGTTAATCACCATCACAGAGACTGACTACCAGCTTGAGTGTTAACCTTTTATTGTGTTTATGCTATATTTTACTTGCTCTTGCTATATCAAGCCTGTATATCATTCAGTACTGTATTACCGATTCTGGCCCTCAGAGGCACTGTTCCTTATTTCATTTTAATAAAACTGTGTTTTATCTCTAACCCTATCTGAGTGTCCGAAAACCGTAACAGTACGAAAGGGCCACCTCAGCTGCCTCGGTCCATTGAGAGGGATTAGCGCCCTTGTGCGTGAGGTCAGACAGAGGCTTTACAATGGTAGAAAAATTTTGAATACACTTTCTGTAATAATTGGCAAAGCCCAAGAATCGTTGGATAGCTTTTAACCCTTTGGGCCTTGGCCATTGTAGGACTGCGGCCAATTTCTCTTGGTCCATGGCAATGCCATCCTTAGAAATCACAAACCCCAGGAAGGGTACTTTGGAACTATGAAATTCACATTTTTCTAACTTACAGAACAATTTGTTCTTGCGTAAGCAGAGCAGGACTTCTGACACATCCTGGATGTGCTGGGTTAGGTTAGCAGACTGAATCGGCAAGGTATACAACTACACAGGACTGTAGAATGTCACGGAGGATATCATTGATGAACTCTTGAAATACGGCAGGTGCATTACATAATCCAAAATGCATCACTAAATATTCATAGTGTCCTGACCTAGTACTGGATGCAGTTTTCCACTCATCTCCGGCCCTGATCCTTATCAGGTTGTAGGCGGCTCATAAATCGAATTTAGTAAATATGGAAGAGCCCTTCAACCTGTCAAACAATTCAGTAATGAGTTGTATGGGGTACGCATTTTTTGCCATAAGCTTATTTAGTCCCCGGTAATCAATGCAAGGTCGTAATTCGCCATTCTTCTTTTTCACAAAAAAGAACCCTGCACCTGCCGGAGAAGATGACTTGCGAATGATTCCCCTACTGAGGGCATCC
Source organism: Rhinophrynus dorsalis (assembly GCA_037306005.1). Classification (NCBI taxonomy): domain Eukaryota; kingdom Metazoa; phylum Chordata; class Amphibia; order Anura; family Rhinophrynidae; genus Rhinophrynus; species Rhinophrynus dorsalis. The sequence continues at coordinate 79,511,971 of CM074727.1, forward strand.
TCAATGTATTCCTCCATGGCCCTGTTTTCCTTGCAGGGCAAAGGGTATGTCCTGCCCCTCGGTGGCACCACCCCTGGGGGCAAATCAATAGCGCAATCATAGGACCTATGTTGCGGCAATACGCTAGCCTCTCCCTTACTGAATACGTCACTGAACCTGCTATATTCAGTTGGCACGGAGAGAGAGGTACACATGATCTTTACCGGATGTGACAAACAGTGACCAGTACAGTATTCAGACCATGACTTAACCTCGCACTTTTGCCAGCCAAACTGGGGGTTGTGCAGTAGTAACCATGGGAACCCCAGAATGACCGCGTGATGGGGTGAGTGTATGATCTGGAAACACACCTCCTCCCTGTGGAGAGCCCCAATAGCCATAGTGATAGGGGTTGTTTCCATAGTAATGAAAGCTGGTTCAAGAGGTCTGCTATAGATGGCCTCAATGGCTAGTGGAGTATCTCTTTTAGACAGAGGAATATTATACCGTTCAGCGAAAGCACGGTCCATGAAATAACCTGCTGCGCCTGAGTCTACCAGAGCAAGTACTTCCACAGTTTGGTCGCCCCAAAAAAAACTCACCTGGATGGTGGGTTTTTGAGTACAGGAGTCTGCGGACGATTGTACACCACCTAGGGCCTGTCCCCCAAGGTACCCTAGGTGCGTGCGTTTCCCGGCCGTACTGGGCATGTGCGTAAGACGTGCCCGTCTTTGCCACAGTATAGGCATCAACCCTGCCTCCTTCGGTGTGCCTGCTCCTCCTTAGAAAGTCTGGTGAACCCGAGTTGCATAGGCTCACTTGGTTCGGATACTCGGTCAAGAGGATTGGGAGGCGAGGGTGGGTTCAAAGGCCTACCTTGCCCATAGCTTCTGGATTTCGCCCTTTTAGCCAAGCGCCTCTTGCGCAAGCGAGAGTCAATGAGCATAACATAATCAATATACTCGTCTAGGTCACTGGGTACATCTCTGGCAGCAATTTCATCCTTAATAGAATCCGACAACCCCTTGGGCAAAGGTTGCCACCAGAGCCTCATTATTCCAACCTACCTCTGCTGCCAATATACGAAACTCTATGGCGTAATCGCCCACCGCACGATCGCCCATTTGTATCTCCATCAATCTCTTGGCAGCAGAGGCGGCTCTCCCAGGTAGCTCAAATACTCTCCGAAACTTTTTTACAAACTCATTGAAGTTCAGAGTGCATGGGTTGGCACTCTCCCATAAAGGGTTGGCCCATGCCAAGGCCCTACCAGTTAGCAGAGATATCCTGAACCCCACCTTGCTACGGTCATTCGGGAAGGCATGAGGTGTCAGTTCTAAGAATATCTCTAATTGTTTAATAAACCCCCTGCACAGTGTGGGTTTGCCATTGTATCGTAACGGCGCCGCCGCCGTTAAACTTCTGGAAGGTGCAGCATATTGCCCAGCCTGATTATCTGGTGTCAGAACTGGGGGGACCACCGGATTTTGGTTAGGTTTATCGAGATGTACCGTTCGTTCCAGCTCCCGGACTTGTTTCAGTCGAAACAGATTCCGGCTCTGGACGAGCATATAGAGCAGCTCCGCTCCGCTTGGGCACAGGTGCAGAGGTCCCTCAGCCAGTCCTTCCAGAGACATCAGCGGCATACCAATCGCAGTCGGCTGCCAGCGGTATCCTTCCAGGTTGGGGACAGGGTATGGCTCTCCTCCAGAAATCTTAATCTGCAAGTGCCATCCAACAAATTGGCTCCTCGGTTCATTGGTCCGTTCAAGATTATCTGTAAGGTTAACCCCGTGGCCTACGCACTGGAACTCCCGGCATCTATGCGTATTCACAATGTGTTCCATGTGTCACTTTTGAAGCCCTTGGTGTGCAACCGCTATACTACCACTCCGGTGGTTCCTGGGCCGGTGGATGTTCAAGGCCAGGAGGAGTACGAAATACAGAGTATTATTGACTCCAGGAGGTTTAGAGGCAAATTGCAATATTTGGTCCACTGGAAGGGTTATGGGCCCGAAGAGCGTTCTTGGGTCAACCAGAGGGACCTTCATGCTCCAAGATTAATGCACAATTTTCACTCTAAAAATCCTCAGAAACCCAAACCCTCTACCAGGGGAGGGGGTCTTTGAGTGAGGGGTACTATCACAGTGCCCGTGCTTTCCTGTCACTCTCTGTGCTGGGGCTCGTCCATTGGAGGAGGCTGATTGGCCCGCCCAGGGTGTTCCTTTATATTGGGCTTTATGGCACCTGTCAGGTGCCCTTTCGTGGTGTTCCTGTGCCTGCGCTATTGTTGCTGTGATCCTGTATTCCTGTGTACCGACTCGGCTCGTCTGACTACTTTACGTTTCTGCTCCGTGATTGACGCGGTTCTGGCTAACTTTCTGCTCCGTGATTGACCCGGCTCTGGCTGACGCTCCTGCTCTGTGATTGACCCGGTTCTGGCTGACTTTCTGCTCCGTGATTGACCCGGCTCTGGCTGATGTTCCTGCTCCGTGATTGACCCGGTTCCAGCTGACATTCCTGCTCCGTGATCGACCGACTCTGGCTGACGTTCCTGCTCCGTGATCCTTCCAGTTCTGTATTCCGCTTCAGCCTGGCGACATTCTGAGCCTGCTCGCAGCTAGCACCAACTGATCACACTTTCGTTACTCTGTGGCCTCCGTTTCTGAGCCTGTTGGCTACCTCCATTTACTGAGCCTGTGAGAGATTACTACCGAGCTGTGGCCGTTGTGTCTGTGCCTGTCTTAACACTTGCTGTGCCGGTTGCCTCCGTTATACCGAGCCATTGCATACGCCTGCCAAGCTTGTTGCCTCCACTACTGAGCCTCTTTTACACCTGTTGAGCTATTGTCTGCATACTGAGCCTAGCTTTACATTGCAGAGTTGTATACTTGTTTGGTGCCATTCTCCAGTGTGTTGTGCCGCCTGGTACAAAGGGCATTCCGATACTCTGGCAGTGTAAGCTCCGTGTCAACACCAGAAGGGTGCTTTGGCTCAGGTCCTTCTCGCTCACTGTGTGGTTCCATCCATCCGCACTTGGTTGTGCATTGGCTCTAGTATTCAGCTTGGGCAGTGCTTCCTCCGTTACAGCACCTAAGGGGTGCTAGGCTCAGGTCCCATTGGCACTCGCAGTGTACACCTCTGCCGCACCAGGGGTGCCTACTATTCTGGCTCCATTGGCTCAGGCAGTATCTCTCCTTGTTGCTCACCCCTGTAGGGGCATTGGCTCTTGCTACAGTTGGTTACTCTATACTCCTGGGCATTTCCAGACCGAGATCTGGTCGTGATTCAGTTTGGTCGCTCTGCTTGAGCTAGCTGTTACACCACTACTACTGGGACTGTTGTATACCGGGCGTTGGTTAATCACCATCACAGAGACTGACTACCAGCTTGAGTGTTAACCCTTTATTGTGTTTATGCTATATTTTACTTGCTTTTGCTATACCAAGCCTGTATATCACTCAGTACTGTATTACCGATTCTGGCCTTCAGGGGAGCTGTTCCTTATTTCATTTTAATAAAACTGTGTTATATCTCTAACCCTGTCTGAGTGTCAGAAAACTGTAACACCTATATACATTTCCCCATCACTGACATGGAGTGGACACATCTGAAGCAGGGCTTCTATGCAGGGGGAGGAATGGCCGTATCAAAGCACCAGCACGTCAGGGACATATGTTCATCAACCACAAAAACTTACACTCCATGAACGTTCAGATGGTGTGTGACAGCAACCTGGCCATTATGAATGTCTGTGCAAAATATCCTGGGAGCTGTCACGATTTCCATATACTCAGAAACTTATCTGTGCAGAGAGATTTAGCAAATGGAACCTATACAGGTGGATGGCTTCTGGGTGAGTATGTTCATCTCATGAAACATCATTCACACAGCATGTGCTCCTTGTCACACCATGGCACTCACTTTCCATAGGTGATGCTGGCTATGGCTGCAAACCATGGCTCCTCACCCCGCTCGCCAATCCCCAAAATGATGCCCAGGAATGATATAACCAGACTCATGGCAGAACTTGGAATGCCATTGAGTGGACCTTCTGCCTCCTCAAGTCCTTATTCCGATGTCTGTACCACTCGGGGGGAGCATTGCAGTATACGTCAGGCAAGGTCTGTGACATCGTCATAGCATATGTCATCCTACATAATATCACCGTGGACACCAGACTTATCGACAATGTCCAGCCCTCACCCAGACCTGAAAACCCTGTGGACATTGTTATGGGTGAGAAAACCCTAACAGGGATGCAGACAAGGTATATATTGATCAGGGATCACTTCATCTGTGAGTATAATACATACCCACCACAACACACATGTTCTGTTTCACCCCACAGGATCAGTGACACAGCTTGACACTGGCTGTAGTATGGACCACCAACATCAACCATTCCATGGACCACTCATATTGGGGCTAGAGATTCCGGTTACATCTGACACCCTGTTGTCCATGTTGATACTGCTACCTCAAGGATATCATGTATGCCCCCATGTAAACCAAGGTACAACACTTAAACCATGTTCAGCATATCCCACTGCTCCCTAGGCACCAACTAAAGTGTTTTGATGGGGGGGGCGTGGCCTGGCAGCCATGGTGAACGGTCGCAAGCTGGAGAGGCTCTGCGACTCAAAAATATATCTCTCTCCATCCGGACAACAGAGCTCCCCTGTAGTGATGGGTCTGCTTCGGCTGCACTCGCTATACATTTGCAGCCCGGAGCGAGCCTTTTTTTTTTCTTTTTGTTCCTCTATTTTCGAGGCCGGAGGAGTTGATCGTGCGCTTGGGCCTAGGCCGCGGCCTTGAGCACTGCTTCCGGCCATCGGCAAATCGGGAGGCGGCTGAGGCGGCTCATCTTACCATTCTGCACTACAATGCTGGTGGTCCCGGGAGGCCCGGTGCATACCTCCGACACCGGAGGCTGAACGAGCAAGCGGCAGGGACGTGCGGTTGAAGGCCAGCTGCTGCAATTCATCTGCTTAAGAGCTATCACATATATACAGTAGGTGGCTGTTCCTCATATTGTTTCTTGGCCCTGAGGGCTTAGATCTTGCCAGACACTGCCCTCCTTTGCCCTCTAGTGCACCTTCCAGTTTGTTTGTTTTTTCTCCCAGTTCCCCTTCCCCTGCCAATAGATATTTTCATTTATATATATTTAATGCAGGTGCCTCTGCTTTGCTGCCATATGCAGTGGGCTTAACAGCTCAGCTCTGGACCCCTGGATTCCAGACTCCCCATTGTTTGTTGCCTTACCTCTCACTGTATCCCTACTCTGCCCCGTGTATGATTTAATGCTTAGGCCATGAGCCTAGAATTATTGCTGCTTATTTTTGATCACACCCTACATGTCATTCCGCTACAGTAGAAAAATTGGATGCACGTTCCTAGAAGCGACTAGATTTTTTTTATATATTTATCTACTGTCTCAGGACTCTCTGGATCAATTGTGCAGGTGTACCTGGAAAATTTGTCATTGCCCTATCAACTCTCAACTGAAACCAGTTTATTGCTGCGGACTCCCCCTGTTTGTCTTATTTCTCTCCTATATATGTCTCCCCCCTCTGCCCCGTGTATATTTGAGAAGCGTCACACATGCTGCTTTGATCCATACTATATGAGATGTCTGAACAATTGTCATGCTGACATGAGCCAAGATATGCATGTTGTTTAAAATCTGAGGGGTCCTGTCTGCGCCTGCCCGCCTTGGTGACATTTGTCCACTCTACTCTGGCCTGGCCTGTATTAATCTGACCTATACTTGCTTTCTTACTCCCACTATGGTTAAAAAATCTTCAGAATATATGAAGAAATTGAGTAAATTTGCTAGAAGTGCAATGGTGGCGGAGGAGGTCACGGCCGTGTTGGAGGTCCCTTCTGCGGCGGCCTCGCCGGCACAGTCCTCAGCTTCCAAGGTAGATGATTCCAAATCCCAATTTACAGAAATAATGTCCGCAATTGCCACCTGTCAGGCGGTCCTGACTAACAAAATTGATACGGTGCAAGTGGAGATTAACCTTTTACGTGCGGACCAACAGAATTTACGTGAAAGCATTACAGATGTTCGACAACATATCTCTGCTGTAGAGGACACGCTTCCCCCTGTTGTTACCTCGGTGGATGAGTTAAAAAATCAAGTTCATTCTCTGCAATCCAAGGTGGATGATCTGGAAAACAGATCTAGACGCAGCAACGTTCGTATAATTGGGCTGCCTGAGGACTGTGAGGGCCATGCCCCTGTGCAATTTATGGAGGCCTGGATAAAGGAACATGTTGGCACAGAAGGTCTCTCACCATCCTTCACTGTTGAGAGGGCGCATCATCTGCCAACGGGCCCGAGACCTCCTGGATCTTCTCCTCGACAGCTGATTATTAAACTTCTGAATTACAGAGATCAAGATGCAATCCTTCGCATGGCCAGGGTGAAAGGCCAGATCCTGTTTGAGAACCAACACATCTCTTTCTATCCGGATTTCTCAGCTGATGTCCAGCGCCAGAGATGCCGTTTTGCGGAGGTTAAGCGCAAACTGCGTGAGAAAAACATTTCCTATTCCATGTTGTTTCCTGCTAGGCTGAGAATTATCCATGATGGTAACACCATCTTCTTTACGTCGGATTCAGAGGCCAGAGAATGGGTGGACACTCATTAGAGCTCCTTCATCAGCTCCTGACATTGCTATCATGGACCTTAATACATGTGATCTCACATAGTTCTTTCCCTGAACTTTGCTGGATGCCAAGATGGATCCTGAGGGACATGGTGACCGTTTGACTCGACCCCTATCCCGCTGCTCTAATTGGATGGAGAACGTGCCCAGTAGGACAGACCGTTATTGCCCCTATATGTTGTGGAGGCTGAGCGATGCTGTGTTTGGACTTCGACTCTCCGAAGCTTATGTTTATTGATGAACAGCTTCAAGATCTCTGCTATGGTGCTGTGGTCAAATGAGAGATGTTATGTTATGGTTCAGTGCACTTGTTTTAATGCCTTCTTTGATAATGCCATTGCAAATGTATACTTTAGTGCATATATCTATCTATAAAGGGGGGTGAGAGAGATTATTATTAGTATTGTGTTTTTGTTTTTTTTCTCTCCCCCACCATGTTAATTTTATAGGTGTTGTTATGCAATGTTATTGCTCTATTGGTACTTGCTTGCATACCTTGGGCGGAGACTGGATGCTGTTTTTGCAGCGATTCGGCACTTAAATCTCTTGAAGTTATTTGCTTCGGTTTATAATTTTATGACACCTCTGCTCCGCCCGGGGGATGTTGGGATGAGATGAACATGTGGGAGGCATACTTAGTGACTCTGGGGGACTTCATTTTGCTGCTGAGTTGTAATACTGTTATTGACATGGTTTGCCTACTTGTGTCTATATAAGTCTATGTGCTTATCTATGGGGACGTAGATTGTTGCTCTGTGGTGCTCCTGTTCAGCTGATGTCCTTTCACTCTCCTTGGACGGTGGTGTGACACTGCGCTACAGTGATTTGGCACTTAGATCCCCTGAAATTTTTTGGGATCTGATCATTTAATATCACCTCCGAACCATCTGAGGGGTGTTGGGATGGGAAGGCTGAATGGGAGTGCTATCTGGTTGCAATCAGGGGTTTGTCTTCTTGTCGAGTGGGAGGTGTTTGCACCTGGGGATAGATATGGTGATGTGGTCATTGGGCTATTTTTCATCAGCTGATGTGGGGTAATGCTGTGTTTATATTTGCCATAATTTGCCGCTGTTGGGGGTGGGGGGTGTGGATGGGACTGTTTGTGATCTGGGTACATACTAGTTATTTGGTTTATGGGTGTTGGGTGGGAGGGTAGGGGAAGTGGTTTTGGCTGCCAGGCCACGAGAATGGGTTGGTTCGGGGATAAAATCTCTATCGGGTTGGGGGTGATGGAGATAGGGTGGGATGTTCTGTTAGGGATTGGGTTAGTTGTTCACTTAGGGTTTCCTCTCTCTTCTGGGCCGGGCGCTCCTTGCACCCACCGATCCCTGCCATGTGGGCAGGGGTGCAAATATCATATTTATCTCTGTAATGACACCACTAACCTGTAAGTTCCTCTCATGGAATATGCGTGGATTGAATGATGCCATAAAACGCTCTTTAGCTTTAAATCACATTAAGAAAGAGACTCCAGGGGTTGTCATGTTGCAGGAGACCCATCTTACTGCAGAAAGAGTTTTGTCTCTTAGGAGACAATGGTTACAGAGTCATTATCATGCCACTTACTTCACATATGCCAGAGGTGTTTCTTTTCTTATCTCTAAACTAGTTTCCTTCAAACTCATTGACCTTAAGACTGACCCTCATGGAAGCTACCTTTTCTTGACATGTAAACTACAGGGAGCTCTGTTTGTCTTTATGAATGTTTATATACCACCACCTTTTGACCCCTCAATTCTTAGAGATATGCTTATTTATGTCTCTGATAAGTCACAACACCATATAGTCTGTATGGGTGATTTTAATATAGCTACTAATCCTGACCTAGACAGATTGTGTGGCTCAGTGGTTGATTCCAAATTGCATAGAGATGCCTTCCTCAATCTCATCAGCGACCTGGGTTTTATAGACGTATGGCGGACTCTTCATCCGCAGGATCGGGGGTTCTCATGCCACTCGTCCACATATAAAACATTTTCTAGGATTGATTATGTGTTTACTAACCAATTGACCTTGAATTGGGTTTCAGATTGCTGTTTTATGACCAGAGTGGCTTCTGACCACTCCTCATTACTGTTGACCCTGCAGCGGGACCGGAGACCTCGGTCTAGAGTCTGGAGATTTAACCCCATATGGTTGACCAATGCGTATTTGGTGTCTAAACATAGAGAAGATCTTGGTGAATATTTTGTCAATAATGTTGGCTCAGCTGCTCAGGGTGTTGTTTGAGAGGCTGCCAAGGCGGCTGCGAGGGGCTCCTTGATTTCTCTTATATCTATGCAAAATAGACTTAGATCTAGGGAGGTGGAGGTATTGGAATCTGATGCTGCAGAGGCGGAAAAACAGTTTGTGGAAGGCGTAGACACGGTCTCTTATGCTACGTTCGTTTCTTGCTCGCTTCCGTATTCTATAAAATTGTCTGAACAGAATGCTCGTCATGTTTTTTATCTGAAACAGAATATTTTTGAAAATGGAGATAAGGCAGGCAAGCTAATGGCTCATCTTGTCAGTCAGCATAGGGGGACTCCGTCGGTTTCTGCACTCCGAGATCCTGGGGGCGTACTGATTCTTGATCCGCAGATGATCAACTGGCGATTTCAGGTCTTTTACTCTCATTTATATGAATCTCGACTTGCCCGCTCTGAGGCACAGATTTCCTACTTCATTGATCTCTGTGACCTTCCGCAACTTTCTATCGAACATAAACAAATGTTAGATGCTCCTATACTTCTTAGAGAGGTGGTGGAGGCAATTCGTGGCTTGCCGACGGGCAAGGCGTCGGGTGTGGATGGTCTTCCTGCGGAATGGTATAAGGAATTTGCGGATGTCTTGGCCCCCAATCTTTTGAATACTTTTTATGCTGCTATTGATGAAGTTTTTTTTCCGGATTCAATGAACGATGCTTCCATTATTGTATTGCCCAAACCAGGAAAGGATCCGGGGATTTGTGACTCCTACAGGCCCATTTCCCTATTGACTACGGATGCAAAGATTGTGGCGAAAATCTTGGCCACCAGACTGAATAAAGTACTAGGGTCCAACATTCATGATGATCAAACTGGATTTATCCCAGGTAAATCGACGTCACATAATCTTAGACGATTGTTTATGCACCTCCAACTTCCTCACGATAACACCGGAAATCGAGTGATAGCATCTCTTGATGCATCTAAGGCTTTTGACTCCGTTGAATGGCCATACCTTTGGCACGTTCTTCGGGATTTTGGGTTTGGTCCCTCCTTTATTAAATGGATTCATATCCTATATAGTAGGCCCAAGGCCTCTGTGGTGAAGAATGGACTGAGCTCACAACCATTCTCCTTTCACCGTGGCACTAGACAGGGCTGCCCACTTTCACCCGGCCTGTTTGCCTTGGCCTTGGAACCCCTGGCTGTTTTAATTTGTGCTAACCCGCTGATTCAGGGATTCAGAATAGAGGGTAGAGAGGAAAAGCTTGCATTGTATGCTGATGACATCTTACTCTTTTTGGGTGATGGTGGGAACTCCTTACGGACTATGTTGCTGTTGGTAGATGATTTTGGTACATACTCTGGGTTTCAAATAAACTGGACTAAGTCCTCTTTGATTCCGATTGATGGTGGTCTGCGGGACTCTCCTCCAACTGACATCCCGCTCTCTTATGTGACTGAGTGTTCATATCTAGGGATTCGGGTAGCAAATGCGACGGACTCCTTTTTGGATTTGAATTTGGTACCTACTATCCAATACTTTAGTGAAAAAATGATGGCATGGCTTCAATTGCCCTTATATGTTATTGGAAGATCGAATCTTATTAAAATGATTTTCTGGCCCAAATTTTTATATATTTTTCAAAATACGCCAATCCCTATTCCTAAAAAATATTTCCGACAGATAGACAAAATTATTTTGCGATTTATATGGCAGGGGAATCGGGCTAGACTCAAATTAACTACACTCATGAGATCAAAACGGGAGGGAGGAATTGCCTTGCCTGATTTTTATAGGTACTACTTGGCAGTGCAATGTTGATATGCGATTGATTTTGTCTCTTCCCGACCTCGTTACCAGACTACGCAAATTCCTTTAGCAACAGCCCTGTACGGGGCGTGGATGGAGCTAAAAAAGTTGCTGGGATATATAGCCATGGATCCGGATACCCCCCTGTGGGGCGCTGCAGGGATACACCATCTACTCGGTAGTGAGTTTGGCCCCTTGTGGGCTAGATTTGGAGTTGATTCTCTTGGGCAATTATATCGGGATAACCAATTGAAATCTTTCGAACAACTACATGAGGAGTATCATATACCACATAATCTTTTTTATTCATATCTATGTATCAGACATGCTCTAAGAGCTCAGTGGGGTGACCGTGTTCTAACGAACTCTACGTTTCTGCTTCTTACTAGATTGATGGCTCTTGAACCGCAGAGGCCTCTTTCTTTCATCTATCAGTGGTTAGATTCTCATATGAGGCATCAGGAGTTCCCTTCCAGGACTAAATGGGAAATGGATGTGGGTCCGCTGGAAGAATGGGAATGGGATCTGGCTAAGGCGGGGCCATCTCTGGTGGCAACATCGACTAGACATCAAAGGATTCAGTTGAATATTTTACATAGAATCTATTACACACTGGTCAGACTGTTTAAAATGAGAGGCTCTGGATCCGATCGTTGTCTTCGGTGTGATACTTCTCATACTCTCATACTTGCATATGATTTGGGAATGCCCTGGAGTCAGGGGGTTTTGGGATGAGGTAGTGCGTACTGTGGCCCTGGTATTGGGAAGACCTGTTCCTCTGACCCCAAAGATCTGTCTATTGTCTGTTTTCCCTGATGAGATTGAGGATGCAAGTGACAGGACTCTCTTGAGTGAGCTCTTGGTGATGGCCTTGAACTGGATGTCAAACAGAGCTCCCAATTGTAGAGCGTGGATAAATCTGGTTTCACAGTGCTTTTCACATTATAAATTGGTTTATTTACACCGAGGTACTCCGGCTAAGTTTGATAAGATATGGGGGTGATGGCAGACCTGGTGGACAGCTAGAGCAGGTACTACTGTAACTCCCGACGATGTGCAACCTTTTGGAGCTGGTTGATTGAGATCATATCTGCTTGTCGTGTGGATGGTGGTGACGTATATTTGTTGTGCACCTTTGTATATGACTCCTGCACATGACGGGATTTTGTGGAATCAATGGCTGGTGGGTGGGGGATGCTGCGGGCTCGGGAGAGAGAGGAATTGGGATCGAGGGATACAGTCTTAGCTTAGTTAGGTTAGATGTTTGGAGTTTGGGTTGAATTATTATAAAAACCTCAGGTCGACTCTGTACGCCCTATTAATATGCATCTGTTTCTTCTTATTGTTATAAATGTTTGCATACTCTTGCTGTATTTGAAAGATCTTACATGTACCTTTTTCCTTGTATGTGTATGGAGTGATCTGATAATAAACTATATTTAAAAAAAAAATAAATAAAAAGTGTTTTGCTAGGATCAGACCCATAGCAACCATGGTACCCCTGTAGCAAGGGAGTTCCATCCAAGTCAATGCATCGGATAACACTCTGTCACATCAGGAGTTAAGGGGACATTCGAGGGGACATGGGTCCAGTAGTTTGCTGGAGATTAAAAGAGCAACAGAGGGATGGATCTACAGAGGAAGTATGTTACACAACACAGAGCTCATGAAATGTGGATCACATCTCCAGGAACATCATGCTGACCTGTGTGTTTGTGTGCAGTGATATGTGTCCCAGACAGAAATACACACATCAACAAATATGTCCTAATAGCTCCATGAACCAAACATATATGGACTGCCTCTGACAGTGGCAGCACAAATATGTTAGTGTCATGGAGATATTAGGACATACTTGTTGATGTGTGTATTCATGTCAGGGTCATATATCCCTAGGGCTTGTTGATATCCCCTCAGTTCCCCCCATAATGGTTTACAGACCAGTACACAACATATTACAAAGCAATGGTTTGTGTATCCTCCTGTAGCGTAAAAGATTAAGGGGATAACGATGTTGTAGCTGTTGCATGACGATCATTTCGAGGGTGCTGTTCCAAATCCTGTCCTCTTGTCACACAGGCATCCATAGCATGATCCATCCTTGAACAGAGGAGTTTCCATGTGACTGGACTGAAGTCTTGACAACACTTCTATGAAGCTCACGCCTTGGTGTTCCCAGTGATTGTGTTGGTGATGCAATGTTTGACCTGATGTTCACAGCAACCTCTACTGGAACATTCACATATAGACACAAAATCATGTGTGTACTAACATCCAGGTATCAAACCTGTAAAGTAAAACTGCTCATCCACAGAGTTGCCAAACCATGTGGACAACACATGATCAGTTCACCAGTGTTTCAAAAATATTCAGATTTAGTTTAAATGTACCGTTTGGGTGCTCATACAAGTGTTTAATGCATATAGGCTATATACCCAGAAAACACATGTATGTTTTAATGTAGTTTGAGACACAATATAGGAGAACCATCACTATTCAATCTGTATCTGAATGAATGAATGTTGGATCAAACACCTGTCAATGTGCAACCATACCGAAGGCTAGAGTATCCCTCATATAAAAGAAGAAAAACACACAAAGACAGAGGGCGCCCAATAGTGCCTGTAAACGTGATTATTTAAGTGATAACTAGTGTTGAGCGAGCATGCTCGGCCGATGCTCGGATCGGCTCGAGCATCGCTCTGCTCGGCACATGGCGGTACTCGTACGAGTACCGCCATGTGCTCGCCCGCCATGTTCGGGTGGCAGGGATCTGTGCCGAAGGAGGCACAGATCTTACAGACGCTCTGCTGGACCACCAGGGACTAGAGGTAGGGGACATGTGGAGATGGAAGGGGGCATTGTGGAGATGAAGGGGGACATTGTGGAAGGGGGACATTGTGGAAGGGGGGCATTGCGGAGATGAAGGGGGCATTGCGGAGATGAAGGGGGCATTGCGGAGATGAAGGGGGACATTGTGGAAGGGGGACATTGTGGAAGGGGGGCATTGCGGAGATGAAGGGGGCATTGCGGAGATGAAGGGGGACATTGTGGAAGGGGGACATTGTGGAAGGGGGACATTGTGGAAGGGGGGCATTGCGGAGATGAAGGGGGCATTGCGGAGATGAAGGGGGCATTGCGGAGACGAAGGGGGACATTGTGGAAGGGGGACATTGTGGAAGAGGGGCATTGTGGAGATGAAGGGGGGCATTGACCAGGCACCCTCCCCTCATCAGAGCAGGGGGTGCCTGGTGTAATGCTCGAGTCCTCCCATTGAATTCAATGGGGCTCGGGTGCTCGGCCGAGCACTCGAGCCTCCGGGGGTGCTCGGTCAGAGCACCCGAACCCCCGAGCATCGGGGTGCTCGCTCAGCACTAGTGATAACCAAAAGCATAAAGGTTATACTCACAATTTGTAGTTGCTAATTACAAGGCATATGCCCAGAACCAGCACTTTAAGCGTGTGGAGAATTCAAAGTCTGTCTCTACTCAGATCTCTTTGTAGAAATTGTTCTAATGAAAACCAGTATCCAAAGGAGCAAGATGATTAAAAAGAAAAATGTAGTAGGCTGCTAAAGTTTCTAAAAACAATCAGCTTTTTATTATAAAATAAAATAAAACAACAGACCAATTGAAAAAAATATAATAGTAGCGTAACATTTCGCAGCTCTGAGGCTGCTTTATCAAACCAACTGGAATGTTATGTAAAATAATACAAAGACCTCTGGGCATATGCCTTGTAATTAGCAACTACAAATTGTGAGTATAACCTTTATGCTTTTGGTTATCACTTAAATAATCACGTTTACAGGCACTATTGGGCACCCTCTGTCTTTGTGTGTTTTTCTTATATGAGCTTCCTGGATATGGATGTTGAAGAGGTGCAGCCATAGAGATACATACCCTGAAGTAGACCTTTGGGACGGTCCAAGTTCCCTAAAAGTTCGGAATTCAGTGGAAATATATGTTTCACACTGAACAACTTTTTTGTGAGTAGAGTCCATCTGGTAATATTCCAATTGTGAACTATCTACATACCACACTAGGAGCGCCTCCTCTCTTTGTGTTTTTCATACAAAAGAAGGCATGACCCACATCACAGGCGTCCACTAGTTGTTTGACCATGAGTGGACTCTGTGATGTATACATGCAGTGACATGATGACCGTGATACACCAATGTGTGTTGTGATTAAGAGGTGATACAGGGGACAAACCTCCACAGTGATGTCATGTCCACGGTTTCCTTGTTGCTCAATATAATCAATGTCCTGAGATTGCTGTAGTTTGACATATCTCAGTACATGGGCTACATCAATAAACAACCAGACCAAATGGACAAGTGGTATCAGTGGTGAAGTGTGTTACAACCTTAGTTAAACAACAACACAACTTTATACATAACCTAATTCTCAGCCTAAAGTTTCAATGTGTGTGCTACACACTGAAATCTTAGGAAGATCATTGGGTTATCCAGTAAGTTAGACTGTGATTCAAACCCTTATTGTGCAGCTGACTTACTGGAGAACACAATGCTCACCCTAGGATCATAATCTGTAGCACACACATTGAGATCATAGGGTGAACATTGGGTTCCTCAGTAAGTCAGTTGCACAATAAGAGGTTGAATTAAAGACCATATTGATGCATGTTCCATCTGTCCTGCTTGTTATCTCCCTGCTAAGTTACATAGCTGTGTGTTTGGTTATCCCCTTAAACACAACAATTGATGCAGAAGAATGTTCAGTGTTGCACCAGTTGTTGTGATAAGGGGTATGTTCTGTTCAAATTTAACCCACATCGTGGCCACATAACACCGTTGTGTTATATGGCTTCAGGGATGGATTGCCAGTTGAATTTGGCAATGGTGTGTGTGTGTGTGTGTGTGAACCCATGTTGTAACATCACACAAACATCTTACCCAGGCAGAAGTTGTGTTCACTCCATTGTTTGGCAATGCATTGGAGACAACTCTGCACCCTCAATCCATAAGCGAAAACAAAGCAGATCACACAGGATTCAAAAGCACAATGTTCCTTTATTGAGGGGGAAGAGAACAAGTTGGGCATCTTATTTCTTCTTTTTGTGGGGGGCCTTAGACTGGATGCCAGAGGTGGATGCCCTGGCTGATTGCCTGGTCACCCTTTGCCCCCTAGGTGTGGCTTCAGGGGTAACACTGGAGGGGGTGGTGGGTGCAGTGGACCCCTCTGTGGAATGCAGGTTCTCCCTCTCCACCCTCAGGTTCTCCCTGCGGTTCAGCTCTCGCAACTCCACCAGCACCTCTGCAAACATGTCCATCAGCCTCGTGTGGAGCTGGTGGAGTTGTGTGTTCACCCTGGCCACCTCCGACTCCAGGGCTTGGATCCTTGTCTCTAACCTGTTGGTGTTCCTCACGGATTCCTGCTGGCTCCTTGTGAGATTGTCATTGGTGTGGCTTGACAGGAGTAGTCTCCTTTGCAGGGCCAGGCACTCCGCCTCCAACCCCGTGGAGCATGCACTGCTGGAGATGGTTGTGCCCGGTGACTCTGATGCTGTCTGCTCAGCCTCTGCTGTCTCCTCAGCTGGTGTGCTGTGGCAGCTACTGCTGTGACAGCTGGTGGAGTGGCTACTGCAGATGGTGTGTATGTGCCCACCACATCGATTGACCCACTGCTGCCCACTGATGTCTGTGCTGGTGGAGTGAAATCCTCCCTCAGTAGAGGGCACTGTGGCTCCCCAATCAGGCTCAGGTGCTGATAGTTGAGTGGCCAAGGGTCATACCTTTGCCACTGGTAAGTGCTTGGCCCCCACCTGGGATTATAACTGGGGCCATGTTGGGGAGGCAGCTGGTTGGGGCTGCCACTTGTTGAGCAGCCAGTGTAGCCAGTTGGGGTGGAGGTGTGGATGTTGGGTACGGTGCACATTGGCTGGTCCCCTCCTCTGTATACTCCTCACTGGGTGGTGAGCTAGGCTCCTCCACAGTCTCCTGCTGTGCTGGAGGCCTGTAAGCTGTGTGCAGAATTGGGTTTGTGTGATCAGTAAACAGATCCATGATAGGATTTAAGGGATTTTGTCATGGTTTTATAAGAACACTCAGGCAAATTAGGTAAGGTTAAGATCAGCTTTATTGAAAATAAATAATCAGCAAGGAAAGATCACCCCACTCAGGCCCAGATAAGGACAGTACCGTGTTACTTCCCAAATCTGTCACAGGTCAGGACGAACAGAAATAATATGCAAGACACAATACTACAGGAACTAAGTAGGCTTGATCCGTCGACTGGATACTGGAACCACAACAGTACCAAACCATGAAAGGCACAACGAGAATAGCGGAGGGTAACTGCAGGGTAAATCCCTAGAACGCTAGGGATAGTGGAGGCAACACAGATAGGACACTGGTGAGTGACTGATTTCCTAGGACACTAGGGATAGCAGAGGCAACTCAAATAGGACACTGGCAAGTGACCGAGTCCCTAGAATGCTAGAGATAGCGGAGGCAACACGGATAGGACACTGGCAAGTGACTGAGTCCCTTGAATGCTAGGGATAGCAGAGGCAACCCAGATAGGATACTGGCAAGTGACCAGAGCTACTCGCAGCTCAGTCTCCCAGGTGATCTAAGGAGTGACAGGCCAAGCAGGCGCTGTAGCGGAAGTCACTGAGTAACGAGAGCGAGAGTAACAGGCTCAGGGTACGCACACAGAAGGGTCAGAAGCCAGAATGCCAGATCGGTACACATGGAGGTAGTAGCCAGTCCTAGTCAGCAACGGAAGCGGGTTATCAGCCAAAGCCAGGTCGGTACACACGGAGTTAATCAGCCAGTCCTAGTCAGCAACGGAGCGGGTACTCAGCCAAAGCTAGATCGGTACACACAGAGGTAGTCAGCCAGTCCTAGTCAGCAATGGGAAGCAAAACTCAGGAGTGACAGGAGCAAAGTCAGGCAAGCTGGGCCATACACGGAGCAGGAACATGCAGCAACTCAAATGCTAGGTACAGGTACACCACAAAAGGGCGTTGAAAGAATGTCAGGACCCGGTATAAAAGGGATAGCCCTGGCCGGAGCCAGAACCAAATGGCCAATAAGAATCGTGGCGGGTGAAACCCGGAAGTAGCAATGTCGCCCTGCAGCTAAGATCACAGGCACCGTGACAGATATTAATACTTGAAATGTGTAAGGGATGAAATATGTTGTAGGGTTTATCCCCCTGAGTAAAACAAGGGTACTCCCACTGCTGAAGCGTGTTTTTTAAAAAAAAGTATCACAGCTCAGAGTTTAATTCTTTGGCGCAATATCCCAGTGGCCTGAAACTGTACATTGGCGCTGTTGCTACATCATCCGATGGGGATTAATGGTCCCGGGACCATTTGAACACACGGAGACTCTTCAGCAGAGCCAAAATTGCCCCATTCACAGATGAATACTTCTTTGGTATGGTTTGCAAAGTGTGCCTGGTTTGCAAATGGGGCAATTTTGGCTCCTGGAAAGCCTCCATGTGGTCAAATGACTGGTTTGTCATGGTTGTCAAGATGGTATCCTATGCATTGCATTGTGATGCATGGGATACCACCCTGGCAATCACAGATTGATGAACTGGACAGGATCCTGTCCATGTCGTGTGTTCCAGTTGAATCCTGAAGGGCAACAATCAAGTCAGTGGTGAGGGATATCTTTGATTGAGGCCTGTTTTTCTTTCTGTATGAGCCCATCCAGGGCCGGATTTCCCGTAAGGCAGAGTAGGCATCTGCCTACAGGCGCACCCTACAGAGGGGCGCATGCCACTACAATTCTATTTTTTTTTTTTTTTTTTTTTTTTTTACACTTGGCGCGGCTTGCCATGCCGCGCCGAGCCGCCAGCCGCTGCCTTGTAGGCTGTGAGCTCTCCCGGCTCTT
Source organism: Rhinophrynus dorsalis (assembly GCA_037306005.1). Lineage (NCBI taxonomy): Eukaryota > Metazoa > Chordata > Amphibia > Anura > Rhinophrynidae > Rhinophrynus > Rhinophrynus dorsalis. Next base: position 79,530,496 of record CM074727.1, read on the forward strand.
TAGCAATGCAGAGCGCTGGGAGATTTTATCTCCCAGCGCTCTGCATTACTAAAGGGAAGGCCGCGTGGGAGCTCCAGCAGCTCCATGTCTGTGCACAAGCACAGATCTCTCCAGCCGCTGGACCACCAGGGAGGTAGGAAACGGATGAATGAGGCTTAACCCTTTGAGTGCCAGAGTGGTACGCAACGCATTGCAAAGCAATGCGTTGCGTACCACTCTGACACTCAAAGGGTTAATCTGGAGATAATGGGAGCAATGTGAGGTCAATATGGGGATGATGGGGGGCAAGCAATGTGGAGCTGATGGGGTCAATGTGGAGCTAATGGTGATGGGGTCAATATGGAGCTGATGGGGGTCAATGTGGACTGATGGTGATGGGGTCAATATGGAGCTGATGGTGATGGGGGTCAATGTGGAGCTGATGGGGTCAATGTGGAGCTGAAGCTGATGGGGGTCAATGTGGAGCTGATGGTGATGGGGTGAATGTGGAGCTGATGGTGATAGGGGTCAGTGTGAGGGCAATGTTAAGATGATGGGGGCAATGTGAGTGTGATGGGGAGCAATGTGAGGGCAATATGGAGATTGGAGCATTGTGGAGATGGGGGGGGGGGCGCTTCAGGTAGCTGTGCCTACAGGCTCCTGAGATGTAAATCCAGCCCTGAGCCCATCCATCCTTCTGAGTGAGGCAACCGTACTCAATAGGAAATATCCATCATTCATGGCCTGTTGGTGACTAAGGTACAATGGTTCATACTTGGTTCCCATGTGTATCCTGCAAACAGTGGCTGGTGTACCATCCATTCATGGCCTCAGCACTCGTGAGGATCCATGTGTGAATCAAATGTGAGATATGTAAATGATTGCAGACACAACACCAAGGCCTACTTTTTTCACCCTTAATTCTGGGGAATTACTTTAGGCCTGTGTGTTGCACATACAATCAGTTATTCTCAGTGGCACTGTGATTTGTGACCCACTCCATCCTTTTTGTGATTCAGTAAGCATTGAATTAGACTTGGTGAACTGGACATGATGATGACTTCTCCAGTGATCTCATGTCCCCATTTGCAATGTTTTCCATGGAGTCTATAAAATGGGACCATAGCAACTTGATTCATGTGTTTGTATGTTCTCCATGGACTAACACTGGGATTGGTGAAGTGAGGGTATGTAAGGGTTAACTTCTCTCCACCATCTCTTTGTCACCGCTTAGTGAATGTAACATAGTAACATAGTAAATTAGGTTGAAAAAAGACACAAGTCCATCAAGTTCAACCTTCGCCTCATACCTCAGTAACTGAGAATTTTATAGCTTTCCTGCTACCAATTAAATTAGTCTTTATCAGACCTTCCTGATCAGCCTACTGATAAACAGTATAACTCTGTATGTTCCCTTTGGAAAGAAATGCATCTAATCTTCTCTTGAATGTATCCATTGTATCTGCCATAACCACCTATCACGGTGCCCGTGATTGCTGCAGTTCCTTGTCTGTCACCAGTAGGGGGCTGCTATTGGCTGTCTGCAGATAGCCCGCCTTTCATTGCCTATTTAAACCTGGATTGGGCACCCTTTGGTTGCCCTTTCGTGTTGTTTCTGACCTTCTTGCTATGACTATGCCAGTGATAGCTGGGCCTCTGTTCCAGTGTTCCTGAGTTCCTGACCTCATGTGTTCCTAAGTTCCTGATCTCTACTGTTCCAGTGTTTCCTGCATGCTGAAGTACTTCCAGTCCTGGTTCCGGCCTAGTCTCTGGTGTTGCAGTTCCTGCTGAACTTCTTCTCTGCGGTTTCCTGACCTGACTGATCATTGCTGGTTCCTGTCATCGCATCGCCTGTCTTCTGTATCCTGGCGACCTCCTGCCTGGTCGCGTCGGCGACATTGCTTGTTACTCCAGTGTGCGGTCACTGGTTTGCTCCACAGCCTATCGGCTATACAATTCTGTTTTGGTCCCAGAGTGCGGACGCTGGTTTGCTCCTAAGCCTTGCGGCTAGACAAACTCGCTTGTTACACCAGTGTGCGGTCACTGGTTTGCTCCAAAGCCTATCGGCTATACAATCCTGTGTTGGTCCCAGAGTGCGTACACTGGTTTGCTCCTAAGCCTTGCGGCTAGTCAAACTCGCTTATTACACCAGTATGCGGTCACTGGTTTGCTCCAAAGCCTATCGGCTGTACTATCCTGTGTTGGTCCCAGCGTGCGGACGCTGGTTTGCTCCAAAGCCTTGCGGCTATACAAACTTGCTTGTTACACCAGTGTGCGGTCACTGGTTTGCTCCAAAGCCTATCAGCTATACAATTCTGTGTTGGTCCCAGCCTGCGGACGCTGGTTTGCTCCAAAGCCTTGCGGCTATACAAACTTGCTTGTTACACCAGTGTGCGGTCACTGGTTTGCTCCAAAGCCTATCAGCTATACAATTCTGTGTTGGTCCCAGCGTGCGGACGCTGGTTTGCTCCAAAGCCTTGCGGCTAGACAAACTCGCTTGTTACACCAGTGTGCGGTCACTGGTTTGCTCCAAAGCCTATCAGCTATACAATTCTGTGTTGGCCCCAGCGTGCGGACGCTGGTTTGCTCCTAAGCCTTACGGCTATACTAACTCGCTTGTTACACCAGTGTGCGGTCACTGGTTTGCTCCTAAGCCTATCGGCTATACAATTCAGTGTTGGTCCCAGCGTGCGGACGCTGGTTTGCTCCTAAGCCTTGCGGCTTTACGATTCCCCTGTTAGTCTCAGTGTGTGTACACTGGGTTGCTTACGATCCTGTCAATTTGCCATTACCATCTGACTGCTGCTACTATCTCTGGGCTGCCCTGCCCGGTATTGGTAAGGCCGGTAGAACCTTTTGCCACATTCCATCTGAGGTTGCCTTACCCGGTATTGGCAGGGCCGGTAGAGCCTGCATTATGAATCTATTGAGGCTGCCTTGCCCTGTAATTTGGTAAGGCCGGTAGAACCGTTATGCGATTCCATCTGCAGGTTGCCTTACCCGGTATTGGCAAGGCCGGTAGAGCCTAACATTCTATTACTTCAGACTGTCCTGTCCGGTATATTGACAGGACCGGTAGAGTCTGCCTTCTGTCTTGTTATATTCTGAATATATTTGTATGTATGTGGTTGCCATCCTACGTTATCAATTTATTATTTCAATAAAATTGATTTTTTATCTAAAACTTGTGTCTGAGAGTCATAATAAACCGTGACAGTACGAAAGGGCCATGACCTCAGACAGCAAAGGTGAAGGTAATGCACAGAATATCCATTGGAGGATGGATGTGCACGAGCAACATTTGGATCAGTTGGCAGTTGCAATTCAAACGATCCTTGAACGCACGGTACTTGCTGACAAATCTAGCTCTAGCCCGGTGGTCTCGCCAAGTCAGACACCGGAGAGTGATACCAGACCCCTAGGGGGCACTGTTAAAGGGTTAACGGCTTCTGCACCCTTGCTGCTAAGATACGATGGTGACCCTAATCTCTGCAGAGGATTCATCAACCAACTCGAGATTTTTATGGAACTGACGGCACACGCATTTCCCAATGATCGTAGTAAGGTGGGGTTTACAATATCTTTGCTCACTGGCAGAGCTTTGGCTTGGGCTAACCCCTTGTGGGAGAATGCTAAACCTTGTACTAAAAACTTTAGAGAATTTGTGCAATCCTTTCGAAGAGTGTTTGAGCCTCCTGGTAGAACCACCTCTGCTGCCAAACGCCTTATGGAGATACATCAGGGCAGGCGTACAGTAGGCGACTACGCCATCGAATTCCGCACATTGGCAGCAGAGGTAGGTTGGAATAACGAGGCATTATTGGCAGCTTTTTCTCAAGGCCTGAATGACCACATTAAGGACGAAATTGCTGCTAAAGATCTACCTATTGATCTAGATGACTACATTGAATATGTTATGATAATTGACTCCAGAATACGTGAGAGATCAATTGCCAGAGATCGTAAGTTACGGTCAAAGAATAATGAGCCTAGTGGCATGTTTTGCCCACCCATCCCTCCCCTGGCATTGAAGTCTAGGGAACCTGTACGGGAGACAAGTGAACCTATGCAAATAGTGCGTCATCCAGCCTGTTAAGGTCCTGTGCACCTCCTCGGCTATACCGGATGTGTACCAACAGTTTGGCGATGTTTTTAGCAAAGGAGAGGCCAGTTTTCTACCTCAGCATAGACCTTATGATTGTTGCATCGAATTGCAGCCTGGGGCAGTACCTCCGAAAGGACGCACTTATCCATTAACTTGTTAGGAAAATAAGGCTATGGAGGATTACATTTCTGATGCCCTTGCTAGAGGGATCATACGAAAATCTACCTCTCCAGCTGGGGCTGGGTTCTTTTTTGTAAAAAAGAAAAATGGCGAATTAATACCATGCATTGACTACCGGGGCTTGAATAAACTAATGGCAAAAAACGCATACCCAAAACCACTCATCACCGAGCTTTTTGACAGGCTTAAGGGCGCTTCGATTTTTACCAAATTGGACCTACGGGCCGCTTACAATCTGGTGCGCATTCGAGCAGGTGATGAGTGGAAAACTGCCTTTAATACTCGAGCTGGGCACTACGAGTATCTTGTAATGCCATTTGGGCTATGTAATGCCCCCGCAGTTTTCCAGGAACTGATAAACGATGTTCTGAGAGATATGTTACAGACATGTGTTGTGGTTTATCTGGACGATATATTGATTTACTCTCAAGACATGGCACAGCACATCAAAGATGTATCCGCAGTATTGCTACGACTCTGTGAGAACAAATTATTTTGTAAACTGGAAAAATGTGACTTTCATAGAACCAGTGTGCCATTCTTGGGGTTCATAATTGGCAATGATGGCATTGCCATGGACAAGGATAAGTTGTCAGCTGTCTTATAATGGCCAAAACCCAAGGGGCTTAAAGCCATACAGCGTTTCCTGGGTTTCGCTAATTATTATAGGCGGTTTATTAAGAACTTTTCTTCCATTGTTAAACCTTTGTCCGATCTTACGCACAAGGGCGCTAATCCTTCTTGTTGGCCGGTATCTGCTGAGAATGCCTTTGAGAATTTGAAGCTGGCATTTGCTGCGGCTCCTGTGTTATCCCACCCCAATCCTCTACTTCCATTTACGTTAGAGGTGGATGCCTCAGATATTGGGGTTGGGGCAGTACTTTCGCAACGACACGAGAAAGGTGGTACTCTCAGACCTTGTGGGTTTTTCTCTAAGAAGTTGACTGTCACTCAAGTCCACTATGAGATAGGTGACAAAGAATTATTGGCCATTATCCTTGCTCTTAAGGAGTGGCATCATTTGCTTGAAGGTACCAAGACTCCCGTATTAATCCTAACAGATCATAAAAATCTGACTTATCTCTCGGAGGCCAAGAGATTGTCCTCCCGTCAGGCCAGGTGGGCACTGTTCCTGTCTCGATTTAATTTCATTGTATCATACTTACCGGGGTCAAAGAATATCAGGGCGGATGCACTGTCAAGACAATTTGAGGCCGATAGTGACAGAGTGGAAGCACCAGCACCCATCATCCAACCTGATAGAATACTGGCTACTATACGCACGAGTATCACTTCTCCTTTAGGGGAGGAGATCCTGGCCTCTCAGGGGTCCGCTCCCCATGAAACTCCAGTGGGCAAATGTTTTGTCGATGAACCATTTCATACTAGGCTGCTTGAAACCTACCATTCCTCTAAGGCTGCGGGACATATTGGTAGAGACCAATTGTTATGGTCCCTTTCTCAGTTATTTTGGTGGCCCTCCATGAGAAACGATTGTGCCAAATTTACGAATGCCTGTGCCACCTGTGCCCGCGCTAAGACCCCGAGACATCTCCCTGTGGGCTTGCTTCAACCGGTGCCTAATGGCGAACGCCCCTGGTCTCATGTTTCCATTGATTTTATAGGAGAGTTGCCTATGTCCAAGGGGTACTCCTTTATATTCATGGTGGTGGACAGGTTTTCTAAAATGGCTCATTTCGTGCCCCTCCGTGGTCTTCCTTCAGCGAAGGAATTGGCAATGGTGTTCGCCAGAGAAGTATTCCGGTTGCATGGAGTGCCTAGGGTACTGGTGTCTGACAGGGGGAGCCAGTTTGTGTCTAGATTTTGGAGGGCATTTTGCCAACAGATGGGCATACAGCTGTCCTTCTCCTCTGCCTGCCATCCCCAGACCAATGGAGCCGCTGAACGAGCTAATCAGGGCTTGGAACAATTTCTCCGTTGTTTCGTTACTGACCATCATGATAATTGGTCCGACTTGTTGCCTTGGGCAGAGTTCGCCAGGAACTGTGCAGTCAATTCTTCATCTGGGAGCTCTCCATTTCTGATTAATTATGGGTTCCAGCCCTGTTTGCTTCCAGACTCATTTCAGACGCAACAGATTCCAGCTCTGGATGAGCATATCGAGCAACTCCGTTCCACATGGGCACAAGTTCAGAGGGCACTTGGTCAGTCATTTCAGCGTCATCAGCGCCATGCTAATCGCAGAAGGCTTCCAGCGGTTTCCTTTCAGGTTGGGGATAGAGTATGGCTTTCCTCCAGAAATCTCAAGCTGCAGGTTCCGTCTAATAAGTTGGCTCCCCGGTTTATTGGTCCATACAGAGTTATTCGCAAAATTAACCCTGTCTCCTATGCACTAGACCTACCTGCATCCATGCGTATCCATAATGTGTTCCATGTGTCCCTTCTTAAGCCTCTGGTTTGCAATCGCTATACTACCACACCTGTGGTGCCAGGACCTGTTGAGGTCGAGGGCCAGAAGGAGTACGAGGTTCAGAGCATTATTGATTCCCGTAGGCTTAGAGGAAGGGTACAGTACCTGGTACATTGGAAAGGGTATGGTCCCGAGGATCGATCATGGGTGGATAGTACGGACCTTCATGCACCTAGGCTAACTAGGGCCTTTCATGCCAATTACCCACAGAAACCTAGACCCTATTCTAGGAGAGGGGGTCTTTGAAGAGGGGGTACTATCACGGTGCCCGTGATTGCTGCAGTTCATTGTCTGTCACCAGTAGGGGGCTGCTATTGGCTGTCTGCAGATAGCCCGCCTTTCATTGCCTATTTAAACCTGGATTGGGCACCCTTTGGTTGCCCTTTCGTGTTGTTTCTGACCTTCTTGCTATCACTATGCCAGTGATAGCTGGGCCTCTGTTCCAGTGTTCCTGAGTTCCTGACCTCATGTGTTCCTAAGTTCCTGATCTCTACTGTTCCAGTGTTTCCTGCATGCTGAAGTACTTCCAGTCCTGGTTCCGGCCTAGTCTCTGGTGTTGCAGTTCCTGCTGAACTTCTTCTCTGCGGTTTCCTGACCTGACTGATCGTTGCTGGTTCCTGTCATCGCATCGCCTGTCTCCTGTATCCTGGCGACCTCCTGCCTGGTCTCGTCGGCGACATTGCTTGTTACTCCAGTGTGCGGTCACTGGTTTGCTCCACAGCCTATCGGCTATACAATTCTGTGTTGGTCCCAGCGTGCGGACGCTGGTTTGCTCCTAAGCCTTGCGGCTAGACAAACTCGCTTGTTACACCAGTGTGCGGTCACTGGTTTGCTCCAAAGCCTATCGGCTATACAATCCTGTGTTGGTCCCAGCGTGCGGACGCTGGTTTGCTCCTAAGCCTTGCGGCTAGTCAAACTCGCTTATTACACCAGTATGCGGTCACTGGTTTGCTCCAAAGCCTATCGGCTGTACTATCCTGTGTTGGTCCCAGCGTGCGGACGCTGGTTTGCTCCAAAGCCTTGCGGCTATACAAACTTGCTTGTTACAGCAGTGTGAAGTCACTGGTTTGCTCCAAAGCCTATCAGCTATACAATTCTGTGTTGGTCCCAGCGTGCGGACGCTGGTTTGCTCCAAAGCCTTGCGGCTATACAAACTTGCTTGTTACGCCAGTGTGCGGTCACTGGTTTGCTCCTAAGCCTATCGGCTATACAATTCAGTGTTGGTCCCAGCGTGCGGACGCTGGTTTGCTCCAAAGCCTTGCGGCTTTACGATTCCCCTGTTAGTCTCAGTGTGTGTACACTGGGTTGCTTAAGATCCTGTCAATTTGCCATTACCATCTGACTGCTGCTACTATCTCTGGGCTGCCCTGCCCGGTATTGGTAAGGCCGGTAGAACCTTTTGCCACATTCCATCTGAGGTTGCCTTACCCGGTATTGGCAGGGCCGGTAGAGCCTGCATTATGAATCTATTGAGGCTGCCTTGCCCGGTAATTTGGTAAGGCCGGTAGAACCGTTATGCGATTCCATCTGCAGGTTGCCTTACCCGGTATTGGCAAGGCCGGTAGAGCCTAACATTCTATTACTTCAGACTGTCCTGTCCGGTATATTGACAGGACCGGTAGAGTCTGCCTTCTGTCTTGTTATATTCTGAATATATTTGTATGTATGTGGTTGCCATCCTACGTTATCAATTTATTATTTCAATAAAATAGATTTTTATCTAAAACTTGTGTCTGAGAGTCATAATAAACCGTGACACCACCTCCTTGGGCAATGAATTCCACAATTTGACAGACCTTACCGTAAAAAAACCCTTCCTCTGCTGAAGTTTAAACCTCCTTTCCTCTAGTCTCAAGGGGTGTCCCCTGGTCACCTGATCAGGCCTTGGAATAAATAGCTCACCGCAGAGATCCTTGTATTGACCTCTCATATACTTGTACAGTGTGATAAGGTCTCCTCTTAGTCGTCTTTTCTCTAGAGTAAATTACCCAAGTTTGTTTAGTCGTTCCTCATATGTGAAGTCCTCCAATCCCTTAATTCATTTTGTTGCTCTCCGCTGTACCCTCTCTAGTTGTAGTATATCCTTTTTCAGAACTGGTGCCCAAAATTGCACTGCATACTCAAGGTGAGGTCTTACCAATGATTTGTATATTGGCAAAATAATGTTATCCACTCTTGCTTCGATACCTCTTTTTATGCAAGACAGGACTTTGTTTGCCTTTGCTACTGCTGTTTGACACTGGTCACTGTTTCCAAGTTTGTAGTTGACAAGGATACCCAGGTCTTTTTCTAGCAATGAGTCACCTAAAATTATTCCATTAAGTTTATAAGTAGCCTTGGGATTGTTACCTCCCAAATGCATGATTTGGTATATACTGTTGGGTACATTTCTGCAACCTAAATTTGAATTCTGACCATTTTTCCTCAGCATTTTTGCCTTTAAATAAAAAATCCCAGTCTATGTGTTGCATTGAAGCAATTTGAAGTTAGCTTTTTTAAAATTAAGAGTTTTGGTTGAACCTATACATTTTTGCTTTGCCAGACTGATCTCAAATGTAACCATGTTGTGATCACTGTTTCCCAAATGTTCTCTTACCTTAATATTGGATACCATTTCTGTGTTATTAGTGATCACTAGGTCCAATACATTGTTATTTCTTGTCGGCGCTTCCACCATTTGTGACATGTAGCTTTCACGAAGTGTGTTCAAAAACATGCTACCCTTAGCACTCTGACAGGTCTCATTTTTCCAGTTGATATCTGGATAATTAAAATCTCCCATAATTATAGTATGCCCAAACTGGGCAGTTTTCCTCATTTGCAATAGCAGTTGGGCCTCATCATTGTCATCGATATTTGGTGGTTTGTAGCATATCCCACCAACAACTTTTTTTACCTTTCACACCACATTTAGTCTCGATTTCTACCCACATGGACTCCACAATTTGGCCAGTTTCCTCACTAATATCACCTCGCAAAACTGGATTTAGCTATGTTTTCAAATATAAGCACACACCTCCCCCTTTTCTATTAATTCTGTCTCTTCTAAACAGGGAATAGCCCTCTATATTTACAGTCCAGTCATGTGCATTGTTCCACCATGTTTCTGTTATTCCAATTATGTCCAATTGCTCATTAACCGCCAGCAATTCTAGTTCTCCTATTTTATCTACCATACTTTTTGCATTTGCTAGCATACAATTAATTTTGAAGTCTTTACATATATTAATCCCTACATGCCTTTTTTCTACACCTTCATTTACTAGGAGTTCCTCCCTACTGACTAAATTTTTCCCCACCCTTTCTCCACCCCCCTGGTCATTTACTTGGACCCAGTTCCTATCTGCTCTATCTACCCCATTTTTGCTATCTATACCCACCCCCCCTTTCCTAGTTTAAAAGCTCCTCCAAGCTTCCTAGCATTCTCTCCCCTAACACAGAGGCTCCTCTACCATTTAGGTGCAATCCATCTCTTCCATATAGATTGTACCCAAGAGCAAAGTCTGCCCAGTGTTCTAAAAACCCAAAACCCTCCTTCCTACACCATTGATTGAGCCATGCATTAAGCTCCCTGAGCTCCCTCTGCCTACCTGCACTGGTGCATGGCACAGGTAGTATTTCAGAAAATACTACCTTAGAGGTCCTTGCCTTGAGCTTCCACTCTAAATCCCTGAAATCATTCTTTAGGGACCTCCATCTTCCTTAGCGGCTGGTTTAACGTGAGCCTTTAAATCTAGCCCTCTCTCTCTTATTGTACAATTTGTACAAATAATAGATGGAGCCTTCAGCATTGCTCCAACAGGACATTGACATTATGAGCCCTCTTTGACCTTTAGTGCATCTCCCCCCTGATCTCTTCAGTATCACCTTTCAAAAGTATTACCATGGGAAATTGAGAAGAGGAGATAAGGAACAATCATAATTTATTGTAGAGTTTAAATTAAAAAAAAAGGTGGCATTTTTTACATCACAAGGAAGGAAAAATCAAACAAATAGAATATGAATTACCTGAATTTTCAGGATCTTCTTGGGGCAATGGTTTAAAACTTCAGTATGAATAACATAGTAACATAGTAAATTTGGTTGAATAAAGACACAAGTCCATCAAGTTCAATCCTTGCCTCATACCGTAGTGACATGAGAACTGTATAGCTTTCCTGCTACCAAATACGTTAGTTTTTATCAGACCTTCCTGATTTCCCTACTAATATACAGTATAGCCCTGTATGTTCCTTTTTTAAAGAAATGTATCTAATCTTCTCTTAAAGGGATAGTAATGTTTCACAAAAACAGCAGCTCCAATTAATCTTCCTAGTATTTGAACCATAGAGAGTGTTATTTCAATACTGTCTGAGCTGTAGTTCAAGAGTAGTTGAATTATAAAGTTTTCACCTCCTGCCCCTTTTACCTAGTGTAAGCCACCTCCCCTCAGATGTGGAATCTGGTCCACAGACCAGACAGCTCAAAGCCAGGGACAATCTTTTTACTGTGAAAATAATGAAAGCCCTGCCCCCATTGACAGGTTTTACAGGTTTTTCCCTTATGTTATTTGAAGATTATCCCTCTCCGTAATCCACTAACACCACCCTGCTGCTCTGAGCTGAGCAGTGTTTCATCAGTAAAAGGGGCAGGAGGGGGGTACTTTATCATTCAATTATTCTTGAACTACAACTCTGACAGTACTGAAATAACAGTCTCCATGGCCCAAATACTATGTAGATTAATTGGAGCTGCTTTTATTATGAAACATTACTATTCCTTTAAATGTATCCATTTTATCTGCCATATCCACCTCCTTGGGCAAGAAATTCCACAATTTAATGGACCTTACTGTAAAAAAACCCTCCTCTGCTGAAGTCTAAACCTCCTTTCCTCTAACCTCAAGGGGTGTCCCCTAGCCACCTGATCAGGTCTTGAAATAAATAGCTCACCACAGAGACCCTTGTATTGATGCCTCATATACTTGTACAATGTGATAAGATTTTCTCTTAGTCATCTTTTCTCTAGAGTAAATAAACCAAGTTTGTCTAGTATTCCCTCTTATGTCAAGTCCTCCATTCCCTTAATTAATTTTGTTGTTCTTCACTGTACCCTCTCTAGTTCTAGTACATCCTTTTTTAGATCTGGTGCTCAAAACTGTACTGCATATTCGAGGTGAGGTCTTACTAATGATTTGTACAATGGCAAAATGATGTTATCCACTCTTGCATCAATATCCATTTGTATGCAAGACAGAATTTTGTTTTCTTTTGCTACTGCTATTTGACACTGGTCACTTTTTTCAAGTTTGTAGTTGACAAGGATACCCAGGTCTTTCTCTAGCAAGCAGTCCCCTAAAATTATTCCATTAAGTTCATAAGTAGCCTTGGGATTATTTCCTCCCAAATGCATAACTTTACACTTCCCCACATTAAAATTCATATTCAATTTATTTGCCCAATCTGCCATTTTATGTAAATCCCTCTGTAGAGAGCAAAAATCCTGTTCTGAATTAATTACCCTGCATAATTTATTGTCATCTGCAAATATTGATATTTTGCTTTCTATGTTTATTTCCAGGTCATTTATAAACATGTTAAAAAGCAGTGGGCCTAATACTGAACATCGAGGTACTCCACTCTCCACTTCAACTGTATTGGAGAATTGTCCATTTACAACCACACAGTTCCCTATCCTTCAACCAGTTTTGTAACCAATTGCAAAGGTTATCCCCTAGCCCCAATTTCCTTATTTTATACCCTAGCCTTCTGTGTGGCTCTGTATCAAATGCCTTTGCAAAATCTAGATATACTACATCAACTTTCTTACCATTATCTAAGTTGCTGCTAACTTCCTCATAGAAGCTGAAAAAGGTTAGTTTGGCATGATCTGTTCCTCACAAAATCATGATGATTCCTACTAATTGTCTTATTTTTTGTGTTGTAATCCTGAATATAGTCCCTTATTATCCCTTCTAGCAGTTTTCCCACTGCAGAGGTCAAACTTACAGGTATATAATTCCCAGGTTCTGTTTTAGTTCCATTCTTAAATAGAGGCACTACGTTGGTTCTTTGCCAATCTTGTGGCACTGAACCTGGGGTAAGAATATTTAAAGAGTAAAAAGAGGGGTCTGGATAACACTACACTGAGTTCCTGAAGAACCCTTGGATGTATACCATCAGGACCCTGTGCTTTGTCAGTCTTAATTTTGTTCAGTCTTCCCATAACATCTTCTTGAGTTAACCCAATATCTGATAATTGCATTGTTTTATTTGTTACTTGAGAAAGCTTGTCTGCCATTCCATATTCTCTTGTATATACGGATGCAAACAAAGGTAGGACTTTTCCTTATCCTCTCTAATCAACTCACCCAACTAATTTCTGAAAGGTCCAATGCACTCCCTCTTAAATTTTCTGCTATTTATATATTTGAAAAACTTTTTTTGTTAGTTGTCATGCCGCCTTCCTCCGCGACTGCCATGCCGCCTATCCTCACGGCTACCATGCAGCCTACCTCCGTGGCTGCCATGCCGCCTATCCTCATGGCTCCCATGCCGCCTACCTCCGTGGCTGCCATGCTGCGTACCTCCGCGGCTGCCATGCCGCCTATCCTCATGGCTCTCATGCCGCCTCTCTCCGCGGCTGCCATGCCGCCTATCTTCACGGTTCCCATGCTGTCTTCTGCCACCTAGTATTGCGGATTCCTGGGTTTAGGTCGGTTGGGTCTTTCTTCGCCCTCTTCCCGGCTGGATCCTTGCGCATGCGCGTTGTCAACCGGATTCCTCTCTCTGATCTCCTTTTTTTATTTGGCAGGCATCCACTCCTCATTTTCATGCTGTTTCCGGTCCAGGGCTATTTAGGCTTCCTTCAGTCTATGCCTGATGCGTTGTTATAGTGTCTTACTCTTGTTTAGATTCAGTGTCTTGCCTTAATTAGTAGCCTGTGTATGACCCGGATTCCTGTTTGACCCTGCCTTTGCCAGCTCCTACTAACCAGTCTGTCCATCCTGTGTATGACCCAGATTCCTGCCTGACCTTAACTCTGCCAGCTCCTACTGACCAGTCTGTCCAGCCAGTGTATGACCTGGATTCCTGCCTGACATTGCCTCTGCCATCTCCTACTGGCCAGTCTGTCCAGCCTGACCTTGCCTCTGCCAGCTCCTACTGACCAGTCTGTCCAGCCCGTGTATGATCTGGATCACTGCCTGACCATCCTTCCTCCATCTTCCTGAGTGAGTACCTCTGTTCCTGTTTGGAGTGTTAGCCTATTCTCCCTGGGGATTACTTAGTATAGTTTGTCTTAGGTGGGGTTATCCGGGGTCACCCAGCAGCTCCTCTGTTGAGAACCACAACATCTGGCTTCACGGCCAGCATCTCTAGACGGCTCAGCCGCAGCACAGCCCCTTCCTAAGCAACCAACGTTCCCAAGCTCCGCTCCCCAGCCTCGAACCCCAGCTACTCGCTCAGTAATCCCTTGTTGGATGAGCCATCTGTTCCTCCACCTGGGTACTCAGGAGCCGCCTGCCATATTCAACGCGGTGCCTGACATTAGTCTTGCTCTCCCTTGCAATTTGAGTTTTATAATCTTTGTTGTATCCCCTGTATTTTAAGAAAGAATGTCCAGTTACTTCAGAATTAAATAGTTTAAATACTTTTTTATCTTGCCATTTCCTTCTTTACATGTGCAGTTAACTACATTGGCTGTGATTTACTTCTTTTGCATTTGTTCCCCATTGGTATATACTATTGGGTACATTTCTGCAACCTAAATTTGAATTCTGACCATTTTTCCTCAGTATTTTTGCCTTTAAATAATTTATACCAGTCTATATGTTGCATTGAAGTTCTTAACAATTTGAAGTTAGCTTTTTTAAAATTAAGAGTTTTGGTCAAACCTATACAGTTTTGCTTTGCCAGACTGATCTGAAATGTAAACATGTTGTGAATAGGGATGGGTGAAAGTTGTCACCGTGTTCCCGCGAGAAATTTAGCAAAAACCACGTAGTTATCCACTTTGTTGTGGGAAAATCTGCTTTAAAACTAGCGCTTAAAATTTTTGCATCTTTCACCCGTTGACCAAAATCTTTCACCATTTTTTCAATGGCTAGAAAGTTTCTGCCCATTGATTATGTAGTTTTTGCACTTCCGCTATAAAAACGTGACATTTTTCGCTGAAGGCAGACACAATACATGCAGCTACAAGAGCGAGATAGATGTGTTGTGCTGTTCTGCTGTGATATTTTGCAAAAATTGAGACAGGAGAGGCTCATAGTGACTCCTATCACTATGAGCAGCAAAATGAGGAACTGGAAGGACCCTTATTATGTGTCCATTGAGTCTGAGGAGGAGGAAGTGACCAGCAGTACTGAGCCAATGCTGCCCAGTCCCCCTAAATCACTCTAAGGGATCTTGGGGGAAGGGAGAAAAGGGAATGGGAAGGGAGGGAGAAAAGGGTAGTACTAGCGAGAGCAGGACAGGTCAGCTGCCTGTGCCTGCTGCAAGATGTGCTGCCCCTTTTGCCAGTGCCACCATTGCTGTACCTGCAGCCACTAGTCCTGCCAATGCTAGTACTAGTGCTAGTACTACTGCTACTAAGGTCCAGCAGCTCATTAGCGTTAGGAGTGAAGGAGGGGGTAATCAACGATATCCTGATATTACTAGTGACTGTGAGACTGAGGAGGAAGACTCTGTGGCTGAATTTGATATGGTTGTTCTAAGTAGAAGTAGCAGTAATGGTGAAGCAGCTGGAGTGGTAGGGGAAACATTTGACAGCGTCCAGACTAACAGTCAAGGGAGCCCACACCACTCCTCTGACCCTGGGCGTCCTCCCCTTCCCTTCACTACAGTGTCCAGGTGTAACATGATCCTGAAGAGGTCAGAACTGTTGTTAACGGAGGAGAGCAGGCTCAGAATTAATACCACCACCAACAACAGGAGCATAGATCAGCTGCCTGTGCCTGCTGCTAGTGCTAGTCTGCCTTCTTCTTCAGGTCAAAAGGAAATGGCAAGTGTGACATTAGGGGACCCTCTGCCACATTGCTCATCACCTCCTCCAGGCAGCAGTGAGATGTCTGGAACAGAGCAGCAGCAACAGCATGTAGGGACTAGTGGTGGTGGTGATGGAGAAGCTGGGGTGGAAGAGACATTGATTGCCTTTTTAGCAGAAACTGAGAAGGAATGGGAGACAGGGATAAGTATGGGCATCACCACCACTAGCAATGACATTTTGAAGTTAGAGAAATTTGCAACTGCTCTAATTCCTTCTGATGCTGAGATGCAAGGGCAGCAGGATGCTGAGGAGCAGGCTAGTGTGCCACAGATCACTGTGGACACAGTGGGAATGGGGTCAACAAGTGATGCGGGACTAGGACAGGTTCCACTTGCCAGCAGTAGCAATACTCCTGATCCTAGTTGCAGTGCTGAATCTGAGGAAGTAGCAGCAACAGCAGCAACATTGTCTGCTGCCACAGACAATGAAGGGGAATGTGGAGGACAAGAAGAAAGATGCCATTCTTCTCCATCTCTTTCCTTCCCCCTGAAGTCATCATGGATGTGGACTATTTTTCTGTTGGGGCAGGCACAGTGCAGTCATCAGCAACGGCACTGTGCACAATTTGTGACAAGTCATTGAAAAGAGGAAAGGAGGGAACACACCTTGGCACAAGCACCCTGATATCACATATGAAACACAGACATCATGACATTTACTCCAAACGTGTTAAAGACAAACACCCACCACAGAAGTCAAGCACTGCTTTTGCTGTCCCTGACTCTCCAGAAAGGCAACAAGAAGCGAGGCGGAAGTCAAAGAGGATTAGAACAACCTAGGCAGAGACTGGATGTTCCAGGATGAGTGAAACAACTAGCTCACCATCATCTTTTAGGGTAACTACATCTTCTGCCAATCCACCTCGTTCATTACCTCCTCCGTCAAATGATAGCTACTCTGTTGATGTTAGGATGTGACAGTTCATCTCTACCAATTGCACACCGTGTAGTGCACTGACCACGTGTGCCAGTGTGGTGGAGGAGAATCACAATCAGTGCATCAAGCGACATCTGAGGAGATTCCATCTTTCAGAATATGCTAATATGGTGGCAGGGAGGGTTCATCATTACTATTAAACTGTCAGCAAGTTGTCATGTGTCCTTAGTGGGTCTGGAAAAGGGGTACAATGACAGCGGCAGTACTTGGTTTTGGGTGTCATAGTGTTTGGATACAGTTGTGCCCCCAGATGTTATTTACCACACACACACTGTGCACATTGCAGTTGCTGATGAGACCTGCTGTTCCTGCTCTCAAAGGAAAAAATATATTCTAATAACAACACACCCATGATGATTTTGGAATAGGAGCAGGTGGAGAAGATTTAATGGCCAACTTGCTGTTTTCTCCACTGAAAGGGTTAAAATGGACATTTATAAGTAGGAAATTGCTTTAATACACTAACAAGAGCGATAGGGGTTAAATTATACTTTTAGCTAGCAGTTTGTTCTACATGCAGAAGGTTACTTAGTGTCCTTCCCAGATGCCTTGATCTGGCAAGAGATAAGTATAATTTTTACTGTTGCATATAGAATGTGCTTAATTACATTTCCATTAGAACCAAGAGATGCATGTTAACCATTAACTATATGTGCTCCATACCCCCTCACTACCTATTTTCCTCTTTACCATATTTGTATGACCTTTAGAGAATACACTAGGTGAAGCTTGTAATTTTCCACTGTGGAGACCCTCCCAGGTCTCCCAGTATAAAAGTTTGGTGGATGTTGAATAAATTTAGCAATATTTTGTGCATTGATACTTGTGTGGTGTCAATTCATTTGAATGCTGCTCCAGGCACTTGAGACCTGTATTCTGGGGTGAAGATCTGGAGGTGTAGGAGAAAACTCTCTCCGGAGAGTGGTTAAAGCCTTTCTGCAGAAGAGGTGTCCCAGTCACCCTAAAAGGAGGGAAGAAGTTTACAGTGGTTCCACTTTAATTTGGCATTGTGAACAAGATTCTCACAGGTGAGTGGACCTTTTTATTATTAAATATAATATATATATATATGTATCCACTTACCCCTGAGAATCTACTGACAAGGGTGACTGAAGGGTGCCGGTTAGATTCCGGTACCAGGCCTTGTGGGTTATAGTCCCACATGTTGGGGTTTGGGTTTGAGTCCCAGACAGAAATAGAAAATTACTTGGGAATTTGTCCTAAGTGGGTTAAACCCCATGATCTTCACTTTGAGAAACAGGTCACCCCTTTTTTTTGTTTGTCACAATTGCACAATTGCATGCTGCTTGATTACTGTTTGTTTGTCTAGCAATAAGTGCACTTATTTGTCATTGTGTTTTCTGTGTTTGTATAATCTGACTTTGGTTAGTGGTCTCATTACCTAATCTGTAAGAATTTGTAATGTCTAAGTTTGCTTGCAACTGCATTCACTGTCTGTCTGGTGTTGTTTGTATTGTTCTGTATTATTTGTATAAATATACATATCTTTGACAATAGGGGAATGGGTCAGATAAACTAAGGTTAAAATCAAGGGTAAAACTGATAAGAACATCAATGAATTAAACACTGTGTGCAACATGAAGTATCTCCTCCCCCACATCAGTAAAATATATCCAGCATTTTAGCGGCAAGACAGTTTAAGTGAGGTTTACTTTTAAAGGAGCTAGAAGAGAAAATGTTAATTTGAGACAGAGAGAAAAAGGCTGTCAAAATTGACGTGGAAATAGAAATGCCACTCATGGCTGTGGGAGAACAGGTTGTTAATAAACCCCCAGATGTATTAATAATGAATGCATGGGCTAAATATTGTCGTAACCCCATTAAATTCCCTAGTACTGCTAAAGTTTATCTAAAAAAAAAATTATATGTATTAAGTGACAGCAGTTGACTACTTCTGATTACAGATTTTTGTTAGAAGCAGGTACAAAAGACATGGATATCAGATGGACTGTTAATTGGGATACTTTGAGTGAAAACTATGATTTCCCTATTGTCATTAAGGCTAATATGTGTGTGTATGTGTGTATATATATATATATATATATATATATATATATATATGAAAACTATGGAGACAGATGACAGAAGTTTTGACTAACATAGGAGGTGCTATAAAAGACATTTCAAAAGGCAATAGCATGAAAGCAGAGAGATGTCCTGATGGTATACATCCAAGGGTTCTTCAGGAACTTAGTGCAGTGTTAGCAAAACCCCTATATTTACTCTTTAAAGATTCTATTACCACAGGCTCAGTGACACAGGAGTGGCGAAGAGCTAAAATAGTGCCTCTATTTAAGAAGGGAACTAAAACAGAACCTGGGAATTATAGACCAGTGAGTTTGACCTCTGTAGTGGGAAAACTGTTAGAAGGGATAATAAGGTACTATATTCAGGATTACAACACAAAAAATAAAATCATTAGCACGAATCAACATGGTTTTATGAAGAATAGCTCATGCCAAACTAATCTTTTCAGCTTCTATGAGGAGGTAAGCAGCAACCTTGACAATGGCAAGGCAGTAGATGTAGCATATCTAGACTTTGCAAAGGCATTTGATACAGTGCCACACAGAAGGCTGGTATATAAAATAAGGAAATTGGGGTTAGGAGATAACCTTTGCAATTGGATACAAAACTGGTTGAAGGATAGGGAACAGTGTGTGGTTGTAAATGGACAATTCTCCAGTACAGTTAAAGTGGCGAGTGGAGTACCTCAGGGTTCAGTATTAGGTCCGCTGCTTTTTAACATGTTTATAAATGACCTGGAAATAGATATAGAAAGCAAAATATCAATATTTGCAGATGATGCTAAATTATGCAAAGTCATTAATTCAGAACAGGATATTTTCTCTCTACAGAGGGACTTAAATACAATGTCAGATTGGGCAAACATGTGGAATATGAAGTTTAATGTGGGAAAGTGTAAAGTCATGCATTTGGGAGGAAACAATCCCAAGGCTACTTATAAACTTAATGGAATAATTTTAGGTGACTCATTGCTAGAAAAAGACCTGGGTATCCTTGTCAACTACAAACTTGGAAACAGTGACCAGTGTCAAACAGTAGTAGCAAAGGCAAACAAAATCCTGTCTTGCATAAAAAGAGGTATCGAAGCAAGAGTGGATAACATTATTTTGCCATTATACAAATCATTGGTAAGACCTCACCTTGAGTATGCAGTGCAATTTTGGGCACCGGTTCTGAAAAAGGATATACTAGAACTAGAGAGGGTACAGCGGAGAGCAACAAAATTAATTAAGGGAATGGAGGACTTGACGTATGAGGAATGACTAAACAAACTTGGTTTATTTACTCTAGAGAAAAGACGACTAAGAGGAGACCTTATCACACTGTACAAGTATATGAGCGGTCAATACAAGGATCTCTGCGGTGAGCTATTTATTCCAAGGCCTGATCAGGTGACCAGGGGACACCCCTTGAGATTAGAGGAAAGGAGGTTTAAACTTCAGCAGAGGAAGGGTTTTTTACAGTAAGCTCTGTTAAATCCGCTGTACCCTCTCTAGTTCTAGTATATCCTTTTTCAGAACCGGTGCCCAAAATTGCACTGCATACTCAAGGTGAGGTCTTACCAATGATTTGTATAATGGCAAAATAATGTTATCCACTCTTGCTTCAATACCTCTTTTTATGCAAGACAGGACTTTGTTTGCCTTTGCTACTGCTGTTTGACACTGGTCACTGTTTCCAAGTTTGTAGTTGACAAGGATACCCAGGTCTTTTTCTAGCAACGAGTCACCTAAAATTATTCCATTAAGTTTATAAGTAGCCTTGGGATTGTTTCCTCCCAAATGCATGACTTTACACTTTCCACATTAAACTTCATATTCCACATGTTTGCCCAATCTGACATTGTATGTAAGTCCCTCTGTAGAGAGAAAATATCCTGTTCTGAATTACTGAGTTTGCATAATTTAGTATCATCTGCAAATATTGATATTTTGCTTTCTATATCTATTTCCAGGTCATTTATAAACATGTTAAAAAGCAGCGGACCCAATACTGAACCCTGAGGTACTCCACTCTCCACTTTAACTGTACTGGAGAATTTTCCATTTACAACCACACACTGTTCCCTATCCTTCAGCCAGTTTTGTATCCAATTGCAAAGGTTATCTCCTAACCCCAATTTCCTTATTTTATACCACAGCCTTCTGTGTGGCACTGTATCAAATGCCTTTGCAAAGTCCAGATATACTACATCTACTGCCTTGCCATTGTCTAGGTTGCTGCTTACCTCCTCATAGAAGCTGAAAAGATTAGTTTGGCATGATCTATTCTTCATAAAACCATGTTGATTTGTGCTAATGATTTTATTTTTTATGTTGTAATCTTGAATATAGTCCCTTATTATCCCTTCTAACAGTTTTCTCACTACAGAGGTCAAACTCACTGGTGTATAATTCCCAGGTTCTGTTTTAGTTCCCTTCTTAAATAGAGGCACTATGTTAGCTCTTCGCCAATCCTGTGGCACTGAGCCTGTGGTAATAGAATCTTTAAAGAGTAAATATAGGGGTTTTGCTAGTAGATGGAACTAGGGAACTAGAGAATCAGGAAGATGTTTCCATTGATATTAATACAATGTATTTGCATGGTGATGGCAAAAAGAGGTTAAAACCACCATACTTGTAAAATTGTAGTTCTATGAGAAATATAGCTTTTCTGTCCCCACAGCTGTTACTCCTCCCCTTTTATCTAAACTCCCCCATATCCTCCTCTTTCTTTATTTCCTTGTTTTACTTTCTGTATATCGCAGCAATTTCAAGGTCGCAGTTATGGCTATCTTTGCTATACTAAAGGGTTTCTTGTTAAAGGGATAGTAATACTTGAAAATAATTGTATTTTATATTGTAGCCCTTAAAAAAACATGAAAAATGATATGTCTTATCTCCCAAACCTTTATGGTTTGGGAGATATTCACATGTAAAATATAGTAAAATTCTCTTTTCCTGGCTGTTTCAGCCAAGTCTGCCATCTAGTGGACAGATTTGGAATTCGGTCCACAGAGCAACCGGCAGCTCTTCAGCAGTGCCGAGATCATGATCTTTGAAAAGAACTACTTAATTGGAACTATCTACAAAGCATGCCTGGCTTGAAAGCACACTTTATAGACCATTCCAATTAAGAAATTCTTTTTAAAGATGGTGATCTCAGCACTTCTGGAGAGGCACAGCCGGTCCCGGAACTGGATTCCAAATCTTTACTTACATAAAGGTTTCGGAGATAAGACTTATATCATTTTTCATGTTTTTTTAAGGGCTACAATATAAAATAAACTTATTTTCAAGTATTACTATCCCTTTAAGACATTTTTGGCTAGCAATAATTGGGTGAAGGGTGAATGGATGTGATTGAGGGAGATATGGATAAGCATAAAAGCAAAGGGGTGTGAATATAATATTGTTGTTTTGCTTTTGGACTACAAAATGTAACATGCTTGTAGTTTTAAACCATAATACAGAATGTATTTAGGAATGCCTTTCTAATTACTCCTACTTGCCCAGTTAACCTGCTGCTTATTCACACATGACTACCTCAACGACTAACTGTAATACCTGCATGTTCTTTATAATTAACCCTGGGTATTAGCATATTCTTGAAGGGAACATTTTTTTTGTGTATGTGCTCCCATCATTAGGGTTAGTGGTTGGTTTTAGACCCCAGTGTGCATGCAGGATGTCAGTGATGTGTGGAAGAATGATTTAATTCAAGGAATATGGGTGACCCCTGCTAAGGTTTTCATTGTTGCAAATAGTGTAATGTTTCTATGCATGTGTGAGGAAAATCTGATTCAGGCATCAGTGTTCATATCATTAAACCCAATTTACACTATGGTATCTATAACACATACTACCTGACACATTGCACACATTTTCCAATTCTTTGTTAGCTGGAAATTCCACATACCCAGGTTTAGACCAGGTGCATCCCCATGTATATTAAGCATTATCCCTTGTTGTAATACAAGTGAAAAGGGCAGTGAAAAAGTTTATTCAGCCACTGGCACCTATAGTGCCTGATGTAAACTCTATTTTGTCTGCAGTACCATCATCTGCCAAATACTTTCTTTATGCAGCACCCTCTTTTGCATTCCGGGGTGCCCTGACATGCAACCACTGTTTGCTTTCACATATAGAGGGAATCAGTATGCGTGAAATAGATTGTGTGTTGATTCCCCCACTGCCTATTTGCTGTAGTCAGGAAACCCTAGAGTCTTGGTCACCTGATTGTGGTTCCACGTTGCTTCGGTATGTGGATGATTTGTGGTTGATGTGTAGCCCAGATGAAGATTCCGGTATGAAAAATGCATCTTCCTTGTTGCAGATTCTACCAAAAACTGGTCATAAGGTATCTCCTGCTAAGCTACAGTATTGTCAAGAGACTGTGAAATACCTAGGATTTGTGTTGTCATATGGACAGAGGTTGCTCGCTGCTGCATGAGTAAAAGTCATTATCTTGCTCCCAAAGCCAAAGATTAAACCTGCACTGTTATCTTTCCTACAGTATAGTGACATACTGTAGGCAAAGGATTGCAGACTGTTCTCACCACGATCACATATTGAGACAGGGTACCTTGAAAGATGCTCCTGTTGTAATACAGTGGATTATGGACATGGACACAGCATATGAGATGAGTTACACATTCAATATTACCTTTCACACTCAATACTCTCTGTGACCTTACATACATTAATTTTACATTCTCCCTCTGACATATCAGAGGTTGAGGCACATGATTACTTACAGAACATTCACATGGATACCTCAGCAAGACCAGACCTGTAGTCTGTTCCCCTTGAATGCAGTGAGACAGTATATGTGGATAAGTCATGCTCAAAACCAGCTAATGGGGTATACCTGATAGGATTTTCTGTAGTCCAATTACTAGATATGGTATTAATAACTAACTCCTTCCCTTTTGTATTTGCCCAGGCTGCTGAACTAATAGCTCTAACACACATGCTCCCTATTTATTGACGTGACTATTGTGACTAACTCCAGGTACGCTTTTGGTGTGGTACTTGATTTTGGAATTATATGGAGAAATGGAGAATTTGTGACAGCTGACAGAAAAGTAATATCATTTGCCCAGTTGGTTAATGATCTGTTGGTTTCTATATTATTGCCATACACCATAGCAGTAGTTAAATGCTAGGACCATAGTACAGTTGACTATGATGCCTCATTTCCATCCTCAATTTAATATTTGTTGCAAGTATTAGCCTCAAATAATGACCTACAGTTTTGATAAAAGGAGGGTCTGACATTAGACCATACTGGTCTATGGTCAGACAAGGAGGGTAGAATAGGGATACCATAAAACACCTGCCCTAATTCTTTTTATTAGTAATCTTCCAGGATTTAGCCACATTGGTAAGAAATAGACTAATAACCCCATACAGACCAGGTTTGTAATTTTGAATTTGACAGAAGTAGTGGAGAATCAGATATATAGATATCTCGTATATGCAAGAACAGGAAATAATGCATGGTGCTCATGACCAGTTGCCACCCCCTGAGGGACCAATGAAACAGTTAAAAATAGATTTTACACACATACATGAATCAGGAAGCATTCGATACCTGTTGGTTATTTGTGATTAGTTTTCCAAATGGGTTGAAGCTTTTTCCTATGGCCGAGGGAAATGCCAAAACTGTTGAAAATATACTATGTACAGGAATAATTCCCAGATTTGGATGCCCTCTAATGATAAATAGTGACAAAGGTATACAATTTATAGCAACAATTACACACCACAAGTAGAAAGAATCAAAAGGACAATAGGTAAAGATAAATTGAGGAAGGGCACTAGGCCAAGCCACATGGTGCCCCAAGTCCTAGGTGACTTGGAATATACTAAATAAAAAATATGTATTACAATTGATTGATAAATTGAATGGCATCTGTGGTGATGTTTCTCTCTCTCTCTCTCCCTCTTCCCACAGGAAATCCTACGCATCCATATCAACCAGATGACAAGGTGCTGGTGAAACCATTGTTCAAAAATAAGACACTAGATCCTCCCTTTGGACCTCCCACAATGGTGATTGCAGTGACCCGCACCGCCATATTGACAGAAGACTCACCAACATGGATCCACACCAGTCGGGTGAAGAAATCCCTCATCTGAGGACATGGGTCCCACTGTGGGCCGTGGGAAAATCTCCCATAGAAAAAAAACTATACTGCATTATTACCAAAATGATGGTCATATGCATTGCCTTAATCATGTTTGGTATCTTAATCTATATTACTAAAAGGAGAAGCTTGGCAGGCAGCCAAAATTCTCCGGCACTGAACACACCCAGGGGCATGCACGAGAAGGAGAATCTTGGCAGGCAGCCAAGCAGTACTGAGGAGACATTCATGTTTCCTCACATATAATACAGGGACGTGATTTTCATAGGAGTTGCCAGGGGCCGAAGGCCCCTGGCTACTCCTATGAAAATCTCTGCAAGGACATGGCTCCCCAGCCACATAGCACAGGGGTGAGATTTGGCCCCCCCAAACGACTTACGTGCCACTACAAGGTGAGGGATGGGTACAATATGATTGCAATAAGGACACAATATGGGTGCAATATAGTGTTGAGCGAGCATGCTCGGCCGATGCTCGGATCGGCTCGAGCATCGCTCTGCTCGGCACATGGCGGTACTCGTACGAGTACCGCATGTGCTCGCCCGCCATGTTCGGGTCTCCTTCCCGCACGTTTCGCGGCTGCTGCGCAGCCAATAAACGTGCAGGGAGGCTCTGACATCAGTGTAATGCCAGCAGCCATGTTGGCTGCTGGCATTACACTGATTGGCTGGCCAGAACCCGTGGTCGGGTGCTGTATAGCACCTGACCAGCGAGTTCGGCTCAGTCTTAGCCAGGGAGAGATGAGGATAGGAAGGGAAAGTCAGTGTAGGGAGAAGAAAAGTGTTGTTGAAAAAAAAAAAAGACCCAAAAGTCCTTTTTAGGACTACTGTGTGTGGGGGCAGCAGTTTATTTTGTGTGGGGGGAAAAAAAAAAAAAATTCATATATTCTGTTTAGTGTGCAAAGTTGCAGATTAGAGCACATTCTGTTTAGTGTGCAAAGTTGCAGATTAGAGCACATTCTGTTTAGTGTGCAAAGTTGCAGATTAGAGCACATTCTGTTTAGTGTGCAAAGTTGCAGATTAGAGCACATTCTGTTAAGTGTTCAAACTGTAAAATATCAAAGTCACATATTCCATTCAGTGTGCGTCGCCCAGTTTAGCAGCACATTCTGTGTACTGTGCAAAGTTGCAGATTTGCAGCATATATTCCGTGTAATATGAAGAAGGCGGGTAAAAAGGGACGGGGAAGTGGACGTGATCCTGATAGTTCAGGGCGCGGGTCAGGACGCGTAGAAACTGTGCCTGGTGCCAGAGCACAAGAAAGAAAGACATCCACCATACCTAGCTTCATGACTCATTTTACAGGGCGTCGCAGGACATCACTCTCGAGGTCCGACCACTGCGAACAGGTGGTCGGTTGGATGTCAGCTGATACTGCTTCCAGTCGGTTAAGCACCACCCTGTCTTCCACCAAGTCCACTCTCAGTAGCCAAGAGTCTGGTCAACATAATCCTCACTCTGATCATCCTTCCTCCCACCATAGACGGTCTGGTCAAAGAAGTGATCCCACACTGGGATATAGTGAGGAGCTCGTCTCATCACCAATCCTTCATTTGACCCTCTCTCCAAGCACGCTTGCAGAGGAACATGACATCTTGTGCCCTGATTCACAACCTCTGGAGGGTACCCAATCACAAGAAGATGACAGATGTGAACGGCATTTAAGGTCAAAGGAAGTAGTGGATGATGATGATGATGATGAGACACAGTTGCCATTAAATCAACCACTATTACTGTCTCAAGACCTTGTTGAGGAGGATGATATACAGTTGTCAATGACTGAGTATGTGGTGGGATCAAGACATGAGGAGGATGATCAGAGTGAGGAAGTGGAGGAGGACTTGGTGGACGATGAGGTGACTGACCCCACCTGGGAAGGTGTAGAGCCGAGCGATGACAGGGTGAGCCATCTGCAGCACCGCAACAGGCTGGAAGAGGCAGTGGTGTGGCTACAGAAAGAAGGCGGACCGCACCAAACCGGCCCGCAAATGTTCCACGGAGCACCCCCTTGCGTAAATCTACCTTGCCAAGGGGTAGGTGTTCCGCGGTATGGCGTTTTTTTAAGGAAAGTGTGGACGACAAAAGAATTGTAGTTTGCAACCTGTGCCACACCAGAATGAGCCGAGGCATGAACACTAGAAACCTCACCACCACCAGCATGATCCGACACATGGCATCCAAGCACCGTAGTAAGTGGGAGGAACGCCTGGATCGCCCATCTGTGTCTGCAGGCCACACCACTGCCTCCTCTTCCCCTGTTTTCGGTGCCGGCCAATCGCCTGTCGAAGGCGCAGGCCCGCATACCTCCCGCCCTGCACCTGTACCATCTGAAGCACCATCAGCGACCACATCCACTTCCCTGTCCCACCGCAGCGTCCAAATGTCGTTACCCCAGGCATTTGAGCGCAAGCGAAAATACCCAGCCACCCACCCACAGGCCATAGCACTAACCTCACACCTTTCCAAATTACTGGCCATCAAAATGCTGCCATTTAGGCTTGTGGAGACTGAGTCCTTCCGCAGCCTGATGGCAGCAGCTGTCCCTCGGTACGCGGTCCCCAGCCGCCACTACTTTTCCCGGTGTGCCATCCCCGTATTACACCACCATGTGTCCCGTAACATCACCCGTGCCCTGACCAACGCAGTTACTGGGAAGGTCCACTTAACGACTGACACATGGACAAGTGCTTGTGGCCAGGGACGCTACATTTCCCTGACGGCACACTGGGTGAATGTCGTGGAGGCTGGGAGCGACTCGGACCCTGGGATGGCACGGGTGCTACCCACGCCGAGGATTGCGGGCCCTACCTCCATCAGGGTTTCCGCCAGCACCTACGTTATTGGCTCCTCCTCCTCCGTTTCCACCTCCGAATTCTCTGCACGCAGCGCCACTCCCCCATCAGCCGGTAGCTGGAAGCAGTGTAGCACTGCAGTGGGGAAGCGTCAACAGGCCGTGCTGAAGCTGATCTGCCTTGGGGACAAACAGCACACGGCCTCAGAGCTGTTGCAGGGGATTAGTCACCAGACCGAGCAGTGGCTCTCGCCACTCAACCTGCAACCAGGCATGGTTGTGTGTGATAATGGGCGTAACTTGGTGGCGGCTTTGGAGCTCGGCAAGCTCAAACACGTACCATGCCTAGCGCATGTATTTAATTTAGTGGTTCAGCGATTTCTAAAAACCTACCCCAATGTGCATGATCTCTTGACCAAGGTGCGCCGCGTGTGTGCACATTTCCGTAAGTCATCTACAGCTTCAGCCGGCCTGTTGAAGCTGCAGCAGCGCTTACAATTGCCAGCTCACCGGCTGCTGTGTGACGTGAGCACGCGCTGGAACTCCACCTTCCACATGTTGGCCCGGCTTTGTGAGCAGCAGAGGGCAGTAGTGGAGTACCAGCTGTTACACGGTCGTCGCCTCTCCGTTCAACTTCCTGTAATCAGAAGTGAGGAGTGGGAATGGATGTCAGACCTCTGTGAGGTTTTACGCAATTTTGAGGAATCGACACAGATGGTGAGCGGCGATAACGCTATTATCAGTGTAACCATCCCACTTCTGTGTCTACTGAAACGCTCGCTGCTCACAATTAAAACTGACGCTTTGCATGTGGAAGAGGTGGAAATGCGGGAGGAAGAGCTTACACAAGGTGATAGCCAGAGCACCCTCACTTCGTCTTCTCAGCGACAATTGGAGGAGGCGGAGGAGGAGGAGGAGGAGGAGGAAGACACGGTTGCCTCCGCTACAGAGGGTAGCCATGGAACTTTAGTTCCATCTCTTCAGCGTGGGTGGGCAGAAGAGGAGGAAGAGGATGAGGAGATTGAGAGTCATCCTCCTGGTGAGGACAGCGAAATCTTGCCTGTTGGTACTCTGGCACACATGGCTGACTTTATGTTAGGCTGCCTTTCCCGTGACCCACGCGTTATACGCATTTTAGACAACACGGATTACTGGGTGTTCACCCTTCTGGACCCCCGCTACAAAGAGAATTTCTCATCTCTCATTCCTCCGGTGGAGAGGACAAGCAAAATGGTGCAATACCAGAAGGTTCTTGTTGAAAAATTGCTCCAAAATTTTCCATCTGACAACGCTGGCGGCAGAGTACGTGCTACCTTGGCCAACCGAGAAGGGGAGAAAAGGGGAGCACACAGCAGTTCCGACAAAGGCAGGGCAACACTCTCCAAGGCGTGGGACACCTTCATGACACCCCGCCAGCACCCTCACCCTGATGCGCAGCCTAGTGTCACAAGGAGGGAAAAGTTTTGGAAGATGGTGAAGGAGTACGTAGCAGACTGTGTCAGCGTCCTCAATGATCCCTCTGTGCCTTACAACTACTGGGTGTCCAAGCTGGACACGTGGTATGAACTGGCACTCTACGCCTTGGAGGTGCTGGCCTGCCCTGCCGCCAGCGTTCTGTCTGAGCGGGTATTTAGTGCTGCTGGTGGCATCATAACAGATAAGCGTATCCGCCTTTCCACCGACAATGCTGATAGGTTAACACTTATAAAAATGAACAAGGCCTGGATTTCCCCTGACTTCTCCACTCCACTGGAGGAAAGCCCCGGGGGAACATAAACTCACTTTATATATGTTATTTACAATGATGGGAATACTCTGTATTCCCATTCACCCCTTCCACCCAAAAAACGGGTATATGGTTGACTCTCTTCCATATACCCTGTGATATAATTTTTATATAGGGCCAGCTCACCAGCGGGCCCTGTGATATAATTTTTATATAGGGCCAGCTCACCAGCGGGCCCTGTTTGACAATTTTTGTATAGGTCAGCTCACCAGCGGGCCTTCTCATATAATGTTTTATTGGGTCAGCTCTCTAGCGGGCCCTCTCATATAATGTTTTATAGCGTCAGCTCACTAGCGGGCCTTCGCATATAATGTTTAGGATGGTCAGCTCCGCAGCAGACCCTCACCCATAATGTTTTAGATGGTCGGCTCAGCGCACGTTTCCCTCTTAATCATGGCCTCAGTTCAGAAAAATCAAGGAAATTTTTGGGAGAATTTGCCTCTGCGCACGTTTCCCTCTTAATCATGGCCTCAGTTCAGAAAAATCGAGGAAATTTTTGGGAGAATTTGCAGATGATATACAAGTAAATATACAGCAAATACTGTTTGGTAACAATTTTTCGCCTAAAGTCGTTTTTATCTGCCTTTTTGTGTGTTTTACGGTCAGTCTGTAAAAATGGCGTACTACGGGCGAAAGATCGTTCCCAGCAGCGATGTTGGAGTCCAAGATGCATCCAGACATCCTCCCTATGCTGTCCCTGAACCATTTCTGTAGTGTTTCCATCTTTTTCTGCCCTTTTCCTATGGACCAGGCACCCTCCCCTCATCAGAGCAGGGGGTGCCTGGTGTAATGCTCGAGTCCTCCCATTGACTTCAATGGGGCTCGGGTGCTCGGCCGAGCACTCGAGCCTCCGGGGGTGCTCGGTCAGAGCACCCGAACACCCGAGCATTGGGGTGCTCGCTCATCACTAGTGCAATATAGTAACATAGTAACATAGTAAATTAGGTTGAAACAAGACACAAGTCCATCAAGTTCAACCTTCGCCTCATACCTCAGTAACTGAGAATTTTATAGCTTTCCTGCTACCAATTAAATTAGTCTTTATCAGACCTTCCTGATCAGCCTACTGATAAACAATATAACTCTGTATGTTCCCTTTTGAAAGAAATGTATCTAATCTTCTCTTAAATGTACCCATTGTATCTGACATAACTACCTCCCTGTGCAATGAATACCACAATTTGACAGACCTTACCGTAAAAAAACCCTTCCTCTGCTGAAGTTTAAACCTCCTTTCCTCTAATCTCAAGGGGTGTCCCCTGGTCACCTGATCAGGCCTTGGAATAAATAGCTCATCGCAGAGATCCTTGTATTGACCTCTCATATACTTGTACAATGTGATAAGGTCTCCTCTTAGTCGTCTTTTCTCTAGGGTAAATAAACCAAGTTTGTTTAGTCGTTCCTCATATGTCAAGTCCTCCATTCCCTTAATTAATTTTGTTGCTCTCCGCTGTACCCTCTCTAGTTCTAGTATATCCTTTTTCAGAACCGGTGCCCAAAATTGCACTGCATACTCAATGTGAGGTCTTACCAATGATTTGTATAATGGCAAAATAATGTTATCCACTCTTGCTTCAATACCTCTTTTTATGCAAGACAGGACTTTGTTTGCCTTTGCTACTGCTGTTTGACACTGGTCACTGTTTCCAAGTTTGTAGTTGACAAGGATACCCAGGTCTTTTTCTAGCAACGAGTCACCTAAAATTATTCCATTAAGTTTATAAGTAGCCTTGGGATTGTTTCCTCCCAAATGCATGACTTTACACTTCCCCACATTAAACTTCATATTCCACATGTTTGCCCAATCTGACATTGTATGTAAGTCCCTCTGTAGAGAGAAAATATCCTGTTCTGAATTACTGACTTTGCAAAATTTAGTATCATCTGCAAATATTGATATTTTGCTTTCTATATCTATTTCCAGGTCATTTATAAACATGTTAAAAAGCAGCGGACCCAATACTGAACCCTGAGGTACTCCACTCTCCACTTTAACTGTACTGGAGAATTTTCCATTTACAACCACATGAGTGCAATAAGAACGCAATATGGGTGCAATATGAGTGCAATAAGAATGCAATATTGGTGCAATATGGGTGCAATATGAGTGGAATAAGAATGCAATATGGGTGCAATATGGATGCAATATGGGTGCAATAAGGATGCAATATTGGTGCAATATGAGTGCAATAAGGACGCAATATGGGTGCAATAAGGGTGCAATTAGGACGCAATATTGGTGCAATATGGGTGCCATAAGGATGCAATATTGGTGCAATATGAGTGCAATAAGGAAGCAATATGGGTGCAATAAGGGTGCAATTAGGACGCCTTCGGCCCCTGGCTACTCCTATGAAAATCTCTGCAAGGACATGGCTCCCCAACCACATAACACAGGGGTGAGATTTGGCCCCCCCAAACGACTTACGTGCCACTACAAGGTGAGGGATGGGTACAATATGAGTGCAATAAGGACACAATATGGGTGCAATATGAGTGCAATAAGAACGCAATATGGGTGCAATATGAGTGCAATAAGGATGCAATATGGGTGCAATATGAGTGCAATAAGAATGCAATGTGGGTGCAATATGGACGCAATATGGGTGCAATATAGGTGCAATAAGGATGCAATATTGGTGCAATATGAGTGCAATAAGGACGCAATATGGGTGCAATAAGGGTGCAATTAGGACGCAATATTGGTGCAATATGGGTGCCATAAGGATTCAATATTGGTGCAATATGAGTGCAATAAGGACGCAATATGGGTGCAATAAGGGTGCAATTAGGATGCAATATGGGTGCAATAAGGGCGCAATATGGGTGCAATAAGGGTGCAATATTGGTGCAATATGAGTGCAATAAGGATGCAATATGGGTGCAATAAAGGTGCAATAAGGAAACAATATTGGTGCAAAATGGGTGCAATTAGGACACAATATGGGTGCAATAAGGATGGAATATTGGTGCAATATGGGTGCACTATGGGTGCAATAAGGACGCAATATCAGTGCAATATGGGCAATATGGGTGCAATAAGGGCACAATATGGGTGAAATATGAGTGCAATATGGGTGCAATATGAGTGCGATATCAGTGCATTATGAGTGCAATAACGATGAAATATGGGTGCAATATGAGTTCAATAAGAACGCAATATGAGTGCAATATGAGTGCGATATTAGTGCAATATGAGTGCAATAAGGATGCAATATGGGTGCAATATGATTGCAATATGCGTTCAATAAGGATGCAATATGGGTGAAATAAGGACGCAATATTGGTGCAATATGGGTGCAATAAGGATGCAATATGGGTGCAGAATGGGTGCAATAAGGACGCAATATGGGTGCAATATCAGTGCAATATGAGTGCAATAAGGACGCAATATGAGTGCAATATTGGTGCAATAAGGACACCATATGGGTGAAAATTGAGTGCAATATGAGTTCAATATGGGTGCAATATGAGTTCAATAAGAACATAATATGAGTGCAATAAGGATGCAATATAGGTGCAATATGAGTGCGATATCAGTGCAATATGAGTGCAATAAGAAAAAAATGTTCAATACGGATGCAATATGGGTGCAATAAGGACGCAATATTGTTGCAATAAGGATGCAGTATGGGTGCAATAGGAGTTCAATAAGAACGCAATATGGGTGCAATATGAGTTCAATAAGAACACAATATGTGTTCAATAAGGATGCAATATGGGTGCAATAAGGACGCAATATTGTTGCAATAAGGATGCTATATCGGTGCAGTATGGGTGTAATAGGAGTTCAATAAGAACGCAAAATGGGTGCAATATGAGTGCGATATCAGTACAATATGAGTGCAATAAGGATGCAATATGGGTGCAATATGCGTGCAATAAGGATGCAATAAGGGTGCAATATGGGTGCAATATGGGAGCAATATGGGTGCAATATGAGTGTGATATGGACGCAATATGGGTGCAATATGTGTTTAATAAGTATGCAATATGGGTGCAATATGTGCAATATTGGAGCAATATGGGTGCAATATGAGTGCACTATGAGTGCAATATCAGTGCAATAAGGATGCAATGTGGGTGCAATATGAGTGCAATAAGGATGCAATATGGGTGCAATATGCGTTCAATAAGGATGCAATATGGGTGCAATATGAGTTCATTAAGAACGCAATATGGGTGCAATAAGGAAGCAATTTGGGTGCAATATGGGTGCAATAAGGATGCAATATGGGTGCAACCACTACAATATGGGTGTAATAAGGACACAATATGGGTGCAGTATGAGTGCAATATGGGTTCAATTTGGGTGGAATAAGGACGCAATATGGCTTCAATATGGGTGCAATACCCATATTGTGTCCTTATTGCACCCATATTGCTCTCAGATTCCTCTTCTCCAACATGTGTCTCTCTCCCCCCTTCTCCATCGTGTGTGTCTCTCTCTCTCTCCCCCTTCTCCATCATGTAACTCTCCCCCCTTTTCCATCATGTCTCTCTCTCCCCCTTCTCTATCATGTGTCTTTCTCCCCCCTTCTCCATCATGTGTCTCTCTCTCTCCATCATGTGTGTGTGTCTCTCCCTCCTTATCCATCATGTCTCTCTCCCCTCTTCTCCATCATGTGTCTCTCGCCCCCATCTCCATCATGTGTCTCTCTCTCTCTCTCTCCCTCCTTATCCATCATGTCTCTTTCCCCCCTTCTCTGTCATGTGTGTCTCTCTCTCCCCCTTCTCCCTCATGTGTCTCTCTCCCCCCTTCTCCATCATCTGTCTCTCTCCCCCCTTCTCCATCATGTGTGTGTCTCTCTCCCCCCTTCTCCATACTGTGTGTGTCTCTCTCCCCCTTCTCCATCATCTGTCTCTCTCCCCCTTCTCCATCATCTGTCTCTCTCTCCCCCCTTCTCCATCATGTGTGTGTCTCTCTCTCCCCCTTCTTCATCATGGGTGTCTCTATCTCACCCCCTTTCTCCATCATGTGTGTGTGTGTCTCTCCCCCCCCTTCTTCATCATGTGTCTCTCTCTCTCCTCCCTTCTCCATCATGTGTGTGTCTCTCTCCTCCCTTCTCCATCATGTGTGTCTCTCTCTCCTCCCTTCTCCATCATGTGTGTGTGTCTCTCTCTCCCCCCTTCTCCATCATGTGTGTCTCTCTCTCCCCCCTTCTCCATCATGTGTCACTCTCTCCTCCCTTCTACATCATGTGTGTGTCTCTCTCTCCCCCCATCTCCATCATGTGTCTCTCTCCCCCTTCTCCATTAAGTGTCTCTCTCTCTCTCCTCCCTTCTCCATCATGTCTCTCTCTCTCTCCCCATCTCCATCATGTGTCTCTCTCCCCCTTCTCCATCATCTGTCTCTCTCCCCCCCTCTCCATCACCTGTCTCTCCCCCCTTCTCCATCATCTGTCTCTCCTCCCCTTCTCCACCATGTGTCTCTCTCCCCCTTCTCCATCATCTGTCTCTCTCCCCCTTCTCCATCATGTCACTCTCCCCCCTTCTACATCATCTGTCTCTCTCCCCCGTTCTCCATCATGTGTGTCTCTCTCTCCCCCTTCTCCATCATGTGTGTGTCTCTCTCTCCCCCCTTCTCGATCATGTGTCTCTCTCTCCTCCCTTCTCCATCATGTCTCTCTCCCCCCTTCTCCATCATGTGTCTCTCTCTCTCCCCGCTTCTCCATCATGTGTGTCTCTCTCTCTCCCCCTTCTCCATCATGTGTATCTCTCTCCTCCTTTCTCCATCATGTCTCTCTCTCCCCCATCTCCATCATGTGTCTCTCTCCCCCTTCTTCATTATGTGTGTCTCTCTCGCTCTCTCCCCCTTCTCCATCATGTTTCTCGCTCTCCCCCATCTCCATCATGTGTGTCTCTCTCTCCCCTCCTTTCTCCATCATGTGTGTGTCTCTCTCTCCTCCCTTCTCCATCATGTGTGTCTCTCTCTCCTCCCTTCTCCATCATGTGTGTGTGTGTCTCTCTCTCCCCCCTTCTCCATCATGTGTGTCTCTCTCTCTCCCCCCTTCTCCATCATGTGTCTCTCTCTCCTTCTTTCTCCATCATGTGTCTCTCTCCCCCTTCTCCATCATGTGTGTCTCTCTCTCCCCCTTCTCCATCATGTGTGTCTCACACTCCCCCTTCTCCATCATCTGTCTCTCTCCCCCCTTCTACATCATGTGTCTCTCTCTCCTCCCTTCTCCATCATGTCTCTCTCTCTCCCCCATCTCCCTCATGTGTCTCTCTCCCCGTTCTCCATCACCTGTCTCTCTCCCCCCTTCTCCATCATGTGTGTGTCTCTCTCCCCCCTTCTCCATACTGTGTGTGTCTCTCTCCCCTTCTCCATCATCTGTCTCTCTCTCTCCCCCCTTCTCCATCATGTGTGTCTCTCTCTCCCCCCCCTTCTCCATCATGTGTGTGTGTCTCTCTCTCCCCCTTCTTCATCATGGGTGTCTCTATCTCACCCCCCATTCTCCATCATGTGTGTGTGTGTCTCTCTCCCCCCTTCTCCATCATGTGTCTCTCTTTCTCCTCCCTTCTCCATCATGTGTGTGTCTCTCTCCTCCCTTCTCCATCATGTGTGTCTCTCTCTCCTCCCTTCTCCATCATGTGTGTGTGTGTGTCTCTCTCCCCCCTTCTCCATCATGTGTGTGTCTCTCTCCCCCCTTCTCCATCATGTGTCTCTCTCTCCTCCCTTCTACATCATGTGTGTGTGTCTCTCTCCCCCCATCTCCATCATGTGTCTCTCTCCCCCTTCTCCATCATGTGTGTGTCTCTCTCTCCTCCCTTCTCCATCATGTCTCTCTCTCTCTCCCCATCTCCATCATGTGTCTCTCTCCCCCTTCTCCATCATCTGTCTCTCTCCCCCCTCTCCATCACCTGTCTCTCCCCCTTCTCCATCATCTGTCTCTCCCCCCCTTCTCCACCATGTGTCTCTCTCCCCCTTCTCCATCATCTGTCTCTCTCCCCCTTCTCCATCATGTCACTCTCCCCCCTTCTCCATCATCTGTCTTTCTCCCCCGTTCTCCATCATGTGTGTCTCTCTCTCCTCCTTCTCCATCATGTGTGTCTCTCTCTCTCCCCCCTTCTCCATCATGTGCCTCTCTCTCCTCCCTTCTCCATCATGTCTCTCTCCCCCCTTCTCCATCATGTGTCTCTCTCTCTCTCCCCGCTTCTCCATCATGTGTGTCTCTCTCTCTCCCCCTTCTCCATCATGTGTATCTCTCTCCTCCTTTCTCCATCATGTCTATATCTCCCCCATATCCATCATGTGTCTCTCTCCCCATTCTCCATCATGTGTGTGTCTCTTTCCCCCTTCTCCATCATCTGTCTCTCTCTCTCCCCCTTCTCCATCATGTGTCTCTCTCTCCCCCCCTTCTCCATCATCTCTCTCTCTCCTCCCTTCTCCATCATGTGTCTCTCTCTCTCTCCTCCCTTCTCCATCATGTGTGTCTCTCTCTCCCCCTTCTCCATCATGTGTGTGTCTCTCTCCCCCTTCTCCATCATGTGTCTCTCTCTCTCTCCCCCCTTCTCCATCATGTGTGTCTCACACTCCCCCTTCTCCATCATCTGTCTCTCTCCCCCCTTCTACATCATGTGTCTCTCTCTCCTCCCTTCTCCATCATGTCTTTCTCTCTCCCCCCATCTCCCTCATGTGTCTCTCTCCCCCTTCTCCATCACCTGTCTCTCTCCCCCTTCTCCATCAAGTGTGTGTCTCTCTCCCCCTTCTCCATACTGTGTGTCTCTCTCTCCCCCTTCTCCATCATCTGTCTCTCTCTCCCTTCTCCATCATCTGTCTCTCTCTCTCTCCCTTCTCCATCATGTGTGTCTCTCCCCCCCCTTCTCCATCATGTGTGTGTCTCTCTCTCCCCCTTCTTCATCATGTGTGTCTCTATCTCTCCCTCCTTCTCCATCATGTGTGTGTGTCTCTCTCTCCCCCCTTCTCCATCATGTGTCTCTCTCTCTCCTCCCTTCTCCATCATGTGTGTGTGTCTCTCTCTCTCCCCCTTCTCCATCATGTGTGTCTCTCTCTCCCCCCTTCTCCATCATGTGTCTCTCTATCCTCCCTTCTACATCATGTGTGTGTGTCTCTCTCTCCCCATCTCCATCATGTGTCTCTCTCTCCCCCTTCTCCATCATGTGTCTCTCTCCCCCTTCTACATCA